>JBBJLR010000139.1:15351420-15361566 GCA_037577145.1 Brachypetersius gabonensis | reverse complement strand
ATTTCATTTTGTGAAGCTGCTTTGTGACAATGACCATTGTTAAAGGCGCTATATAAATAAAATTGAATTGAATTGAAATTAATTTCCGTGGGGTTACGTTCCAAGAGCTCCCGCTTATAGTGAAACACCGTTTTGTTGTGTTTTGGTAAAAAAAAAAACTAAAAATGCTGTTTTTTTTACAGTGTAAACCCTAAATCTGCCCCCAAATCTGCTCCCAGAATGCTTTAATGTCATTTTAAACTTATTTTAATGCATTACCAAAGAAAATGTAAAGGTAAACCGGTATTCGAATTCAAATTTCAGAAGGTTATGGGACAAAAGTATTGGGACACTGCGGCTCACTGAACTGTTTTCTGTGAATAAGCCCTGATCCTACTGGGGCTAAAAAATACAAATGAGGGCTCCTAGAGATCTACCAAACTGTGGAGTCTGAAGTGTCTGAGTGCTTTCCCCGCTGAGATATGCAACTCAGAATGTCGTAGGACAATAAAAAATATATTTATTGCCACAAAATGGCCAAAAAGACAGAGGGTATTTGCAGTTTTCACATAATTGTGGGGATTTTCACATAAAACTATGAGTTCGGTTCTCAGAAAAAATGTGTGACTGAATCCGTGACTCTTGATATGCGAGAAACTGGGTGTTTACTGTACTTCTTATTTTCTGACATTTTGTTTACCTTTTCTTTCTTCAAGATACTAGGAGGGGATTTCAGTTTCTAAAAGCGCTGTGGCATTATTGTATGATTATTAAAGTCTATGGTCTCGGAGAGCAGTGGCTCCTCGCTTAAGTAGGTGTTCGCCGCCTTCAGCTTCCAGCAGAGTGAAGTACACGAACGAGAAGTCTATTAAATAACCTTGGGTGAAACTACGCTGTCGGCTGCCCTTGGCTGGACTTGAGCTTAAGTGATTGCACATTAAGAGGCGGCAAGGTGTGTACTGCCCCCTCTCCCGAATCCCGTGGCCGAATTAAAAGGACATACATTCTAATTTGCTGTTCCTCTGTCAGCGGCTTATGAGCGTCTGATTAATGGTGTACTTTTCCCATTTCAATAATTCATGAATAATTCTACTTTATGGGCACCAATAGGCGAGAAAACATATTCAGCCGTATTAATATCTATATATATGTATATATGAACTCGGAGGAAGAAGAAAGAGAATCGGAGACGAGTTGCTGCCTCATTTTTATCCCCCCTTCCCGAATAACCTTAGTTATCATGACATCCAAGCCTTGCCTGGTCACCGTTTGGAAGACTGATTTGTCACTTGACTCGTGACATTTCTTTGAGCAGAGTTATGTGAACGCAGATGAAATATGACTCGCAGAGTCATTAAAAATGCACAGGCGTCTGGGTCGCGGGGTGTCTGTGGCGGCCCGGCTCTTTCTGACAGGCCCAAGAGCTCAGCAGAGCCAGGCGGACGCACAGTGGCCCAAGACTGACAGGGGGGTTTGTGTGTAATGACAAGTGGCTGACTGGAGTGGGGCATCATGGGAGTCCTAGAGGGATAGGCTCTAGCTGTTTGTGATTGGAGGAAGAAGGCCGCGATGGGACCGGCTAGGTGCTCTCCGGGCTCATGAGTTCAGACAGACTGAGTCTGTGGTTTGATCGCGATTGGAGAGGGATGTCTGTAAGTGTAGCTTCGGCTTTGTCACAGTGTGAATCTCAGCTCCAGAAATACCTAAGGAAGTCAGTCAGGAGGGAAAGGCCACTCAACAGAGAAACCCTGAATTATTAAGAGACGTCAGACAGATCACCAGAACTGTGACATGAATTGCTGTGAATGAGGTGAAGTATCATTACACAGCATTTCGTTCCAGAGCTTATTTTATTTTTTGCTTTGTTTCTATCCTCAAAAATACATAAGAAATGAGGAAGGAGTCTCGAGTGGACCCCACAACAGACACTGAGTCATTTCACATGAAGCTAACTGGCTTACATGAGGTTTGACTCTTTATAAGAAATACTAACCATTTAGGTAGTTTGAATCATGTTTTGGAAAGCATCTCCAAAACGAACTATAATGTGATATTATTGCCAAGCAGACTGAGTGCATTAGAGGGCAAAAATATGCATCGCCCTTTTAACAAGAGTTTTTCATTATCTACGTTTTTGATATAATGATTTTGAACTCCCAAAGATCTTTGTGTTTTACAGTCAGGTACTGTTGTTATTGGTATACAGCACCTTACCCCCTTCACTGTTTGCCTGGGTGAAATATGTAGGAAACTCCATCTCCCCTGTCAAAACAATTTATATTCACCTCCCGCCCTCATCAGTAAAAATATTTTGTCTCTATCCCGACCTTGGCTGATCCCCCCAACGATTCAAGATCCTGACAACCACGATTTCTCTGTTCATACAAATATTTTGCTTGTCCAGACATAACTTATCTTAAAACAATATTCCACATTCGTGTTTTTGGTTACACAAATTACCCAATTTTACTCATTATCTAAACAGAAGACTAGAAAAAAATGTGTCTGGTTTACAGTGTGGCAGACCCCATTGCCTAAATCCAGGATAAATTACCTTCCTGAGCCTTGCTAGCATCACATGTTCTCCTCAGATCTCCCAGGCACTGATGACAGGCGCATTCGCAGACTTCCATTTCGAATCTTTTATTTACCTCAAGACAAACCAAATAGGCACGAGGGCCAGAAAACCAAACTTTAGCAAAACAAAAGGTGATTGGACAGGAACTCAAAAACAAAGCCAAGATGACGGTGGACCGGTGGTCCACCACCCACAACCTTAAATACCCCTAACTCAAAACTCTAAACCAATAATAACCCAAATCTCATTTCTCTGACCACACTAGACAGCTGAAACACATGGTTTTAAACAAATCTAAGACTGGTGTGCTCTCTAGGCCTCTAGTGGCCGCTGAAGGAACATCACAGCAAGCAAGCAATGCTTCTTGTTACCTTAGTAGGAATAGTGTCATCACTTACCCTCACCACTGAGAGCAGCTGGGCTCGAAAGCTTGCAGAGCAACAGAAGCCAAAGTGGATAGAACATCCCAAACCATGCACTGGACCTGCTGTTGGGGACATGGGCTTAAGGCTGGGTTTGATGATTGATTTGACAGGTGAATACCAGTTTTGCACCGGAATAACAGAATCTCCTTTAATCTTGCTGCAGCTATATCAGGTATTACTTAACCATTGTGCTCATACAATATTAATGCGATGTTTATTAACAGCCCTGTAATAATGCAGGGAGCGGGGCTGTTGCAAGTTTTCAGCTGAATGGCACATTTACCATGCAGATCTTACTCAATTTGTCTCATGTTCAAAAGGGAAAGAATATCAATATAAGGCTTATTCAGCCAATGCTTAAAATAATCCCAACGCTTAGCTTCATTTGTGGCGCCTCACATTTTCTTTTTTGTTTAAATGCAGGGCTTTAAATGCTTTTGCGGCAGCATCAAATAAAGTTGGATGATAAAAGAAGTCCAGCCATTTAAATGGTAATTTGAATGTGTTGTTCTGAGGTTGTCTTCTTAAGGAGAAGGAGAAATGCACACCATTGGTTTTTATCTCTGGCTTGTGCTTTTGGGTTTTATTCAGCCTGGGTGCCACTTTGTGCAGAAAATGGGAAATAAGAAAAGCAACTCTTGGAAAGGTTTATGTGAATCCCGAATGTGAAATATGAGCTACATGTGTTGCTAACCTAGTCCACCGGTACGAGCCAGATAATGCGTGCGGTGTGCAATTACTGGAAAGTGTACCTAACACACACAAGCAACACTTTTTTTTACTTCACTGAACCAGATTCTACCATTTTTACTCTTTTGGTGCTGGTCTAATTGAATATTAATTAGCGCAAACCAAATAATTAAAGGTAGACTTGATTTTGGCCTGTTTCCAGTGGACATAATTCTCTGGCCTCCAGAGCAAGAGAGTCAGACCCACTTTCAAGTCTGCAATTATTCATGTGTGGAGTCTGGAGCTTGCTCTATGCATCTGTGTGTGTGTGTGTGTGTGTGTGTATGTATGTGTATGTGAATCGCCCAGACCAGCTGTCTACGACCCAGCTCCGTTGCTCCAGCATCTTGATAGCGGTGCCCTTATACATGAGACAACTTTGTCAGCAAACTTGAGAAGCGAAATCGAATCCCGGTTTCGCTTCATTACGCGAGACTCTATTGGAGGCATGTGGTCCTGCCCATCGGGCCCCCAAAACAATATTTGTAAATGTTTGATCAATGCATATTTTCTCAGCGCGGAAGATTACACCATATGGTTTGCTTCGTAATGGGTCTCCCATGGTAAATCAATGGAAGACATTGCTTGCGTTTCCGTACTACTGCAGATATTGCAGCACTCCACCAAGGAATTGAAGTCATCTCTGGAGCTGGGTGGCAGCTGGCCATTAGCTATTGTGTGCTGCGTCAGACACAGAATACACAAAGAGTTCACCCAGAAAGAAACCGCCAGAGCTGGGAGGGAGGGAGTAAACGTGTGCGAGTATTTGTGCATGTCCAAGAATGCCCATGACAAACAAAGCGTCCACCAAAACCCAACGGAGACCCCCGTGCCCGATATAGCAGGGCCATGAATGCCTTTTTGCTTCCTAGTCTCTCTGTCTTCGCACAGCAGATGCAATAAGCATTTGATGATATTCTTGCTGAGGCATATTTCTTTCCTCCTGCAACTGATATTATTCTCTTTCTGTTCTTCATCTGGAAGTCGCTGTCAACACTTTTGAAAGGTAGTTTATATTGGCATTTAATGACTTCCGTCTAGACTAAAATATTTCCAAAGTGTTTTGTTTTTCCTTTTTGTTTTCTAAACTAAACTTGGAGGCCAAGAAAGTTTGACGATCTTTCACAAAGCCAGTGATCTACAGCAAGCGTCGTCCCTTAAACCAAAACTAAATGGCATGCGAAGTCATTTGCTAAACTCGCTTCCTTCATTAAGCAGACGTTGCATGCATGCCAATGCTGAAGACAGAAGTCTCCTCACATAGTAATGGCTTGTGCTTATTTTTCTTGATGGATTCCCTTCCCATGTAAATCGTGTAAACAAACAGCTGCCAGAAGATTCCGACATGCGACGTCTCGACATTTGTCAGCTCTTTGCATTAATACTGATTATTCCATCCGTGGTGATGCTCCCGGAGGAGCTTCTCAAAATGCATCCAATCAATGCTGAGTACCTGCGATAACTCAATTAGCGTTCTATCATGGCTTCGGGATCTCAGTTTGCTTTTAGTTATGCATTCGCCACCACGCCTCGTGTTTTCATTCGTTTTCTGTTGCTGTCCTCCCTCCGATGAGATTTCGGCTTCGGTTTTTATGGTACTCTCCATTCCAGAGCTTCACAAAGAGTTCCATAGAGAGATGGCTCTCAAACCAGTCCTCAAGCCCCCAAGACAATACCGCTCCACATTGCTACAGGAAGGAGGAAAAATGTAGGCCATCTTGGGTTCCAATTGGATGGTTCTTGAAAGAATAATCTTTCTACGTGACATGTGGATCAACGAAGAAGCTCAACATAATCTTTAGCAATTTTTTTTCCACAGAATGTCTTCCAGTCGGAAGTCTGCATTCTATTTATTTAGATACGGCCCGATTATGTTGAAAAACATCAAAAATAAATATTTTTCTTTTTTTGGCCTTTTATGAAAGAAAAGATTCATCACAGAAATAATTGTGAAAATGTGCTTAAATGGTTATTTAAGTTTAGTTGCAGCTCTCAAATCTTACAAAAGTTATTTGATACATATTTTCAAAAAATTCAGTCTGATTTAATATATTTTAAGTATCTAAATGCCTGTAGTAAAATTCTGTTGTTGGGTACATCTCTTTGGATGCTATGGATTGTTAAAGATATCAACAAAAGACTTTGGTGGTACCATAATTCAAACGATTGTAACTTGACAACCGTTTAAGATACAGCTTTGACTAAGATATCATTTTAGAGCTTATTTTTTCATCTTTTCAACGATCCCAAAACCTCAATTTTGAATTTGGGGTCACTGTGACTCATTTTGCCAGATCAGGTCACACATATCCAAACCAGGGAATTATTCAAAAGTCTTCGAGTGAAAAAAAATGCTCTTGAATGACTTACTGGATTAGTGGTTTGGTGGGACGACGTGTGTGGAGTGGATTTGCAATGAGCGTTTCGTCATCCTGGGAGGAGAGAGCAGGTTGCTGTGTTGCATTAGGATCACCTGAACCGTTACATCTCCACAAAGGATTCTCTCCATAATGTAGCGCGACCCCGGCTGCCTGGTAATTGGGCACAGATATATTCACAGCGAACGCTCCCCAAGCTGACCAGATGGAACGGTGCTGCAGAGGGAACTCGGGGGGGAAGGTGTGCCGCATGGACTCGCATTCAGTAAGTTGTGATGAAACATCAGTGCAAGCATGGAGTGGGATCTGACTCAGGTGTTGGGCCATTTGTAGGACTTTGTTTAAGGCTCTGCTTTGTGTTGTGCAGGCAAGGGAAAGGAATTCATTCAGAAAGTAATTGTCTAATACCTTAAGGAGATTTTCCCGCTCAGACAGGTTACACTAAGGGCCTACTGGGTTTGTTCAAAGCTCGGCCATGTTCTGCTAACTTAACTGAATTTATTCCTAAGTAGAAACAAACTTTATTCAACACAGCAAGGCTGTTATCAGATCTGGTAAAAGGGTAAGGAACAAACCACCGACACTTTATATTGTATTATTATTATATTGTATTCACACCATGTATTATACATTAGACAAACACATACAGCCCCCACCAGCCCCTCACAGTCCATATATAGCTTCCACTGTATCTTTAATGGAGTGAGACCAGAAATAGGCCCTGAACTGCCATAGCGCCCCCACTGGGTACCAGCCAGTAATGGCCCCCAGCTGTTACACTGTGTCTGCCCAGTCCACGGTTAGACTGCACATAATAAAAATTAGATCTGTGTGACAACGACGCCAACATTTCCATGAGAAATAGTGAAATGTGATTGTATGGTTGCGATTAAACCAATGTTTGGAGACATTGGTTTTATGGGCAAAAATTGTGTTAATAAAAAGATCTACTCGAACCATGAATTTGAACCAGCAATATTCTCTGTGCCCAGCTTCTTACAAATGAAGGGGCATTAACTTGCTGGCTCTTACCAAGCCATAGCCACGTCCACGTCCATGGGCTGAATAAAATCACAACAAAAAATGACACGTCCTTTTTTTATAACTGGTCTGAGCTTTAGTGTCTCTAAGTCTGTTAATGAGTCCATTGTGTGTTTTGCGCCGCATTTGTTTCTCTGTGTTTAGTTCATTTCTGTATCAGACTCTCTCTCCAACACACATTATTAAAGTGGTTCGACCTTCCATCCTCTCTCACCATACGTTACAGAGGCGACTTAACCACTATTTTTTTTAAAGATCAGTACTCAGGCTCTGATCAACCAATCAAAAATTAGAATACAGGTGCGCTACACCAGATATTAACAGTGCCAATAAAAAAATGCCAATATTGCAAAAATACATGATCTGCAGTCTGTTCCTGTCCTGTTCAGTAGCTTCTCCATACCAGACTGTGGTGGCTGCAGTCTAGAACCGGATCTGCAGCTCCTGTGGAAGACTGAACTTGGACGTTCATCCTCTGCTGGGTCTGTTTGAGGATGGAGGAGATGTTGGTCTCCACTTCAGGTCCTGAGAGATGGAGGTACCCAGAATCTTGAAGGTCTCCACAGTAGACATGGTGTTCTTTGATACACCATCATCTCTATAGTCTTGAGCATGTTCAGCTCTGCACCAGCCGCAGTGTCATTAGAAGTCTGTATGTATCCTCTATCAGTGATTATGATAATACTAATTTCTCCTTATGGGATTCGTTCTGAAAGGGCCTGAAACTGTGGAGAATAAAGCTGGAGAATCTCTTTATGTGAGCCTGATTCTGTGTAAAGAACTTCATGAACATGTTTTGTAGCCCATAGTGAGTTTTGCATAATATGTAAACAATGCGCTAATTTAGCTATTAATGCATTATTTTCCCCTTTGATTAGTAAATAATGCGTTAATTTAGCTATGAAGTAATGGACGCGCCTGTGGGGGAAAATGTATTAGTTAACCTGTTTGCAGTATTTTATACTATAAAGTAATAACTACAAACAGTAGTATAAAATACTGCAAACAGGCTAAATAATAAATTTTCCCCACAGCGCCAATCAGCGAATTAACTCAGATTCCACACAATACCAAGTCTCTTCTCACTCAAAACTGAATTATGCTGCAAAACTGTAATAAGTTGAAATCAGCTGCTACTAGGAATCAAAGCTGGCCAGAAAAATGACTGGTATTACTTTAGCGTCCTTAACTATGCAGGTTCCATTAAAATGATACCGTAGGTACAGTTAAGACTCCCGACAGCGCAGATCCATTATACCAGTGGAGTCGATTCAGGAACTGTTACATTTTTTCTTAGTGTTTTCGTAAACTGTATTCATGACTGTTGTGCGCCATATAAGGAAATTGGGAGGAGGGGAAGAAGGAACAATACAAATTTGATCAGAATCCCAGAGGAAATGGTTTACGTGGTGACTCCAACAACGCACAAAGACACAGAGAGACACAAGAACATAATAAAACTGTAGAAAGATAAACAAAAATTTAGAAAAAAACAACCACAATATGAATAGATGATGCTACACACAGAAATATTTGGTATACAGTAATCCCCCAGTTTTACGCGGATCAGGACTCATAGGTCCAGTCACACATGGATTTTTATGAGAACCAAACTGATCGTTTTATGTAAAGATCTCCACAATAATGCAGAAACTGCAAATAGTCTCCGCATTTTTTTTTTGTGCTTTTTTCGTGGCAATTTAAAAAAAATTTTTTTACTCATTTTAGTTCTAAATTACCCCTGAACATACTGCACTGTAATTCATACACAGGCATTTTCTTTGGTATGCACTGTCTTTCCATTTGCATAAGTAGCGTAAATACAGTAATAATTGAATGCATTTTTTTGCTAATAAAAATACAGTAAAATGTAATCACCAGTAATGTTTACAGTTCAATAATTTACTGTTCATCCGGCGGAGAGTTGTGGTATTGTTTTTTTTTTACTTGGTGCTCTTGGAACGTAAGCGCAGTGAATAGCGGGGGATTACTGTAAGATCTCTCTATAAGTGACGCAGCTGAGATTTGGAATAAGTTATTGCACTTTTAGACAATCAGTAGTAATGAAGTACTATTAAATAATGAAAAGTAATATTGACCAAGTAGTAACATTGCACATATATTTAATATTTTAAAATTTTTTCCAGAATTTACTTATTGTTTTTAATGTCTGCACAGTCAGAAAGGAGCGGTTCAGGATACATTTCACTGTGTGTTGTACTTGTATGACTATGCATGTGACAAATAAAGAATCTTGATCTTGATCTTGACTGTTGCACGTAAGATATTTCAAGTGATCACAAACAAAATAAAGAGTTGTTTGCTTAAACTGAGCTGCAGCTCTCCTCTGAGCTGGAGCTGCAGCCTTTGAAATTAACCTTAATGTGTCGATAATTACACGGCGGGTCTCCGGCTGGCTGGAATACGCGCCTCGCTCCTTCTCTTCATGTTTCAGTGGACAGGGAGAGATGATGGGAATTAACACGCAGAACATCTGCTGCAGCAGGTTGCGTTTTGAAGAGTACTTTTAATGACCGTTCCTTCATTGATCAAGGGCTAGCTCTATTTAATCTATCAAAGTCCTGGCTCTGCCGAAGCCATGGGAGATACGAGACCCAATTCACTTCATTACCTCCGACCGCAGAGCAACCACACACACACACACACACACACACACACACACACACACACCTCCCCACTCCCTCTGGCTGCTGTGTGAAAAAGGCCTTGATCAAACAGAGGATGGGATTAAACATGGAGATGGGAGGGAGAGAGGGAGGAAGGGAGGGAGAGGTAAGAGGGAATGAGTGAGCGAGGGATGAGGGGAGAGTGGCAGGCGAGAGAGGAGGCAAACAGAAAGATGAAGTGGGAAATGTTCCGTCAAGAAGTGCCCTTCAGAGGTCAAAATTGCACAGGACCTGAAAAATGGATCCTCTTTGTCTCTCTCTCTCTCTCTCTCTCTCTCTCTCTCTCTCTCTCTCTCTCTCTCTCTCTCTCTCTCCCCCCCCCCCCCCCC
>JBBJLR010000139.1:15324070-15334578 GCA_037577145.1 Brachypetersius gabonensis | reverse complement strand
ATAAATAATTCCATGAAATGAACATTGTTTACGAGTTTTGACTCACGAGTCACAGCACCGAGTTCGAGTCAAGTCTCGAGTCGCTGAGGGAAGTCTAAAGTCAAGTCTGAGTCTTTATCTGTGAGTCTCAGACGCGAGTCCCCATCTCTGGGTAGTGGACTGGTGGGTCAAACACTTGCCTGTGAACCCGATGACCAAAAAGTCACAGATTCAAACCCCCATTTTCTACCATTGTGTCCTCGAGCAAGACACTTAACCCCTCAGTGTCACTTTACCTTTACCTTGCTTTTGACAAGCCCTGAATAGTGAATATGTAGAATATGCACCAATGCAGAAAAACGTTCTTCTTGCTTGTAAAGTGTGTATAACTGTGTATATCTGTGATGTGGTGAAACAGGCAGTGAGCAATGAGCACAAAATTAATGGCAAAGTTGTGGCCAGTCAAAAATAGCTGAAAGTTGTCAGAGTTTAATATTAGAAGGGACTGTAAACATAGTCCCTGTCTTAGTGGGTGCTGTTGTTTTCTTGCTTTTACTGTTGCAAAAAACGAATTGGAGCTTATAGTGGTTTGAAGTGGCAGTTAACGGCAACAGAAATCAAGGATCACGGCGACCATGGGACACAATCCCTCCCCACATCCCCTTTCAAACGAAAACGCTTCTGAACTCAAAGTCACGGCGCCGTAAACAATCATGCGAAAGCTTTACACAGTCTTACGAAATTATTGCAGAAGCTTCACTCAGGCTGGGGGAACAGGGTGTTATGGGATCAAGGCAGCATATCTCTGGGAAGCTTTGGTGGTATCATATCATCAAATCAAAGCTCGAAGACGCAGTCGTGCTACTTTTATACTTTCGTGATGCCCTTCGTCGCTCCAGGAAAGCAGAAACGTGGCCTTCTGGATGCAGTTTTTGATCAATCCTGCCTAGGTCATACTTTTACAGAGAGGTGAAGATGCCAGTTTTGGCCAGACATGCATGGGTCTATGCTTTAGACCAGTGGCTCCCAATCTCAGTCCAAGTCAAGTCTCAAGTCTTTGAGCTGCAATGTTTACAAATGGATGTTTGAGCTTTAAATGTTTAGAAGATATGCTAATTGGCCACGCACCGTGATTACAATTGGCTGTTCCGTAGCAGGGGGCGTGGCTGCGTGCTGTGATCTGCCCTCACCAACATGGAGGATTTGCCTTAAATGATCTTAATCTAAATGTTAAATATGAAAAATATATCTCCACTCTAAATGTGAGACTCCACAGTTAGATGGGGCTCAGTGACCCCTTTCCAACGACCTCTCGAAAACCGTTATTAGCTGAAAACCGCTCACCTCAGACAAAAGTAATGGGACACTGAGGCGACGTGAATGGTTTTCGGGTCGTTGGAAAGAGTGCGAGATATAAATAAATAATTCCATGAAATGAACCTGGTTTATGAGTTTTGACTCACGAGTCACAGCACCGAGTCTGAGTCAAGTCTTGAGTCGCTGAGGGAAGTCTAAAGTCAAGTCTGAGTCTTTGTTTGTGCGACTTAAGTGCGGATCGAGTCCCCATCTCTGCCGTGTCCAAGACAAGCCCGGCCGCCCTGTTCCTTTACTCTTATACACACACACTTTTACGTTTCTCAGATATTAGAATTTAATGAATTTAATGCCTGCAAATACAGTTTTCATAACCTCAGTGCAGACAAAATTGTGCGAAACCCCCTGCGATCTCTAGCGTCCCCCTAAGGGGGGCCCGGACCCCAGGTTGGGAACCACTGCTTTAGACCTCATTATCCGCCTGAAATATAAAATGTTTTCCTACCTTCTGAGACTCAGTGTCACATGTGGGGTTTGTGGTGGGGGTTGGTGGAGAATTGTACCATTACTGTTGTTTTTTGCGCAAGGGAATACAGCACGCGGTAGAACATGGCTCTGCCACCAGGGACCTTTTTCCTTTTATTTTATAATTTTTTTGATCATCGGCCCACATGCTTTGATCAGCCTTGTATTCCCTGGTGGATTTGCCCTTTTCCTGGTGGCAAAAGGAGAAGAGAAAAAACAGAGAAAGTTTCCTCTAAACTACCTCAAGCTTCTTCCTGCTAAAGCAATTTCTCCAGCCTTGGTTCAGGAGCTGGTGTTAAGTGGAGGCTAATGTTAGATTGTGGCCATTTCGTTTCTTTTTAATTAGCGTGGAATAATGTCAGCGATTTTCATGCTGGTTGATTTTGCTGGGATTTTTTTAGGCTTTTTGCTGTTGTTCTCCTTTCTCCTTTCTGTCTGTAATCTTTTCTGTTCTTTGTAAAGTTTCCTGCCATCATCTTCTTCTCAAACTTGGTGTCACTCGATAGGCTCAGTTCTGGAGGCTGCAGAGGAAGGCTGTAACGTGATGGCGCTACATCATTTTTCACAAAGGATCTAATCAAATATTTATCACTCGTGAACGTTTTTGCAGTTCATTCTTTATCTCTGCACACGCGGGATCTCTTTTTTAGAGGCTGCTTTCTGGCTGAAACCTATAAAGTGCATCCTGTGCCGTTAGAGCGCTATGGAGCAGCTTATTGAAAAGTGGTGATGCAATAAAAGTAGCAAAAATCTGTCGCTCACTAAAGACGCAGCTCAGTTGTGTACTTCGCTTTTATGGTTCATGGAGCATTCGGCATAACAAAGAAGCTGCATTTGTAATATACTGGTACTGCAGTATGATATCTGATGATTTCTCTAACATCAGGTCCCTGTGCTTTACAGGCAAAATGTTTTTAAATCAAATAGTTCATAATATTGTAGATCTCTTGATCTAGAATCACAGTAATGGTATTTTACATAAGCATTGATATTTTAGGCCTCATATTTCGATCAGAAGCACAAATATTAGCTTTCCTATCATTCTTCGGTTTGTTTGTTTTTCTAATTTCAGGAGATCCATCGTTCTTCTGATTCCTCCTCTTTCATCTCCACACCAGATGGCTTCACAAAGAGCATTCTGTCAACCGTCTCAACTGTCATCAAAGACCAAATCCGAACATTGTCCCAGCAGTCTGCTATCTTTAAACCACAAACACGAATGAAATGAGTCCTGCTCCTTCTTCCTCCTCCTCTTCTTCTTCTTCTTCTTCTTCCTCCCAGTGATGTTCAGGAAAGGCAATGCCCCGAACCTACACTGCTGTTTCTCTCCCCTAACAAAGCTTTCAAGAACAAACAGCGCGAATGGCGGCATCACCCCCCATAGGCGTGCCTTTCGGGACATGCTAAACACAGCCCAAGGTCTCGCCTCACCTCATCCGCTTTGCACGCTAATAATCGGAACAGCGCTTTCTTCTCTGGCTTTATTCACAACGAGGCGTGCCTCAGCATTGAAGATTAGAATGGAAAGCACAAAGAGAAGCAAACTCACTTTGTGGAAACGGGATCCAACAAAGTAGCGACAAACAGACTAGAGCGGGCCTTCGGAGACGACGTAACAGGGTTGACTGCTTTGGGGCCCTTGTGTTAGGAATGCTCTGACAGATGCCACTACCTGACCTCTCTCGGTTGGTGCAGAGAGTCTTCTTGCTTGGCGAAATCTGACAGAAGAGCTTTAATGCTGTGACATCTCGGCATCTCTGAGGTCGTGTCACTTCTGACAGCTTTAACCCTGCGATCCTCTGGGCCGGGCTCCTCGCTTCTTACAGTCCAGGGAAGCTGGAAAACGAGGCTTCTCTTCAGGAAAGCTTGATCTCATCTCAGAGTTTACTGTGGTTTATTTATCGATCGCTCATCCCTTCTTGTTTAATCATATCAGATCATACGAGATGTGGAGGATGGTTCTGAATTGATGACATTGATTCGGTGAGACAAAACTCAATTCCTGTCCGAGGGCTTGTTCCTGAAGAGCTATGTTTATATGTATAGCTGTGGAATTTCAATGGACCCAGCAAGATCAATGTTTTTTTTTTTTTTGGGAGAGAGAGAGAGAGAGAGAGAGAGAGAGAGAGAGAGAGAGAGAGAGAGAGAGAGAGAGACCTTCAGGAGGATTGGCACATATCTTTATCCTGATCCCATATAATTTATCACTGCTTTGCTAAGAGTGTTCTGATCCCACACTCATAGTTCCAAGGCTGCATCATGGTCCCAATCATGTGTTTTGTGCTTTTTACTTTTTTGGCTTTTTTAGACCCATCACAGATGCAAAGTCACAGACATGCATTTGTCCAGCACCAGGTTTGGTGATGGCCCAAGCAGAACAATGGGACAAACTGCAGTGTCAGTACATCAAGCAATAATAACTTGCTTTTCATGTCTATTTGTTGAAGATAAGAGAGAGGGAATGAGGAGAAAAAAAGTCCTAAAAGGTCACATCTTAGGATCGGCTTTAGTTACAGACCATATATAACTATTTTATGAGATCATTAAAGCCTTCACATCCATGCTTTGGATCCTGGAAGCTTACGGTGATCCCTCGGAGATGGGGCTTGTGAGGAGAACAGGTGTATTTGTGATCCTTTTGCCGTTCCCAGAGCTTTGCTTCAGTTCCCTGGTTGTGCTTCATTTGAAGGATGTACCATAAGACCCTCTGATTCCTGCAGATCTTCTGGGCTTTTTTCCTTGTGTTGCTGATCGCTCACTGAGGCTTACCAGCTCCTAATCCTACCTGACAGTTTAGTGATAATTGCACAGGCAAGGTGAACCCAGGACGCCCGCTATCGAATGAGCGGTGCACTCGCTATTGATGGAAGTGGAGGGAAACCTCTCTCTCTCTCTTTCTCTCTGTCTCTCTTTTTAATGCTAAAGGCTTCCAGACATAGCGTGAGAAATTTCCTTCCTTGATGGCCCCCCCAGCTACTCTTGCGTGTCTTCTGTGTTATAAGTTTTCTGACATTCAGAAGTTGCCAATGCTGCTGTTGAGAGAAGAAAGGACTGGATTGATTGCCTGCTAATTAGCCACCGTTGGGCCTTGAGAAAGCTCTCAAAAAATCCAAATTCAGGAACAGTGTGCTCGTTCAAAGTAGAGCCCCACCAGCACCACCTTCATTGACCTCCTTCCTTAAGGCGGCATCAACGTTAAACCTGTTTGCCAGTGTGGGGCTTATATAGCTTTCTCCAACGCGCGCTTGATGAAAGACTTTATAGATAGATGCTCTCCTTGAACGGCGACTGTAAATCTGCCTAGTATTTACGGGACTTGTGTCGGGTTTATGGAGCAAATATGAACTCATGCAGACACCATTTTAAACCCTGCTTCTCCAATAATATGTTTATTCATCATTCGCTTGCAATATGTCTCAGGGCAAGGGATATCTTTCCCTGTATATCAGAGCATGTCTTGTTTAATATTTTGCACAAGGCGAGGCCTTCATGGTGGGCTTGCTTTGTCCCAGATTAACGGCATTGCAGAGCACTGAATTCCACTCAAAGCGAGCTTCCCAAAGCATTTCCATTTCTCTTTTGTTTCATACATACTAATGCAATTAGGCAGCCTCCGTATCGATGCATCACTGGTGGTAAAGTATTCGTCTCCCCCCCCCTCCGAAAAAACAGGAGGTTAGAAGAGAAATGCCCGGGCCAGGAGAGGCCTTGCAAGTGCTCTTAAAGAAATGAAAGCAATGTCCTCTCATGAACATGCATAGGTGTATCTTATAATCCATCAAATGCAAAACAGATGTATGCTCTTAAAGGGTTTACAAAATTCTGTCTGCTGAGCATA
Organism: Brachypetersius gabonensis; assembly: GCA_037577145.1. Taxonomy (NCBI): domain Eukaryota; kingdom Metazoa; phylum Chordata; class Actinopteri; order Characiformes; family Alestidae; genus Brachypetersius; species Brachypetersius gabonensis. The sequence continues at coordinate 15,328,922 of JBBJLR010000139.1, read as the reverse complement.
TATCGAGATGAGATGCATCATTCACCGCTGTTCCCCACCTTCCCCGACTTCTTGTTGTTTTTCTTTAGATGATGTATGATGCAGTCAGGATGTTTTGAGGCTAGAGCGCCGCAGCTTTCTTGCACTGAAAGGAACCTGATGGGGGAACAGTTATTCCTCTTGTGTTCTTTGTGAACTGTCAGTTTTGTATTGAGGCCACTATCTCTGTATACCAATACTATCTCACCCACTTACACCAGGCTTCATCGCCACTCCTCCTGCAGTGCTGTTGCTTTTTAACTCCAGAGCTCTTGCGATGTCAGAGGAGTCACGAGCGGAGTGTGAGATCATTGAAGGCTGTCTGGCGCTGCCAGAGATGATGCGTACTTTATACTGTATTCTAGCCATGCTGTTGTGGAATGCCATGGAAATCAAAGCACATAGTCTTTTGGCCTTGTGATACAATGTGACCTTCGCCGCTCCAACAGGTATTGCAGCATTTCACATGTATATCAAAGATGAGCACCCCTAGAATTGCACTAGTAATGTTAATTGACTCTACAGACTTTCCTTGACCCTTTAGAGTGTTTCAGCAGTTCTACTGCCTAGTTTTTGTTTTGATTGTGTGCAAGTGTTCCTGGCTATGAGAATTTGTTATTCTGATGTGCGACTGTATCGTTTACTTGTTTCTGCTCTGGTTGCTTGATTTTTAAGACATGTGTGACTGCTGAAGCTACTTCCAGGGGCCCAATAGTCACTTCTATCATTCTGGTATACATGGCTCTGGCCCTGGAACCCAGGGCAGCCTGAAAAAGTACCTTAAGTGGGTGGCACATCCATGCTCACAAACCACAGAAGTGTGTCCAAACAGTGCATTCAGCTTTTCCATGACCAGGCTACTCATACCTGTGCTGGGCTGTGTGAGCAGTGTTTCCAGCTGCTGCAGTTCCAGAGCTGCCGGTTTCAAGCCAGTAACAGTATAGATGGCGACCTCCTTACCTCTCACTGAGTTAGTTTATCCATTTTTTAAATAAACATGTTAGTAACCTAAACATCTCCTTGTCAGTAAGACAATGTTACTCTTTTTGGGTGATTTTAGGTGTGGCTGACTATTTTTAAATAACTAACTTAATTATACTTACCTTGAATTTGCAAGAACTGTAGCCCATGGCCTCAGAGTAATGATCTGGTAGAGCTGACAAGACACTTATCAGATCAGTCAAAATCAAAGAAAGGGTTCAGGAAAGGGAGTTTTATTCAGCTATCTCGGGACTTGGCAAGATCTTTACATTTGTTGTGCATGTTGCTAGGTTACGGGAACGCCGGCGAGACTGGCATGTTTTTATTTGGGATTTTTAAAAAATTATGATATTTAATGTAAATATTCATCCGATCAATGCATAGAATTATTTAGTCTATATATTTTACTATTCTTTTATCATTTTTTCCTTGTGGCTACCATGGCAAGAACAAAGCAGACTGCTGCAAACCCCTGCTGGTAAGGCTCCCAGGAAGCAACTGGCCACTAAGGCAGCTCACAAGAGTGAAGAAACCTCACCATTACAGGCCTGGGACCGTGGCTCTGAGAGAGATCTGCCAAACAAATACCAAATATAGATATTTTACAAAGCTTACTGCTTCTCGGTTTACAGCTTGTTGGCAGATCTTACTTTGATGCTGGTGTCCCCAGTAGTGCTAAATGATTTGTTACACAGTGTTGCACAACAAACAGCAAGCCTATGTTTCTTTCTTGTGTTCTCGAGTGTACTTTCCTGTGTGCTTCCCTTGATTTTGCCTGATCTGGGTGTCAGGTGCTACTCAGGTTTGCCAATATATTTCGTGAGGCCATGGGCTACAGATCAGAGGACATCAAGCCCCAGATAGAGAAGGAGGCTTCATTCAACTGTTTGTGTTTTGGGTGATTTTTTTGTGTGCATTAATTCCAGCACAGAGATGTGACAGAACATTTCAGTGGAAGTACTGAGCAGCGCTCTCATGTGATGCTACGAGCTAAAGGGTTAACTGTTAGTTAGGTTAGTGTTTTGCACTCATGCTATCTGTCAAGCTGTAAACACACTAAACATGTGCAGCTTGATCAAGACCAGAAAATTATTTTTTGTGCAGCTAGCATTTTAGCAAAGAGTTAGCATTTCAGTTGGGCCTAAAACTTATTAACTGCATCAATATTACACCCATAACAGTAAAAACATGAAATACAGTTATAATTGTCTAAGTCTGCTCCTGACTGAACAGTGGATGAAGGTAAAAACCTGTTATTCTATTGGACCAGTTCTATTGTTTGTAATTCTCTCGTAGCCTCAAACTAAAGTTTAGCTGAGTTAAACGTACTGTTAGCTAAAAGTGTGTTGCTGGTGCATGTATACAGTAATCCCTTACTTTTCGCAGGAGTTATGTTCTAACAGCACCCGTGGATAGTGATAAACCACGTTGTTGTGTTTTAACCAAAACTGCCTATTTTTATAGTGTAAACTCTAAATCTAAATCTGCTCCCAGAACACTTCAATTTCATTTAAAACTCAGTTTAATGCATTGCCCTTAAAGAAAATGGGAAGGGTAGTAAATAATCAGAATCAGAAAACTTTATTGCTTAAAAAAAGTTAGCATTAGCGGTTAGCATTAGCAGTGTGCAAAGACTCGTACACAAAAGAAAGGTTGAAATATCTCTCTTTACCCACATGTTTAGACAAACGGCTGGTTCTGAAAGAGCCTGAAACTGTGGAGAATAAAGCTGGAGAATCTCTTTATGTGAGAGTGATTCTGTGTAAAGAACTTAAGGAACATGTTTTGTAGCCCATAGACCTTTTAGAACTAAAGTGAGTTTTACATAATATGTCCCGTTTAATTCTGATTTGGTATCCACTCCTTTTCTTCTAGAGGGATCCCAGATCAGATTGTAAACAGTTGGATTCTCGATGGTACTTCTCACAGGCTTTTTAGAGTGAAGTGGCCACTAGATTGGAAAAAACAAATTACGAAGTTCGCACCATCACATCTTTAAAAGTTCCTCAAGAGTTTTGTTTGCGGCTCTTAGTAGTGTCTTAACGAAATTCCGTCACCTGTTTCCTGACCAATTTGTTTTGGTGATAGCCACCAACCTCTATAGGTTTAGTTTATATACTTTTCTTGTCCACGTTTGGCTCTTTTAGGGTGCTTTCACTCCTATAGTTCGATTGCTTTAGTCCGCACCAGTCAGAAAAATGTTACAATGTAGTAAACAGACGTGGGTGCGGTTTGCTTTCACACATGCAGAGTTCTAATCAATCCAGAATAGACCGTGAAGACCATCGGCGCCGGAAACAGACTGTTTTCAGAAAATCGCGCTGCTTTCAGTAATCCTGGAGGAACAGCTCTGCATGGCGCTCACGGCGCTGATCCTCGCGTGTTACATTGTACCTGCAGATCATTTTTTCCAGACAATTCATTTCGAACATGATTCGCGGCTGCGATTCCAAACCAGCTTCCTGATTTATTCACCGCCGGCGCATTGCGGCCCCTTACGGGAGAAGAGCACCGCCCTCCTCCTCCTGAATGATCACTTCATTATTAGCTGGCGATCTTCCTGCAGATCCAGCAGGTCTTCCATTGGCCTATCAGTCCCGTATCTCATCTGATACCCATAATGCATTATTCTATACCGTTTTGTCCAATTTGGTTTGGTTGCTTTCACACCAGACGAACCGAACCAGAGTAGAGCAGAAAAAGTGTTCAGACAGGGCTCGGACCACCCCTTCAGGCAGGACTCGGACCACCCCTTCAGGCAGGGCTCGGACCACCCCTTCAGGCAGGGCTCGGACCACCTCTTCAGGCAGGACTCGGACCACCCCTTCAGGCAGGACTCGGACCACCCCTTCAGGCAGGGCTCGGATCGACTGATTTGTTGCGCACCAAAGTACCGAGATTGCATTCACATCAATGCAAATGAACCGAACCAAGGGACCAAACACGTTTGGTGCGCACCGAATGCTGTAGGTGTGAAAGCACCCTAAGGGCTACCTTTCTGAAGATAGGCATGCAAGACTAAAAGTAGAGGAACTAGCGCCGCACAGCATCCCTCCACACTATTGCGTCAAACTGTTCCCTTTCATCAGGGAAGGTCCTACTCCAGATGTCGTGTCTAGGACCCTCTTCACGCAATATGCTCACCTTCCTGCCTGTTTGCCTTGCTAATCATGTGTGAAGGATGACTCTGTAGGCCAAGCTGGAGCCGTCTGTCATTCTGAAAGTAAGACAGAAGGCCACATGTGAAGCCGTCTGTGCCTGCGGGTGCGTGGGTGTGTGTGCACCGCCATTAACCTGAGGGGGCAGCAGGGTGTGTAGAGTGCTGATGAGTGGAGTTATGGGTCAGGGAATCTCAGAAAATCAACCTTGAATTGCAGGATGCTGTGTCTTCAATCATGCCTGGTGTTTTCATTGGCACAGCGGTGACTCTGGAAATGGAGCGTGTGGATTCGCACGTCTGGGATTTCTTTGTGTGCCTTTTTGACGCCTGAAACACACACATAACAGATAGCTGTGGGTTCACAGTCTTTTGTAGCAGGTTGTTGGTTTTCTCTATGATGTATGGAAGCTTTATGACCGCTGGTTAATATGTTTTGTACGACCAAGCAGTTCGATTTTCTGCCGTGGAGATTCTTAGCCACACTAGCTCTTGTGATCTGGGCTGGCTAGCTTGCTAATACAGCCAGGTTTTCCCTTTTTACTGTTTACTGTTCGCACAATTTGTGGCTGTGTGTGTGTGTGTGTGTGTGTGTAGGTGTAGGTGTGTGCGTGTGTGTGTGTGTGTGTGTGTGTGTGTAGGTGTGTGTAGGTGTGTGTGTGTGTGTGTGTGTGTGTGTGTGTAGGTGTGTGTGCG
>JBBJLR010000139.1:15276507-15290098 GCA_037577145.1 Brachypetersius gabonensis | reverse complement strand
TACTTTTAAACTGGGAAACTGTGTCTGAGCCTCGAACACTGTCTGGAAGGCTATTCCAAAGCTTTGGAGCTAAATATATAAAATATGTATATAAAAATTCATATAAGCAGGTAAATACAGTAATAAAGTAATTTAATTTACAGAAATAAAAATACAGGCTTTAAGAAGAAGAAAACGAGAAACAGGAGAAACACTTGAGACGCTCCACGCTGAAACTGTTCTAATGTTGGAATTCTGGACTGCAGCTGCCAGAGAAGTATCACAGGGCAGCAGCAAGTATACAGATTTATACACTTATATTATTTATATAGAAATTTAGCTGAATTTAGGTTAATATTTATGTTGCAAAATAAGTAAATCATATTTTTCATAATAATTTAGCAGTGAAAGCACAAAAAATTATATATTGCTACAAATTCAAACCCAAAACCGTCTGATCGCAGGGCGAATTCCCTAACCACTAGGACCACCAGCAGAACCATAGCATTACTTTTGTGAACGTTACATTCACAGGTACCACCACCCCTCTCTACATGGAAACAATACTCTCTGTAATAGCTGCTTTCGTCAGGATCGTTTACGTTTACTTTTATGGTATTTATCAGATGCCCTACCTACAGGGGGCAGTCTCTCTCTGGAGCAACTCGGGGTTAAGGGTTTTGCTGATGGACCCAGTGGTGGTGCTGAAGGTAGGATTTAAACCCATGACCTCTTGGTCCAGAGGCAAGTATCCTACCACTAAGCTCCACCACCATGAGTTCCAGATGTTGATGTTGCCGCCTAATGCCTAGATCTCAATGCGATCAAGCACTTGTGGGATCTGCTGGACAAACCAGTCCAGTCCAAGGAGGCCCTACCTGGCAGCTCACAGGAATTAAAGGATCTGTTGCTAACATCTTGTCTCCAGATACAACAGCAACTTGCACTAGGTCTTGATGCATAAGAGCTATTTTGTGTGAGTGTGTCTGTATTTATACACACATACATGTCCATGTACCTAATTTGCAGGCTCACTTTCTGATCCCTTTCCCAGAGTTCCTCATCTGTCCGGACATCTGGTGTTTATCCCACGTTTCCATCATAAAGCCTATTCAGGCATGTAATTGCTAAATTAACAGCAAACTCAAATGTCAATCCTGATAGTGATGCTTAGTCCCCCCAAACCCCCAACTCCCCCCTGTAAGCATCATAACAAGTGGCAATCTTGGGATTTGGGCTCTATTAGAGACAAATCTATGGTAATTCCTGTGGTGACTGGCAAGGGCACAACTGCTTTCGGGGGAGCATCACGGTCTGAACGAGCTCCACAAAATAATCACCTTCCGCATCTGGAAAGCAGATCACAGGCTCATGTTTACGGCTGCCATTGTCCTGCAAACGGCGCCGAAGAAAAGGGTTAATGGAGGCAGTGGAATGACTTACAACAGCACAATTTAGCAATGCCTCCTAGTCCCTGTGGGCATTGCGGCAGTACATATTCATGCCATGAAAGTAACATTTGACCTGTAGACCGCATGTTCTAAATAAGAGCGAGTGTCCTGGAAGACAATGGAGGTGAAACATACGCACTGCATTGCATTTGGGATGGAAAAACAGTATGTTTATGTTTTCTATAAATTCGTTTTTCCCTTTTGGACCACGTTAATACAAACAAACGACTAATTGCTTTTTTTTTGTTATGCTATGAATACTTCTCTGTTCCCCCGTATAAATGTATTTTTGTTTATATTTAGGATTACATACCTTTTGTTTATCATTATAAGCAAAATCTTATGTGCAAGAGTCTTACTGGGTGAAATTTGTCCATTTATTTTACCGATCTCTATTACGTGCAATAACAGATTTTTAACCACCGTTTCTGTTATTACTAGGACTGTCAGTAGATCAAAATATTTAATTGTGATTAATCTCATATTTGCCACAGCATATTTGCCCCTCCCCCAATTTTCAACAGTTTTAGTATTAGTAAGCTGTGTCTGTCTAAACATGTGGGTAGAGAGAGTTATTTCAACCTTTCTTTTATGTACGAGTCTCTACACTCTGCTAATACTAACGTTTTTTAACCCTCTATGGCATGTATTTTTATTTAAAGAGGAAAAAAAATTTGTTTTAGGGAGCTTGGGGGTCCTTGATAATATATCAATCATAAAATGTGTCCCACCCAAGACCCCCTAACAGATTTTGGTTTGCTACAGATGCTACAGGGGTACTACAATGCCATGGTATTTTATATGGAATGAGGAACAAACAAGCACACACACACATATATGTATGTATGTATGTATGTATGTATGTATGTATGTATGTATGTATTTATGTATAAACCTTGGTGTTTTAGTACCCTTGTAGCATATTGTTGCCCTGAGGCAACAAACCAAAAGTAGTCTTACTGCACAATGTTGCCCTGAGGCAACAAATGAAAAACAAAAATTTTCTTCACATATTCGTATGCATTGCAGATTTTTTTATGCAAAAATTCTTTTAATTTAAATCTGTTAAAAAGTGAAATTTATCTTACCTTCTGCTAGCAGTGTGTCCAACCCAGCTACTGGCTGTAAAAGGATTGCTCCAGCCCCAGACAAAAGGTCAAACCTCCACCCACTTCAAATTTTTTGGTCCCAGACTAATCATCAGACTTTTAATGTGATGTTTTTTTTGTTTGTTTTTTTAATGAGCAGTGGGTGGGCCAAAATAATGGTTTGTTGCCTGAAGGCAACACCATTCCATAGAGGGTAAAGCAAGGGTAATGCCTTAAACTGAGTTTAAAATGAAATTAAAGTGTTCTGGGGCAGATTTGGGGTCAGATTTAGGGTTTACACTATAAAAATAGACATTATTAGGCATTTTTTTACCAAAACACAACAACACATTTTTTCACTATACGCGGGTGCTCTTGGAACGTAACCCCCACGGAAAGCAAGGGATTACTGTATAATGAAAGTAGGATTCAAACCCATGACCTCTTGGTTCAAAGGCAAGTATTCCACCCACTAGGCCTCCACCACTCTAATGGATGTAATGTTTACACAGCAGGACAAAATCAAAAGCTGGTGTAAATCTGTTGATATACGCAAATTATTTGTTACATTTAACAACGATTTTCTTTTCCATAAGACTCGAACGCGTGAAACGATCGTGTTTGTTATTGATGGCGTAGTCGATTTGGTTGACAAACACTGGAGTGTTTCTTTAAGGAGCCGAAGAAGGAAACGAGGAAAAAATCCCCATCTTTCAAGCAGTCTCTTTAATTCTCTGAGTACATCTCCAGCTAAAGCCGCGTGCGCTGGTAAGAGAGAGAGAGAAAGAGAGAGAGAAGGCTGAGGAGGAGGAGAGGGGAAAAAAGGAGTAAAGCAGTAGACAAGTTGTCACGCTGAGTAATTAGTCTCCGCTGGGCGAGAAAGTGCCTGGATGTTGTGACACGCACCAGATTGTCCACAAGTCCACTGAGAGACCCTGTCACCAGCCTGTAGGTCTGTGCAGGGACAAATAAGACCCACACACAGGCTCACGCACAGCACACACACATATACACACACATACAAACATCCACCCACCCACACACACACACACACACACACACACATACATACATACATACAGTACATATACGCTTTCTTCCTCCATCTACTGGCAGCCAGCCAACACACATCAGAGTTTCTGCTTCGTCGTTCTTCGCTGTTTTCTTCCGTTAATCTCCTGCTATCCAAACTTTGCAATCATGGCTAATGTCTCTTGTGTCCTTTTCCATCAGTGATCTGTCAAAAAGAGACTTTACAGAGGAAAGAAAGCTTTGAAGAAGAGCATTCTGCAAGCGGCATGACGTCCGGTTCGTTATTTATTGTCCGGTTCATTTTAACGAGTCCACCTTTTAACGATGTCTTTTAATTGACGGCGGAGGGCGGAGAATGTCTCTGGATTTTAACAACAGCAAGCTAGGCCTCATCAGGTGTCTGACTAATCCAGTCCCTTTGATAGGTGGCTTTACAGGGAAGGTAAATGACAGCCTGTGACAGAGTGTTGTGAGGTGGAAATCATTACTGTTACGGCGAAACGACACGAAAAGATTATGAAGTGTACCGGAGACGGAAAGGGTACCGTGGCCGGGGTGAGACGAGCGGGGACTGGGGAGGACGCGAAAAAAACGAAGGTCAGCACTTTGATAAAGGTTAGGTCTCTAAGCCCCGGTCCCCGTCAGCGCGGAGATGTCAGCGGATTTTCGCTCCTAATGCGATCGAGCACCGCGAGCCGCTTTCCCCCATTAAAGGCCTTTTGTGTGTTGAAAAGGCAGAACCATCAGACTCGATTATTTTCGCTGCTTCTGACCCCCTCTTTCTTGCTCATCTAACAAGGTGCTGAAAATGTCATTAAAACGTGCGTTTTTCTGCCATCCCTTCTGAATTAAGGTGCGAACGCTCCGACAGGGAGGCACGACTTCTCTCTAATTCATCGCATTGATTTGCATGTGTGAGAATGTAATTAATCTTGATGGGTTTTTCAAATTTGCCTCTTTTCTGATTCGTGCCATCAGTTACATTCAAATTTGTTTCCACAGAAAGGAAAGTAACAACAAATCGCACATTCACGTCAATGCACACAAACTGCAAAGTCGTTAATGGTTAGGGGTGGATGTGTGGGTAATTAATGAAGGAGCTTTGGTGTTCTGAGCTGTTGTTCTTCACGCGATTGCCCTGTTAGCAAAGTTTCTTTTTTCGAAGTAATATGTTTCCACAAGGAGACCCCTAGACTGAAGTGTTCCTTAGTTGCTCTAGAACCTACTGGGTCTGCTTTAGTTGGTCTACAAGCCTTTGGCTCTATTCTAGTTGCTTTAAGAATCTCTTCTAATTTTGTTCTGCTTACTCCTAAATGTTCTGGCTTTGCTGAAGTTGCTCTAGAACTGACAGGCTCTGCCCTCACTGCTCTGGAGTCTTCTAGCTCTACATATTAGGTCTCGAAAACTTCGTGGCTCTGGAACTTTGCTATCGTTGCTCTGGAACCCAGAAGTAAAGTTGGTGTTTTGAGCTCTGCCCCTGTGGTTCTTGAATATTCTAGTCATATACAAGGTTTCTAACTGCTGTAGAGCATTGGTCAACTGCTCCTGGAGATTTACACTTGCTCCAGCTTGTTAATTTCTTTAAATACATTTGATTGGCTGCATTAGATGCTTTGGCGTTACATAAACAAGGCAACATGTAAGAAGCTCTTCAGAATTTAAACCTCCAAGAGATTCATGGCCACTACTCTAGAAAAGTTGATCTAGTGGTTCCCTACCTTTTTTCCTTGAAGCTCCCCTTGCCTGTGTCCAAGACAAGCCAGGCCCCACCAACTCCAACTCAGCATTCTGGCCGAGAACAGTACTGCCCTTCAATAAAACCAAAATCAGGGTAACTCTCAAGATATTGCCTTGTTTTCTTCTTTGCTACTAATTTTTATTAATTTAATGTGTACAAATATAATTTTGGTAACCTCAGGGCAGACAAAATTGTGTGAAACCCCCTGCGATCTCTAGCGCCCCCCTAAGGACCCCAGGTTGGAAATAACTAGCCTAGAAAGTTATTTCTCTACCCTAAGGCTAAAAATTAACAGAAATTTGGAAGGAAAATTTATATATCAAATAGTAATATATTACTTAAGATACATTCATTGTATTTTATTTTAGGAGAGCATCTGGCTCCCCTTGGACAAACCCCTGGTTTATATGTTGTCTTAGAGGGCTTGAATTAACACGTTAATTCTGATCAATAAATCACAGAAAGAATAACGTGTTAAAAATTACAAATATATTTTTGGTAACCTGAGTGAAGACAAAATTGTGCGAAACGCCCTGTGATCTCTAGCGCCCCCTTAGGAGGACTGCAGACCCCAGGTTGGGACCTACTGCTCTAGAGGCATCGCCCTGCTATGGTAGTGTTTTCTTGCAATGTTTTTTCTGCAAGTTGGAGCCATGCTTCCATGTCCTCTTGGTCCCTTGTTTCCCAAGATTTCTTATTTTCCAGTTCCTTTTGTTTTGTATGGTGTCCAGTTTTGACCTTGCCTGCCTCCGTTTCTCAGTTTCTAGTTATAGATGTAGCTGTGTTGACCCTGTCTGCCTGTGTATTGACCCTTGCTGCCTGCACTGACTACAATTACTGGACAAGCCCTAATAAATAGAATCAGCTCTCACCCTTCAGGCTCCCGTTCTGTACAGGAGTGCTATTTCAGGGTCAAATTTCTGCTGAAATTTGCCTTATGAGCTTCACCCCATGGTCAAGAGGAAGCTGCCAGATCCATAGTGAAAACAATCTGGAGAAAAAGTGGTGTCATTGTATCATTACTGCACATGGAAATATTGGTTTTCTCCGACCGCGGTTCCTTTCGGCATCTCGCCACCAGCCGTATGGACATCAGCCGAGATCTTGAACACTTACGTAACTGCAGTGATGATAATGGTGGCCTGTGTGCTTCAAATGGGCCACGTTGCTTTAATCATTCAGCTAATGGAGCAAGACGGTTTAACCATGTGGGCTTTCAGCCTTTCATCAAAAAGGAGAATCTGGAAACAGACATGAATTAGTGAAGTGGTCAGAGACTTTTCACATTCCGTTTGATGGCATTTAATTGAACTAAAAAGTTCAACATTTCATCCCCTTCCTAAAAATGTATGTTCTTCAGCCCCCATCCCGTACTGTATTTCCGCCCCCTTTCTTCTTTCCTGTGGGTCACTAATTATTCCCCGACTAATCTCTGAACTTGTCAAAGGGTACAATTATGCTAGAAAGTTTTCGAGCATTTTTTATTTTGTTTTTGAATGTAACTTCTAATGCTGGAGGTTTGGAGTCGGATTCCGTGAGATGAGTTATAAAAATCCCCTTTACCAAGTTATTGTTGTTCTCAGCAAATCACCGACTCGGCTGGTTTTGTGCTGTTTACCTTGGCGTAATGAAGGAGAAAAATACAAGAAGAAAGAGGCCAACAAAACACAGTCGTTAAATCTTAATGAAACGTCCGCGGGTGTTTGCTATATTTGTATGCGAGATGTACGCTTAAAGGAACAATCCATCCCTTAAGAAACTGTAGAGAATGTTCAAGATTTTCTTGTTGTTCTGTTGCGTTGTGTTTTATTCCAGAGCTGGTTAAGGTCTTGCCCAACATTGGAGTGGTTGGGAACCAATAACCAGGTTAAAAAATTATATTTGTTCACATTTTTATTATGATTGTCATCTGATTCACACAGAGGAAGCTTAAAACGAGGTCTGTTTATATTTGATTTATCCGATCAGCTAATGCTTTGACATCGGTTGAGTTCTATTGGAACCGGAACTGAAAGAATCATGCTCTTTTTCTGAAAAAACTTATATTTAGATTGTGCTTTAGATTTAGAATGTAATATTTGTCATGTGTTCAATTCTATTCTGCCTGGTGATTCGGATTTGTTTGCTTCTGACTGTCTCTGGACTGTTTCTCTGCCATTTGTGATTCTGTGTTGACTGTTTGCTCTGGTTGAACTCTGCCTGTTTTCTCATGATGATTCATCCCATTCTGTCAATAAACCAAACAACTCGAAGCTCGTATCTAGATGTTTCAGACTATTTGTCCAGATTCTGACACTGAAACACATGGACAAAAGTCAGCCTTAAAGTATGTGATTAAAGTAAATAAAAATAATAGCTCTAGAATTGCAGAACTCATTGATTTTTTTTGTGATGTCCGTCAGTTCTGTATTTTTCCCCACTTTAGAATTTATTTAGGTAACATTTAATTCATGGAATAATCATTTATACATTAAATTGATACATTTTGATTGCACTTTTATAAATCTAGTGAAGACTGAATAACTGAAAATGTGATAAAGATTCTTCAGTAAAAGTAACGCTTCTATATACGAATACCTGAAGAACCATCTGAATGCATAAATTATTCTTCATCATCTCTATGATGGAGTATCTGCTGTAAATAATCTTTTAAATAAATAAATAAATGAATATATATATATATAAAATATAAAAATATATCCTTCAAAAATCCTTTTGTTGGTACTATATAGAGCCATATTTGCTAAGAGTATAATGCTGCCCTATGTCTGCAAAAAATTGTTCAGGAATGGTATGAGAAACATGAGAAAGAATTGGAGATGTTTACCTCCACATTCCCCAGATCTTAATTTGATCAAGCATCTGCTAATGCACCACAGCACCTTCAGAATTCTTTCAGAGTCCATTCCTTGTGAGCTGCTTTTGTGGCAAATCAGTCTATATCATCATTCCTGCTTGGCTTTTATTGAACCAATGAAAACAGAGAACATCGTGTTATATTGATGTACATTAATGTTAATAATGTTTACTTTTGTATTTATATGCTGCCGACTATAGGAAGCTTTTTGGGTGACCTAAGTGCAGGGAGTTGCCCCTGCAATCGGCAGGTTGTGGGGTTGAAGCCCAGGACTGGCAGTGGCACCACTGAGGTACCATTGAGCAACACTAGCCATGTTTACATGGACACTTTTTTTCAAACCAGTTTAATTTAATAAGATTAAAATAACTCAACCGAACTGTTTACATGAATCGATTTCTGTATTTAATTGGATTAAAAGTGAAAAACTTGACTTACTTGGCCACTTGACTTACATTACATTTACAGCATTTAGCTGACGCTCTTATCCAGAGCGACGTACATCAGAACTATTTCTTAAACCTGTTAAACAGCTTAAATTCACGTCAACTATTTAACCGAGATACTGCACATTCAGTGCACCTATTCAAAATCTGTCAAATAATAATTAGCCAACACCTGCCAAAAAATTCCGGCGCAACACAAGCTATTGAAAAGACAAGAGAAGAGAAAGGAAGGGCTTTTTTAAAAGTAAGCAGTAGAATTCGAGATGTAGTTAGTCACCGAGGTGCTCCTTGAAAAGGCGAATCTTCAGGCGGCGCTTGAATACACAGAGGGACTCCACAGATCTGATCGGAAGAGGAAGTTTATTCCACCAGTAGGGGGCGAGACTGAGAGTCTTGATGCAGGTCCTCTTCTTCTGAGCAACGGAGGCTCAAGACGAGCCGTGCTTGAAGCCCTGAGAGGACGAGAAGTGACAGGTTGTTTGATCAAAGCTGTTGTGTTTGGAGGTGCAAGTCCATTCTTGGCCTTGAAAGCAAGTGTTAAGGATTTAACCTGAAAACGAGCGCCACAGGGAGCCAGTGGAGGTTCTGTAGTAAAGGTGTTTAGGAACGTTGAACACTAACCTGGCAGCTGGTTCTGGATCAGCTGAGGTGGTTTATTTACCTTCTATGGAAGTCCTTACTTCCTTCTTCTTCAAAGTTACAATTTCAGGGATTTGAGTTGTTGTTAGGATGGTGAGAATGAACTAATGATATTGACATAGTGGCCAGCTGAAAGAAGACATTGTCAGCCAGCACTCTTTAATGGCCAGATAGGTTCCACCCTTGTTATGCATCTTTTACACGCAAAGACATTGAGGTGTTCATGATTAACACCCGTGGGTGTCAGAGACCAGAGCGGGACTCTGTTACTGTTATCTCAGAGACACTTAGCAGAGAGTAGCGTGAGGATCATCAGGGCTGCTCACCCCGAGGGTCACTGCTTAACCGGCGTGTCCTCTCTGACTCGGGAGGGGTCGTAACCCGCAGTGGGCTGTGACACTCTGTGAGAAGATGGGGTTACATTGGGTTAATCAAGTCCAATGTCTCAGAGCGGGATAACCTTGCTTTGTTAAAGAGCTTCTTCTCAGCCATCTTGGACAAATCATATCAACGCATGGGTGCCCTAGCGTGTCTTTTTCTGCGTGTAGGTGAATAGATGAACATAGGCATGTTTTACGCTAATGCACGCCAAATGAAAGTCTGATGTGCACAAAGTAGACCGCGGCGTGATTAATATACAATACTGTTGTGGCTCAAAGGTCAGTAATATAATTATGAGATCATCCATGGCACGCTGCCATATGCCGGCTCAACCTGACACCTCTGAAATGCAATCGCTAATATAGTTTTTATAACGTAATGCCTTGTGAGAATTGATATGCACAAGGCGATACGTTACGAGAACAGCCATAAGGCAGCTTTATAAGGGCAGCTGTAAGATTGAATTCCTCGAGGTTCTTCTTGGGAGTTTTCCGGTTTAGTAAGGTTATCAGATTGAAACTCTTTTCTCTTTGAAAAGTATCTTAGGGGAATTCGGGTAAAATTTTTACTTTTTGTTACAGTTTGATATTTTGAGAAACGTTTGCAGATTTTACCTCATGCCTCTGGCTTTGGGTATCCTAACACTGACTATGATATTAAACTCACTGTTGCAAACACTGAGCCAAATGTAACATTGGGAGTCTTGCCCAAGGACTCCAATTGGTTTTCATATGCATGTGTATAAATGACTTTTACAATTTTTTTCAACAAATGATTTTGTTTGGGGACTAAGTTTACAGTTAACGTTATGTATTGAGTATTTAAATGCCGAATATATTTTCATTTTAACAACCAGACTGGAGGTTTGAATGCTCAGCTGTGAGTTAGTGTTAGAATGAATAGCAACGACATTGACATTAGGGTTAGTGCTCAGTTTAGTTAGCATTAGCAAAAATGGTTTAATATTAACTTTTGAAATAAACTTCGCATACATTTTTTTTGTGTGGCAATATATAAATATTTGAATATTTGTTTTAAATTAGATAAAAATCTAAATAAATAATTGTACATTTTCTTTAAGGGTAATAAGTTTGAAATGAAATTGAAGTGTTTTGGGAGCATATTTGGTGGCATATTTAGGGTTTACACTATGAAAATAGGCATATACTTAACCAAAGCACAAGATTTTTCACAAGATGCTCTTGGAACATAACCCCCGCGAATAGTGGGGGATTACTGTAATTTTAAATGGTTTCCGCTTGAAAACTGGTTCGGTCATAAGCAGGGCTCTCAAACAAAGTCCTGGAGGGCCACTGTCCAGCACAGTTTGATGGTTCCCCTTCACTAAACCTCATGAGGTGAGCACAGAAATCACCAAAACCTGCTGGATCACGGCCCTCCAGGACTGGAGTTTGAGACCCTGGTCATAAGTGTAGAGATACTGTTAGGTTTTAGGTTACCTTTAGATAACTTTGGTGTAAAAGCCAACTTGGAGATTATGTTTTAGGCAGTGTCAGCTTTTGGATTTGTGTTATAAAGGCAGGTCACAATATACTGGTATTAATCCGTAATGCATTTTTTAAATGCATTATTTCAACTTCTATTAAACAGGAAAAGAATAGCAAGACACAGTAACTGTCCAGCTTACAACTGTGTACTGTTTTTGGCAAATACATTTTTGGGTTATCAGCCAATTTGGCAATTATGTTATTGGTTAGTATTAGCATTTTTTATTTTTTAAAAAGCTGAAGAGTTTGGTGATTTTGTTTAGAGTTAATGTTTGGATTTAGGTTAATATTAGTATAAATGGGAATCAGCTGGGCGTCATTAAGATTAATTTTGCGGTTTGTGTTGGGTTGATGTCTTGGATAACACAGCTGAGCTGCTGCCCGGCGGTCTGGACAAACATGCAATGCTAAAATGAGGCACTGGGCAGTTATTCACCTCCATCTGTAGCATAATTAAAATAAAAGTAGCTCTAGACAAGATTGCCTGACACATGTTTGAGTGTTATAGTGTACTTTTTTTTTTGTAGTTTTTACATAAATGATCAGTCTGGAGTTCAAATAAGATAAAATAAGAAAAGATAAACCTTTATTAGTGGGACATTTGCATTTCTATGGCAGAAAGTGGACATAACAAAGGTAAAAGCGGCAGAAAGTGGCAAAACAATAGATGAAAGCTATACAACACAATAAGATACAATAAAAAGTAGACTTTACAAGTGTTAGATCTAATCAAAGTGTTAGATTTTGGAGTTTGTCTTACATTTTGAGTAATATTTGGAGGTTTTTCCCATGAATGATCATAGATTAACAGCCTGTTGGGAGGTTGTTTGCATGGTTTCTACTCAACAATCTTTGATTTTCACGAGACAATGAACAATATACTGAGCACAATAATAAACAATAATCTACAGTCTGAATACGTAATATGGAAAAAATGCCTAAAAATGCCTATTTATTACAGTGTAAACCCTAAATATTCTCACAAATCCACTCCCAGAACACTTTAATTTCATTGTAAACTCATTAGCCTTAAAGAAAATGTAAAGATAAACCTGTATGTGTACTGTACAGTTTACACTGAACTCCAGCAGTGCTAGAACGTAAATACTAATATTTCTTTACTGTACTGTGGGGAGTGTGAGAGAGGGAAGGCAAAGGTCTTTTATTTGTCAGCAACAGCTTCGAAACAGACTTTTACACACTCAAGAGTACTGCGCCCCCACTGGCAGGCCCCAGTACTGCATCACAATTCTCAACTCTTTGATAATTGCTGTCATTTTTATTGGTATAAGCAGGAAAATATAGTAATAAATATATTTAATACAGTAAGAAAAAAAAATCAGTGTTTTTTTTTACTAGTTTACCAGAAGAACAAAAGTTTTTTTGCTTTAAAAAACGTTAGTCCTCGTCAGAGTATGAATTACCCCTCCATAATTGGGAGGGGGGGGTACTGTCTTCCTTACACTGTTAAGAACCCCCCCCCCCCCCGTACCCCCTGTAATTCGAACCATGGTCCTTGGTGTCAGATGGAAGTGACCGGCTGGACCGCGTGTGTGTGTCCACTCCTCTGCATCCGATCTGAACCCGTGTCCCGATGCCTCTCGAGCCTCATCTGCCATTTGGAAAACACACGCGTGCTTTGACAGGCTGTCATGTGAGGCACTGCTTTGTTATTTGACACTCTGGGGAATATTATTTTTACTGAGTAATTACTGTACCAGCTGTTGAAATGTATTTACATGCCATCAGGATGGCCTCTGTCTTAGCAGGAGACAGGAGCTAACGTGTGGCAGCAATCTGTTCCGAAAATCCCCCTCCTCTCTTCCAGCCTGGAGGCCGGGCGGACAGATATGTCAGTGTGCAGTGACCGTTTAAGAAGGAGCAGGCAGTGAGGGAGCTGTGTGCGGCACCTGGTGTCAGCCGGCCTCTGAAAAGAGAAAGGAACCATTAGTGGAGGATCTGGAGGCTGGTGTTCGCCATCACAGCCCTTCCTTTAAGACAGGTTTGGTTAAAATAACATACGCATGTTGACACACTACACTACGATTCTGAGTGATGGCTTGTTTCACTGGAGAATCCACTCCACCTTCACTGGCGTGTTCATTATTGTGTGGGGCTGCAAGGTACTGGTGCTGTTGTAACAAAACCTCTGAAATTTTACTTTATAAGCAACAAATGTAGATTATACTCAAAATAATTTGAGACCATTTTTGTTCAGCTGGATTTTTCAAATGGTGTGAAATAAATAAAATGATCAAATCTACTGCTGACCAAATTATTCCAAGAATTGTAAAATTCAGTGTTTGTCTATAGTAGACAGTTTTATTATCTATGAGCCAGAGATGGGGAATCGAGTCTGAGACTTGGACTCAAGACACACAAACAAAGACTTGACTTCAAGATTCAAGATTCAAGATTCTTTATTCGTCACATGCATAGTCATACAAGTACAACACGCAGTGAAATGTATCC
>JBBJLR010000139.1:15258360-15271664 GCA_037577145.1 Brachypetersius gabonensis | reverse complement strand
TCCCCCAGTTTTATGTGGATCAGAAGTCACAGATTCAGTCACACACAGATGTTTTTGAGAACCAAAACTTCTGAGATGCATATCTCGGCAGGGAAAGCACTCAGACAATTCAGACTCTACAGGTCTCCAGGAGACCTTTCCAGCGAACCCTAATTTGTATTTTTAGCCCCAGTAGATCAGGTTTTATTCTTCAGAAATGTTCTCCTCGCCGAGATGTCCCAATACTTCTGTCCCGCAACCTTCCAAATTGCATATCTCTTTTAAACTGAGTTTAAAATGAAATTAAAAGTGTTCTGGGAGCAGATGCGAAAAGCGGGCGGTTACTGTATATATGTATATGTATAATCCTAAAGCAATGTCTTCAGTTCTAAGAGTTCTACCAGGAAAACATATCAGAGATGTGTTTAGGACCCAGTTGAGTGACTTGTACACAATGAGTAGCGTCTTGAAATCAGCTCTGTACCAAACTAGGATCAGTGTGATCTCTTTTCTTGGTTTTGATTAGAACTCTAGCAGCAGCATTTTGAATGAGCTGGAGCTTTAATGGACTTTTTGGGAATCCTAGTGAGGAGAGCGTTGCATTGATCACTGCAGGAAATTAATTCACAGATACGTTTCTCGAAGTCTTGTTTGAACACAAAGTCTCTAACTTTAGCAAAAATTTTAAGGTGCCAAATTGCTGACTTTGTTACACATAGGTCTCCATCCACCAAACCAGGGTCTCCATCCATGATTATGCCAAGGTTTGGTAGATCAGTAATATTGACATAAATAGTCATATTTTACATGGTAGGATGTAATATTAAAAAGTTATTGCACATATTATTGAAATTATTTAGCACCCAACAAGAAAACTGCACATGATGTTGCACATTTTAAGCCCATTGCACACAATGACAATGTTTTAGCACTTGGTAAAAAAATCCAACAATAATGCACATGCTTGGCTATTGCACATAATAAGAAGATAATAGCGCAGATCATTCGAAATGGCACTTCTTAGACATATCTAGCTACAGCCTGAGTGGGTCTCCAGCTCATTGCTGACACCCAGTATTGAAGTAGGTGTTTGGTGTCAAAAGGAAGTGACTGGCCCAAAATTAAAATGGAGGCAAGCCACATATTTCTGACCATCCATACATTAGTGGTCAGCCCCAATAGGCTCAGTAAGTCATGTAAGTCTGGGTCATGGAATAGGTTGGTGGGTGGTTTTCATCAGAGGGGCAATATCCTTTCACAAGTCCCACATTTTCTAGCAACACCCTGCTTGGAATTGATTTCAGTGTGTCATATCATTAAAAAACTGTCCAATTAGTACTAAATGTGTGTTTTAGGAAGGACATTATTTACACATCCGCAGTAATTACCTCCACGACTTAGCTGGAGGTCGGAGCAAGCATTATATCTCTCCAAAGACTTCCAAGGATGTCAAGATAAAAAAAATAGAACAAATCCACCTTTTTAGCAAGGTGAAGTTTGTTTAGGACATGGCTTTGCATTGTGTTTGCTTTGACCATAAACCACATGCAGGGGGGAACTTGGTATTTCTGGAACTCCAGGTACCAAAGGAAATTGCAATATTTTTTTCTTGTTCAACTTCCTTCAGTAACAACTTGTGTTTTAAGGAAACCACCGTTGTGCCTAATCATAAGAAAACAACTGTTAAATTTATTTCTATCAACCTGTTGCTTTTACCACCATGATTATGAAATGCTTGGAAAAACTGGTTATATCCTATATGAAATGGCTACAACTTTACAATAAGACCACCTTTATAAAGGTTTTATAAATGATTTATAATCAGGTTGTTAATTTGATTGTAGACAATTTAGAAGTAATTTACAAGCAGTTAAATACAAGTTATAACAGTCGTCATACATACAATGATGGGTTCACTTTTTGGTGTTTTAATGATAGTAGCATGTTGGCAAAGACTTGATGAAGCTGACAGTTTAACATCCTGCCTGATGGAAGGGACAAGATAAACTCAGCAACAAGCAAAATCCAAGATCTTGCCCAAAAGTTAGCCTACAACACTTGTAATAACTTGTTTATAACTGCTTATTCATGATTTATAAACTAATTAATAAACTGATTATAAAAGGTATATAAAAACGTTATAGTGGTATTCTTATTGTAATGTGTTACTATAAAATGTAACACAAATGTGTTGCAAAATGTCATAAAATTCATAGATGACTTCACAGTGAGAGGGCCCACAGGACGGAGGTGGTGGAGGAACTCATCATACGGTGCCTTGATAACAACCTCTCTCTAAATGTTAATGAGACAAAAGCAGTCAAGAAGATCAGAGAAAATCTCATCCCTATTGGGTCATCACTTTTGATAGGTTTGCATCTATTAGTACACACATCATAAACAGCCTTGCATGGTCTCTCAGCACAAACTGCATCATCAAGAAAGCCCAGCAGACAAGGTACTTTCAGAAGCATCTCATTATTTACACTGAGGACCTGAGCTCTTTTGAACAGGCTGCACCACAGAGACCCCAGTGTACTGACAGGCTGTATCACAGTATGGTCCGGCAACTTGACTGCTCTGTACTGCAAACAGCTACTCAGGACTGTAAAGACAGAACTACTACAACTTTGTAACATCTACTAAACTCCATGCAAAGCCCAAAGGCTCAGTATAAGACGCCAACCACCTGCTCATGTTCGATCTAAAACATTCGCCATCAATCACACACCACCTGTGTTTTCCGCAGACAGTCAGGCTGCTGACCATCTGATGCAACTATATGCACCACTGCATAATATGTAATGTTACTGTACTTTATGATGGTGGAGACCTAGTGGTAGGATACTTGCCTCCGGACCAAGAGGTCATAGGTTCAAATCCTGCCTTCAGCACCACCAATGGGTCCCTGAGCAAGACCCTTAGGCCCAAGTTGCTCCAGGGAGTCTGCCCCCTGTAGGTAGGGAATGGAAGTCACTTTGAAAGTGCCTGATAAATGCTGTAAATGTAAATTAAATTCAGTTTTATTTATAAGGCGCTTTTTACAAACAGGTTGTCACAAAGCAGCTTTACAGAGTACAGGTCCGAACCCCTAGTCCGAGCACCATGGTCCTGGAGGAACGATGTTTCATTTTTACTGTACTGTGTATGTGGTAGAAATGACAATAAAATAAAAAATCTTGACTTGACTAGTGAGGAAGCCAAAGGCGACAGAGGCGAGGAAAATCTCCCTCAGCTCGAGGGAGGAACCAAGACTCAGGAGGGGAACCCGTCCTCCTCGGGTCGACCCAGAGACAGGAACAAGAATAGAGAATAAATACAAGACAGGGCCTCAGTGAAGGAGGTTATAGACAGATAAGCCCTCTATGGCTAACATAGTTGGTTTGACTGAGTGTCCAGAGGGTAAATACTGTTGGAGGAGGAACAGAGAGTCCGTAGTCCATAAACATCAGGATCAGGAGAAGAAATCTCCGTCTACACAGGTTCGATATATGTACGTAGCCTGTGTAGGTCTGTAGTGTCCTTATTTGATGGTTTGTAAAGGTGCCATGTATGTTAGGAGTTGCATTGTATTTTTGAGCTTGAACCATCTTGGTCCACTTCATGCTGGTCTGTTAACATCTCCTGTCCGAAGCTCTGGCCAATAAAAAAAAATGGAAAGGTTTATTTAATCACCACCTCATCTAGAGCCTCCCGGTATGACTCTGAAGCCACGGATTTTCTCAGATTTAGTGGTTTTCAATTGCTTTCTTTCTTGGACGCCGCTTAAAAACAATCGTTTTAGGTTTGTTCAAGAGTGCTGATTACGTTTGGTTGGGGTGTCAATTGAGAATGCAGTTTATTCAGTTTGTTTTTTCACCAACCACTCATGGCGAGCTGCATTTGAGTGGTTGACGTGAGGCTACTATTCATTTAGTATTTTATATTTTGACTTAAAGACTAGAGAACAGTATGGTCTGAGACAAATTAGTGGAGAACATGAAGCCATCTACTGAGTCTGTTGGAGAGAATTTGTCATTACGACATGAAAAGGCCTGTAAAGGACCTTATTGAGAGGCATTTCTGGAAACGTACCAAGGTGATATTGGACTTGGATTAAAAATTAAAACTAGTTTTAATCAGAATGTTCATCATACTGATTCTTCATCACATAGGAAATCTCTCTTAAAGATGCAAACTCTGAACTTTTGGAAGTGGTGCCATAAAAGAACCAATTTCAAGCTCCCTTTTAGTGAAGGTTTCCTTAAAGAGCCACTTTTGTAAATGAGATGTGCAGGTGAGAAAAAAACAGTTATGCTTTAATAGGCCTAAACACAATAGTGATGAGAAAATAACAATAAATGAGGGTGAAATTATTGATGAATATTGCTACTTTCATTAATTGAATCCACAGTTTATTTCTGAAACCATTTGTGCCAGGACTTCAAAACCTTAAGGCAGGTCTATTCAACCCTTTTGAAGTTTTTATGGTGGCAAGGCTGCCAGAAAATCAGTGTGTGATTCGTGTGATTTAATAATGTTTTGGATTATGATTGGCTGGTCGTCCCCCGCTACTTTCACCAAGATTGGTTCTCTGCAGTGTAGTATAAAATTAGCCAATCCGAGCACAGAAGTTGCCATTATTAGCCAATCACAGCTGAAAGAGGTGGGGTTTGTCAGAAAATGGGTGTGTTTAAAAAAGCAGAGCAGAGCTGGCAGTAACAGAAGAGAATCCAGTCACACACACACAAACACAACGAGGGGAGGATCTCTGTAGTTGTAGCTCGGTGATGTATCTACTCTAACAACTTTAATGGTCAGAGTTCTTGTTTAGAACCGGACGGCGTTAAAATGGCGCTGACACTGGCTTACCGGGAACGACAGCCTGGACAGCTCGATATTCTGTGGCCCCCGAACCCCCAGTGACTTTCCTATCCGGCCCACATGCTATAGAAGTTGAATAGCCCTGGACTATGTCTTTCCATACCAAGTTTCAGTTTTACAGATCACTGTCCAAAATGAAGAAACAACACATTTGAAAAAAGTATTTAAAACATACACATTAATAGTAAAGTCATCTTTTACATTGAACTTGGTTTACTCATCTCTTCACCCACACACACAGACTCCTCCACCCCCACACACAGACTCCTCCACACACACACAGACTCCTCCACCCACACACACAGACTCCCACCCACACACACAGACTCCTCCACCCACACATACAGACTCCTCCAGCCACACATGCTCAATACAGTACTGCAGCAGAGCTTCAGCAGTGAGTCTGCTGAAGAGATGTTTTTCAGGATCTTTGCGTTGGAAACTAAAAAAAGACTCTTTGACTGCTACTTTGATGGACCATTTTGCTTCCTCTTTGTCCCTTGAGAGACATTAAATCACATTAAATCAGTCTGGTATGAAAAACCCCACAAGGACTAAACATTAAGCTGTGAATAAGAAAGAGACTCACTCACAGGGCAATTCGGGTTTTAGATTAGACTGGAGTGAAAAACACTCATGTTTACGAAACAGAGAAATTAATTTCTAACAGTTAGTTATTTGCAAACCTGTTTGTGACACCAGCTGTGAGGTTACATTATATTAAGTGTAGAACACAAATGTATCTATTTTCATATCAGATTTTTTGGTTAAATCCAGCAAATGAATAGAATCTGTTCAATTAAAATGTAGAAAAGCATGTGTCAGCTGTATAGCATATCTTTTCATTTAGAAAATTAACAACGTGTAATGAGACTCTCAACATCTTTGATGAATTAGGTGTAATAAACTTGAACCTGCACCCATATTCATTTGGGAACAAATCCCATAATGCTGGTTGGTGCTTGGACATATTATGAACACCATTTGCCACTAATGGACTCAGGGCAGGGGGACATTTACTAGTTAGAATAAAGTACATTCCGCCCATCATTTGTGCTTTGGGAGAAGCTGAGAGACTCCACGGGTAATGTTCCCTTCCGCCTGCCCTCCGTGTTTTAATCATTAACACTGCCATTTTGGGGATGAGAATATAATGGCTGGTAGGTGCCCTGGGTAGATGGGTTGAGGGAGAGGCTTCCATTAACGACCGTTTTTAAACAAGCGGCCATCTCGCCAGTTAAAAGACACATGGTGCTTGCTGGGTAATGACGGAGCTCTTTGTGGGATGTAGGGTGAGGATAAAAAAATAATGCAAACAAAATATATAATGCCACTCCGTGGCCTGCACTGTTACATGAGATTTCAAGAAAGAGAAACGCTGCCATTTACGGTACCTTGGGTTTTTAAAACAATAGAACAAAGCAAAAACAATATATTTGGATATGTTTTCTATGTAAATATGAATACACTTACATACAACCTTGGATGATGTTACATTAAAAAAGCTAATATTATTGTGTGGAAACATTCCAGATATTTTACAGAGAAAAGATTTCACATTTTATTACTCAAAAAAACATTAAGGACTGTTTTTTTTAATTAACTAGACTGATATAGGATTCAAAAGTAACATAGTGAGGAGTGTAATAATGTGTCTTTGGCACATGTTCATAATTATAATCCAATTCTTTATTGTAAGTAAGTTTATTATCAGTTGTATGTCTATTTATTCGTGGCAATATTCTTTTTTTGGGAAGGGATAGAATATCCGTATGTTATTGATTTAGATATTCGTTGAACACTGAAGCAGCATAATTTGTTGAACTGAATATTATTAGTGATCTCTAGAATGTCATTTTTTTGTGTTGTTTTCTGCTTTCGTTTCTCTCCTCATTCGCTCTCTCTCACAACCAGCCACCAATGGCCAAAATCTAGAGTCCAGCCAGCACTGAACTGTCGGCCACTGATATTCTCTAAAAGCCGGGCGGCATCTGGTGTTGTTAAAAGAAAATTGTGAGATTCACAACTGGCATATATCGCATCAAGTAATTTATTAGCTGCTACTATTCCTTTAGCAACCATACTCACAGAGCCCCCTAGTGGTTCCTGGCCTGCAGCTCTGGCTATTTTGTCCATTTTATTATATAAAACATCCAGGAAAATTTTTTTAAGGAACTAGGCTGATATAGGCTCAAAAGTGACTTAGTGAGGAGTGAAATAATTATAATCCAATTCTTTATTTATTATCAGGGCATTGTATGTCTGTTAATTGCAGTTATAACATGAACACCTGTCCCAGCGCAGCCTTCAACCAGAGTGTGTATCACTGTAATCATTACTGTAGTCATCAATCAGAATACTGTATTAACTTCAAACGTGAGTGCGCCCAATGAAGCACAACAAAGCCTTAAGGTGATACAATATGCAAAGCCCGGAGACGCGGCCCGAAACTGCAGAGGCAGCGGTTTTCGACCGGGGTCTTGGGAGGGGAATAAAGCTGCTCATGAAAGTGTAAGGAAGCATGCACAACTGGGGAAGAAGGAGAAACGGTTGCTCTCCCTTCCCCTTCTTTGCCGCCTGTGATCATAGAGCGGCTCGAAAGGAAATTGCTGAATTCCCAAATACTTGCGGCTCGGCTTAATTAAAAGCACATTACGATCCAGGAGAACAGGAGGGTCCGAGGAGGCCCCGGCGTGGGGCTTTGGCTGCTGGCTAATGAAATGAGATGATTATGTAAGCTGTCTTGGAGTCGCTGCTCTTTGACAGAGGTGCTCGGAGTTCCAGTTGGGAAGTAGGCACTGGTGCCCCTGGGAGCCGGTGTCAATAACATGTCAGGGCCATGCCTGTGAGCTACATACAACATTAGCTCGACCACAGCATGCAGGCAGACTATTCTCTTTAAAGTAGACCGAGTTTAAATTGGTTCACATCAGAGGGCATCGGATAGAAGGCGACACATGAGGAGCCCTTCACCAAGACAAGCATGTATCCACGCAATGAGCTGCCTGCAATTTAATTTAGCCCCTTCAGCGACTGGAAAATAATTGGGGTGTCATTTCCTGTTTTCGTTTTTCACCCTCTTTGGACGCTCAGATCATTCCCACATGACCGCATACGTACACAGACATTATGAGGCGCTGATTTGTTTCGTTTCGCTTCAGATCATGTCAGGTGTCTAATAATGCCTTGAGCCCTCGATTCCGCCACAGTGCTCCAAGAAGCGCCACAGGGGATGTTTTTGTTTTGTGCTGTACTAGCATGCCCCGCCCCCTGCTCTCTCTTCAAGAACAATAGGCCAGATTTTCTATCAAGAACCCATATGCCAGACTGCATTAAATGGGGATGATATTGTGTTCTGCGCTTTGGCTTGTGTAGTCATTTTTGTAAATATGTGGCATTATTATATGTGCTGCTACTATATAGGTGCACTCTCTATGTTTGCAATTACTGACTGCAGCCCATCTACGCCATGTGTCAGCCACCCTCCACCCAGTCACGTAATGGGAGGGAGCCATTATAGGACTAGAAATGATTATCCTCAGTGCAGCAGTAACACCAGCACTGCAGTGGCAGTGTTTAGAAAACACAGCGTCCACAGCTTTAAAGGAATAACTCAGTCAATAGTTCTAGTGAAATGTATGTGAGCCAATAGTCACTGATTAGCATTATTTACTAGTTGCTCATAATTAGTAAGTAGTAGTAGTAAGAACTATACCTGTAACTTATAGACTGTAAACACATGATTTATTAAATCATACAAAGAAAAAAGTTAGTCAACAAGTAGTGTTGCTTTTGTCAACGGAAATTATGACTAAATATCGGCATCAACAGACATTTATCACGTGACAAAAACGAGACGATACGCAGCGTTAATGCTGGTCATGTAATGGTAACTATAATTAAATATATCGTGTAATATTGTTCACGAATAAGAACGAAACAAAATGTGGTTTACAAAATAAAAACTGCTAAAATGTCTCTTCATATAGACCAAAAAGAGTTTGTATGTGACTAAGACCAGAGATGGGGACTCAGGCTGAGACTCTGACTCGAGTCGCACTTAACTCGCACAAACAGAGACTTGTGACTTGACTTCAGACTCGGGGCTGTGACTCATGATTCAAAACTCGTAAACCATCTTCATTTCATGGAATTATTTATTTATATCTCACACTCTTTCCAACGACCCAAAAAACCGTTCACCTCGCCCGGTGTCCCATTACTTTTTTCCGAGATGAAGGGTTTTCAGCTAATAACGGTTTTCGAGGGGTCGTTGGAAAGGGGTCACCGAGCCCCATCTAACTGTGGAGTTTCACATTTAGAGTGGAGATATATTTTTCATATTTAACATTTAGATTAAGATAATTTAAGGCAAATCCTCCATGTTGGTGAGGACAGATCACAGCATGCAGCCCCGCCCCCTGCTAAGGAACAGCCAATTGTAATCGTGGGGCGTGGCCAATTAACATATCTTCTAAACATTTACAGCTCAACATTTAAAGCTCAAACATCCCACATTTAGAGTAACATTGCAGCTCAAAGACTTGAGACTTGTAAAAAATTACTTGTAAACATCTCTGACTAAGATTAATAAAAACAAAAATGACAGCTTGATGCAAAGCTTAGACTTAGACTAAAATTAAAACAGGCCTTCAAAAATAATACTATCTACAAGTTTCTGACCAGAAACACAAGTTTAAGCAGCTTGTCTGTGGGTAGATTACTGACTATCTATGCATAGTGTGGTTTACAGCTACAGCTGTAAAGTTTCTCCACTTTCTTTATGCTGTTCATCGATGGTCAGGAACCCCACAGGATTCTCAGTTATTGTCTTTTCTTACTGTCCTCTCTATTAAACACATCTAACCTGGGTCCACCCTGCAGATGTAAATTTACTGGTGTCAGTTCTTCTGATGCTGCACCGTTTGTGTTGGCCTTCCTCTTCCAATGGCCTGAAACTGCTGTCTGGATATTTTTGCTCTATTCCTAGCCCAGCAGTAACAGTGAGGTATTTAAAAACTCCATCCATCCCTTTACCCTTCCCTCCATTCATCCATCCATCTATGGCAGTAGGTGGTGGTGAATATGGACACACTTATCAGTCCATTCCTGTCTTCTACTTTTCAGTTTTAGGCAGAACAGGAGGGATGTATTCTACAGAGGTCCACATATTTCAGTCTTTCTCTCTCTCTCTCTTTCTCTCTCTCTCTTTCTCGCACCTTTCGCTCTGTGCCCCCACCCTCCTGTTCTCCCTGTCCACGTCTGCATGACTCTGTAAAAAACGCTCAGCCTGCGGTTGCATGTAAACCTGCAGGGCATTTTAAATGGAGCTTTGATCTCTGTCTCTGAACACACCCTGAGTTTGAGGGGAAAAAATATTCTAGCTACTAGCATGTCTCAGGATGTGCTGTAATGAACAAAGTGCCACTGAGAAAAATCCCCTAGAACCCTCCAAATCTGCCCGTTCAGCAGCATATGGTGGGGGAATACATCAGAAGCTCCTCCACACCATCCTCCTAATGCCTCTTCTCTTTGTGTGATAGAGCGCACAGCTATAAGAAGTCTGGAGCCCGTGTGTTAGCTTTGTTTGCGACGAGAGCATGACATTTGGACATCGAGTGCAGTAGTATTCCACCGAGTGATCAATCGTTTAGTGGCTGAGTTCCTTAAGAGGCACAGCATTCAGAGGAAATCTATCAGAAGCTGAGAGAGCAAGAAATTCTTAAACGAAAACATGAACACAAAAATGGCATCTTGCTAGAATAAGGAGAAAACACAGTCAACTTTAATTAAACTGTAGGTGTGGTTTACAGCAGTTAGCATGGGCACTCTAACCGGTCTGCGCCCCCGTTAGCAGAAAGAGGGGCAAGCCTTCGCTCTACATGTGCATCAGTGACCCTATCTCAGTTTACCAGGTCTTCCTCAGCAGCCCAATCTCATGAGTTTTCGTGCAGCCAACAGGATATACAGTGTGACCAAAATGCGTGCTGCAATCACAATTTGGCTTTTTTTGTGCTAAAACAATGCTTCACTTTTTCGTGCTAGAACAACATTTACATTTACATTTATGGCATTTGGCTGATGCTCTTATCCAGAGCGACGTACTTCAGTGCTCAAGTCCACAACAGTCTTAAACCTTAAACCCACGTCAACTATTCAACCGAGATACTGCACATTCAGTGCATCTATACAACATCAGTCAAATAATAATTAGCCAACACCTACCAAACAATACCGTATTTTAATGTGCAGTGCATAACATTGCCAGTATATGCGCTACCTGGTAAGGGTTAAGGTTAGGGTTAGGGTTAAGTTTAAGGTTAGAAGTGGGGTTAAGCTTATGGTTGGGTTTATAGGTTTAGGGTTAGGGTTAAGTTCAAGGTTAAGGTTTAGGGTTAGAGTTGGGGTCAAGTTTAAGGTTAAGGTTAGGGTTAGAGTTGGGGTTAAGTTCAAAGTTAAGGTTAGAGTTGAGGTTAAGGTTAGGGTTAGAGTTGGGGTTAAGGTTAGGGTTAGGAATAGGGTTAAGGTTAAATTTAAGTTTAGGGTTAAGGTTAGGGTTAGGATTAGGGTTAAGGTTAGGTTTAAGGTTAGGGTTAGGGTTAGGATTAGGATTAGGGACTTTCCTCGTCTCAAGGCATTTCAATCTGTTTCAACTGCTTTGCAAACAAAAACGATAGGAATCAACTCATTATTTCTCTCCTACCGTCCCTCCGTCACCAGTTAGTGCAGATACTGGTGATTTTATACACTGCGCATTGAAATACAGGGTAGTGAAGTGTAGCCTAACATGAGAAAAAGCCCTAAATCGTGATCACAGCACTTATTTTGATTACATTGTATCGTGATGCACGAAAACCCGTGAGACCGGGTTCTCCTTGGACCTCTTTTGGTTGTTATTTACTTGAACACAATAGCGTTGTGTTCTGACTGCTCAGCCACTGCCTAAACCATCATTACCCCTTTACAGGTTCCAGACAATCAGTGTTAATCACATTAGCTGGTTTTAATATTGTGGCAGGCTGGCGTATACCTTCAGATGTGCTCCTATTAAAAAGAGTTTTCCTTGTTAAGTGGTGCTTCTTTATCTTTTCATGCTTCTAAATCCTTTTATCTGGAGAAGAGAAGTGCTTGGGCCCTTGCGTGGCTTGGAGGGGTCGCGGCGAGTCTTTATCAGAGACACTCTCAGCCTCTCTTGTGCGTGCAATAATTTGAAAATGAGCAAAAGGTCACTTGTGAAATGAGGTCCTGTCTCGGTCTGCCGGGATTCTTGGGGTGTGGGGAAAGAAAAAAAAAATATAGGAATTACTCAATCAGGGTGCGACTGGAGTAAAGCTGGAGGGCCCCGGAGGAGAGGACGAGGCAATCCGAAGATTGATTCCACCACAGCAGCAGCTCCTCTACTGTAATTCCCACTATCCGCTCATTCATCTCGAGGTTTTCTGCTATGCGGAGCGCGTCCGACGTCTCCCTGTATGGAGATTTCGCATGAGGTCTGGAACTCCCGCATTGCAAAGCCCACCAGGACCAAGGGGGGGATGAAGAATACACTTATAGGGAAACATCATTATCTGTGATTTGGCTTGGGACCCTCACTCTGGAAGCACGTATACGCAAAGGCAGGGTAATTTTTGCCCCCCCCTCCCATGCATGTATTTCATGGCAGGCAGAAGAAGAATATGATTTGGACCTGGCCGACGCCACTGGGTCATTTATCAGCCCGCTGCCTCACTGCCATGGGCTTTTGTGCAGATGGCTGACTATTTCCAGTTTGCTCCACTTGGAGCTGCCATTTACTCTCTGCAGAAAAAGCAAACAAAGGTTCTGGGGATGCTCTAGAACAGCGGTTCCCAACCTTGTTTCCTTAAAGCCCCCCTTGCCTGTGTCCAAGACAAGCCAGGACCCACCAACCCAAACTCCTACCCGCATAGATGCACAAAAATATTAATTACAAACTTTTATTTGCAAAAAATAAACAGTAAATGTAGGTTTTTGTTCTTCTACACACTTATGTTTCTCAGACATTAGGATTTTATAAATTGAATGTGTACAAATATAATGTTGGTAACCTCAGTGCAGACAAATTTGTGCGCACCCTCTGCGATCTCTAGCGCCCCCCTAAGGGGGACCAGGACCCCAGCTTGGGAACCACTGCTCTAGATCAACTACCTCTAAATAAATTTCTCTCTTTTTGAAGAAGTTTCGTAAATAATTTGAATATCATATCATGATATTTTTAGAATTAAACAGATCATTCACACCCCAGCCGACCTGAATTTAATATTTTTGTGACTTATATTAATATACTGTACTCCACAAACAATGAAAGACACTGCCTTTTATTTCTAAACCAGCGTCTCTCTGAGTGTGAACCCATTCCAGTCCAGTGTCTCTCTGAGTGTGAACCCGTTCCAGTCCAGTGTCTCTCTGAGTGTGAACCCGTTCCAGTCCAGTGTCTGTTAAAC
>JBBJLR010000139.1:15213946-15226930 GCA_037577145.1 Brachypetersius gabonensis | reverse complement strand
TGTGTGTGTGTGTGTGTGTGTGTGTGTGTGTGTGTGTGTGTGTGTGTGTGTGTGTGTGTGTGTGTGTGTGTGCTGGATCGATGTGGACAGCAGGCGGATGGTACACTTATGTAAAATGTTTGTTTGCCATTGGTTTCACAGTTATATGCCTTTTCATTATCCTGCATTGTTCTATTATCAGGCTGTAAATAAAGTCACAGTAAACTGACTCAAGGAGGATCTCCACTGACTGGTTCCGGCTCGGTTCGGTTCTACTCTGTTCAGTTTGGTTTCGGACCTACAGTTTTCCGCTACAACTGGTTACTATAGCGACCAAACATTCTGAGCAGCAGCGGGAGCGAAGGCTCTAAGCTGAGGTTAATAACCCGGCATCATTACAATCACCAGCATGGATGAAATCACAGGGGTTTTATTTCTTATCCATGTACACGTCATCATTTAGTTCAGCACGCTTGGAACCTCGGCCAAGGTGGTACCAAGAATGGAACCGGGTTCCAGGAACCAGATTTTAAAAGCAAAAAAAGCGAGTAGAATTGAAGAGAACCGCGCCGGTACCTGTCAGTGGAGAACCGCCATTACAGATTCGCTTGTAGAAGTGAATGAAACCAAATGTCAGAAGAGTTGAATGCGTCTGAAAGCTCTGAGAAATGACATGGTTATGAATAAGCAGCCAGAAATTGTCTTTTTGTGAGGAAAGGTTGTGGCCTGAACTGTACGGTGGAGAGAGACTTCTTTCATTTTGAGCTCTGTAGATTAATTTGGCTGCTTTGAACGATCGATAACATTGAACGTTTGGTTTCAATCCCCACCACTGGATAGAAATTGGAACCTAAGTTCCTTGATTGCACTTCATCACCATTTGGCGCCATGCGCTGACTGGATTGTGCAGCCATGCTGGAAAATGGGTGGAATTTCCTTTTAAATGGCTCCGTAGCTTTAGCACGAATTCAGAGCTGTAGACTTTTGAAGCGCCCAAGGCTGGGTATTACATCATTATCCTCACCCCCCTCCCTCCTTTGCTCTTTGTTTGTATACTTTGCTGTCTTGTTAGACTCACTAGCATGACTTATGGCTCAGAGCTGGTGCTGATGAGTTATAGCGCTCCGCGTCCTTTACCACGACCGAAGAAAAACGCGAGCTGCAAGATGAATCGCGTGTACGTCATGTATAAAAGGGAGCTTGCTGGATAAAACTGCCATTGTTAATGCACTACAGAGTGGGGAGCATGCCCGAGGCTTGGCCCTCGCATCCGGCTGAGGAGTTAACTAGCAGCTGTGGGAGCTGGTCTCGTGTATATGGAATGGTAGGCCATTTACGCAGGGTGTAATTTACAGAAGCCGAAAGAGTTTTTGAATAGGGAGAATATCACAAGGCTGTCAGTCAGTAGCGGCTAAGATGGCAAGAGAGGAAATGAACCGGGGCCAGGGTGTAAATGTGTGAACTTTAGAGGCTCCATAATGTCAGCACCACCCTTTTTCTTTTTCCCAGGATGCAGTGAGACGGCAACAAAGGAAGAAAGAAACAAAGAAAGCCCAAAAATTTCATTATTAAGCGGGACTGACATTGACCTGCATGCATCTGAAAACATTGCTTCAGATAAATTAGTGTGTGTGTGTGTTTGTGGTGGGGGTAGGAGGGTGTGTGTGGGGGGGTGTAGTTACTATGGAAACAAACCTGTCCATTAAAGATTGAGGATGTTATGCTTGTAGGTAAGTAGATAAATAATAATCAATAAAAACTGTCCTGGGGCTTGAACATGAACATGTTGACAATTATTTTACAGAATTTGAAAGACGTTGAGTTTTTACACATGTAGGCAGACTTAGTGTCAGATGTCTTGGTATAGTGTGGTGGGCTACTGAAGTTCAACCCCATGTCCTGCTTGGAAGACGGCACTGTTATCCATTACACTAACCAACCACCCAAAACTCTGCAGAACCCACGATCCTGACTCTCTCAGCACAAAGTGTTAACCAGCAAACAGGGGGTCTACCCTTCGCAGCTGTTGGATTATGCTTTAATTTCCAGTACATTAAATGTGACCCAATCTGCTGTAATGAGTCAGAAGTCGGCGTTCTATTTATTGAGATATAAGCTGATTATGTTGAAAAACTATCGATTTTTCTTTTTTGGTCTTATATGAAAGAAAAGGTCTTCAAAATTAATCTCTCAAAGTTTCATCATAGAAATAATGTTTTTAAATGGCTGTTTAGTCTGAGCTGTAGATCTCAAGTCTTACAAAAGAATGTCCAGAATAAGTGCTGTTTTCGCCTCTGCTCTGAAACGTCGAGATCTCAGCTGTTCAAGTATGGTGTTAAAATGTCAATCCCTGATCTTTTTAAACCTATCAAAATGCTTAAATCATGGACACAAAACCTTATCAGTAGCCAATAGGAAGCTCTGTTCACAGCCTTGTGCCCGCCCACCCCTCGACTGATTAGCAGTGTTCTGACTAGCCTAATGCTAGCGGGTTTTTTTTCAGAATATATCTCCTCAAAAAGATCGGGTTTAAGGTTTGGATTTTGGGTAAACATCATCGAAGTTGTTCAGAGTGAAGTGTGTGGTGTCGTGTGATTGCTGTTTGTTATAACGTGATTGTGAAAATAATGTAAAATAGCTAAAGCTTAAACTCAGTGGGCGTGTCCAGTCTGCGCTCTGCTGCTGCCAGCAAGACTGAATCAAGTTGGTCTATGAGTTCTTCGGCTCTAGTGATGCGTCTTAATCTGATTTAATGTATTTTTGTAAGTATCTAAATTCCTGTAGTAGAATGTTTTTGTTGAATACTGGGTACATCTCTTTGAATGCTATGGATTGTTAAAGACATCAACAAAAAACTGATAAAAGTTGGAAAATGGTGCTGTGTATCATAATTTAAACGACTGTAACTTGACAACCATTTAAGAGACAGCTTTGACCAATTTTAAAGCTTATTTTCTCATCTTTTTAATTATCCCAAAACCTCAATTTTGCATTCTGGGTCACTGTGACTCATTTTGCCAGATCAGGTCAAATATATTAGTTTGCCACGTCCCAATATCCGGTATGGATCACTCTTCTTGAGTTTTTAGCAAGTTCAGCTTGTGCATCCAGAATTGTGAGGATAAGAGCATGTTCTTTGCAGTTTAGGGGTATCAACTTGAGGCTTAAGACTGTCACCTTTTTTTAAATCTTCACTATAATTGATATCTACAGTAACATACAGTGTAAATAGTGTAATGCACGTTATGCCTGCATATAAAAGAGCTTGTGGCAGGAAATAGATGTGGGGCACAACACAGCAGCAGTCATCATTAGGGGTGGGAATTGGAACCTGTTTCCGATTTAGAACTGGTTTTAAATTTGTAAAACACCGGAATTGTTTACCCCCGGCGTTATCGGTTCCTCTAACATTGCATACCAAAGAATATGTGTTACAAGGATTCCAGTCCAGTCTATACAGGAGTAACATCGGTATTTACATTCTAGCACTGCAGGAGTTCAGTGTAAACTGTACAGTATGGGTTTACCTTTGCATTTTCTTTTAGGATAATGTATTAAACTGAGTTTATAAACTTAAAGTGTTTAGGGAGCATTTTGGCGGCATATTTAGGGAACAGTAACATATAGTGTAATGCACATAATGCCTGCATGAAAAAGAGCTTGTGGCAGGAAACAGATGTGGGACACAGCAACAGCAACAGTCTTCATTAGGGGTCGGAATCAGAACCTGTTTCTGATTTAGAACCAGTTTAATTTTGTAAAGCACCAGAATTGTTTACCCCCAGCGTTCTCCGTTCCTGTAACGATTCTTTCTGACGTTTTCCTGCGTCACACGCGATGATTTTACATGTGACTTGTTTTATCATGGAGCAGAGAAAGCGGTCCACTTATTGCACAAGGGTCCATGTTTTTTGTTTTGTTCTTCTTAAAGCCCTGTATTTTTATTACTGTAAACTAAATTAAAAGAGGCTGTTGAGCTCAACCTGTTGAGCTCAACCGGCGGGTCACTACAATACGACAGTAAATTATTAAACTGTAATAATTATTGGTGATTACTCATACATTTTACTGTATTTACAAAGAAATTACGTTAAATTATTACTGTATTCACCTGCTTATACCAAAGAAAAGGACAGTGCATACCAAAGAAAACGTGCTGCATGAATTGCAGTGCAGTCCATACAGGGGTAACATCGGTATTTACGTTCTACCAGTAACTTGGTTAAATAGTTGTGTAGTGGGTAGTATACTTCTCTCTAGATCAAGAGGTCATAGGTTCGAATCCTACCTTCAGCACCACCACTGGGTTCCTAAGCAAGACCCAGAACCCTAAGTAGCTCCAGGAAGAGACTGCCCTCTGTAGGAAGGGAATGGAAGTCGCTTTGGATAAAAGTGTCTGATAAATAATGTAAAAGTTGATTTAAGTTTAGCTTTACAGATGTGAAGAACAGATGTGCGTCGCTTTGGATAAGGACGTCAGCTAAATTCCGTAAACGTAAAATCACTGATCCACTACTGATCTCTACTACATGCAGTGACAGACTCGGTATAGAGAACAGTTCCTAACCTCTATTTGTGTTTGTAGTAATTCACTTAACTGTAAGTAGCATTTATATCCAGCATTTATGTGGCAGGTTTTTTTCTAGGTTTTATTGGATTTATTCAGACTTTATATTTAATATTGTTCTCGTCTTAAGCAATTTCCTCTGGGATCAATAAAGTTTTCTGATTCTGAATAGAACTGCTTTATGCGCATTCTATGAAATTTGACTACCCAAGACCACACAAGTCTCCTCCTGATGCAGCCTTTATGAGTCGAGGGCAATCTGTGCTCGTCCATTTAGGCTGGATCAGTACTTAGGCCATGACTTGATGACAGGAAAATGCAGAATGCATAATGAGAAACGGCTTTAATATTTAGTGGCACTTTTACACAAGAGCTGTAGAAGAGACCAGGATTATATAGAACAGATTGAATAGTCTGGGGTTTTAGAAATGCACAGTTTGTACAAAATGTCCAAAATACCCATTAGGGACATCTGCTTGTTCCTTGAAATAGATTCATGCAGTAGATCCAGGTAACAGCTTTGCTCCTTAATTGATTTTTTCTTCTAAAACCCCCTCACTCAGCGAAAACAGGTGCTATGTCTGATGTGACATGGATTAAAATTTTAAAAAAATATGCAATGCTCTCATTTCTCTGTGACATTTAAACAATTTAAACTCATTAGAGATTCAGCATGTGATCACAACCTTTACTTGTTAGTGTTATTTTATCTTGCTGGGAGCTTTCCACCTCCTGAGCCTGTCCACTTACGTTCTCCCCCTGCTGGGTTCTGATTGGCTAGTTGATTTCCCCCTTCCAGCAAGCCCAATTTTCTTGTCTCCTGATTGACTAATTGAATTGGCCCTCCTGGAAGTGGAGGTGGCTACAAATCCAACTTTTCTTCTCTGTGCTGCCTCTTTTATCCATATAATATAAAGAAAGTCACTTGTTTTTACTGGATTTAGCTATCATTAATTGATATAGACCTGCGGTTTGCTCTAAAATTCTACTTGTCGATCGTTAAATAGGCAGCCAAACTCATGGAGGCAGGCAATTATTCAAGAGTGGCCTGTTTAGGCTTTTTTTGTAGATTAGACAGTTCAAAGTACATATAGTGCTGGTTTAAGGAGCTAATAACTTAATTGTAATACAAATCTATACAAAGGTATGTAGTTTTAAATTAAATACCATATACTACAGATGTAATCCTAATTATTGCATTTCTTGAAAGTGAATATAATAATAAAAAATATTATTTGAAGACATACAACTCCACTGGTTGCTTCAAAAGAAAAATCTAAATTAACATATTAATGCATATATTTAAAGTGAGAGTAATCCTGTTATTGTTCTTGTTGATTTGTTTATTATTAATAATAATAATAATAATAACAACAATAATACATTTTATTTATAAAGCGCTTTTAAAGATACTCAAAGATGCTTTACATAGAATGGAAGATACAATATTTACATTAAAAGCAAGAAACGTATTTAGAACTTACATAGGTATAGGTATATTTACCTTTTGTATCTCAGAAAACAAAGTATGATTATTTCCTTTCCACCCATCAGAGCCCACAAAGCTGTTTATAGGATATGCCCAGTGTAAGCTATGGTGGACCTGGGCCTATAGTAAGCCTATAGTGAGCTTACTGTGGGCCTATTGGTGGGCTTTAGATAAG
Organism: Brachypetersius gabonensis; assembly: GCA_037577145.1. NCBI lineage: Eukaryota > Metazoa > Chordata > Actinopteri > Characiformes > Alestidae > Brachypetersius > Brachypetersius gabonensis. Next base: position 15,220,720 of record JBBJLR010000139.1, on the reverse strand, counting down.
AGATCAAGAGTTTGAATCCTACATTCCGCAGTACCACTGGGTCCCTGAACAAGACCCTTAACCCCAAGACTGCCCCCTGTAGGTAGGGAATGGAAGTTGCTTTGGAGAAAAAGCGTCTGATAAATGCAGTGAATGTAAATGAATCCGTTCCAGGGGCACGATCGACCCGCCCCTCTAATTGACTTTTCCAAAGTTTGCCAAAAAGTTAGACTTGCTCGAAATCTTTATCACCATAACAGCGTTAACTAGCTGACAAATCGTCGCAGTCAAAGTGTTTTTTTTCCTTTCCCCCCCGCCAGCATGTATGCAGATAACGATCATTATTCATCTTTAAACAACCTGCTTTGAGCCATCGAATAATAAGGAAATATGATCGCTTCCACCTTGGCATCGTCTGAAAATCGGCTCTAATTGCATTTCTGAACCCCGTGATTTTGTTGCATGAAAGCGCATGCCCCCTCCCCTCCCCTCCCCTCCCCGCCCCTCCCACACCTTCCTCGCCTGTTAGTATTCTAGAGCTGCCCGATCTTTGCACGGTGCGACAATAGGAGACGAGATTACTGCTTTTACTAACGTGCATAAGCGTCCCTGAGGATTGGCATGCCGGTTAGCTTTCTGCGTGCTCGCCGAGGAAACAAGCGTGTTTTCCAAATGGCTGCTATTGAATGCTCTATTGATCCCTCGCTCGCGCCCTTGAAGATGAGCGCTGCATAGCAACGCCGCTGCGGCGAGGACAGCAGGCCCGCGCTCTCAAAAGCATGAAAATGAGCCCAGCAGAGAAAATTAGCAGGCTCTTTTTTTCACCCTGCCTCCTTTACCTGTGAGTAAAACTATGTTCTTGGCAACTAAAGCCGTGAATTGGACCAGATGCATTAAAAAAAAAAAAAGGGAAGTTAAGGACAAGGAGGAGCACCGAGAGAAACAAATATATGAAAGTGGTTACGTTGGCATGGCAGTTTGTTCTGAGTACAAAAGCTCATCCAGGAAACGAAGTGAATGTAAAGAAATGGAGCATTCAGGTTTAACTGAATTGTAGAGAGCTGTTAGACAGAAAGGCCTTCTTGGCAACAGCCATCTTCTCGGTTCTCCGGTCTTTCTCCTCGGTCTTCTCAGATGAGTTATGTGGAAGCTAAAACTAGAACAAATACCTAAAAATCAAATGCAGTCGGAGAAATGCAGCTTTTCTACTTTATTAAGGAATAAAGCAGCCTCACGGGTGTTGATCAAACTCCTCTGGCTCTGACAGGTTTTATATCTACCTTTATAGTGTTTCCGGGTGAATTACTGCCTTTCAGCCAAACGCACACAGAGTTGGATTTTTCAAATTCTCCTCTCCTTCTAGTACTTTTCCATAATTTCCTCTTCCCATTTGTACTCATACCTTGTCCAAGCTCCTATAGCATGTGGGTTTTATGCCAAAGTCTCCTCTACTCTTTACTCCAGCCTGGTCCCCATGACCCTATGGCCTTTACCATCATTATCTGATGGCACGTTCATAGCTGGTCAGATTCTTCCATGCTGGGAAGGGTCTCTAAAACAAAGGGTTTATTACTTTATGCATGGGAACTCCTCAATCTACAGCTACATGGTCAAGGACATACCCCAAAGAAATCTTAATGGAAGCAGAAAGACTATATTTCAACCCAAAAATGTACTCCTAATAGCTACAGAGGTCCTTCAGAGATCCACGTTCTCTTAATGTTCCTGTGCATTATATGTCAGTCACAAGGAACACAACTCCATGTTGACCCAAGAATCAGTTATGTGCCAAAATCCTGGTTGCTCTTGACAAAGAGATACGGAGAGATATATGAGACGGAAGGATTTTTGACAGTAATACGTATGTATGCATGTATTACATGCATTAAAGTGATTGCATACTCTCTTATACTTCAAAGACAGTTTTGTATTTGGTCATCAAGACTATTTTTTTATATCTGAGGACCCTAAGTGACCTGCTACATATTTCATTTTTATTATTTCATCTGAGAAAAAAGAGTGAAACAAATGTTTAGATGATCACAGTAAAACAAGAACATATATAAAACACACAGGAAAGAAACATTTTTAATCAACTATAACATTGCCCTGCTGGTAATTAATGTTTACAGCTGTCACATGGAATTGTTCACAAGTCCCAGTGGATCTGAAAGAGATTCGCATCAACGTGTTTGTTTTTTCTCCTCAGTTTATTCTCTCCATTTGCTCAACAAATTAATTAATGTTAACGAGAGAACGTTTTCAAGTCTTTTTTGACACTAATGGAATATTTTATATCAATGTCCAAACAAAACACAAGCAAACTGACTGAAATTGAGTCTGTGTAATATTTTGTATTATTAACTAATGAATTCAATGCATTTTAAATGCAATTTAAAGCAAGCAATTCACTAATTTATAGTAATTCATTTTGACAATCAAAACACACAAAAAAATACTTTGTGGAATACACTAGAAGGTGATGCTCTTATCAAGAGTGACTTACAATCATTAGAGACAGGGACAGTTCCCCTGGAGACACTGAGGGTTAAGTGTCTTGCTCAAGGACACAAAGGTAGAAAGTGGGGGTTTGAACCTGCACCTTTGTGGTACCACCCTGGTAATTATTAGCACATGTTTTTATAAATTCACATACTGGACAAAAATAAAGTGTAAAATATGAATGAGATAACTGATGTCACTTAAGTTGATGCAATTTTGAGTTTATTTATTTTTTTTTTAGCAAATAAACTAGTTGTCAGAAGTGTCCTTACAGATGCCATCTCTCATCAGCGTCCACTAGAGACCGCCCTTGTCTGTTTTGTGTTGGGACTTTTATTATGAAATCCTGAGCACACCTGTATTGTTTGTTTACATTATGTGTTTCAGCTGACCGGCATCCTAAGACATGCTCAGAGTAAGTGAGGTTTGAGTTTCCATTGGTTTGTGGGGTTTTGAGTTTTTTGTATTTAAGTTTGTTTGTGGTGGGCCTCAGAGTCTGTCCACTGTAGTGCTGGCTTTTGTTCGTGAGTTCTTCGTTCTCCTTTTGTTCTTGTTTAGAGTTTTGTTTCTGACCCTCGTGACTTTTGCTTTGTTGAAATAAAAGGTTTAAAAATGGAAGTCTGCATTTGCGCCTGCCCTCTTTGCCTTGGAGAAATGTGACAACAGAGCAGGGATGTCCAGTTTTCAGCCCAAACATGCAGCAGTGCTTCACAAATTCAAGTAGCCAATCAGCGTTGCACACGCGAGGGATCAGTTTTGAAAAATCAAAACTCAAAAAATATATCAAGGGGAGAGAGATACTTTTAAGGTGCAGAACAGCTGTTAAAAGACAGCAAAAAAGAAAAAGTGAAGTGTGATTGGGTAGTTGCCCTAAAACCAGTGTTTGTAGACATGCAGACATTGGTTTCTCCACGTTTGTGTTTCTCCACGTTTTGTCTTTATTCAGCAGCCTTAGGCATGACGTCACAGATATATTTTTGAAGACTCGACCGCCAGCTCTCTCTTCTCATATATTACAGAGGCGAGTCAACCACAAAAATAGATGTTTTAAATACTCTACCCTTGATCAGCCAATCAAAAATCTGAACATGCACTGCACATCAAAATTCTGCTATTCAATATGTGCTCCAATGAGAAGGACGCCAAAAAATGAGTGTAAAAATAATAATAATAATAATAATAATAATTATAATAATAATAATACTTAAGAATAGTAGTGAGATTGCTTTCACAATCATGTTAGAAAGTGTTAGGGGGGTGTCTTCTCTTCTGACCTGAGTAAAGAAGTTATCTTTGTCACGGATGAAGACAACAACGTATCTGAACCACAGTTAGCCCAGTGTAGCATAGAACCTAATCGCAGATACACACGAGAGTCGGTAAACCACGCACCTTGATGCACTTTAATGACGTAAAACGATGCCAATGCGTACATAGAGCTACAACAGGGCCTGTAACCTTCATACAGTGTCCTAGTATATTTGGGATGGGCCCACTTGTTTAAGCAGTTGGTCTTCAAACCATTGCTGAATGAATGAAATGGCCACACTGGCCCTTTGCAGATAAGACAAGACACTTCTGCCACAGAGGAAGTGGACTTCTTTTCAACAATCACTTCTTCTTTATCTGTTCTCCTGCGGCCTTGGAGAACGCCTGGGCACGAGTGGGTGAAGTGATGCGAATGCCTGGAACATACTGATGCCTCCGCACATCCATTCGGATTCTCAGTCAGTCGCGTATACAGTTTGTTTGCAAACTGCGATGCAAATGTGACACCCATATGGATGGAGCTGGAAGAGTGATATAGATTCAGAGCCTCTGGGGAGACCCTGCTTTACATAGTAAAACATACTTTAGTATATTTGTGCCACAGAAGCTTGCGCTTCTCAGCCATCCTCGGCCATTAAAATCCTCTGACACCATTCCAGAACGTGTGATTTCGCCTTTTCCTTTGCCGTTGTGATGGCTAGGCATTCTGTTCACTGCAATGAAGGCAATATCTTTAGCAAATGACTCTTTTCTTCAAAAAGGCAGTCAGAGCAGACAGCTCCATTTGGCTGATGGTTATTCCCAGTGTGTGTTCAGGGCCCTCGTCTTTTCTTCCACCAAAGAAATAATAAATGAAAACAAAACAAAAAAAATAGAACGGCTCACATTTCTGCGTACAGAGAGCGAGCCACATCGCCCGGCGGTCCCGGCGGTCCCGGCGTGCCCCTTTCTCTTACGGCATGCGATCGATGGGGCGAAAGCTCTAATTTCCTCTGCTCACAATATGTTTTCTCACCCGCTGAATTGTGTTATCCTTAATATAACAGCCTTTTAGATTGAGAGCAACAATGAACGCATTGGGCTCAGTGGAAATCAATATATATTCGTAAAGTGGGGGGGCGTGCAGTATTCTTATTTAAGGACTCCTGGAGGACTGTGCATTGTCCGTGAAATGTATTCATTAAGGTCTGTTATGGACCCCCTCAACACCCCCGCATGCCAAGTCTCCCTCCTGGCCCCCCACGGCCGGTGGCTAAGATTTAAAAATGACCTTTTGGGATTACAAACAGCGTGCACGGAATTAGATTATTTCTCCACTCCTCTAATGAGAACAAAGTACTTGTCACTGTTTGATTAATGATTTTTTTTCTCCCGACGCAGCCGTGCAAGGGATCATAATTTTCTTCCTTCATAGCCCTTTGCGTAAATGCTGTCAGGCGATGGAGTTCACTATCCCGGCCTACTCTTTAGAATTCCTTGACCTAATAGTCGTGAACGAGGGGGCCTTTTTGTGGAGTGTAATAAAGTGAGTGGCATGTTTCATCCCCAAATGTTTTTTTAAACCCTCTATAACCCCGTGGTGGTATCTCGTCGTTTTGGCCCTCATACCATTTTTTATTTTGAATTCTTCCAATGTCATATGACAGGTCTGAGGCCAATTAAAAGAGAGGCTGATATCTTTTCAAGAACCTCCAAGCTTTAAAAAATTTAGGGTGAAATAATTTTTGCCCTTTGATGATGCAGCACTGCAAGGGTGTGGGAGGATGAAGGTCAGAAACATGTGAGCATGATGGTGTTTTGTAAATGAGCTTTATGGGGTTCTGCAACGCTGAACAGTAACAGGACGCATAAAAGCTCTGTTAAACGTTTGATTAGACACTGTGTTCCTGAGGACACATGAGACCACTGTGTGATCGCCTCCATAAGCTGGAAACCAGGAAACCCCTACTCAACACAAACTCCACAAACTATTAACACAGGTCAACAAAAAATCCTCAGAAAACTGTTTCAGAGTGAAGTCAGACAGGCCACATTGTGGCATAGATATAATGATCAGAGTCAGTCAGACACCACTGTTTCTTCACAAACACTCAGCATATGATTATTATATGATCATTATACCAACTATCATGCAGTATAGAATTAGCTTCATCACAAACCCTGTACATGCAGGAAAAACTAAACACTGATCTGAAATCCGAATGAAAAACACAGAAATTGATTTCTGAGGATTTTTACCTGTTGTGTATTTTAACAGTCTAACTTCCAGTTTTCCCCGTGGTGCTTAAAAAAATAAAGCTGTATTCAATCTTGCAGATGAAACATGCATAGAATTGACCATCGTTTAGCTCTTTTCTGTTATCTTGGGATGTGTTTCTATTGTTTGGCATCTAAATTTAGAGGTGGTTTTGAGTTTATGTCCAGCTACTTAGAGACACTGTCCTGTTAAAAAAAATAATTGTAAAAAGAATGAGAAGAAAGAGAAAGAGAAAGAAAGAAGTAGTAATATCATAATAATTGTAACTGACTCACCTGTTCTGATTCAGGACTCGACCTGAGACTCACCTGTTCTGATTCAGGACTCGACCTGAGAGTCACCTGTTCTGATTCAGGACTCGACCTGAGACTCACCTGTTCTGACTCAGGACTCGACCTGAGACTCATCTGTTCTGACTCAGGACTCGACCTGAGACTCACCTGTTCTGATTCAGGACTCGACCTGAGACTCATCTGTTCTGACTCAGGACTCGACCTGAGACTCACTTGTTCTGATTCAGGACTCGACCTGAGACTCACCTGTTCTGATTCAGGACTTGACCTGAGACTCACCTGTTCTGACTCAGGACTCGACCTGAGACTCACCTGTTCTGATTCAGGACTCGACCTGAGACTCACCTGTTCTGATTCAGGACTCGACCTGAGACTCACCTGTTCTGACTCAGGACTCGACCTGAGACTCACCTGTTCTGACTCAGGACTCGACCTGAGACTCACCTGTTCTGATTCAGGACTCGACCTGAGACT
>JBBJLR010000139.1:15152233-15162935 GCA_037577145.1 Brachypetersius gabonensis | reverse complement strand
CTTCCTGTTTCCTCCTAATGTATCCTCGGTCCCTCCGTGTCCCTTCTCGGTCCCCTCCTGAATTCCCTCCTGGCTCTTGGTCCCCTCCTGAATTCCCTCCTGGCTCTTGTCCCCTTCTGAATTCCCTCCTGGCTCTCGGTCCCCTTCTGATTTCCCTCCTGGCTCTCGGTCCCCTTCTGAATTCCCTCCTGCCCTGAATTCCCTTCTGCTCTGTCTTCTGTCTTGTTGTTACTCTGTAGACCCATTAGGGGTCCCCTGTGTTCTGTCTGGGTGTTGGGTCACGTGTTGTCTTGTCTGGTCCCTTGTGCCACCTGCTATTAGTTTCTGTTAATGTGGTCTGTGTGTTTGTGATTGGTTTAGGTCTCTGTCTCCCCCTGTATTTAGCCTCTGTGCCGTGTCTGTTTAGACACGGCGACATTGAAGCTCACACCCCCCAGGTATGCTCCTAATCCTGTGTTCTTGTCCTGTCCTCCAGTAAAGTGTATTTCTGTTTTCCCCGTTTCCGGCCATCGTGCTGTGTTTTGTTTTCCCTGTTGTTATAATAAACCCCGTTTTCCCTCACCATGACCTCCCACTCTGGTTCCCTGTGTTTTCCCGCCATGATCACGGAGCAAACTGTGACAGGTAGAGAGAGTTATTTCAACCTTTCTTTTGTGTACGAGTCTTTGCACGCTGCTAATGCTAACTGCTAATGCTAACTTTTTTTTAAGCAATAACATTTTCAGATTCTGATTATTTATTTACTTTTCCATTTTCTCTTTTCAGGGTAATGCAGCAAAATCAGTTTTAAATAAATTTAAAATGTTCTGGGAGCAGATTTGGGGGCATATTTAGGGTTTACACTATAAAAATAGGCATTTTTAGACACATTTTTACCATTATATTATATTACTTTATATACAAATTACAGTACTTTTCTGTAATCAGACATTTTGTGCTTTTTAGTATTTATTAATTGCTCAGATACATTTTACAGCTTTTTTATTCCAAAATTATTTTAACTATGTATAGAATAATACTATTTGTTTTTGACTGTGAGCAAATGTACTTTTGACTCCCTGCAAATATAGTAAAAGTTCAACTTTAATGTTAGATATTTGTCAGCATATGCACACATTCAGACATATTCAGACATCTTTGGAAATTAAAAGCGTTTTTAATTGCTTAGTTTGCGAACATACTGCTTAAAGTAAATGTTCTTGTTTTTAAACTGAAGTGTTTATACATGAATAAGAAGCCCAAGGCAAAGTACTAGTTCTGGATAATGACATAAATAATGCTGTTTGGGCTTGAGTTGATCATTAGGAAAAGCCTCCTGTCGAACATATTCCTCAGTGAGGATTTTTAAGAAAGTTAACTGACTAGTTGCAGTGGCAGGAGCACAAATGAACCCAGCAGTTTGCCTCAGCTGCAGTACAAGTTACAAAATCTCACTTTTTTATTTTGTTTCCAATCAAGAAGCCAAAGGAAGCAGCAGTTCTGGACAGCATGTCCACTTTATTGCTGACACTATTCCCCTCATTGGGCTGGTTGCTTGCATCATTTCCAGTGTAGTTTATCTAATCAAGCCCCTCATTCAGTTATTTATATGTGAACAGTTTTTGATTTCTGATAAAATTCACAAATTTCTAAAGTAATATGGGACAGTGCTCTCAAAAAGTTTGTGACCCAAACAAAGAGGCAGAAACTGGTGACACACAGTTCATTAAATTCTTTGCATGTGGCTCTTAGAACTCAGAGTGTATCAGTAAAATCGAATTTCTACAAATATAAACAGGCTCCCCGGAGCCCCTCCCTATGTGGGTTTTCCCACCCACTTGATTCAAAGATCTTGAGTTTTTTTCTGTTTTCCTTTCTAAGCCCTAAATTAAAAGAAATTAGTTCAGTTTTGCTCTTTATGCTCATTTGCATGAGCCATAATTTTTAAACCCCAGTAGTGGTTATTTTTTATTACATGTTATTAAAATTATGTTGGCCTAGTGGGTACGATACTCACCTCTGGAGGTCATGGGTTCGAATCCTACCTTCAGCACCACCTCTGGGTTCCTGAGCAAGACCTTTAACCCTGGGCTGCCCCCTGTAGGTAGGAAATGGAAGTTACTTTGTATAAAAGTGACTGATAAATGCCAGAAATGTAAATTACAATAACTTCAGTTCTACATGACACAGGAACACCAAAAGTTCAGCTTACCATTTACTGCAGTTCCAGCATGGATCTGTGACACTCATGTTCTAAGGGTTCTAAGAATCACCACTTACATCAATGTGCTGTAAACTGTTGTATGACCTCGTGTGAGGGGACGTGTCACGGTAGGCTCCTTTACAGGCGTGGAAAAACAAAGAGAACCGGAGTAGACAGACATACTGGATCACGAGGTTTATTTACAGGGGAACAAACAGGGAAATCAAAACCAGGCACGTGGGCCTGAAACATGGGTAACAGAAAAACACACTTTACCAGAAAACCAGACGTGGAGGAACAGGACAGGAAACAGGGCAGGAACCTACATTGGGGAAAGTGAGGTTAATGCTACTGTGTCTGAACAGCATGAACTAAATACAGGACTGACATAGACGGGAACCAATGGGAAACCAGGGTAATCAACATGGAACTGAAAACAGGTGAAAAGGGTAAACCAGGCTAAATGACAAGGGCAGATGACTATACACTAATCAGAATACACAGGGGACCCCTAGTAGGCCTACAGGGGAACAGGAGATAACAGGATCAGGGGAGCTAACTAGAAACAGGGAACAGGAGGGAAACATGATCAGACAGGAAACAGGGAACAGGAGGGAACCAGAAAACAGAAACAGGAGGGAAATACGATCAGACAGAGAACAGGAGGGAACCAGGAAACAGGAACAGGAGGGAAACAGGATCAGACAGAGAACAGGAGGGAACCAGGAAACAGGAACAGGAGGGAACAGGAGGGAAACAGGATCAGACAGAGAACAGGAGGGAACCAGGAAACAGGAACAGGAGAGGACCAGGAGCTCACAGGAACCAGGAAACAGGAACCAGGAAACCGGGGGACAGGAAACAGGATCTACCTGTGAATGCGAGCTAACAGGGACAGGAACATGACCAGGGGCTGACAGGAAGTTATACAGGAACCGGGGCCTAACAGGAAACGTGGACAAACAGGGGCTAGACAGAGGAACAATGGGGACATCTGGTGGTGAAACACAGGAACAGAAACATGAACATGAATGAACTCAGAACAGAAGACAGGAATATGGCAGACAGAAAACAAGAACATGGCAGATAACACAAGAAATCCTTCAATCTAATGCCACTTATGGCTGAAACAGTCTCTGAATGAAACAAAAAAGAACGTAAGCATAAACACAGAGAAACCAAGATCAGAGACACAGAGAACTCAGGAGCATGATACAAGATCATAAACTAAACCAAAAACACTATCCAGTCTTAGAAAAGAAACAGAAAAACATGAACATGACCAAACTCAGGAGCAAAACCAGTCCAAGCCGTCACAGGAGGTGACAAAAATGTAACACATTCTGTTCTAAAGCCGGAGAAGGAGTTACTTTTACTGAAGCTATCATAAAACCCCCCACTGCTGTGTGAGCCGAGGTTATCTCCAGCACTGGCACACAATGTGCCTCAGTATAGGGGTCTGTATTGTAAGGCTAGGCTGGTCCTTTATGTCTGAGATAAGTGACCTAAAAACTGTTTCCAAAGCAAAATACTTATAATCCTGTTCTCAAAAAAGAATTACTGGCTGCAACTGATCCACGCTTGATCTGTTGTGCACTCAGGTAAATAGCAAACACTGTTTTTTTCTTGCCAGAGACAAGTGGATACAATACAAGACCCAGTAAGTTATCACTTACCTGAAAAGTGCATTTAATGCAACATTGCTTCCATCCCATGTGTCTTCTAAAACATCTTTTGACCTAGACGAGGATTTCATTTGCTGTTTATAGCAACAAGACAGATCAACTGACAATGAAAAAGTGACTTTCAAGTGAAATGTGCTGATAGATTCTGTCAAAATTAAAGAGCAACTGTCTCAACACATCAATACTGATCTCTGATCAGTTTTCAAAGTGTGTAACACTTTACAATAAGGCTACCCTCATAAATGTATGTATAAAACGGCAGTAACCCGCAGTTTTCCGCGGATCAGCATTCAGGGGTTCAGTCACACCTGGATTTTACTGAGAACCGAACTGTTTTACTGAAGTCAGATTGAATAATATCATGCACCGCCTGAAAGTCTTCAATAATAGACTGAATAACTGATGCTGGATGTAAAATTTTGCTCACAATTTCTAAGAAAACTGTTAAATTTTTCAGGAAAAGAGACGGATCGGCTCTCCCTCCGTACCAGCAGCTAGGGCCTTTGTACGATTCCCCTCCTGCACTGACTCATCCTCATCCTGTTCATAAAATTCTGTGCCTGTCATTATTCCTGACATAACACAAGTCTGACGGGTAGATACTGTACATCCCTTGTTCATGCTTGACAAGTGAGTGAAGATCTAACGTTTCCAACCTTTCTGAAAAGGACCTTCAAACCGTGTAGAAAACCAGACAAATCATTGCATGTGACTTTTAAAGCTGTTAAGAACAGACACAATTAAAAAAGGAATATGAAACATTTGGAAAGTTCTTATGTATTTTCATACAGTCAAAAGCTTTAGAACACCCCAGTGTTCCTGTTTGTATTGAAATTCAAGCGGTTCAGAGTTTATTCTGCCGCTCTGTTCTTCCAGCTCTGCTGCAGAAGTTCCCATTAGTGTGCGGCTCTTACAGTCTTATGCAAAAGTTTGGCCACCCTTCGATAAATACCATACTTTTTATTTGAAAAGATGTAAACACAGTCTTTATAGGGAATGGAAATAAACACACAATATTTTCAGCAAACATTGATGTATAGTTACTTTTTATGTCATAAATTGAACAAAAATAAAAAACATTCACCAAAATCTGATATTTATCAAGGGGTGGCCAAACTTTTGCATAAATCTGTATAGGCTCTTCTGTCCAGTTCATCCTAAAGCAGCTGGATGGGGTTTAAGTCTGGAGACTTCTGGCCACTCCATGTTCTCCAGCTCTCCATCTTGTTCTGTTTTCTAAGACAGTTCTGGCAGAGCTTGGACTTATGTTTAGGGACACTATCTCGCTGCAGGACAAACTCGACCAACTCGGCCCAAACCAGAGGAGCTGCATGGAGCTCCAGAATTATTTTCCCACTTCTGGGAAACCTCACCATTTTTAAACCTCTCGCAGTTCAGCTCTGTCCTTTCTACCATTTCATGATCTTCACTGGACTTGAACTGTTTGAATTTCAATAAAAAAAAGCTTTAAACACTGGGGTGTTCTAAAACTTTTGACCAGTAATGTATGTCGAATAAATGCAATTTCTGTAGTGCAAACAGGATCACGGCTCTGATGTTGTAGCATGTTTACTTTCCAGAGTTACAGCCTTCAGCTTCAGCTCTGAGTTCTCAGGTAAAATTCAAGGTAAGTTGAGTGCCGGCAGTTAAATTAATATTGATTACAAGTACCTGACAAGCACGCCAATCACAGACTCATGACTCCAGTGGAGGGCTTTACAAATGAAAGAAAATCAATATCTGTACCTCTATGTGCCTTATTTCCTTACTATTATGTGCAATAGCCTACCATGTGCAATATTGTGCAAATTTCTTACCAGGGGCTAAAACATGATCATTAATGGTGATATCTTACCATGTACAACATATATTGCCACCTATTATTGATCTCTACTACATACAATAACATACTCCTAACCGCTATTTGTGTTATTGGTAATTCACTTAACTGTAAGTTATTTATGTATAGTATTTATACCCAGCATTTGTGTATATAGATAATGTATTTCATATTGAGTTTTATTGGATTTATTTAGATTTTATATTGTAAGCAATTTCCTCTGGGATGTCACGTCCCGGCTAGGCGTGCTCAGACAGGAGGCGCATACGCAGACAGACATTCTCTCTCCAAAAAAAAACCCTTGATGGCCCAAAAACACAGAACAAAGGAGAATACCCAAATGAACACAAACCAATGGTAAAGTGATGGTGAATCATCAAGGGAGGTAACACAAAACAGGTTATTTATAACAATTGTGCAAACCCAAAACACCTGAACATAATAATAGACTGATCCCTGGTCGGCTGTGAGTCCTTGTTCTTTCACGCTGACCAGGGGAACCACACCCAGTGTCAAAATAAGAGTCCTACGTATCACAATTCAGTGGCGGCCTATAGCGATGTTACAGGGGATTTGTAAAGATTTCGGATTCTGATTAATACCACACACAGACACAGCAAGCTATGGCGCTACTTTGGGAGCACAAAAATACCAGCAATAGGAATTTTTTAAACGTACGAGAATTATTTTTCAAAAGTGAACAGCCTTTTGAAAATATTAAATTGCATTCCTAGTAAGAAAAGGTTAGAAAAATATGATTACAATACCTGGTGATTGTGGATTACACAAAAAGGGTAATGATGGATGAGTTCAGTAGCTTCTGGCATTCCCAACCAACAAAATTACCCAAATTCTTTACATTTTGCACCAGCTGTATTTGTGAAAAAAATTTATTGATTGTATTCTAAACCAATTGTTGACAGCCTTTTCAATTTTAAGGCCCACCTGTCTATCATGGCATGATGCTAAGGCCCACTTGGCCACATTAGATGATATTATATAACCGATTGCGGACCAATAGCCTGCCTCAATTTTAGATTCGCGGCCCAATCAAAACCCAATCAGTGGTCCGTGGCCCAGTGGTTGAGAAACCTGGTACTATATCACAGTAATGCTGTTCTTTTTACTGTATTAGCCTAAGCAGTGTTTTGAAAAACAAAAGGTGGGCTACTGTGAAAAAGTATATGTGTATACTACTATATGTCTATTTGTCGTATGTATAGAGAGTTAAGTCACATTCCTTGTGTATGTAAGTAAACTTGGCCAATAAAACTGATTCTGATTTCATCAGTGCATATCTGTAATACTCATGGCTGGAGAACTCGGAAATAAGTGGAAATAAACCACTTGAAAGCGAGCACCAACATGTGGTTCCACACTTCAGTTCCTCACCCTTAACACTCTTAAATACAGTAACTCTCATGTTAACTTCATACTGAATAGTAATAATATTATGAGTGATAACTAAAAAATAAACCTGCAGGGTTTACACATGACATTCAAATTGTCTATGCAAGGTCCAGTACTGTTCTAGTCTTGACCAGTTTATAGACATTTTAAGGTGAATTCTACTCTTTTAGTCTCAATAAAGCAATAAACCTGTTCCTGATACAGATACTACCAAACAGCAGCTTTATTTGCAGCATCCACTGGTCACTGAAATTGGTTCAATATTAATTATTTATTGGCTTGAAAGGTGCTTAAATGGTGTGCTTTATTCTAATAGAGAGCCTGGCTGTAACAGCAGCTAAAAAGTCTGATTATTCAATGCAAAGCTTTGATTTAATTCAGTATTGTTGGAACATATTTATCATTAAGTGATTGGTGAAAAGAGAATGTGTCAAACCAAAAGAGCAAAATAAAATGGAAATATGTATCATTTTAATTTTTTATGACAATCATGTTTTTGATTCATCTGTACACAAAACATCCAAAAGAAATGAACAGTTTTGGATTTAAATGCTTGCAAGGGCTCATATGCTGGTCCAAACTTTTATTCTTTACTGTTATAAGTACATAACTCACATGTTAACAATAAGCCTGCAGGGGTTGTACATGATGCTAAATGGCTTATTTGGTCAATTATATCAAGAGGTGGATTAATCTCTTCTAAAAATTTCCTTTTAAAGTAACAGAACACGTCAGATAACACACCTCTGGAGAGCAAAGGCAGGTGTGAAAATTCCATGCAAAGTTTCTTGCTAATTTTATGTATCTCTATCAAAGTGGTGCCCTAATCAAGGCCTATAGTGATTCATTTTGCAATAATCATGCAGGTGATTCATGTGGGCTAATGTATTCATCTATGAAGGCTAACAATGAGTCATGGGTCATACACCAGTAGCAATAAAATAGGCCCAGTAATGACATTAATTCCCCCAGAATCAGATGTCCCACCATAATACTGCCACTCATAGTCAGTGGTCACAGTCTCAGCCGGTTGATGCAAATCACAAATAGCACTTCAAAGAAGCTCAGAGCATAGAAGAACTACAATCAAAGGCGAAGCAGTCGGTGATGGCAGCGAGGACTGAAGCGCCTCTTTGAATAATGAGATCGTCATTGTGACTGACTTGTGCTGGTGAAAGGAGCCTTCACGCTGACCCAACAAACAGTACTGATACAGTAATTAACGTCAGCCTGGGAGAGAGGAGTCTGAAACGGGGGCTTTTTCACCAGCGGTGCCGAAGCGGGTGGGAAAAAAGGTCCTCTTGACAAAGAGCAAAGCTGACAGTAATTAAGTGTGCATTGCCTCCGCTGACAAGGCCACTGCTTTGCAAATTTAATCCAAAAACAAAGGCAAAGCACCCCTAAGTGACGAATATGGGGGAGGATTTAAATTGTTGTTAGCGTCTAAGTGACACGCTGTCTCCTCTCTTCTGTCCCTGCCGGTGTCCAAGCAGCCGCTAAACCCTGGGCTTGATGGAAAAGTGGGAAGGCGAGGAGTGCGCTGGTAACACTATAATAAGAGTAACGTCCCACGTCACACCAGTGTGTGCCGTTTCTGTCCAGTTGTGAGTGACCAGTGTGACTTTTCTGCTGATTCCAGCTCAGAGGATCTGAAGTGAAAGTTTGTCACACATGAACACACAACGGCACACATGGTGAAATTTGTCCTCTCCATTTAATCTATTCACCCTAGCAAAGCAAAGCACTGGGCAGCCAGCAGTGGCGAACAGGGACCAGAGTATGGGGAAAGTACCTCAGTGGTGCCATTTGCAGTCCTGGGATTTGAACCCACCCAACCACCAGGCCACCAGCTTGCTGCCCCATTTACTTTCTTTTTCTGTTTAAATCTCTCCGTGCAAAACCGGCAGAAAAGCGTAGGCAAACTAGCCAGTGGGTGCTGGAGCCTATCACAGCGGTCATAGAGCAAAAGGTGGAGACAGACCCTGGACAGGTCACAGCCATGGACAAACACAGAACTGGTTATCATCTCCTTTTTCCTGTTCACATTATACTCCTTAATGTGGCATATATCTGATATCAAGCAGCAGGACGACTCCCTGCAGTGCTAGCGTTAGCATGTTGGCTAGCGGAGCCGTTTCAGATGCAGAGCGCCGGTTCTGTTACTGTACTTTAACACCGACTTGCAGGTTCTGCAGGTCTCTGTGCTGTTTGTGTTCTAGAGTGAAGGATCTCCACACATGTGATGTTTGTCTGTCTCCTCTGTTTCCGTGTCTCTCGTTTTGTTGTGGTCTCGTTTGTGTTAACGCCCTGTAGCCAAGGGATGCACTGGTAGAGATTTTATTTCTCAATAAACCTGAATTTTTTGTGTCACACTGCCACACTTCCCTCAGTGTCCTCCAAAATGAAAAATGAAGTATGACCTCAGTAGCAGGTGTTTTGATGTTGAAACAAGGTTTTCATTTTTGCACGTGTGAAATTGTGATGAAACTTGAGTGGGATGTGAAAGCTGTTCAGGCAGGGGTCACACTGGCCTGTATTGGATAAGTTTGTGTTTTCAGGATGTGGCCCAGAAGGGAACTGAAGGACTCAGATTCACATTCTTCCACAAAGAAATCTTCGTCAAATACGAAGAAAGTCTTCTACAGTGATCTATAGCATCTGATGTCTGAGTGGCTGCTGCTAATCTTCCTCTGGGCTGATCTGGCTCTGTGAGAGCAGCCAGACAAACCTAATTTCCTAAAAGTGTACAGGCGCACAATTCTACAAGTGTGTCAGAACATGTGCTCGTACAGATCCTGTGTATTTGAGGGCACCAGTGCTTTGTCCAGTAGATGGCAGTGACCGCTTGAGACACCCAACCCTAACTTTAACCTTAACATCAAAGAAAGCGATGTTAAAACTGCATTGGGTCATTTTTATTAAGGACATTGGGTTATTTTTAGAAAGGGCATCACATTATTTTTAGAGAGAGAGCTGTGCTATTTTTAGAGAATTAAGTGTTTTTCTTAGAAAGGGCACTGTGTTGTTTTTAGAAAGGACATCAAGATATTCTTAGAAAGGAAATTGTGTTATTGTTGGAAAGGGAGCTGTGTCATTTTTAGAGAATATGTTTTATATTTAGAATGGACATTCTTTTCAGAAAGGGAATCACATTACTCCTAGAATGGGTAGTATTTTTAGGAATGGCATTATGATATTCTTTGACAGGGAACTGTGTTGTTTTTAGAAAAGGCACTATGTCATTCCTAGAAAGGGCGCTGTGTCATTTTTAGAAAGAGTATTGTGTTATTTTTTAAAAGGTATCGTGTTATTTTTAGAAAGAGTATCGTGTTATTTTTTAAAAGGTATCGTGTTATTTTTAGAAAGAGTATCGTGTTATTTTTTGAAAAGGCATTGTGTTATTTTTTTAAAAGGCGTCATGTTATTTTTTTAAAAGGCATCATGTTATTTTTTAAAAGGTATCCTGTTATTTTTAGAAAGAGTATTAGGTTATATTTTGAAAACCAGGTGCCAGGTTAGTGTTCAACGTTCCTAAGTTCACTCACACCACACCTTTACTAAGGAACCTCCACTGGCTCCCTGTGG
>JBBJLR010000139.1:15116535-15143742 GCA_037577145.1 Brachypetersius gabonensis | reverse complement strand
GTTTGTGGAGGAGTTTAACAGACACTGGACTGGAACGGGTTCACACTCAGAGAGACACTGGACTGGAACGGGTTCACACTCAGAGAGACGCTGGTTTAAATAAACTGCAGTGGTCTCTTATTATTTCTGGAGCTGTTTGTCTCACCCACTACTATATAAAAACCTTGTGGATGTGATGTTTTGCTGAACCACACGCACTAGTCCACGCGTTTCCATGTTTCGTATCAGGACAGTGCAAGCTGGGTAAATGTGTAAAGAGTCAACAAGCAATGTTATTGTCTTTGCTGCTACAAAAAAAAATTAAAAATCTACTCCTGGCAGCGTTGCCGCAAAGAAACTGGGCCTTGAAAGTTCAGCCCTGGTGTGCAGCGTTCACAGATCACAGGGGCTGATGTGTTATTAACATCAGTATTGTGCCCGAGCTGTGATGGGAGATGCATTTCCCAGACATGTCCGCGCATCTGATTACATCATCACTCAGGTCTCGGTTATCCAGTCCTGTCACCGCACTGTTGCATGGATGTCCAGCCCTCCTAATTAGCCACCGATCATCATGTTTGATTAACAAGCTGGAGCCACTGACCTTCTGGAAATGGCCATTGCTGTGCTGTGAGTCACCACTGCTTCATTACCTCGGCCCGATCTAAAGGATGGGGGGGCGACAACACTGTATCCCCTGGCCGTAACAGTAATGATGCAGCAGACACAGCACTAACGTTGCTTACCTTGAGGCTGCATTATCAGTTTCCAGGACATCTTGCACATGTATAAACAGGCTCACACACTGCAGTAATGCTGCCAGGACACTTTTTTCCCAGGCTGTGGGTTCACCAGTCTCTCCACTATCTCCTATTTTTGATCCTTTTAGAAAACTCTCATGGCCTTGATGGTATTCTGCACGCTCTTCAGGAGGGACAAACCCAAAGCTTAGAGGCGTTATTTATTTACTCATTTTTATATTTACATACCTTTCATGTTTGCTTTGGGAAATAACTGGAAAATGTATTTTATAAAACTAACAGCGCAAAAAATTGCTGTAAAGCACAAACATTTTCATGTAGCCTTTACATCAAATTATTTTAAGCGAAAGAACCAATGAATTCCAGGTGAATTCTACCCAATTGCTATTACTGGGTAACCTTTATATACATTCTAAATGTTCAGGACCAAAAGGCACAATAATATGAATGTTTTTATATTATTTGTTGTAGGAGGAAGATGGTGAGGAGAGGGTGGGGGGGGGGGGGGTGGTCAGTAGTGAAGGTGATGGTATTATTATTATTATGTTATTGTTGTTTGTTGTTGCTGTTATTGTTGTTTTTATTATTATGTTTTTACTACAGTCTAAAATATGTTTCCAAACATAGTTCTTTATCAAACTGGTCCACAGAGACCCCTGGATAGTCCATGTTTTCTCTCACCCAACTTACAACAGATGATAGAAGCCCTATTTTAGTTGAAGGTTTCCCCAGAAGATTTAAAAATAAAACTAAAAGTGTTGCACTTCGGCTCTGCTCTCTCAGGCTGGAGGCACAAATGCAGACGACATGCTTTCTTTCTTTCTTTCTTTCTTTCTTTCCAATATCAAAGAAAAAGGCATGATGGCCAGAAAACATAAAGCAAAGAGCAACACAAACAAACACAAACCAAGGTTAAAGTGATGGTGAACCAAGAAAGGAGTAAACACAAAACCAGCTGCTTATAACAGTGAAACCCAAAACACCTGAACACAATAATGCCCTGGGGCCCGTTCTTCGTACGTCGCTAACTCAGTTAGCTGGATTTGATTGTTGTGGATTTGTCCTGATCTTGGATTGTTTCGTTCATCGATGCGTATCTCAGACTTGCTGTCATAGCAACAGGTCCGTAAGCTTAAACCTGCTGTAAACAGGATTCAGGCTGTGCTCCTGGCGGGTTATGATTGGTTGAAATAGCGAGGTCACATCTGATTGGTTAAAGAGCACGACTGACACGGACTGACAAACGTGGAAAAAGAAACGTATTTACAACTCACCGGATTTATATAAAAGATATACTGTATATTAGATATACATCACATAAATATAAAGATATATATTAAAGATGACAAAAAGAGCAATTAATACCAAAAGGATTTGATATATATATATATATATATATATATACACACACATAAATAAAATAACATATCAAGGAACATGTAACATGGGCAGCACTCACGCATTTAATTTGTTCACTACTTTTTGCCAGCCCTCCCTCCTGGCTTTTATAGAATTTGCTGTGTTTCCCGGTGTCTTTATTAAAGTTTGAAATTCTCCATAAACCTCTAATAAAAGCTCTTGCTCCGCTTGAGAAAAAAATTGAGCTGGCTGTTTTGCCATTTCCTCAACCAATCAAAGGGGTTGTGATCAGTATTTTGACGGTCGATGCATTTGGCTTTTAAACCAACGCAGGAACGCACACTAATCCTAGACTCACTAATCCTAGACACACTAATCAACAGCAGGGGGTTCCAAGAACCAAATTAGCTGCATCGTAATTAGCAGGATGATCTCATCTTAGATGTGTCAGTTCATCTCGGATGTATCAAGCGACGTACGAAAAACGGACCCCTGATCGCTGACCATCTGTGAGTCTTTCAAGCTGACCAGGGGAACCACACCCAGCGTCAAAATAAGAGACCCCCCATATCATAGTGCAATGGCGGCCTCTAGTGGTCGCTGACTGGGGATGTTTATTTTTATCACGAAGATACTGTACCGGAACTGCACATCCAAGTTAAAAATCATTACAATAACCATATCTTGCC
Source organism: Brachypetersius gabonensis (assembly GCA_037577145.1). Classification (NCBI taxonomy): domain Eukaryota; kingdom Metazoa; phylum Chordata; class Actinopteri; order Characiformes; family Alestidae; genus Brachypetersius; species Brachypetersius gabonensis. The sequence goes on along the minus strand of JBBJLR010000139.1, from coordinate 15,140,954 downwards.
CTGTTTTTGTGATGTCACAAATACCAGTGCATTTGCCTTGTAGCCTACAACACTTTAGCTCCGCCTCTTCATAAAATATTGTTATACATTTTGTCTCATGCAATACAGGGCAGCCAATTAAAATGGAAGAATTTTACGCATATTGGTCTTAAAGCAACAAAAAGCTAGTTTCATTTTCTGAGGATAAAGGGGCTGACACTCGTATCCAGTGTGACTTACAATTATTATTTACAGGGACAGTCCCCCTGGAGACAAGTGTCTTGCTGAAGGACACACTGGCAGAAAGTGGGGGGAGGGGGTTGAACCTAAAACCTTGTGGTCATCGGGTTCACAGGCAAGTATTTTAACCCCCACTACCATCCCATAAAAGGGGTTGGAAAGTAAAGTTTGTGGTGAAGAAAACAGAAAATGCATGAGGAGTGTCTGAAATGGGCCCTTGAAAAGTTTAGAGGCTGCTTAGAGTGCAGTAAAGGGACATTTATCTTGCGGCACGATGTCATCCATTATTAGCTGTTGACTCGAGCGCTAATACACGGTATGCTGAGTGCACATATTAGTCTGCTGTACCTCTGGCTTCATAAGCAGCTGCCGCTGGAACTGTATCTGTTTAGCTTGTTTGCGTGTGTTGTTTGTCACCTCTGTACACCGGCAGAGCTTAAAGGATGCCTGCACTCGTATCTGTGCTGCTATCTTAATAACCTTATGCTTCCTATTCTCCCAGTGCCACCCAGTCTCATTACTCTTCTCAAACTATGTGCAAGGGACGATTCGGGTGGGCCGGGTGGGGTGTGGGGGCTAATCTGATGAGGAGAATCGTTTAACAATAATCTCCTTTTCTTTTCTGTCGCCATTGTGGTTATCAGCAACACAAATATTAAGGCATTAATAATGAAACACAGAGACAGAACCGAGGGACAGGTTTTAGGAGTTTTGTGGTGATGCAGTCAGCAGCGTAAAACAAAACACATGCAATTAACAGCATCGTTTTTGCTTTCCCCATCAATCCCGCCCCTCCTTAATCATTGTGAATTTTAATTAGATTTGAAGCAGGTCCTCATTTTGGTAATGGCACATTGTATCATTTTCTGGGTCCTAATCTGGTCCTGGATGCACAAGATCCATTACTGCCGCTTCTGTTGGTTTTAAGTTGATAGCTGGGCCGGTCGTGCCGGAGGAACATGCCAAAAAAAAAGAAAGAAAAGAGTTACAAAAGCAAGTCTAATCTTGAAAACAAACAGCAGACAACAAACAACAAGCAGCGGGGAGGATGCAGGAAGCAGCGTCGGCCGAAAGTACAGTAATTGTATAGGAGACAGCAGCAGTCTCACTTTGAAGTAGTGGCGTAGTGGGAGAGCGAGCGGAAAAAAGAGCTCATTTAGATTGCACTGAAGGCATGGAAGGCTGTAAATCTCCGCCGGGGAAGGATCGCATGGTCACTGGTGCCTTTGCTGCGTCCTTGAGCAAGGTTGTTCAACTTCAACAAGGCCCTCATGGGCTGTGAGCGCTATTGGTCGTTCGCAAAAAATAATAATAAAAAAAGGCTGTCAGCAGGATCCAAGATGTAAAATTTTTTATTTGTCACATGCAAAGTCATACAGGTACAACACGCAGTGAAGTGTATCCTGAACCGCTCCTTTTGACTGTGCAAACAAATTTTAAATAAAAAAATCTGTAATTCTTCTGAAACACAAAATAAAATAAAGAAATAAAAAAAAATTTAACACAATCTGAAAGTAAATAACAAACAAGGAGAATCACAAGTTAGAAATATAAATGTAAGCTAATAATATTGGAGGTTTAAATGTAGCAGCAGTGTGTACAATGTGCAAATGGAACGTTAAAGTTCATTGTGCAATACTAGCACAGCAATATAAAAACAGATCAATGCAAGCAGAGTAATGCAGATGTAATGCAGTAATGTAGAGAGATTTAGATCCAAAAAACAGAATTATTTGGATAATTTTTCATTATTCAGTTCATTCCACTCTACTACTGAAATGTATTTGATGCTTCACTCTGTAGTACTGTAGGCTGAAGCTCTGCTGCACACACCGATTTTAGCTATGACAGATTGATTGTATCACTCTTGTGCAATTTTTAAATGATCCTATACCTTCATACCTTCAGCACATTTGCCAGACTGCACTGGAATATCCAGCAAAATTAAAATTATATTGGTTAAAGACCTTCACACCACATGTGTATGAACGAAATGGAAGCTAAGTTTATGTTGTTGGTCATAAAATCTAGAGGTGTGTTACTGAATTGTTCGTTCATTTTCTGTAACCACTTAGTCCTTACTAGGGTCGCGGGTACCTGGAGCCAACGGGCATGAGGCAGGGACTGCAAGCTGCACATACACACAACTCCAGCTTATTTAGAGTCCCCAATTCACCTGATGTGCACATCTTTGGACTGTGGGAGGAACCTGGAGACCCGGGAGGAAACCCACGCCACCATACAGAGAACATGCAAACTCCATACACACACAATAACAGGACCTGGACTCAAATCCCCAACCCAGGAAGTGAGAGGCCAATGTGGGGCCCAGACTTCATTATTGTATGTTATTATTATCTTTATCCTTATTATTGTTCAATAGAATACATGCATTTTGCACACAATGAAATACAAAATGAAGCACTTTTGGTCCACCACTAATATCTGGAACAAATGAATGAATTTTAATTTGGAAAAACGACAAAACCTTTAAGTGAAATTTGAGCAAACACTTAATGTAATTAAGTAAGATCAACTAAACAATACAATAAGACTAATTGTGATTATTTTAATTACTTCACAGCCCTAATTGCGTCATTACATGCAAGCTACTCATACATTTCAGTTGCACTCTGGATTGACAGAAGTCTGACTCTTTCCATGTTTTTAAATGGCAAAATGTAACAGTTTGGTTTTCCACCAAGTCCAAATCCTTAAAAATGAAATATCTTCTGATCTACTATTTGAAACTTTTGGAATGTGTGTTTTCGACTTAAATTTCTCATTTCATTTACGTCCCAAGTGAGAAATAATTACCATCATACTTTTATTACGAGCGGAACCTCGACCTCTGAGGAAGGCTTTCTTGCTCATTTGCCTTTGTGAAGGATCAACGTTTTTGTTTGTTTGTTTGTTTTCTTTCGGACCAACTGCGTTTAATGAGGTTGTCAGTCTGAAGCTCGCTAAACAGCACGTCTTGCTATGAGCTCGTCCCTCACTAGTTACTCACCCCCACCCTCGCCTCCGCCTCCCCCCACAAGTCCTTTTTGCAACATGGAGCTGTCCTGTGCTTTCATGCTGAGGGCTTTGGGGCTGTAGCTTGATATAAATATCTAATACACCATTTTGTCAGGAAACTTCCTCTCGCCGTTTCAGCACAGCGGCAGCAACCTTTTCTCTTTTCCGGGAGTTTTTTTTTTTTCTTTCCAGGCAAGTGTATCTGCTCGCTGCAGTCAGCAATCAAAACCTGCCTCTGGCTGGTAAACACTCTTTGAAACCTCCTAAAGATGCTGTCATCCACACACTGTTGTCTCCTCGCCGCACATAATGTTGAGAGACACTCTACTCAGAAGCAACTAAGCAACATACTGTATGTGCGTGTGGCTGTCAGGGTGCATGTGTATGTGTGTCTGTCTGCGTGTGATAGCGGAGGAAGCAGTGGGGGAGAGAGATTGAAGCTCATACTAGGCAACGTTTCAGGACCAGATCCTTTCTCTTCCGAAAACCTTGGGCCTAGAAGCAGCAATGAAACTGCACCTACACTTATTGACCCTTTCTTGAACACATATAAACATTTCTACCATTTCTGCCGTGTTGGTATCACTTAGAATGGTACATGACCCACGTAATATCTGCTGAGCACTGGTCCTGTAGGGGTCACTGTCCAAGGGTGGGTGAGGAGCAGCATTAACCCTTAGAACACGAGCATCATGGATCCTTGCTGGAAACGCAACAAATGGTAACAAAATGGCAAAACAGGTTTTAGTAGACGCTTTTATCCAAAGCGATTTCCATTCTCTACCTACAGGGGGCAGTCTCTCCCTGGAGCAACTTGAGGTTAAGGGTCTTGCTCAGGCACCCAGTGGTGGTGCTGAAGGTAGGATTCAAACCCATGACCTCTTGGTGCAAAGACAAGTATCCTACCCACTAGACCATTGGGCCAGGCCCCCCAACCCCAACTCCTACCCCCACAGACACACAAAACAATAAAGTGATAAATTACAAAAATAAACAGCGATTGTAGGTTTTTGTTATTATAATCTTATACACACACACTAACGTTTCTCAGATATTGGGATTTTATGAATTTAACGTGTAACAATATAATTTTGGTTACTTCAGTGCAGACAAAATTGTGCCCCCCCTAAGGTTAGGAATCACTGCACTAGACCACAACCAGAGAAGTTCCCCTGGTTTACGTCAGACGTTATACTGGGCTTTAGTTGGTGTTCCTTTATTTTAAGTCTTAGAAACAAAAGGAAAAAAACACAAAATCTGTTAACCAAAATCTGAGAATCTCACAAACATTTAAAGAAACTAAAAGTTTACAGAATCTCCATATAATGTTAAATAATGTTTAAACCTGTAAATCATTAAAGGAACTTTATATCATCTTACTGTTCCTCAAGTCTTTAGAAGGTTCTCCAAGTCCCTTTTTCAAATATAGAACCAAAAGTGGTTGCTCTATGGAAAAGAACCCCTGTGGTACCCTTTTTTACGAGTGTAGAGAATGGTTTACAGCTTAAGCAACAACAAAAATAAGATGGACTAATACTACGGAGTCAGAGAATGTGGCGTTACATTAAATATCAGGTGTATCTGATAAATGGCCAGTGATTGTGGGTACAAGAAACCTAATAAACTGGCAAGTTGGTGTACGTTCCCTTTCATCTTAATCTATTTCTGTTTTGCTTCTTTTCTTTTTTTTTCCCCACTTTTGTGTTCCAAGAACAGCGGCTGTGGCCGGCAGTTGCAGACTGACTGTTGAGTTTTGAGAGCACACCCTGCATCTTAATTCCATTGTTTTCAATAACGGCTCGGGCAGGGAGCTGAAACAAAAGCAGCCTTTCTGGGCCGATCCCCTTTCCTGAGCCTCGCCGACTGAACCACAGCTCACCGGCTCCCCCAGATGGAGAGCAGAGGAGAGGAAGAGAGAGATAGAAGAGCGAGGGGAGAAAAGGACAGCGAGGCTGGAGTGTCCCGGCTCTCCTCTCTTCAAGGTCAAACGATCTGCACTTGATTAACATCCGATCTGGATCACAGAAGATCAGGCCTGGAGGGACGGTCCAGTAGGTTTTGAATGATACTTGGACAAAAATGCCCAACAATTTCCATGTGATTTACAGCTGACAGTCCACAAATGCTTACAGGAGACAATGCAGACAGGTTAGAAATACAGTCTGGTTCTTATATGCTGCGTATTTGAATGGAGTTCATTAGTTTTAGACAATAGAAATGAACTGGAGCTATTCAGTCCTTTCACAGCACCATTCTTCCAGAGCACAAAGCAGGTCCATCTGTGGATGTGAATGTAAGACGTAGGCCTGGCAGCAAAAAAAAGAAAAGAAAAAAAAAGACAGGGGAACTGGCAGATAAAATGAGAAACTGACCTTAACATCAAAGCTGAAAGGATATCTGTGTGAGCCGAAAGGCCGGACAGCATGAAAAACGTGATGAATAGTGTTTCTCACTCCAAAGTAAACTACGACCGACGACAAAAGCAGAGACCTTTCTGCCAATATGTGCCCACACGGCTCTTGAGCTGGAACAAGGCGCAATTTGTTTTTTTTTCATCTGAAGGTTCCTAGATGATGATTTCTAGAGACTAAAGGAGGTATTGTACGTCTGGCTTTGTGCACCATGAAAAAAAACTGAACCAAATACATAAGATAGTATTACAGAAATTATTCCAAAGCAAAAATTCTACGTCTTTTTTGAGCTAAATGATTAGAAATACGGGAAGAATTGTTCAGAAGAAAAGGAAACAAAACCTAAATATCTAAATATCACTATCAATTTTCTATGTGAATATAAATACATGCAGGGAGACACAATTATTGTTTATTTTTCCAGTGCGATAAACTCATATACAAAGAAATGATGCACAAATTCAGAAACATATAATTTATTTTCACTATGAAAATCATTAAGACAACAAAAAACATGTGAATTAATATGAGGATGTTCAAACTTTTGCACATAACTAGATTTTAAAATATATACTACAGACATGTATATGAATATAGAAACTGTGCACTAAAACAAAAAACAGTTACACAAGCTTTGAATGAAGGAACGTATTTACTATTTTATTGTCAGGTCTTGGCCAGTAGGGGCCACTGTTGTTTTGGTTTCTTATGGGGACTTATATTTTGAACTTCTGGGAGTATGTTTGTGTCTATAGTCACTGTCAGCTGTGCTGTGTTTAGTGAAGGTGATTGGGTTCATGACTGTTTCTTATCTGAGTGTGTTTAGTATTTATATTGCAAGAGTTTCTGTATTCATTGGCTGGTCGTCTCTCACGATTCCCACTGCTTATGTGTCTTCTGTTAAATGTGCTTTTGTTACGCCATTGTGCCTTTGTTGGTTTTGTGTTAGTGTTTGTAGCTGTCCGTGTCCAAAATTCCAACTGTCAGTTTCTCCCACTAGTTAGTGCACTACGAAACCACCGCAACATCCAGACACTGTACACTACAAGAATACACATGTACCATCATGCACTGCGGGTTTCTTTAACCGCGCCCTACATAGTGAACGAGTGCACATTTCGGACACACTGCACTACTGTTATCCCACGAAAGTCAAGAAGAGGAGAGACGGAGGGAGGAGAGACGGGGGAACGTCCACCTGCAGCCACACCTGCACTCTCTCTCTCTCTGCGGAGGACAGTAGTGTCCCCTGGACAGATCTATCTGTCCCCATGTCCCCCAGGCCCCGCCCCCTGTGCGGGCTGTTTCTATTATAACGGCAGTTTCCATTCTTATCAGTGAATCGCCAAATTGTGAGTTGACTGTATTGTTACTGCGCTAAGACACACCCAACAAGCAAATAGTCCAAGCCGAATGGAAATATTTGTATTTTGTTACGTTTTTGTGGTTTATAAAATATAGAAGTTTACTTGATAGTGTCAGAGCTTTGATAGCAATTGTTTACACACCCATGTCAAATTTTGTTCAACTAGAGATTTAACTGAAAGAATGTGGAAAAGCAAATAATTGTCTTTTACTGTAAACTTACACAAATGACACTATTGGTTTTAAAAAGGCGAATGACACCATCATGTCAATTTTAATGTTACATTGCAATATTATTATAAAATTTTTATCGTGTGCTTGAGAAAGGGTTACAGGCACAGTTTAATTCTAAAGGATAAAGACAGTGGTCTTGTAAAAATGAATTATGATTGCTTTCAGTGCCTGGAGCTACAGAAGTTGCGAGGAAAAGAATAAAATAAATCCTGTGGGACCCATGAGCAGCGGACAGCAGGCACAGCCCTTACTTCTTTTCTTCATTATAAAGCTGATGCTATCGTTTAGCATGTGTGGAGGACAGCTTCGATCTGTGCTTTGTGGACTGGAGCTGAAGAAGTGTGCCTCAGAACCTGACCCCCAAAGCACAGGCTGACATGCAAACCCTCCAGGACGACCTTGAGAGCCGGCGGCCTTCACCCCACTATCACGTCTTTGAGGCTTAGCGCCGAGGAAAGTTCTGGAGCGTCGCTGTTGCTTTGGCAGGAATCGATTTGCTGAGGCTTTTCACACTGTTGTGCCTGGGGGAGGGGGTGTTTGGGTGGTGGTGGGCTAACCTGCCACGGAAATGTCTTGGGCCTTTTATGGGGGGGCCATAATGCACAAACCTTTTATTACATCAGTGGGAAAAATGTTATGTCTGACCTCCAGGGAGAGCCAGCGGGACGTCTGGGGTGCATTCTTGCCACCAAATGTGTTACAAAGTACAAAAGTATGACGTTGTAGAGGTGGTGTGTTTCTGTGAGTGTGTGTCTGAGATGTACATTGTCTTGTGAACTGGATCTCTGGGTAGGCCATGTTAAACTAACCCAGTTTTTTATTAAGCTGTATTTTTCAGGTTAATGAAATCTGATTTGTTTTCTGTGAGTAATGTCGTTGTATTTAGGTCAATGAAACTAATGACCCTTTTCATCATTTTTCACTACTTCACTGCTGCTATCGACCATTTCCTCCAGCTTGTAGTTCGCCCCCAGCCTGCCAGAGTTCCAGTTCAAAGCTTCAGCTGTGGTGATAGAGACCCAGTGTCCAGTAGAGTGTGATGAGTTACCTGCTCAAACACACCTGGTTCAGTTTACCTGTGGATTGTCAGGTTTGATGATTGTGTTCGAGAAGAGGAGCTATCAAACACTGCTATACTGGTAAGAAACTAAAAGCTTGAGGCAGTAGCAGATATGACCAGTTGCTAAGCAGTGACTGGGGGAGTACAGTGGAGCTTCATTTCATCAATCATAATAAAAAAACAACAGCAGTCACAGAAAACAAATCAAATTTCATTTTCGTGAAAATGCAGCATAATATATACATACTTTTCTGAAATATCTGGGTTGGCCTGGTTCTAACATGGTCTACGGTCCCACGCAGGACAATGTACATCTCACACACAGACACACACACACACACACACACACACACACACACCCACGCTCCCTATGCAACACACCATCGTATCACACAGTTCTAACAATTATGACTTGGGGACTGAATTTAAACGTACTTTACATTTGAAAATAAACAGAAATAAGATTTTTCTTTGTCTAAAAATATTACCGTAACCCCTCAGTTTTACACGGATCAGCATTCGCAGGTTCAGTCTAACGCAGATTTCTTTCTGAGAACCGAACTGTAGTACCTCCACCAGTCCAGCGGTGGCAGCTGAAAAGTTGTCAACCACCACAAAAGAAGAAGAAGAAGCTGCAGCGTGTAGCATGACTGCTCCGTGTCTTGTCCTCCTATTTTAGTGTTTTAACACCCCCCCATTTCAACAGTGATCTCAGTTTATTTAGTATTAGTAAGCTGTGCACTGTCTAAACATGTGGGTAGAGAGAATTATTTCAACATTTCCTTTGTGTTCAAGTCTTAGCACATTGCTTATGCTAACCGCTAACGCTAACGCTTTTTAAGCAATAAAGTTTTCTGATTCTGATTATTTATTTACCATTACATTTTCTTTAAGGGTAATGCATTAAACTGAGTTTAAAATGAAATTAAAGTATTCTGGGAGCAGATTTGGGGGCATATTTAGGGTTTACACTATAAACATAAAAAAACAAAAAACAATACATTTTTCACTATACACTGGTGCTCTTGGAACATAACCCTCACAAAAAGCGGGGGAATAATATACATATTATGATATAAGAGCTGGGGAAACCCTGCAGTTATGGCAGGATGCTTAGCTTGGGCTGCTGCAGTTTAGGTTTCTGCATTTGCTGCGCTGATGTGAACTCAGTTGTATCATCTGCACTCGGCAAAAGTGCCCATGGTTGGTGGATTATTTCTGCCTGGGTCGGACGAGGTGTGATGTCATGCTGGATATGAGGGAAAGAGAGAGAGAGAGAGAGAGAGAGAGAGAGAGAGAGAGAGATATATGAACGAGTGCAATCTAATTTATCCACACTGCCAGCATGATGGGGGTCCATCCATTACACCAGCCCTGCCATGCACACATACACACATACACACATACACACACACACACACACACACACACACACACACACACTAACACACTCTCTTATGACTCTCTAGTCCGGAGAGATTCTCCACGTAATTACTATGATTACTCCCGATTATACTGGGCCTGTGTCCAGTTTGCAGTGTGAAGAGAGAGAGGAGGATTGTTTGCCAGTCAAACATTTACTATTTTCATTAAAGGACACTGATCTGTCCAGGATGTCTCTCCTAGGAGGGCTGGGACAGGCTCCAACACCCACCCCCCCCAAACCTGTGACCCAGGTTAGGATAAGCGGCTCAGATAATGAATGAACACAAGAATTAAGGCTTGATGCTCCGAATGAAGGGTTTATGATGTTTAAGGAGGACTGTTCATCCGCTGGCACCAGCACTACCCTTTTAAACTGCTCAGCAGAAGACAAAGTGGATCACTTCTTTAAAGTCCATCATATTTATCATATCTAGCAGTAGTTTTTGGCGAGCTCTCGTTGTCTCAGAAAAGCTGAAAACATCATAAAGACTCCTCACACCCCGCCCATGACTTCTTCCAGTTCCTGCCATCAGGCAAAAGGTATGGAAGCATGAAAACACGGACTAATAGACTGAATAGTCTACCCTGTCGCTACCAGGGCACTGAATGACACCTAACTTTGATTCAACTCAAGTGCAAAAGCCACCATCTCGTGCATAAAGTTCTAAGTTGAGTAACTGTTTTGTAATTATATTTATATTTCATATGTTTACGTCTATATGTACTAGGGCATTAACAACTCCAGACCTTTTCAAGTCGACTAGTCGGTCAGCGAAGTCGACTCGACGAGTCGTTTGATGACGTCACACACAGTGGAGGAACACAGGGGTCCAACACTGAGACACTTTTATTAAAGTTCTCTGTAACATTAACAGTCAACACTACAATTAAACTAAACTAAACAAAGACTGAACCTTGAATTTTCTGGTAAATTTAAGTGTAGAACTGAGAGTGGAACAGTTTAAGTGTAGAACTGAGAGTGGAACAGTTTAAGTGTAGAACTGAGAGTGGAACAGTTGAAGCCGCGGCAGCACGACTCTCTGCAGTGCTAGCGTTAGCCATGTTAGCCAGCGGAGCTAGTCTGACAAACGCACTGCTTTAAAAGACATTTAAAAAGTCTCTTTTTGTTTTTAGTGTGTAAACATTTACAATTCAATTTCTTCCCAATTAAAAAAATAAAATTCACAATCAAAATGTTAAATTAACAATCTATACAAGACAAATACTACAGTTAACACAGAATACGCTTAACCTAAGAGATAACTAATGTTTGGTCCATTTACTAAATGTTTAACTTGCATTTTGCAAACCTTTATTGTGGATTTTTCAATCATGCTTTTTGCTTCTGGATTCTCACTTTGTGTCTGTTGGGACACAGTTCTACTGAGTGACAGGTCTGCTGACCATTAGCCACGCCTACTCCATGAACCATGGAAGCCCTGCAATTTTGTGCAACATATTGCGTAATGCTGAAGTGGCTTACCTGTTTTTAAGGCAATATTTCCAATTTTTCATGTTAGGTACCAAATAGGACCAAATGACTCAATATCAAGGTCTTCTTCTTTCTGTCAAAATTGTCCCCATTAATGGCCAAAGAATAGAGTCCCACTAAATGTAACTGTACATAGCAATGCATTCACAAACTCATGGCTCTCATGACTGAATGCCTGACGTTGGAGTCTGTTTCATGTAATATCATTAAATTCACTTAGGAATGTGATCTATATCTCACTCTGGCATTTTCACATTTTGTCAATTAAACCATTTGAGGTTTTCAGCTGCCAACTGTGTTTATCCAAATCATCCATCCAAGTATTCCAACCATGTATTATTGCTTTGTGCGGTCCCTGAACCAATGACCTTTGACTACAAAACCATTTCTATATGGCGCTCTTTCATATAATTCCAATTTTTCACATGAGCTGGTTCCCATTCTGCTCTAACAGGATTATTTAGAATATGGGATACAGGTTAGGAGGCATGGTAAGGTGAAAGAAGGAGAAATAGATTGTGTGTAGGGAGCACATAGTGTGTGAAGCTGGCACAGGCTAAATGCTTGCAGTGGGCACATGGTACATGTGTCAACAGATATATATATATATATTAGATTTTAAATATAAATTTTAGTTTTAGTGCTTTATTGACTGTAAAAATGTCAAACATAACTTTCGGTTCTTCTACTGATTTTTGCTAAATAAATTTTCCCTGAAAAAATTTTCTCTGGGTTCACTGGGTGATTTTGGATTGTAAAAAAATCTCAATATATTTATGCTGCAGACCTTGTGATGCCCAAGGAAATTGAAATGTTTATTTTATTAAAAATTTCATATTCAACTGCTCTAAAAGACTTTAATCTCAGTCACCATTTAAGTTTTGAAAAATTAGTAGAATCAAATATCATAGTGTCACATTTCTCCCTCATATCTCCCAGGCATTGAAGGCAGGCGCACATGCAGATTTCCATTTATATTCTCTTTATTTATATACAAAACAAAACCGGCACAAGGGCCATAAACAAGACCCAAAACAGGAACAAAAGGAGAAAAGGAGAAACACTCAAACCAAAGCCAAGATGACAGTGGACCGACAATAAGGTCCAACACAAACAAACTTAAATATAAAAAAAGTCCACAAACTAATCAAAACACAGATCTCATTTTCTCTGAGCATGTCGGTCAGCTGAAACACAATGTAAACAAACAAAACTGCTCAGGATTTCATAAAAGTCCCAACACAAAACTCAACAAAACAGAAAAGGATATCCTCATCAAAAATTACTACACTGTCCAGGGCTGAAGCTTACACGGACCAAAATCCATTGGTTGTGCTTGAAGAAAATTGTGGTTGGAAGTTTGAAAGCCATGTGATGTGTAGCTAGAAAATAGGCGGAAACTATTAAAAATAGTTCAAATGTATTTGCTACACATACATGAAGGCCAGATTCACCCAGAGCATGGCAGCAGTCACTCTGATCTATATTTAGCTACGCAAAGGCACTTTACATTTACCTAATTTGGATGATGTTTTTTATTCAAAAGCAAATTACAGTTTTGCAGATCACAAGTGTAGGCAAATGGTGTTAGTAATCATACCCCTCTCTCCTGTTTGGAGGAGAACAGTGTTATCGACAACACTAACCATCCACTACACTGTATGTGTGAGGATCTGACTGGCATTGTCAAATGTACGCAGGACTGTTGCTTTACAAGTATACCTGGTTTGTTCCAGAATTGCCTTCATACACTTGGTCTTGAGGGAAGGATCGCCCAGTGTGCTAACAATAGCACAGAGGCAGCGGAGAGGTTTAAATGCCCTTGGGGAGACTTCCGGGAGTCTACAGGTCATTCTAACAACATCTCTCCCTCCAGGCCTGATTATTTCACCAAGTGATCAGAGGCACCAGCCTCACAGCACAGCTGCGGTGGACCTTTAAAGAGTCCGGGGTGGAAGATATCTGAGAAGGCCCTTAAGCCGTTTAATGCCACTCCGCATCCGTCTCGTGTCAACCCGGCCTCCTTGTTTGGGAAGCAAATATCAAAGTGGATGCCTAGAGAGCAGGAGTAATGTGGCGAGAGCGCAGTGAGGTTGTTTGTACATTTGCGTACGGTGAGCATAGGTTTACACATTCAAAATGCCAATATCCATGGCCAAAGCACATTAAAAGTGACTGGCGGCAAACAGGGATTTACCTTTAGCTGACCTTGTCAAGGCACACACAGTTAACGGAGGTGAAAACAGGGCCTTCTTCAGCGTTTGCTCATAAACACGAACTCCAATTTGTCTCCACGCAGAGCAGAGGCTGGGACTGCAGTCCTCCGTATTCTAATCAGGACAAAAGCAGATTGCCGTGACAACCAGGACTCAGAGACAGAGACTGTTAGGAGCTGCTTTGGTGCGTGACTATGTGACATCAGCAAAAACAGCACAAAAAACATTAAGGGGCTAATATTTCACATTTTGCTTGTAATAAAAATGCAAAGTACAGTGGTGTGGCTTTATGTACCAGCGCTAATGTGTTTTATCCTTTTCAACCTCCTTTTTAATCCAAGGCTGGTTTTGTTATTGTAGATTTAAAGCAGTGGTCTTCAAACCTGTCCCTGTTTTTGGTGGGAAATCAACTCACAGTGCACATGGATGGTGCACTTCTGGGGGGCACTGAGAAGCACTGCTTTTAAAGGCCCATATTCTATGTGTTTCTTGGTTTAAATAAGGTCAGTTTATAAAGCTGCAATTCATTTTTGCACGGCCAATTACAGCTTGTTACTATGTCCAAGACTGATATTTGTAAATGACCTGTTTTAACTTCCATAGGTTTATTCCAACAAGCTTCCCTTAAACCAGCCTTAATGACAACTGATGCTTGTAAAAATTTTTGGAGGATCCAGAGTTGGGAGCACACCATGTACCAACTACCGTAAAAACTGAAAGCTTTGGCTCTTAACCAATAGCCAGTGGAAAAAAGCACGGTTCCACTTTTCTGTTACAAAGGTTCAAGTATTTTCTGCATTGGAAACATGCCCAATATGAACTGACCAGTTCACAAAAATCAGCCAAAGCTGAAAGAAACACTGTTAATATTTTTTGCGATCAAATCATTACCTCACAACAAATTTCAGAAATCTCCAAATGTTACCGTTTTATAGGAGAGGAAAGACAAACTTAATGATAATCAGAACAGACGTTAATGTAAAACATTTTTACCAGATAATTTTGGATGTTTTCTCATGGTATCACGCTTTGGCTTGGCGGACTCAAGCAGGAGGCACAAATGCAGACTTCCATTCTCTGGTTCTTTTTATTTGTAAAACTGAAAAGAAATCAAGGCTCGATGGCCGATACTGATATCAAGCGAAAAGCAACACAACAAAAGGTAACGTGATGGTAAATGGAAAACTACAAACTAAAACAGTAGAACATAAATACATCACAAACAAAGGACACTTTCTTAACTAAACATAAAACAGCTGTGACAATAATTGACAATAATCGGTGTGTCAACTAAAGAGTCCTTAACCAGAAACTTAAACAATAGCGGCCTCTAGTGGCTGCTGACCATTGGCGTTACACATGATCCATTTATCACAAACTTACGAGACAATTTAAAGGTCTTTTTTTCCTAACATGGATATAGATAAAAAATACAACAAGATTTTGACAGATATGTAAATACATTCAGGTTTATGACAAACATGATGAATTAAAAAGTTTTTGCCGTATGAGCTGTATGGACCAGACACATACACTTTCCTACAAATAAGTGCATAAATAAACGAGGCAAATTTTCTATGATATGAACTCTTTACATAACACCGAAAGACAAAGAGAGAACTGAGTGGCACTGGTTACAGGTCGTCTCCTAATTCAGTTCTTAATTAAATACACAATGCGTTCTTTTTGTTTGTTCACGAAATATTTATGAGCTTCAAAGAGCGAAGGGGAGCATGGTGGCTCCGGCTCAGTAGACTGACCCGGACTTGAACCGTCGTTCTGATTCAGCGTGATCTCAGGGGACAGTGCGCCAGACTCGTTTCGAGCGAACAGCTTCATGATGTGATAATAATTCTCCCTCACAGGTTGCGAGATGTCATCCCAGCAACTTTATTGAATGACGAATGATCCTAATTCCGGCCGAGCGGTCGCGCTACGTAGAGAAATGACAGCGTTTCAATAAGGTCGACTGGTTCATGCTGCACGGGGAAACTCCTCGGCCTTGTGGCAAATGAGATCTCATCAATATAGAAGCTAAGTGGAAAAATGCCCACATATGGACTGAAAATGGTCATTTCATTTTCACCATTTTAGGCCAGCCACCTTTGGACAAGTGCGGGAAATTCTCTCTGCTTTCTGAATTCCACATGCAATTAAAATTTGAATTTGCTTGATTCTTACATAAAAATGTCTGTCTGGCTCCAACGCAGTTCATACCGTCCATTTGTAGAATCAAATCTGTAATGATCGTCACAGAAACCTGTGTATATATGTATTTGTGTCAATTCACCTTACAGGAGTTTATAGACCTTCTCATCTTCTAAGTTATAAAGAGCATTTCAGTCTGGGCTGTTTTTGAAATGAAGTACAATACACAGCAGCCAATCCGATTTGACCTTTTTTCAGATTTTAAGAGGAACCAAGACTCACAAAGGAAAACTATCCACTCCTGGTTGGATAGCAAAAGAGAATAATATAATATTACTATGGAGAAGTTTAACAATATTTAAGAGGCAGAGGTATACAGACTAGAGGGTATAGTTGGGAGTTTTGTAAGGTTATCCATGGTGGTCAAATTGGTCTGGAGAAAAACTGAGCCAGAATACCCAGTTTTCCTTGAACATTGATTAGATGATCAATGTTCAAGGCCTTTTATGAGGATAATAATAAATAATTTGGGCCTAAATTAAGGCTCATTGCTTTTTGAAGCCAGTCTTTTATGTCCTTTACTCAGTCCTCAATCTAATTTAATCTCAGGATTATCACCTGGTTTGGCCGATAAACACCTGTTTTACATCTGCATAAGTAAAAAGCTAACCCTATGTTTTCAGATAGCTGTACACAATGGCAGCACATATAACATAATATAAATATAAAATAATAGAGGTCCTAGAACAGAACCCTGTGGAACTCCACTTTTTGCCTTTTTATGTAATGACGTTTCATTGTTAATCCTTACTAACTAAACCAGGACAAGGCTATTTCCATGAGCTCAGCCAGGTAGTCTGTTATGATGTCAAATGCCATATGGAGGTCAAGCAAGCTAAATCCGTCTGAAACACTGTAGAAAGATCTCTGAGGATTACCAAAAGGATAGTAATTTTACACTTTTCTTAATGACAATATTATTTAGTAAGACTTGGCTAAGATGGAATACAAAGGAGTCACCTGTCAGACAATATCTGGGGGTTATTTCAAAAAAGGACCTGACTATGTCTAGGAAAGTTAAATAAGATTAGCAATGAATCTCATGTCTCATGTCTTATTTGGGACATTTCTGTTCTCTGGCGGTGCAGAGAGTCAGAGTGCCAATAAATATGAAGATACCCACCAAAGACAGGATGTTCATCCAAACATGAATACCAAGAATGAATCAATGCTCACAAGAGACGAATTCAGCTGCTTAATCACTGCTGCCTTGGACAATGCTCTGAACCTCACATTGGTCCTGATTCTGGGCAAGCCCATATGATATATAGAGAAATAACGCCATCCTTGTAAGTCAGTTTAACCTATATTTCATAGGAGAATGGGGCAAGGACTCTTGTAAACTTGCATCGGTGCAATCAATATCCACACTGTTAAATTAAAGTGATGAAACAGATAAAAAAAACACTTTTATAAAAGTGGTGTGAATATGAAGAACCTTCAATTATTTAAGTATATAAAATAAAAGAAGTCCCTTTGTCAGTTTAAAGGTTCTTCCTATGTTATTTACTTTATGTGGAACTTAAAAGGTTCTTCACACTCACACATCTCAAACAGATTCTGAACAGAACCCCCCCTGAAAAGTTTGCCAAGCAACCCGAAATTGGTTCTTTTATGGCATGCAAAGACACATTTCTGGCGTCTATATTTTTATTTCATTTTAGTGTATAGGGGAGCAGTGAGTCACAGTGCCAGTCAGTTTCAAAGATACCAAGTCATGGCAGCTGAGAGGAGGCTTTCAAAGCTTTAACATAGTTTAGGTGAAATTAAGCACTTGGTCAACCCTGCATTGGAGAATGCTCTAATTACTGCAAAAAACACCACAAAACCACCCCAAGATCCTAATTTTGTTTGAGAAAAGATCAGCCGCATCAAGGCTGATCAACGAGGAAAAAGAGCTCCAATTACTGATCAGAACAGGTGAATCCAGGTGAAAAATCAGTTGGAGCAGCACTAGGTCCCCCTAGGTATGGACGCTTTTCATGTACCATCAATTCTCGAAACAAGCCCCAGGCACTCAAACTGGAACCATAAACGTTTGTAATGGACAAACTGCTTTTATTGCACCTTTGACCTTTATAAATTACTGCCTGACAGCAAATGCCTGAATGACCACAAGGCCGGAAAGACACAGGGAGAGAGTCCAGAGAAGCGAATTCTGCTCATTCTGGAGCCACACAGGCATCAAATCTGGATCCGTCGCCATCCTCTTTTAGAAAGGAACCAAGTTTATGTCTCCGTCAAGCACAACAAAGACTCAGCAGAGCTAATTATGGTGTACGACAGCTTTGTAAATACATCTAATGAGAGCGAAAGAGGGAAAGAGGGAAAGAGAGAGGGAGAGTGTGCATGAGTGTGTAAGAAGGCGGCTTAACTCGATGGCAATTCTTAGCAGGGGGCATTGGCTGCCAAGGCTGCAGCTCCTCAAGGGAATGAGAGCTGGAAGAAAAAAAAATTGTTCTCTCTCACCTAACCCCCTCCTTCTCTTCCTCTCTCTCTGTCTCTCTCATTTGAAACCTCACCTCTAAAACACTCTCCGTGTGTATTATTGCATTTCATTATTTCTTTTTCTCGGCCCATTAAAAATTGTGCATCTGACTCAACTGAGAGAGTGCGCCGCACTTTTAACGACGAATGAAATGAGTCATGGATCAGCCAGAGCAAAACTGATAGATGGAAGAGGAGGTGATTATTTGTTTAATGTCTTTGATGGCGTTATTACAAGTATGACAAGGTAATATGCAAATAAAACATAAACTACAATTGACATCTCATCTTAGTGACCTCTGGCCACTGTATAGTTCTTACCTGTTTCTGTTATAATATTAATAAATGGCGAGGGGGCAAAGTAAAGCATGAGAAAAGGGGGGTAACCTTTCTTAGTATGACGACATACAGGGTCAAATTCCAGATCGGGCCTCTGAGCTGTCGCTCTCTCAGCGGCGAAGCAGGAAGATCACAGCACTCTTTAAACCGATCGCCATTTCTAGCCACTGCAGGACCACAGGCAGGCCAGGGGAACTCTATTAATGTTAAAACATCTCATAAAGTGACATTTTCATGCCATGGGACCTTTATTCCCAGAGGAAATGATGACTGCACAGCCACACAGAGATACAAAAGTAAAACTCAAAATAAAACTCTCGAGAAATAGAGCAAAAACACTTAGTACTAAATATGGCCTACAGTCATCAATGCTGCACTCATATTTTCTCTTAGGGTTAATGATGTAATACACATTTTTGTGTTCAGGTCTATGCTCTTTATCTACAGTGTGTGCTTCATGTGAATGCATTTTCAGTGCATCAGAAAAATAATCAGTTTAGGCATTTAAACCTCCCAAAAAACGTCACTCTAACCACAAACAGCAAGAAAGAAACAGCAAGAAGGATATGAGATCGATTCCTCGGCAGGACAGTTGAGGGTCCTATCTGTGGGGGTTTGAATGTTTTCCCCTTGTCTGTATGGGCTTCCAGCAGGTGCACCGGTTTCCTCCCATAGCCCGAAGACATGTACATCAGATGAACCGTAGATGCTAAATTGCCCCAACATGTGAATGTGTGTTTGAGTGTCTGCTCTGTGATGGACTGGTTTTCTGTCTAGGGTGTTTCTCCAGCTGGGATAGGCTCAGTGCTGGACTGGCTGTCGGGCCGATGGTAATTTTAGGCTGGCGCGGAATCCCGCCAGCAACCTCCCACCCCCACCCCCACCCCCCATGGTCAATGACAAATTTGTTCAGACCAGATATTTTTGGGCGGGCGCTAAATCCCGTCAACCCCCCCGGTACAACAGAGAGAGGGGTCCCGGGTGGGCCGGGCAGCCTGGAGGGCCGGTCTCAAAATGCCTGGTAAGATTTTCGATCCCAGTCCAGCCTGGGATAGCCTCCATCCTGTGCATCCCTGGTTAAGGATAAGTGGTTCTTATATTAGATGGAAGGATGTTTGAATCCTTAGAAATCACAACGTTGGACCTCTGTGATCTAAACGCTGTGGGTTCAAATTCTAGGACTGTGGGTGGCACCACTGAGTTACCCTGAGTAAGGTACCATCCCCCCACATTGCTCCCCAGGCACTGCATCACTGGCTGCCCACTGATTTACTTGGTAAATGGGTAAAATGCAGAGAAAGAATGTTCTTGTGTGACTATAAGGAACAGCAGAGTCAACACTGTACATCTCTCTTATTGCAATTCGTTCTGTACGCACCGTCTGCTCCTTTTCTGCACAGCTGATTGTACTGAATAATTTATTTTTCCTATTTTTTAGTAGTTATCACCTGTCCGCTTGTTTTCTGCTTTTTCATGATTAATGAAAAATTGCGTTTTGTTCGTCATTTTGTTGTGTTGAGAGAGAAAAACAAAAATGTCTCCTTTCTGTCCATGGGTTTCCTCACTCTCTTAAGTAGTTTCACATTCAGAGTCAGTGGTTCTTCCTCAGGCTCTGACATCTGACACTCATTATGTTTTTTTGTCTTTGGGAAAACAGCTCTGGGAGATGATCTGCTGAACAGTAACATCACATGTTTATGTATTGCATCACTGTTATGTTTCAGAGTTGCCAATTTTTCTATGTTTGTGGTATTTGTTGATATTGTTGATATTTGAAATACCCCACTTACTTTCTCCTTTTCCTTTTCCTTCATTTATGTACAAATAGTCTAATTATGAGTTAGGTCTCAATGTTATAACAATAATAAATGATTACATGCCACCCACTTATTTTGATTTTACTGTGTTAATTTTCCATTGTATCTGCAGGTGATGTGAGTTTTACACCCTGCCGAAGAGAGAACAAAGAAATAATTGATGATGGAGCAATTCATTATGAACTAATTAAAAAGGCAAATTGAATTCAAGCTGTGTTCATTTGGTATCTGTAGCGATTTAGCTGTTGTTCTCCTTTTTCTCTTGGAGATTCAGTTTATTTAGTTGATACCTCTTGTTATCGCCTCCCTCTTTAAGTGACAGGATGTGCTTTGAGCTGCCAAGAAAACGGCACGATGCATTTATTTCAGCTCTAAGCAGAACAAAACAAACCACTTCTGTAAGGGTCTAGTGTCTGTCTGTCTGTCTGACTGTCTGACTGACAATCTGTCTATCTGTCTATCGGTTTGTCCCTCCATCGGTCCATCTGTCCATCTATTTGTCTATCTGTCCGTCTGACCATCTGTCTATCTGTCTGTCTGACTGTCTATCTGTCTGTCTGACCATCTGTCTATCTGTCTGTCTGACTGTCCATCTGTCTTTCTTTCTGTCTGTCTGTCTATCTATCTATCTGTCTGCCCGTCCGTCCGTCCATCTGTCCATCAGTTTGTCTGACCATCTGTCTACCTGTCTGTCTGGCCATCTGGCTGTCTGTCTATCTCTCTGTCCGTCTAATCTGTCTGTCCATCCTCTCTGTCTGTCTGTATGTCTGTCAACCTCTTATTACTTTCCTATTTAAGTGACAGGATGTGTTTTGATCTTCCAAGACAAGAAGAAACATCTGTTTCACCTCTAACCAGAACTGAAATCTATCTATATATTTTTGAGAGCCATATTCCAAAAGGTATCTACAAAAAAAATCTAGATCTGGTTTTAGAGGTTCGGTGTCCAGCAGTATTTGGTGATTTCCCTGCTCAAACACTCCTGATCCAACTCACCTGTAACTTGCCTGATTTGGGGAATGTGTTTGAATAGGGGAGCTTGGTGTGCCCCTGCTAAACAACATTGTCCTTTGCAGAAACACTGAATAGTCTCTATACAGTGGGCTGGGAAATGATGGTGTGGTCAGTGTTGTTCTGGCCATTTCCAGGAGGTGGCAGCAGTGGCTAATACAGTCTTACTCTCTTGCCCTTTCCTGTGGCCTGTACTATATTGTAGCACAACCGAACAGGGCATCACTGGTAGCTGTGCTAAGGCCTTTTTTAGACAAAAGCGTCTGTATTCACAAACCAGTGAATATCAGTCTGTGTGGCAGCAACTATCATGAATATGGAGGAATCTGCTCTGAGTCCTTTTAAAGCATTTTTGTTCATTTTTAGAGATCACAGTAAGCCATGCTGAGCCCTAAACCCCATCGACAAGTCTACACCACTTTAATGATGGGCTGTATGTAGTCTGAGTGGTTTTATAGATATTATGTGTTTATAAAACAGATTTAGGTGAATATTGACTTCTAGCATATGTTAATGACATTAGCTTCAGTTCTAACAAAACTAAAGTGGCTACATTTAAACTCTAAACTGATAATTCATGGTAAGTGGACCATTGGATACATTCATTCATACCAAATTACACCTTTAAAGCTTGTTGACCATAAGCCCAAGATTTAAATGGGTAAGGGAATAGAAAGAGTAGTTTGTGACACCTATGCTTAAGGCATTACACCAGGCTCTGAGTTGAGAAACCTCATTTTTAGGAGAGTTCTGTGGCCAGCCATGCAGCTGTCCAGTGATACGCAGTTTACAAATGTAACAAGGCAATCAAGGCTAAGACAAAGATAAGACTGTTACCAAATAGAACTGTGCAGCACATTCATATGTAACTCTGGATTCCACTTTTGGACCTTACCCTGGGTGGTGGGATCTTCACTAACTAGAGGTTTCTCAGTCCTGAACCTATTCACAATCAATAATGGTGAAGGCACTGTTAGCATAGTTTGGTCTGTCGATGTTAAATGGCACTCTGTTGCGCAATTACTGCTTAATCCGTCTTCTGCTCTTCGGGGAAGTGGATAATGAGAGAAATGCCCTGGAGAACATTTTCTCCTCGTTGTCGCAAATTGGCTTCGGGTCAGGGACAGCAGCGCTGTTCACTTGCTTTCACTCGGATCAAGTCCTCTGGGCTTGCCTGAGCTTTCAGAACATCCGAGGAGCTAAGCACCCTGCGCTGTCTTCGGTGTCCCGGGCCACTTGCCCAATCTGGTGGCAGCTGGTACCTCCTTCTGCAGCCCAATTCTCCAGAGAAGGGCACCATTCCCAGCATGACCAGCTCCAGTCCTGCCCCTGATCACTGTTTTCCTAAGAGGAAATTCAATGGGGGCTTCTGTGGATCTCACCGCTTTAGGAAACGCGGATGAACGCTGACACCAAACCCCCAGCGTGACTCTAGATCACCCTGAGGCCATCCCACCACACACTGTCCCTAAGGCTTCCTCCACTGTCGCTATCAATTAGCATAATCTGCCCATCTTGTCTAAATCCTAAAGGGTGACAGGGTTAGCAACAGATGGCTACAGAAGAGTCTGCTCTGCTCTGTTGTAGCTCTTGCTGCTCTTCTTGTTCTTGACTTGATTTCACTCTTGACTTCAAACGTATTTTGTGTGACTTGTTCAAACACTGATTGCTAACTCAGAATGACCTGCTGCTGGAACGCACCCCGCGGAAGCTAAGGCGGACCCGTCCTAGCAAGCCCTGGCATTGGTGTTGCCAAAAATATCTACCCCTATCGTCCTGCTGGAATACCCTGCAGCTGACAAGGTGCCAGGGGCAGAGAGAAGAGTCTTTTCTCCCTTTGATTACCCCCCTCCTCTTGGACAGAGCCAGGCTGAACACAGAGCCGGGCTGGGAGTGCCTAGCCTTGGAGCAGCGTGGAGGAGACTCTCTAGGGAACATTGTGAGCCAGCTGTGAATCACCTGACCCAACCAAACAACCAGCCAGCCTCAACATGGGGGCTTCTTATGGCAAGAAAGTAAGTGGGCATCTCGTTTAGAGAGCTACATTGTTTAGCCTCTTTGTTAACGGTGTCAGGAGTTGCTTGAGGGCTTGGCCTGTTTGTATGCAGAGGCTGTGACTCTTGTTGTTGGTCTTTACAGTTCCATAAATGCAGAATGCTTTAAAAAGTGTTCTTATTTCGAATGCATGTTCACGAATCGTCCATGTTCATCCTAAGCTGATTTTAAAATGCATTTTACTAAGTAAGGCAAGCAGTGAGTTCAACCAAAATAATTTTCTATGAGTGATCATTTCTCCACTTTTAACAAATGACCAACGTCACAGAAAAGGTCAAAGCCCTTCATTTGTCTCATATTCCAGCCAAAATTCTCCCAATTTTTCCAACTGCCAAATTTCAATGGCACTTCTCTCAGTCTCCCATTGCATTCGTGCTCCAAGGTTTTGGATTAACCCTGCTCCCGTTGCCAGGTTCTGCAGAGGAAGCAAAAAGCTACATTCAAAAATATTTGAGTAATGGCGTGGACCGCTCGTGTGAGGAGGGTGTGGAAGGGGTGTGGTGGGTTTGGAGTTTGGTTCAGAGCTGAGGTCTGGTGGTGACAGCTGACAGCTGCTCCAGAGCGAGGCGCAGTGGGATTATGGGACAAGCAAAAGTCCTCTTAGATCACAACTGAGTCTGTTACAAGCCTAAAATACATGTGTTTATTATGGACTGTATTCAGTGATATGGATTAAAACCCAAATGTGCTGATAGACATGGGAGTCAAACAAAGCTGTGTGTGTAGTTCTGGTTGCGAGGCTCAGAATTGGGCATATTCTCTTTCGCATTCCATCTGGACTCGGGGCTTTTCTAGGCCACTGCAAATGAGGCATCTCTAAAAAAAAAACCTTCACATGAAGTCCAGTGAAGAAGATGGATTGTGGGTAATGAATAACTGATCGACTGACCAACTATATATTATTATCCTATTATATATTACACTATGAAATAGCTACTGATATTACTGCACTGCTGCATCTGATACTGGCTGTTGTGCCACAGCTTTGCAGAACTATTGGCATTTTCATTTCTTTTAGGATTTGTTTAGTGTGTTTATTATCTTAACATGTCAGGACTGCGG
>JBBJLR010000139.1:14976548-14992592 GCA_037577145.1 Brachypetersius gabonensis | reverse complement strand
TTTTGCCCTCTTCTCTGTGGCTCTGGGTGAAGAGTTTTGGAAAAACACAGTTTATTGCAGTTCAGTCAGTCTTTGGCAATATGGATATTGCGCGTGTTGGTATCGCGATGATGGTACATTAGTGATATATTGTGCAGCTCTAGTCGTTACCTATAATTATTAACTTACAGCCACCTCTTACCAACAAGAGGCTCAAAACATCACACTCTTGCCTTTAACCACTAATCTCACGTAGACATGTTTATGCGGTTTATGACTCTGCATGATGTATTCTGAGTCAGAAATGAACAAGGGTATACAGTCAAGCCCAGAATTATTCAGAGCCCTGGCAAATTTTGACTTTTATTCAACCAGCAAGTTTCTTCTTGATTGGAAACGACTCTGGCGTCTCCCAGAAGAGAATCAGACGAGGTGCAGAGGCTTCACTGTGGAGGAGAACATCTCTCAGCTTTTATTTACATTAGAACAGAAAGTGGCCTGTCCATCATTATCCATACCTTCTGCACACTGTCCCAGTCTGTGGGAAAACACCAGTGGAGACGTGCAGAATCTCCTCAGCAGTTATAGGAAGAGTCTGACTGCTGTAGGAGCCAATAAAGGCTTTTCTATTGATTATTGAGAAGAGTATGGATAAGGTTGGACACTTTCTGTTCAAGTGTAAATAAAAGCTGAGAAATATTTTTCTCCACAGTGACAGTGTCGAAATTTGCCAGGGGGCTGAATAATAACAGGCTTGACTGCAGATAAAAACAGTAGCAGCTTCAATTCCACTAGTGATTTGTCCATTTTTATAGATATCAGTTTCTAGTAGTTAATCAATATATAAGCAAGCTTCTATTGGCAAGTGTGCCTGCATTCAAGGTAAAGGTTGTGTAAAATTGAAGTACCCCTTTTATTGGTCACTTACATTGTATTTATGATGTTATTTTCCCATGGAAATGTTAGATGTGATTAATTTTGTGTTTTTGTGCACTTTTATAACTGCAAAATATGACGTAACTGATTTAATTGTGTGTTTTGGGTTGGAATGTTCTATCTGTAGGAGAAAGAGGACGTTCCTGTGGAGGTTAGCAATGGCGAACCGGGCTGCCAGTATTATGAGCAGCTGTGTTACAACGACATGTGGCTGAAAGTGGGAGACTGCGTCTTTATTCGCTCTCACGGCCTGGTGCGCCACCGAGTGGGCAGGTAGAGCAAATGCGTTATGCATTAAGACTTAATGGTTTAAGGGTGGTCTTGTAATTCCTCGCTATGCCTAAAGTGATCTGTCACTGAATAGTTTGAATAGTGCCTCTCCTCCTGTTTAGTATGGACTGTTTTATGATACACATTGATACTGTGGCACAGCACTGTAAGCTGATCTGCTTCTGGGTCTGTGACTGTAACAGGATCGAGAAAATGTGGGTGCGAGATGGGGCCGCCTACTTTTTCGGGCCCATCTTCATCTACCCTGAAGAGACTGAACATGAACCTACAAAGATGTTCTACAAAAAGGAAGTGTTCCTTAGTAACCTGGAGGAGTCCTGTCCAATGACCTGCATTACAGGTATGCTTCACACCCCCTAGTCCTTCATGCATCCTTTTTGGGCTTAAAAAGTCTTATCTTTGATGATTTTAACCTGTTGACCTGTGTAATAAGTTTCTATGGGTTTTGTAATGTAATGCTGATCTCAGATCTGTGTTTTTCCTGCAGGTACAGTGTTTGTGATGAAGCTAGTTCTATACTGCATGATAGTTGGTATAATGATGATATAATAATCATATGCCACAGTGAGGCCTGTCTGACTTCACTCTGAAAATATTGAAACAGTTCTTGATTGGAGCTGCGCTTTAATAAAAACCACATGCAAGTCTATTACAGATCTAATATTACTCAGCATTCAGAAAGTGGATGGGACTGAAAGACACTGAGAGCAGGTCTGAGATCAGCATGAAAACTAGTTTAGAGAGGTGGGTTATGATTTCTGATGATTATAAAAAGGAAAAGATTGTTGATCTGTGTAATGATCTATGAATAACTATATAAAGGTATTATTTTTATAAGCTCAATGCTTGGCCCCCGCCTCTCAGTTTGGTGTCCATACTTCTTCAAATCACTTGATGTAACCCATTAGCTGATTATGGTGTGCCAAGCCATGGCTGTTGCACAGAATCTCATTGGATTAGAGCCCCTTCGTGTGCCCTGATCTTTAGTAGTCATGGAAATGTTGATTGAAAGTCTGTTTTAGAGTTTGCTGTTCTATCTGGATCTAGGTTCTAGTACCCTCTCCCTGTACTGACTTGTCTGTCCTCAGGGAAGTGTGCGGTGTCCTCCTTTAAAGACTACCTGTCATGCCGCCCAACCGAAGTGCCAGAGGAAGACGTGCTGCTTTGTGAGAGTCGTTACATTGAAAGCGAGAAACAAATGAAGAAGTTTAAAGGCCTGAAACGCTTTTCACTCTCTGCCAAAGTGATCGAGGATGAAATCTATTATTTTAGGCAAGTTATGGATATATATGATTTAGTTACATGAATACAAGCACACACACACACACACACACACACACACACACACACACACACACACACACACACACACATACATACATACATAAATAATGTCTTTACATTTTGCTTTAAATCACCTTTTTAGTGCAAAAATACTAATTTATGCCTGTCAAATTCATTGGTATATTGTGAATTAAATCAAAAGAAGTACATTTAATGAGAAATGTTTTCCAGTATCATGCTGCAACAGTGATAAGTGATTACACCAGGCAACAAAAATGAGTTTCATTCCATTCTGTGGTGTTTCTTCTAGAATCTCGTGCTGATTTCGGTGCTAACGTTTATTTTCATGCAGGGTTTAGATAGAAATGTAATTTTGAGAAAAATCTAAACTCGGCGCTCGGCTGACGCTCTTTTGTTCTACTGATAACTTTCTGCAGATTAATCTGTTGTTTGTTTGTTGTTCATGTAGAGAACAGGGTGGGACTCTCACGCATTGAGCGAGAGACTCACGCATCAGTGAGACTAATATAAATAATAGCAGTATTACAACCTTATAATGAACAATATACAGAGAGTTTAGTTTATCTCTAGAACCACTGAAGGGAGGAAAATCTGATGTGATTTTCTGAATCAGCAAAACTGGACTAATTACAAATTGTAACCCAGTGTTACCTGACAATGTTGAGATATCCTTAATGTTTGGATGCTAATGGGAGATGCCTCATAGTCCAGTGGTAACATTTGTCACTTACACATTTCTGCTTCTGCGACAGAAAGCTAATAGTGCCTCAGAAGGAGCCGTCGCCCCTGCTGGACAAGAAGATCGAGGAGCTGGAGGCCAAGTTTGCAGACATGACGGATGAGGAGCTGGAGGACCTGGGTGATGATGATGGTGAAGGCTCAGACGCCCAAGGCATGCCTCAGCTGCAGACGCCACTCTCCAGTGATCTGGACATAATGCAGTATTCTTCTGCACAGGTGGGTGGAACCCTGGCAGACTCTGTTCCTCCATCGGCACCATCGGCACTACATCACATCACAGATTTGTTTTAGTATCTAGTAGGGCTGTAATGACACACCAGACACACGATTCGGTTCATATCACACTTTTTGACCCACGATTCGGTTCGTATCACGATTCTTTTAGGGGGTTGGGGCTCGACTTCCACCCAGTAGCCACATCCTGGACCAGCTTGTGTAAAGGCAGCTGTAGCATCACCTGTTTCTCCTTCAGCTCAGCTGCAGCTGTTGTGCTACGGTGGAAAAAACGTGACCACCTTCCTCACTCTACTGAGGAGTCGGGACATCCCTCTCTGCGCAGGCAAAGCATCGTATATCTGGCCACTTCGACAGCATTCGCAATGTTTCTGGTGTTGTCTGGTAACAGGAACGTTTGATCTGCCGGGTGTGTCGCGATTCCGCCTTCTCACAATCTGAGTATCGCGATTTCGGTTTCATATCGCATATCGTTACAGCCCTAGTATCTAGACTGTCATACGCAAAAGATGGGATAAACATCATGACAAAAAAAACATATCTCTGTACATTTTCCTGGAAAAGTAATGTTTATTTGCCAAATATCTTGGGAGAAAAAAGAAAAATTATGTTTCAGTGTGTCGAACTGTGAAGGATGTGTACTGTTTTTTTAGAATAAAGTATGTAATTGAACTGGGAGTTTTTAGACTTTTACATACAACCTACACTACCAGTCAAAAGTTTTAGGACACCCCAGTGTTTCTGTTGGTTTGTATTGAAATTCAAGCGGTTCAGTGTCTCCCTGTTCATCCTGCAGAACGTTCTCCCAGGTCTGCTGCAGAGGTTCCCATAGTGTGCGGCTCTTATGGGCTGCTCTGCTGTCACTCTTCTGTCCAGTTCATCCTAAAGCAGCTGGATGGGGTTTAAATTTGGAGCTCTCCATCTTGTTCTGTTTTCTAAGGTAGTTCTGGCAGAGCATGGACTTAAGTTTTGGGACACTATCTTGCTGTAGGACGAACCCGACCAACTCGGCCCAAACCAGAGGAGCTGCATGGGCTTCCATTTTAAACCTCTCGCAGTTCAGCTCTGTCCTTTGTTCTATTTCATGATATTTACTGGACTTGAACTGTCTGATTTTCAATAGAAATTAGCTGGAAACACTGTGGTGTTCTAAAAGTTTTGACCGGTCGTGTACGTTGCCCATTAATGACTGGTAATGATTATGAATTGTACAGACTGAAGAGAGTGTCCAGCCTTCTGTCATGTTATTAATAGCTCGACAAAAGTTCGCATTCACCACATCTTTCACTTTGTTTCTGACAGTCCACACCCAAGTCCATTAAAGGCCTTTCGAAGAAGGAGGGCTCAAAGAGGAAGATCAATATGAGTGGCTACATTCTGTTCAGCAGTGAGATGCGGGCAGTGATCAAGGCCCAACACCCAGATTTCTCCTTCGGTGAGCTCAGCCGCCTCGTAGGCACAGAGTGGAGAAACCTGGAGTCGGCCAAGAAAGCAGAGTATGAAGGTCAGTGCAGTGCAGAATGTTTTTTAAGGCCAGTACTAATCAAAATGGTGCGTTTCCTTTCTGTACCTCCTTTCAGCTAGAACAGCTTCCACGCTTTACTGGAAGGCTTTCCACAAGATTTTGGAGTTTCTGTGGGAGTTCGTGCCCATTCCTTCTGTAGAGCATTAATGAGGTCCGACGCTGATGTTGGACGAGAAGGTCCATTCTAGTTCCTCACAAAGGTGCTGGATGGGGTTGAGGACAGTCTCGTTCTTCCACACTGAACTAATCCAAGCACTAATGGAGCTCGCTTTGTGCACTGAGACACAGTCATGCTAGAAAAGGTTCTTCCACAAACTGTGTTCACAAAGTTGGCGCCCTTCACTGGAAGTAAGTGGCCACCTGACTTTGACTTTGAGCATAACACACCAGTCAGGCAACACATCAAGCCAGTATTGTATAGGTTTCTTCACACCATCAAAACAGCCCTGACCTGGCAAGGACTCCACATAACCTTTGAAGATATGCTGTGGTGTCTGGAGCCGCAGCAGATCCTTTAAGTCCTGTTTGTCCCACAGATGCTCAATCAGACTGAGATCTGTGGAAGACAGAGATGTGTGGCAGGATGTATTGTCCTGCTGAAGGCGGCACTTCCCATTTAGAAATATCACTGCTGTTGTCTACAACAGTGTTTAGGTAGGTGGTACATGTCCGTGTATCATTCACATGAATGCAGGGCCCAAGGTGGAGCATTGCCCAGAGCATCACATGACCTCCTCTGGATTGTTGTTCTCCCTATAGTGCGTCCTGGTGCTGTCTCTTTCCCAGGTTAGTGATGCACACACACCTGGCCGGGCGACCTTTTTGCATTGCTCCATGGTCCAGTTCCGATGCTCACTTGCCCATTGTAGGCACTTTTGTCTGTAGACAGAGCTCAGCATGGGTTCTCTGACCGGTCTGTGTGCTGATACCTTTCTGTCAAGGCCAGAATGAACTTTTTCAGCAGTTTGAGCTCTTCTGTGGTATCAGGCCAAACCGTCTTGCCTTTGGTCCCCACCTGTATCAGTAAGCCTTGAACGCACACGACCCTGTCACTAGTTCCCCAGTTGCCGTTTTTGGGACCACTTTTGGTGGGTATTGATCACTGCATACAGGCAGCCCCCCCACAAGACCTGTCATTTTGGAGATGTTGTCTAGCCGAAAGTCACTAAGAGCCTTGCGTTCGTCCACGTTTCCTGCTTTTAATACAGTGGTTTTAAATTTATAGCTTATCGGTTGTGCAGTGCGATAACTGTGCAAAATCTGCAACTATATTAATAATAATAATAATAGTAACAATAATCCTTTGTGTTTATATTACCACCCTTACTAGATTGCTCTATTCTCTGCTTTAATTTATTATTAGTCTCAAAACTGTGACTTGACTCAGAGAGCTGAGAATTGTGCATGGACTGTTGGTCTTATGTGCAAGTGGCAAATAAAAATCTTGAATCTTGAAAATGAACTTTGAATCTCGTACACTATTCTAAAGTTGCTGCTTTCAGTACAATTTTGTCACGAGTACACACTTAAAAATATTTGAATATGATGCTGGTTCTGAACAATCTCCGTACAGATAACTTGACAAAAGAAAAGTACAGCAATATAGTTACCAATGAATAATAAAGGTCTGCCTACCTTTAGTTAAACTTTGGTTAGGAGATAAACAGCTCTAAAACAGTTCAACTGTGAAGTGACTGGTGACTTGAGTCTAGGTTTCTCAGTGTAAATCTGTTTTTGTGTGTGTGTGTGTGTGTGTGTGTGTGTGTGTGTGTGTGTGTGTGTGTGTGTGTGTGTGTGTGTTTCAGAGCGGGCAGCTAAAGTAGCCGAGCAGCAGGAACGTGAGAGGGCGGCTCAGCAGCAGAACTCCCCGAGAGCAGGTACCCCAGTAGGGGCGCTCATGGGGGTGGTGCCCCCTCCGACCCCTATGGGGATGCTTAACCACAGCATGACACCTATGGCAGGTAACCCCTCTCAGATGCGGTGGATACACCTGACTGGTGCCACACAGAGCTGCAATAAGAAGCCTAACTGCTAATACGCTTCATTTCTTCATTTTCATTCCTCATTCCTCCTAATTCATCCTTAATACCGTTTTCACTGTTTGTGTTTCAACATCTGAAGTTAACAGCTTTTGAAGTCCCTCACTTTAAAGGAATACTTGAATGTGTTTTGCCCGAATCTCTTTCTGCTACATCTGTAGCATCCAGATTACTGTCACGTGTTTTTTAACTCAACTTAACAGAAGTCAGTGATGAAACTGCCTTCCGTTGACTTCTGTTGGCAGTGGCATGTGATGTAGATGAGGCAGACAGAGATCAGAATGAAAAAAATGACTATTCCTTTAAGTTACTAAGTTGCATGTGCATGTTTTCCAACAGTCTGTGTAACTCTTAGAAATATGTGTTGCTGCCATGTACCAAGCCAATAAACAGTCTGTCTCTTTTGTTAGGCACATGCATGGATTTCACTCCCCGTAGCTAGCTGCATGTTTTACTGATGCATGGATCTCTTGTGTTGCCATCTTCCCTCCCCCTCGCTCCTCAAAAGGCATGATTGGTAGCTACCAGCCACCCATGCTGACGCTACCAGCTCCTGTTGATAGGATTGTTAGTATGGCTGGCATGCTGCCACATCACATGGAGGTGCCTGTCTTACCCCACCACCTCCTACTGGGCATGCCCGCTTTGCCAGGCATGCCGTACCCGGGTAAGGACAGCTCCACAGCCACATGCCCGCCCACCACCCCTGCAGTTGCTTCCTGTCTGCCTCTCTAACTCAAACTGGAGGGGCTACCTGTACCATAGGCTAAGGGCCTTGCACTAACCAGCCCTTAAAAACTGGAGAGAGCGTGGTGTTCTGTCATAAACACTTCGCTCTTGTTGTTTGTAATTGGCACCACGTTTCAGGAGCTTCATTTGAAATCAGTGATCAGCTAAAATATGTAGAGATACAACTGTAGTATCCAGTATTACAGACTTAAAGATCACACAATAAACATCATCCCTGTTCTTTATTATTCTCATCCTTATTCAGAATAGAATAAGCATGCGATTATCCAGCTACCCTGTAGTTGCCATCAGGTTACAGTGCCTTCACTGGGGTATTTTCTCACTAGACAGAGGACAGACTTGTGCATTAAGGCCACAATGTATCGCTACACTATTGTTTGTCATGTCTAGTGATCCACAACTCAGTCAGTGCTCTCTTTCAATGTGCATGCTGTGGCTGCTTTCACAGGAATCAATGGAATGACCCCTGGGGCTGCAGGGAATGCCTATGGAGCTCAGGTAATGTTTAAGAAAGAGCACATGCTAATGCTCTTCAAAGCGATTCCCCTTTAACCAAAGTATAGCAGCCCAGCAAAGACTACGATTCATGCTTAAAACAACACACACTTGCCTTCGAACAATGTCAAGTCTTTAGATATTCTTGGGTAGACCAACTGGTACATACAAAAAATAACAAACACACTGTAAACAGTAGTATGTCTTTGAAACTTGAATTTTGTCCATAGTTTCGTGCAAAACAAAAGCAAACTTGCAGACATTAGCTACATGTGAGTTATGGGGGAAATTCTATACATTTGATTCGAAGCATCCTTTAATTGGATGTCATCCTGATTGTTACCATGCAAAAATATATAAATGGAGTTGTAAAGTCTACAAATCGCTGCAGATGGTGCCTTTATCACAGACTACATGCACAGGTAGACTTGTCTGTACGGTTTCTGTGACTGTTACATCACATCTGTCACATGTGTCTCTGTAGGGGTGTGTGATGGGTCCCAATCAGCAGGCTCCACCACCCTACCCTGGGCAGGGGCAGGTGGGGCAGCCTGCCCTCCAGCAGCCCTCTACTCCCATATTTGTGGCTCCTCCACCCAAACCACAAAGACTCCTGCACTCCGAGGCTTACCTGCGATACATAGAGGGACTCAATGCAGAGTCTTCTACCGTCAGTAAATGGGACCAGACACTGTCTGGTGAGTTCTCACAATATTTTCAATGCTTTCTTCTTTAAGCCACATTATGTAGAAGAGATGGTGCTGGATGGTCCGCATTAATATGTGATGTTTACCTTAAGGAAGCTGGCGAGTGGAGTCTTAAAAGGGGACATATTCTGCAAAACTCACTTTAGTCATAAAAGGTCTGTGGGCTAGAAAACCAGCAGACAAAAATGGCAGATCTTCAAATAATGTAGTGGGTGGGGCTGGACAGATGAGGGGTGGTTCTTTCTTAGTGTGACGTCACAACAAGGGAGCAATCCACACGGCTCATTTTGGAAAGGACTGAAATTGTCAATAATAAAGTGGTCTGTAATCCAGCAGCTTCACTCCTGATTAAATTTCTGATGTATGAAACAGAGTCACACACACACACACACACACACACACACACACACACACTGTGTAATATACCTATTTTCTAGGTGTAATAAATTATTTATTTTTATATTATTATATATTTTATATATATATTATTTTTACATATTAATCATGTGTGGTCTATAGTGAACAGGAGTGGCATGCAAATTTTTTTCCATGGAGATTATATTTATATATATATATATGTGAGTGCGCGCTAACAGTTATTCCTCGATTTCTATTCTTCTTAATGGATCTTAGTGTTAAATTGTACGGTAAATTCTTATTAACATTATAGCCCTTGATGCAGCCTTTTTGAGTCAGGAGGCACCCATCATAGATTCAAGGGGAACAAAACATGAACCAGTTTGATAAATGAGCCAGAAATGATAAAGTTGTCTTTTTTTGTATTTCAGCTCGTAGGAAAGATGTGCGTCTGACAAAAGAACAAGAAAGCAGACTTCCTTCTCATTGGCTGAAGAGCAAGGGGGCTCACACCACTATGGCTGACGCTCTGTGGCGACTGAGAGACCTAATGCTGAAGGACACGCTCAACATTCGACACACTTACAACATCCAAAACATCTAATGGAAGGATGTTAAAAGGATGTCCCGCACCACACAGTTTAGAATTGTCCATAATTAGACTCACAAAGCTTAAACTAGTTAAGGCAGATGTTCGTAAACCAAGAAAACACTAAACTGTGCCTCCAAGGACTGGTGCGTGACACCACTGATCTAAACCATTCCTCATTGTTCTCTAATACCTGTGTCATCTGTAGCATTTTAATGTCATTTTGTAAGACAGTAATTGTACTCCGAAGACGTGGTTAGTGGTGTAAGTTCATAGCACTTTGAATGCGATTGCATTTTAGTTCGTTATTAACAGATGCTTTAAAATAGACATTTTCATAAAATGTTGTAAAACTTCACCTGTTGATGCCTTCATCACTTGTTCTTCATTAGTTGTTTGGAATTAGTTAGGCTTGTGGCGGCAAATTATAAAACGTAGCTTGTGGCCTTCGGGCATTTTGAATCCAGCTTAGATTCGCTAAAGTGGTTCCCTACGTAACGAAGGTGATGTTTTTGTTTGTTTCATAAAAAGTGGGAATTTTCATATCTTTCAGAGCAGATACATTTGCAGCTGGCTTAGTGTTTCAATAAACTGCCGTTCACGGTACTTTCTGACTGTTCTATTTCTTATAGTAAAAGATTACACTGGTGTGTATGGCGTGTGTATATACAGACAGACAGACACAGACAGACAGACATAAATAAGACACTCCGGTGAATGTAGTTCCAATTCAATGTATTTAAAATGTGCTTAACCCTACTTTTAATTTGAATTATGTGGCCATTAGTTTGTGAACTGATGACTTAATTTGACCTTAAAAGCCCTATAATGTTAAACATAAGGCATTAATTCAGGAGGTTTTATTACTTAAGGGGCAAATTTGAAACAGTAATTTTACCCCTTGATCAGCCTTAAGCTGTGCACTTTTCCTGACCTTCCTGGAAATTAAGGTCCAAATGAAGGCAACTTTAAGGGATAAAATTAAGGGGTTGATTTCCTAGTGATTAGGACAAAGGTATCGGGACACACCCTTTTCAGCGTTTGGGCTAGTTCCCATTAGTCCAGTGAGGGTCAAGCTTTATGCTTCAGCAGACCGAGACATTTTTAGACAACGCCATCTATCCAACGTTTTGGACCCAGTTTGGTGAAGAACCTTCTCTATTCCAGCAGGACTGTGTCCCAGAGCACAGAGCAGCTCCATAAAGACCTGACTGGCCCTCAGAGCCTCAACCTCATCCTGCACCTTTAGGATGAACTGGAGCAGATTGTTAGCCACACCTTCTCGTCCAACATCAGAGCCTGACCTCATTCCCACAGACACTCCAAATTCTTGTGGAACCAACTCGATATTAAAGTCTATGGATTTGAATGCAGTGTCAATCAGGTCCCCGTTGGTGTAATGGTCAGGCGTCCCAATACTTTTGTCCTTACAGTGAATATACGCTTCTATATAGGTATGCGCTCTTTTTGCTTCATGAAATTCATGCTCTGCACGTAAAATCAAATTTGGGCTACAAAAGCATTTTTGCACAAGTTTATCGCCACATTTATCACAGAATTTTGTAAAACTGCATCTGAATGGAGACGAAGTTTTTTTTTCCTCCTCCTGGCGGGTCGCCCTGCTGTTGCGTCACTGCCTGCAGGACCGAGTGAAACGTCATCCTTCCCGGCTCCGTCCCTGACCCGCCGCCGCCGCTCCGAGACGCTCCGAGTCTGAGGAGGCTGTAGTGAACCATGCAGAGAAGAGGAGCTCTGAGTTTGTTCCCCGGTCTGTTGTTCTCTCTGGGCTGCCTGCTGAGGGGCGCCGGGGCGGACGGGCTGGTGAATGAAGATGTGAAGCGCACGGTGGACCTCAGCACGCACCTCGCCAAGATCTCAGCAGAGCTCCTCCTGTCCAACCAGGGGGGCTCTCCGGTGCACAGCTTCACCCTCGCCCTGGAACCCGAGCTCGGGCCTCAGCTCGCCTACATCGGTGCTTCTGTGAGTACAAACCCCCAGAACCTGGAGCTTTCCCTGTTAGCTTAGCCTGCTACAAATGTGCTGTGTGTAAAGTGTCCATTTGTCACATGTGAACGCACCGCACCGCACTGTGTCTTCTGCACTTTCCTTCTTCACCGAGAGAAGCAGCGGACAACCAGAGACCAGCAGTGTGTGGGGACGCAGTGGCACCTCAGTATTGCCACTAACGGTCCTGGGTCTAGAACCCACGACCTTCTGGCCACAATGGCAACGTTCTAAACACCAGGGACGAGCCTTTTCTGTCCAGCCAGGACTAATTGATCTAAGCTTATATTATAAACGTATTATTTTGCATGTTATCAGTGCAGTTTTCATTGCATTACATTCATTAAATTCATGTTACAGCGCAAATATCCCTGTTTCTGTAGCAACTAGCGTTAGCTTTAACATTCCCCATTCAAAAGCAACGCCATTCTACATCGGATATTTAGCTTATAAATGTCTTCTGAATGATTAACTTGAGCTTAAAAATACAGTAAGAGTGTAATGATGTCGAGGAGGAGCCGGGAATGGGTGAATAATGAAGTTGATGGTGTTGTTTAATACTTTTGTTACAGTGTAAACATGCTCGTTTCTGTAGTACCCAGTTGTTAGCGTTAGCATTAGCATTAGCATGACCCCATTCATAGGCTCCATCGAGCTCGAACATGCAATTTGTTTATCAGGTTCTGCATTTCTTCAGAATGATAAACTTGGAAATATACCATGTCTATAGGGATATAGAGGACAAATTTGGTGAATTATACAATTCTGGGGTTTTTAAATGCGTTATTATGTGATAGAATCCGCCAGCGCTGTTCCGGGCCTGGCCGTGTCTCCGGGACACGTCAGCGCTGCCTGCCGCTCCTTCATTCTGCGCTTCTGCACATTTATTTATTTCTTCAATTTCTATTCACCTGTTCCAGCATAATTTTTGTGAGTGTTAATGCTTAAAGCGTTTTAGAGCTTTCATGATTCTGCATCGCTCCCGTAGACTCTCTTATCCAGGCTGCGCTTCTACAGGATGATTGCATTATGTGGACACAATAATTGGGACGCCTGACAATTACACCAGCAAGAACTTTAATCACATTACATTCAAACACACAGACTTTAATATTTGCAGCTGAGCTTCCATTCTTATTGTAAGACTTTCCACAAGATTTTGGAGCATTTAAGTGGCACTTTGTGCCCATTCGTTCTGGCCTGGCTCGCAATCTCTGTTCCAGTTCATTCCAAAGGTGTTTGATGGGTTTGAGGTCAGGGCTCTCTGCAGGCCAGTCAAGTTCTTTCACACTGAACAACTCTAGCCATGTCTTTGTGGACATTGCTTTGTGCATTGGGACACAGTCCTGCGATTGCCATGCCCAGGAACTAGAACTGCATTCACTGGTGTGCTGGAGCTCCTTCCATACCTTTGGAATTGGTTGAAATGGGGGTTTTTGATCCAAAACTAATCATCCGTCACCATTAGTAGACCTGGCTTCAGAGCTGCCTTCAGCCAACAAAACATTCCCAGCAGGTTAGAGGTGTGGTGTGTACTTCTTGTTAATTCACTTGTAATTTCTGATTGTCAAGCTGTTGGACATGTGAGGTGTAGATGTTTCCTCCAGGATGAGTAAAGTTTCTTTATTCTGAAAAGAGGTAAAATGGTCAAATGGAAAGGTTATGCAAATTAATGCTGTTGCTGAACAAGTTTGGCCATAATTTCTTTGCATTTTCCAAAACGAAGTAAGGTATTGACGCTCAGTGTCTGCTGTACTCAGGTGAAGGGTGAAGAGGAGGAGGATGAATCTCTGGAACTCAAGGAGACAGCCCTCCAAGGACGGAGGTGAGCTTTGTTTACAGATGGAGACTGAAAAGTGATGATGGAGGGAGGGAGAAAAGTTATCTGTTCACTTACTGGATGATAATGTCATGTGTGTGGCCTCAAAGTTTATTGCTTTAGAAACAGATTCTTTGCAAATTGCTGGCTGCTAATATAGTGATCCACACAGTGATGTCTATGTTACACTAAAGATCAGGGGTCACCCACAT
The DNA here is from genome assembly GCA_037577145.1 of Brachypetersius gabonensis. Classification (NCBI taxonomy): domain Eukaryota; kingdom Metazoa; phylum Chordata; class Actinopteri; order Characiformes; family Alestidae; genus Brachypetersius; species Brachypetersius gabonensis. The sequence continues at coordinate 14,978,609 of JBBJLR010000139.1, read as the reverse complement.
GGTGCCCACAAGGACCACATGTGTAGCCCACAGCATGTAACATTTAATTATATCCTGTTGCTTTAATCACATTTGCATTTATATAGATTTGAAAATGACGATCTAAACATGAAAGCATTTAAAACATATTTATTATGCATGAAGTTTAGGTAAACTCTATTCTAGTGTATCAGACTGGTAGACCTTCGTATGGCTCAGTACTGGTGAAGTCGCTCTCAGGTTCTATAGATGCTCTTAGACTACATTTTACCGTGGAATATTCTGTTGTGCATTAGGACTTCACATTAGTGTGTTCTTCATGAGGACAGTGTCTGTGACCTGTTGACTAGGGCAGTGGTTCCCAACCTTTTTTCCTTGAAGCCCCGCTTTGCCAGTGTCCAATACAAGCCACACCCCCCCAACCCCAACTCCTACCCACATAAACAGAATAAAGTGATTAATTATGAACTTATACTCTTATACACACACACACACACCTTTACGTTTCTCAGACTTTAGGATTTTATGAATTTATTGTGTACAAATTTTGGTAGCCATAGTGCAGACAGAATTGTGCGCACCCCTGTGATCTCTAGCGCCCCCCTTAGGGGGGCCTGTACCCCAGGTTGGGAACCACTGGACTAGGGCAGCCTCACTCTGCAGCAGTTCTGTTAGCTGAACTATAGATGAGAAACACGTTTGATCCTCAGAGTCCTCTCTCTTCCTGTCGCAGCGGTACATTCTTCCAGGTGCAGCTGCCCTCCGCCCTGGCAGCAGGCGGAAAGCTGCGTGTTAAGGTGGAGACAGTGCTGACCCACGTGCTGCGCCCCTTCCCCACCCATATCACCCAGGCTGAGAAGCAGCTGGTGGTCTTTCAGGGGAACCATTACCTGTACTCTCCCTACCCCACCCGCAGCCAGACCACACGTCTGCGCCTGGCCTCCAAAAACGTTGAGAGCTACTCCAAGCTGGGCAACCCCAGCAAGAACGATGAAATGATCGAATACGGCCCGTTCAAGGATGTTCCTCCTTTCAGCCAGGTAAGCATGATGATGTGCTTTGATTTTACTGGTTGCTGCAGGTATGGCTCAGTGGTAAATGAAGAAAATGTTGCTGTAGGTGTGGAATGTATGACTCTATTGAACATAAAAGACTCTGATGCATGCAGGTTTGTGGCCTGATGTTCTCTTGAAACAAATTAACCACATTGTAGTCCTACAGCTTGATTGAGTGTGCAATTTTAAAATGTGAATCCTGTCAATGTCATTACTTTTGTCAATATTACTTATATGCTATTGATCTCTGACAAGCAATACATACACCTAACCACCATTTGCGTTAGTAATTTGTTTATATGTAAGTTAGTTATCTGTAGTATTTATGCCCCAGCGTTTATGTATATCAGTGTATTTGAGTATTTTCAGCAGAGGATTTTTATTGGATTCATTTAGACTGTATTTTATATTGTCTGTGTGTTTATGCAGTTGTAACTTAAGCAATTTCCTCCAGGATCAGTACAGTGTTTTAATTCTGAGTTATTTCTGGAGAACCTGCCTGAGTTTTGGTACTGAAAGATTAGTTTACTGTAGCCTAGCTGTAAAATGTGGGCTGTGTTTCCTGCAGGACACCATGAAGATCCACTACGAGAACAACAGCCCCTTCCTAACCATCAGCAGCATCACACGCACCATTGAGGTTTCTCACTGGGGCAACATCGCCGTGGAGGAGACCATCGACCTGAGGCACACTGGAGCTTACCTGAAGGGACCCTTCTCCCGCTACGATTACCAGAGGCAGTCCGACAGCGGCATCTCATCTGTCAAGTCTTTTAAGGTGTGCTGGCACAGAGTAAACAGTACTTGGCACTACAGCCACAAATCTAAAATCGCTAACAAGTAACGTTCCAGCTAACACTATCACCTAAAACATCACATGCATACAGCAGACTGCACTGATCACAGAAACAGTTGCATATAATTAAACCACTGTAGAAACTATTGCTAAAGGTCGTGTGTGTGTGTGTGTGTGTGTGTGTGTGTGTGTGTGTGTGTGTGTGTGTGTGTGTGTGTGTGTGTGTGTGTG
>JBBJLR010000139.1:14931486-14941491 GCA_037577145.1 Brachypetersius gabonensis | reverse complement strand
ATCTATCTATCTATCTATCTATCTATCTATCTAGCTATCTATCTATCTATCTATCTATCTATCTATCTATCTATCTAAAATAATGGTGGTCAAACTTTTTGGAAGAACAAATTTAAACTGGAGCTATGCCTGAGTTTTTCTTTGCAGATATATACACAAAAACATATTTTAACCAAGTTTAAAGCGTTTTTGTTATCGGGCGGTCCTTACTAGTTTTTAGCTGTTTTAGTAAAAAAAATAAATCCAACTGTAGTTACAGTCTTAGAATTTTTGTCCTATTCTGACCCATGATCCCGTATCGACCCTGTAGTACCAGAGGGATTCCCATCATTGTTTTTCTATGGTACATATGCTTGAGAGACATTTTTTCAGTTTCTCCCTCAGGCGCTTCTCCGTCTCACCCCTCTTTGTTCCGAGTCTGAATGGTTCTTCTGCTTGTCCCATCAAACCCCTAAAAAGGCCATTCACTGACAAGAGACACTTAAAGAGTGGCTTTAACACATAGAAAGAGCAAACGGGGTCAGTAATAATTTGTCAGATGTGTTTAAGTCTAATAAGCTGTCAAGTAGACTTAGCCTGTGCCGTTATAATAATAATAATAATAATAATAATAATAATAATAATAATAATAATAATGGCAGGTCATTGTGGTATCTGGACAATTAGTCCAGTTTAACTCGGGCCACGTATAAATCAGACCTTCTTGGTGAAGTCTTTCAGTTTTAATGGTGATTAACTGGCGTGGCGCTCTTTGCACTCTATGGTTCGTTTTGTGCGCTTGTTTTCGTCTGCAGTGGGGCTCCGTTGCGTTTTAAATCCTGCAGGAGTCACGACGCGCTGGCTCCTGCCATATCCTGTACACCAAATCACACCCTACTACCCCAACCCCCTCCCCTCTACACTAACAAAGCTCCGCAGGGACACGCTGTCCCGGGCCATAGCAGCCTCACATTCATTAACAAGCCAGCACTCAACGTTTAGACCATCTATTAGCAGCAGTAACAGTGATATTGTTATTATTATTATTATTATTATTATTATTATTATTATTATTATTATTATTATTATTAGCATTGGCAATGAAATTATTACTATTCAATGAAACATTATAATACAATAAAATAATAATGATAGTATTATTATTATTATTAGTAGTAGTACTATACTCATTAATTGCAGTGTTACTGTTGTTAATAGTGTCAGTACTGTTGTTGCGGTTGTCCTTGTTAGTTCTTGGTCGGTGGTAGTGGTATAATGGTATTGTGGTCTAATGGTATGGTGGTAATAGGGTAGAAGTATGATGATAATTATTGTGACGATGATCCATTTTATTTCCAATACATTTCTATTGAAATCCTGTGATAAAGAGGCAGAAGCAGAACAGCTTCAGGCTTTGTGTGCTGCTGAGCCGAACCCTGATGGTCACAGCAGTGTGAGCAGCACAGGAGCCTGTCTTCTTTACAAAGAGACATATGTAATCATCATTAAATGCTGACAATCCTATAATCTCTTTACCTCTTGGCAAGAGTGCCTTGCGTTCTGCTTGGATGCGGAATTAGGTTCAGCAAACAACCTTCACAAACAGGCGAAGAAAAGGAATGGAATAAATAAAACTCTGAGATTAAGAGAGGAAATGGCTTAAATTCCTGTGTCTTCCTTCATGCTAAGGGTCATATGCAAATGTGATATGAGATCTTTGAGTGCGAGAGAGCAGTTGTATCTGTGCCATTCACCGCTGCAGAATGAGTCTTGGCTGGGTTCAATAGTGTCTTGTCAAACACTGCATGGTGCAAAAGGACATTGTTGCAAATTCAATACTGGTGACTTTACACACCTTGGTGAAACCAAGCCTTTCTGGAGCCCGAGTCATGTCAGGGGTCAGCTTAATACCACTTTCTGTTTAGATGTCTTTGAATGACCTCATCTTGGCTGTAGCCCGAGGCTCAAGGCCCAGCCCTTCACACAGTTTTATCCACCCACTCTCGGAACTATAGAGTAGTTAAAACTCTCCTAAAGCTCTTTTGATTTCTTCATTGGAATAGTGACACAGAGGAGGAGGGAGGTGGTACGACCAAATTACTAAACATCATGCACTTCAAAAGGAGCGGCTCCATTCTCCAGGGCGGATTCCTTTCTCTGGCCTGGGTGGGACAGGTAGTCCCTCACATTAGAATGGGAATAATAGGGCGATGCTCTGGGGAGAGACAGAGGTGAGAGGAAAGAAGGGAATGAACTGAAACACCAGGAATTTGGCACTTTGGCACTTCATTTTGGATCTTTTCGTATGAACGAAGAAAGTATCTTCTCTAAATCTTGGTTCTAAAGTTGTTGTCTCAAATGAGGGAAGGTATAGACCCTTATTGCCACATTCCACATGCACCACTGCATCTATGGCACAGACGATGATGTTGGTGTTAAATTATGCATCATGGTTTCTAAATGTGCTCCTTGGGTTTTGGACATAGCCTTGCCGCTTCCCTGCCATGCTTTGGTGGATAGTTTTACACGGAGGTGTCTGTGTCCATGCTGATCCGACTGGGGGCAAGCGGCAGACCCAGGGTCAGCCAAGCACGGATGTCTATTGTTCTGGTCGTTCTTAGAGAGAGAGATTTTATATCATGAGGAATATCTTAATGCGCTGTCAATGCAAGCGGTAAGGTTACATATCTCCTAATTAGCTTGGCGTATTTTGCCTCGCCAGATTGCTCCACTGTGACTTGTGGAAAATCAACAGTGCTGCAGTCTTTATTTGGTGCCCACTGCAGCTTAGCTGGTGGGTTGTTTTTACTTTAATGAAGGAGGATGAGCATTCTTAATTATATAAAATTTCTCTTTGATTTTCCCCCCACTTGAATTCTACACAGAGGGGCGTGAGTGTGTGAACTGCGGTGCTACCTCCACCCCTCTCTGGAGGAGAGACGGAACGGGCCACTACCTCTGCAATGCTTGCGGCCTGTACCACAAGATGAATGGTCAGAACCGGCCGCTCATCAAGCCCAAACGGAGACTGGTGAGTAGCTCTTTTGACCCTTAACTTCTGCCATACACACACACACACACACACACACACACACACACACACACACGTGAGAACGAGGGCTAAATAGGAGCCCAGAGCAGAGAGAATAAGCACAATTCCAGGAAAGTTATATTTTCCCTATGATCTTCCTGGAATTGTTTGTTGCCCTCACCCCCCGGTGCTCCCCTACACCGCCTGTTACAATCCTGCTACTATTGCTATTGTTACTGCTATCATTATTGCTGCTAGTCCTGATACTGTCACTGATACCAATGCCCACGCTGACTTAATTAGCACCACGGCACATTGACTGGACAACGCCATGGACAGAGCCATCGCAGTCTTGTCCACGTGCCTCTTCTTACGTCAAGTCTGATCTCCGGGAGAGCCGGCGTTCTCCAGTGGGCCGTTACATTGCGGCATTGTCTTTGAGAAGCATGTAAAAAAACTTCCTCGCATTCAGGCAGTATTTTCGGAGGATTCGATTTAGAGTTTTCTAAGTTTAGCTGAAGGAACTCGTGGCCTATTAATGAGACGATATGCAGTAGCTCACAGCCACAGTACCAGGAGTAAGAATACGGAAAACTAAGGACATCATCATTAGGTGCCTGTGCTTATCTTTTCTCGTCCCATGCAAATGCAGTGGTGTCTTGCTACCATTTATTTAGTTTTTATTAATTAAGCAACAGTTTATAAAGTAACTGAAACCAGAGAGAGATCTGGACTTTAAAAGAGGGGAGGTTTAATGTTAAATTCAATTAAACACAAATATCATATGGATAAAAAATTATACGTACTGTAGGTTTAAAAAAGTCAGTTTCATCATCTTTGAGCAGCTTTGTCTGCTTGATTCATCTCTCATTCCTCAGCATCTGATCAGATGATAAGTCTCTACTAGTTCAAATGGGCCACTTGTATTCAATTAGTAGTGGAGTGCCCTACCATCAGTGACCTATAGGATGTGGACTGTCAATAGGACAGATACTGTAAGACAGACTCTCTGGAGGACAGACAATATCTGTGAGTAAGTGGCTCTAGATAGGATAGACACTCTATAAGACAGACTTTCTATAGGATAGACTGTATACATCGGAGACTCGATAGGACAGACTGATAGGTCAGAGATCTATGGTGGACGAGTTCTAGATGAACTCTCTACAAGTTCCTCTCTCTATAAGAAATAGAGAGTCTCTATAGGTTAGACACTCATTGTTTAAAAGAGACTCTCTGTAGGACAAAAACTCTTTATAGGACAGAGACTTTTCATAGAGCAGACTGTCTCTATAGGACAGAGACTATGTTTAGGATGGACACTCTATAGAAAAGAGATTCTTTACAGAACATATAGTCTCCATAGGACAGAGATGCTTTACAGGACATATAGTCTCCATAGGACAGAGATGCTTTACAGGACATATAGTCTCCATAGGACAGAGAATGTCTCAATGGAACAGCGATGCTCTTTTACTAGTTACTTAAAAGGGTACAGACACGCTATGGGCTAGACACTCTGTAGCCTTGACACTTCATAAAGAACGGAGAGAAACAATCTAATACTGTCTGGGGACTCTTGATAGAACACAATATAGGACGAAACTCTTTATAGCCTGAACCTAGGACAGAGAAGTGGGTTGGCCAAAATGACAGACAGTATTATTATTATTATTATTATTATTATTATTATTATTATTGTTACTATTATTATTATTATTATTATTATTATTATTATTATTGTTATTATTATTATTGTTACTATTATTATTATTCAGTACGAGGCAGTTGGAGAGGATTTCTCCTGTAAGCGAACTTGGTGTGGAGCTCTTCCAGATGAGAACTCCATAAGCTTTTCCATGCAGTGCAGGGCGCAGCTTCGGGCTCGAGTGTTTTCAGAGCTCCGCGTTCAAAGGCCGTCCAGTTGTTTCCTATCCGGATATCTGCCCGCGCCCGATAAGGAAGCCAGGCTCCCCGGCTGCTTCCGTCTCCTACAAACCCCTCAACATTCTCTCCGGGCCGCGTCTCACACACACTCACACACACTCACACACACGCCTTTTACTGCAAAACGATTAGCACGGCACACACATACCACAGCGGCGGCGTATATGTGCATATGTGTGTGTGTGTGTGTGTGTGTGTGTGTGTGTGTGTGTGTGTGTGTGTGTGGGGCGGTGACGGACCGGGGCATTTTGGAAAATACATGGATTTACGCGTTCACGCTCCTGTTTGCGCGCGCTCGACTGGGACCAGGCTTCACCAGGAATGCCGGGGTTTTTGTTTTCTATACATTTGTAAAAAATTAGTAATTTAGTAATAACGAGCTCCTATTGGGGTCCTTGTATTTCACAATAGTAGATGAATTTAAAAAAGTATTTACAATTATTATTATTACTATTATTATTATTATTATTATTATAATTATTACTACTATTATTATTATTATTATTTTTTTAAAATTATTATTATTATTAGTAGTAGTAGTAGTAGTAGTATTTCTTTTTTATAAAGTCAGTGTTTCCTTTTCGTTTTCTTAATTAATTAATTAATTTACTGGTTGAACAATGGACATTTTTTCAATCATTTTTCAAAACAGAGACCAGTTTCTCTTTCTTCTACTTTTTTCTTTTTTTGTTCTGTTCAAAGCCCCCGGTCCGCATTAGACTAACAGGGCTGTTTATGTAAACCGTAAGCGGGCGCAGGACTGGAAAGGCTCGTGGCTGCGGGGGAATTTTGTTGTACGCCTATAAATGTTTCTTATTATGTGTGAAAAATTGATGTGTAATGGACACAGACGCCGCCCCCCCACCCTACCCAAAGCCCCCCCCTAAACACACACACACACACACACACACACACACACACACACACACACACACACACACACTCAGCATCACCCAAACAGGATAAACCCAGGACTCGTCCAGCAGTGTTGGGTAAAGCAGAGAAGCAGCTCGTTAGGTCAGGCTCACCCCCACCCAAGTAATCATGCCACAAATTGGAAAATTGAATTAAGCTCGTATAAATGCGCAGAAAAGATTCAGTTAGGCCGATCGAGGCGACTCCCTGGAAGCGACTTCATGTGTTCAGGCCGCTTCTCTCTTTCATCTGCTGTGGGGATGGTGGGATGGTTTGGAAATGCTGGAGTACACACAGCCGCGCGCAGCCATAATACTCGTCACCCCCAGCTCCTCCAGCAGATCCTTATCTCGGCCTGAGCGCTGCGCCCAGAGCGCGGTGGTCCCGGGACCGGAGAATAAAGCGGCCCAAGCCGGAGCACTGCACGCCTGTGAGGCCTCATGGGTTCGGAACACAAGAGCTATTATTACAGCCTTAAATTTGCATTTTTTTTTGTTTTTACATTTTACACTTTACACATTTAAAAACAGTATTCCAAGTGCAGAGAATATATTTATCCCCGCGTCCCAGAGAAGCGCAAACAATAAAAAAACACTAAAAAGGTGCTGCGTATTTCTTCTTTAATAGATGTAAATTGGTACACAAAGATATAGTTTTTAACACCTTTACAAATACGTAAATATCAACATATATAAATCTCTTTTACAAAAAATGGAAAATTTCTATAAAAATTCAGTGCGATTTCTTAAAAAACGGTTTTTAAACATTTTCTTTCTTTTAATTGCCATTTTAAAAGCTAAAACAAAAGAGCTATAAATGAACTTGTTGCTGGTGCGGGTTTCACGTGACCTGCTCAGTGTGTGGAGAGAGCTGTGTGGAGTGTGCCTCTCTTTTTTAATGTCTCTTTTGTCTCCTAACCCGGTTCCTCTAACGTGTCCCGTATCTCAGTGTGTGAAGGGTCTGTTCTTTGCCCCCGTCCCGTTAAAGGGGTCTCCTGTCTGTTCTCTTACAGTCTGCGGCGCGGCGCGCTGGCACCTGCTGCGCGAACTGTCAGACGACCACCACCACGCTCTGGAGGCGCAACGGCAACGGAGACCCGGTCTGCAACGCCTGCGGCCTCTACTACAAACTGCACAACGTGAGGGACGCTTTCCTACCCTCTTAGGGAACACTAGCGGGTGGGGGCGCTTTTTTGCGGAGGTCTCAGAGGGCGCCTGCTTGTCAGCCTGACCATTTCTCCCTCTCCGCCTCTTGACGGGTCCAGCTTTGTCTGGGTGGGAGGTGGGCGTTACCCTCAGGAGAGCCCCCCAGGATGGACCTGCCACTCAGTGCCTTTCTCTCGTGGCTTGTCCCACATTAGTCACTTTATCCCGAGAATAAAACATTGCTTGCCATTAAATAGGACTAGCGCAACCAGCTAGAACAAAGTGGCCACCCAAAAGAAAAGTGGGAGGCCATTTGTTTTTTTCCAGCAGTCCTGGTCTGTCACTCTGCTCAATAATGATATTCATGATCAAAACCCTCCTTTAAAAAAACATGAGCATCATGACACGCACCTTAAATGGTTATTTCTGTAACCGAAAGCAGCCTACTCTCAAAGGAGCGGCTAAATGAAATTACTTATGCAGTTTAATGAAAGAAGCAATTAGATGCAGTTAATCCACCCCCTTCCCCAACAAGAACCGTCTATGCTTTCTGCTTGTTTATAAAAATGTGTGCGTATATGGTCATCTCTCTAACCTGCTCTGACGCTTACATTTACCATAGATTCTCTTATCCAGTTCACCTGCAGTCCAGAAGAAAACACGTCCCTCTTAATAGGAAGGCTAGACTTGAAGTTAGGAGCTGCTAGAAGACTAAGATTCTGCCAGGGAAGAAGTTAGTTAGGGATATTTCTGTATATGCAGGAATCTAACCTCTTTTTTCTCTGTAGGTCAACAGACCACTGACCATGAAGAAGGAGGGCATCCAGACTCGCAACCGCAAGATGTCCAGCAAGTCCAAGCGCAACAAGCGGGTCGGCGAGAGCTTTGAGGAGCTGACCAAGTGCATGCATGACAAAACATCACCTTTCTCCACCGCCGGCGCCATGGCGAGCCACATGTCCCACATGGGCCACCTGCCCCCTTTCAGCCACTCGGGCCACATGCTGCCCACGCCCACCCCCATCCACCCCACCTTCAGCCACCCGCACCACACCGGTCGCTCGCCTGCCTGGGCCGAGCCTCACTGAGGGTCTGTCCCGGTTAAGCCTCGTCTCAAATGCCTCCACACCTTCCCTCCTCGCCTACTGCAGCCGTCACCAGCAAATCTTCTAGACACCTAACCTCCCAATGAGCCCGATTCACCAAATATGATCTCGCTAATAGTTAGATAGTGTCAAAACTGTGCCCTACTCACGATATAGTGCAATACTCTGGGATACAATTTGTAGAAATCTACTAGAAAATATTCAGTTCACTTTAACAATCCCTCACTGCATTCGAACCAGGCAGGAAAACGGAAAACTCGGATAGTCTGCAAACATTGTAATCTATAGGTTACCCGTAATTCGCTTGTATGCGAAGCCTACTTTGGCTGACTGATGAGCGAATCAGCGCAACATCAGTTTTAAAATAGTTTCCTATTGAGGAAATCATAGATTCTGTTCTAAACAATGCTCCTGGTTTTCAGACGCAAGGAACAGTAATTAGGGGCCCACTTTGAACAGTTCCTGGTAATCTGGATCAAGTGGGAGAAAGACGGTGCTGGAGGTCTAACCTGCAAGTTGGCAGATGTTCAGGGTTGGAGACCACTGGCCCACTCTCCCTGGTACCTGTACAGGACAGGGAGGCAGAGTGTGAGGTCCCTGTTCGGACGCTGTGTAAGAAGGTGTGGCTGTGTTTCTGCACAAACGACAAGAGACTTTATTTGTGTTTCTTTTCCCCCTAAGGCTGAGGGGCCGGAGTGTAAAGAGGACATTTTGCTTGTTTAAACGCCCCCCCACCCCCCTCTTCTCACGGACCCAGACTTACCAAGAGTGTGGCATTTTGCGGGGAAACACCCGATGCTTTTAGCCTTTCTATATTTTGTACTGAGTCACTTTGGTACTGCCCGGAAAGAGAGGATGTGTGTTATAGCCAAGTCACTGTGTAAGTGTGTGTGTGTGTGTGTGTGTGTGTGTGTGCGTGCGCGCGCGCGAGTGTTTTGGTGCCATCCGCCGCTGCCACTGGTAAACTCAACAGATACGGCTCACGGTTTGCAAAGCTCTGTCTCTTGGACTCTAAAGCAGAGAAGAGAGAGAGCGAGACAGAGAACGAGTGAGAGAGAGAGTGAAGGAGGAGTAGAGAATAAAGAGGGACTGCTTATTCTGCGCCTACATGCTGGGATATACCCACTCTGTGGACTGGACTGCCTCCCAACAGACTCTATGGACACGACCTGCAAGCAAACAGATGTTTATAAAGCTCAGCTGTTATTATTGTTATTGTTATAATTGTTATTATGATAATTTATTTTCACACTTTATTTCTTTGTTTTTCATTCTTCTCAAAACCATATGGGTATATTGTTATAATTATAAATATTATTTCATTATTATTATCAAAAGAAAGAAATGACAAAAACAAACAAAAAAAACCCCCACAAAAAACAAACAAAAAAATCTACACTGACTTATCTTAGCTAAGGCGATATTGCTGAAGTGTATGTTTTTATCATTTTCCATTACACAAATAAAGGAAATAAAGTTTTAATACTTAATAATCTTTTGCGTTTTGTCTGCAGTATTTTTATGTTCCATAAAACAAAGTTAGATTTGATTGTAATTTCCGCTCGTAGCGAGGTCAAGATGGAACTATCATGCAAATATACAGCTTAAACACGCACGCGCACGCACACGCACACGCACACATACACACACACGCACACGCACACGCACACGCACACATACACACACACACACACGCACACGCACACATACACACACACGCACACGCACACACACGTACACACACACGCACACATACACACACACACACACACATACATGCACACGCACACACATACATGCACACGCACACACACACACACACACACACACACACACACACACACACACGCACACACGCACACACACACACACACACACACAC
>JBBJLR010000139.1:14829367-14842119 GCA_037577145.1 Brachypetersius gabonensis | reverse complement strand
GAACGTAAAACCTGTGAATAACAGGGGATTACTATATATCTACATGCACAGTATATGTGTGTGTGTGTGTGTGTGTGGTGCCTTCCTTGCGGTCAGACAGAGTACACACATCTCTAGATATACATGTCAGACATTTTTGCACACCACAGGTTTTAACCAGCATTTAATTTTCATTAAAGCATCGGAGTGAACAACAATCCATAAAAAAAGTCAAATAAAACAAGTTTCCTTAATAAAGAATCTGTAACAGTGCAGGTCTGACTCCTATTAACTGGTTGTATGTTGCAGCAGAGTCAACGTCTAGACTGTCCTCTAACTTTAAATGCACAGGTTCACTGTTTCCTCCCATCGGCTGTGACTTAATCGCTCAGAATGAATAAAAATAAGACATGAAGGTTCTCAGATGGTGAACATTCTGTACATTTATTTGTTAGCAAAGAATAGTAGTTCTTAGTAAATAATTAAAAGGGACATATTATGTAAAACTCACTTTAGTTATAAAAGGTATAAAAGGTATAAAAGGTATAAAATCCCTCTCACATAAAGAGATTTACCATTTTATTCTTCACAGTTTCAGGCCCTTTCAAAACGAGCCGTTTGGACGGAGGGCCCATTGTGATGTAATACTGGGCCAATTTGCAAAGGACCACCCCTTATCTGTCGAGACCCCACCCACTAGATTAGTTGAAGATCCCAGAGTGGCTCTGCCAACGTGCTTTTGTCGTTTCGAACAGTTAGTGGTGGGAAAGCAGACACACCCATCATATTAGAATGTTGATTTAAACATTTTTGGTATAAAAAAGTTTCCCTGTGGGTGACTAGACCTGTAATTTAATTTAGGTTAGAAGTCCTTTTGCATGTTCAGCACCATTTGGCTCTGTTCAAAAGAAATATAGTTAAAATATAGACATGTTGTTATGGTCCCAGTGCCCATAGTACGGTAAAAAATGTTGAATTTGAGTTCAGTAATGTAGGTTCTCATTAGAACAGTGGTTCCCAACCTCTTTTCCTTGAAGCCCCCCTTTGCCAGTGTCCAAGACAAGCCAGCCCCCCCCAACCCCAACTCCTACCCGCATAAACAGAATAATATTATTAATTATGAACTTTTATTCATAAAAAATTAAAGGTTTTGGTTCTTATACTCTTATACACACACACACACCTTTACGTTTCTCAGACATTGGGATTTTATTAATTTATTGTGTACAAATTTTGGTAACCATAGTGCAGACAGAATTGTGCGCACCCCCTGCGATCTCTAGCGCCCCCCTAAGGGGGGCCCGGACCCCAGGTTGGGAACCACTGCATTAGAGTACTACAGCAAAAACTGATGTCAACCCCTGCCCATAAACCTATTATAACTTTTTTTTTTAAGTGAGTTTTGCATCATATGTCCCCTTTAAGTAACCCGTAAATGCAGAAAATCTCAGTGTGTGGCAAAACCTTTGACTGGTAGTGTGGGTGGGAATGGTTGATGAGTACTTAGTAAGTTAGAAGACCAATTGAGAATTAGGTTTCAGGAAAGATTCTACAAGCACTTCACTCGACGTAACCATGGTCCAGTTCTGATACTCAGGTCCCCATTACAGGTGCTTTTAGCTGAACTCCACAAGACCTGCTGTTTTGGAGATGCCCTGATCCAGCAACCTAGCCATCGCCATTTGTCTTTTGTCAAATTCTCTCAGATCTTTACACTCACTTGTTTTTCCTGCTTCCACCACATCATCCTCAAGAACTGATTGCTCACTTGCTGTCTGATGTCCCCCCCCCTCCTTAACAGGTGCCATTGTGATGAGATAATCACTCTTTTCACGGGGGTTACGTTCCAAGAGCACCCGCGTATAGTGACAAACTGTGTTGTTGTGTTTTGGTTAAACAAATGCCTATAAATGCCTATTTTTATAGAGTAAACCCACAAATATCTCCCCTAATATGCTACCAGAATGTCATTTTAAACTCAGTTTAATGCATTACCCTTAAAGAAAATGTAAAGGTAAACCCGTATTCGAATTTAAAACCACGCCGAGATACGCAACTCGAAAGGTAGCAGGACAAAAGTTTATACCCGGAGACGGACGTGTGGGAATAAAGCCTGATCTACTCGGGCTAAAAATACAAATGAGGAAAGGTCTCCTGGAGATCTATTGAACAGTAAAGTGTCTGAGTGCCTTCCCCGGCGAGATTTTGGGGCGCCGCAGTGAGGTGCAGGGGTCCCCTGGTGTGAAAACATGCAGAAAATATATATTTATTACCACAAAAGAGCAATAAAAAAACTCTGTGTGTGACTGAATCCGTGACTCCTGATCCGTGTAAAACTGGGGGATTACTGCATCTACTTTTAGGTGTACAGTAGAGGGAGAACCCCCTAAATTTAGTTTTTGAGGATCTTGGGGATCACAAAAAGTTCATCACTTTTTGCACTCTGCCTGAGAGAGATGAACAATCAAAAACTAAATATAATCCCAAGGTTACCCAACGAATGGAGCCTGAATATGGAGCTGGCTGTCCTATCACTCAGTTTGATGGGTTTACGAGGGTGTATTCACTTGAAGTTTAAGTTTTGCCTCACTGTTGTACAATATTTTACCTTAAAATTAATCTTGGTACAGGTGATAGTGCTCTACTGATAAGGCAACTGTATTAGATAAACGTCTTCACAGTCCAATATTAATGTCACTTTATTTATAAACAATAAAAAAACTGCCATGAAGCAAAACCAAGTCGTTCCACAGCCTGTCCAGGCAAACCGAGGAGTCGTCAGTTCAGCTTTGAGAAATGTAAGAGAAGCTAAACGGACCAGAAGTGAATTTCCACTTTACCATAAAATGCTGGTGAAGTGAATCTGGAACGCTTCGCCTCGGGACTCGGCCAGCTCCCGGCTGAACCAGCCGTCTACCCACAAGTCCTGCCTCGGCACAGAGAGTGTTGTGTCCGGCCTGGTTAAGGCCGGGGGGAGGGGCCAAAGGTTAATTTAGGAACGGACAGAATTCCCACCGTGGAAAGAGTCAAACAGGAAGTGGGGGGAGGGGAGAGGGTGAGAGCTGCCATTGTGTCCCCACAACTGCTCCGTCAACTGAGTGCCAGAAAGTGTGACATGTCTGGAGTAAGAGGCCCGTGTTCAATAGTGAAAGCCTTCCTGCCCCATGTGCTGATCATTAATCAATATCGCTTTGATCGTCAATCATTTCATCGTTCTGTTGCGGCTAGCTTTCACACCAGCTCTCAGCTGCCATCTCTCTGCCTTACTCTCTACCTGCGCTCCCTCTCTGACACCTTAAAGGATGTTTCCTCTTTTAATGCAGCATGTGCTGAAACCATCCTACACTATAAATGTATGTGTATGTGTCCTGAGGAATTCTCAGTAGGCCGGTAACGGAAGCCTGTTGTTCCGGGAACAATATGAGGAAAAATGAAGTAAATGGTTAAATCTGTTTTGCAAGAATGCTTTCTTTTTCTTGCGTATTTTCTCTGCTTTGTCTTTGGTTTGCTTGCTTTTACCCGTGTTTAGGAATACAGTGTAAGCCCTAAATATGCCCCCAAACACAGACCACTTTAATGTCATTTTAAACACAGTTTAAGGCATTGGGACAGGTGGCAAGGTGAATAGGTCCCCTTGTGTGAAAACATCCAGAAAAAATATATTTATTGACACAAAAAAAGCAATAAAAGGTGGAGGATATTTGCAGTTTCCGTGTTATTGTGGGGATTTCCGAGTGTGGTTCTCCAAAAAAATCAGCATGAGACTTAATCCATGACTCCTGATCCACGTAAAAGTGGGGGATTACTGTAAACAAGTAAATTAACTAATAATGTTAACTATTATCATTGTTGTTGTTATTGTTATTATTATTATTATTATTATTATTATTATTATTAAAACACATTTCCCTTGGACCTTTGGACTGTTCCCTTGTGACAATCCCTAACACAGTGATGGTGTGAGGAACACACAGCTCAGGCATTTCCGGTTTGTATTATCTTTAATTTAACCACCATTTCCACACCACTGCCATTCTGTCTTGCATCACAAAGCATTCATATCTGTCTAACCCCAATAATAACCCCTGCACCCCTCATGCCCTTCACCCCAAAACATGTTCAGCTAGCTCACCAATCACTTTTCTAGAAGAATCGCGTCTAAGCTACGTGCAAAAAATGCAGGATTTCACATTACTCTACACGTATAAAAGCTCAGTTGTTTGCATGTGCCTTGCTATGGTTTAATAAATGAAGTGTTGTTTTCATGATTATTTATTGTCCCTGAAGGCTGTAACTGGTGACTCGGTCGACCATCACAGTCCCAACTCTAAAATAGACTTGTTTGTGTGGTTGATGACACTGTGTGACATGCTGCGTTCAGCGAACATGGACAGAAACAGGCAACATTCAGGATCCAATGCAATGGGGAAAATGTGTCCGTGTAATTTCTAATTCAACTATTTCTTCAGTCCCTGTCTGTTAACCTTCACATGTAAAAAGATATTTATTCATTCTCAGATTTTGCTACTTGAACTGAACTGATTCATTATAGAGAGCAGCATTAGAGTGATTCGTGGTACGGAAGGTATAAACAACTAAAAAGTATTAAAACACTTTACTTTCATTCTCCTCTCTGCTTTCTCATTCTCTTAATTCCTTGTGTGTGTGTAAGTGTGTGTGTGTGTGTGTGTGTGTGTGTGTGTGTGTGTGTGTGTGTGTGTGTGTGTGGCGAAGCAGGTCTCCATCACTCAAGGGAAACATGGCCATGACAAATTAGCAGCAAGCTTCTCTCAATAGCCTATCCAGTTACCAAACATGCATAACTAGTCCAATTCCCTCCTCAGGCATTCAGAGAGAGAGGGAGAGAGAGAGAGGGACTGGTGCAGGTACAGCAGGGATGGAGGGGAGCGGAGAGAGGAGGAGAGGGAGGAGAAGAACAGAAATAAGTGTGTAATGTAATCGGTTTAGCCCTCCCCCGCTGTTTGCATTCCCTTTGCTTCAATTACCACAATAACATCAACCCCAGTCCTACAGCAGCTCCACTGTTATAAACACGTCTATTACTGCTTTATTAGCGTGACCATCACAGCTACTGCTGCTTAACCATGTTATCACTGCTGTATCATAACAGCTTCGCACAAATGAGATCTTTCAGATTAGGCCTTTTAGCAGCAATGAAATGTCAAACCAATCACTTTCAACCCGTTATTAAATATATAAAACTCCTCAGTGCGTTAGATACCAGCTGGTGGAAAAGTCAAGTCAATCAGGTGTTAACTGTCGTTTACACACACAGTACAGAGTGAAATACAACACAAAGAACACAAACAGACCCACAAAGAACAAACGTAACACAAGACTGTACATGTGCAGACAGGACAGTGCTAAAGACAAATGGCAACAACAAAAAAACAACAGTGCAATAATTTACAGGACAACAGTGCGGTTGACAGGAGCAGCGACACACTAGTGAATTCTAGCATGAGTGCAAAAAAGGCAAAGGAATTCAAAGATTGAGGGAGACAGCGGTAAATTATTAGGCAAAATAGCAAATGGTAGCAACAGGATTTGAGAAGAATGTAGAGTATATAATAAATACGGGGGATTCACAGTGGGCTCCACGGTGGTGCAGGGGGTCCAAAGACATGCGCGTCACGTGTACTGGGGAATCTACATTGACAGTAGGCGTGAGTGTGTGTGTGTGTGTGTGTGTGTGTGTGTGTGTGTGTGTGTGTGTGTGTGTGTGTGTGTGAGTGCCCTGTTGGCACCCCGTCCAGACTGAGCCCCCCCGCCGTGCCCGTTGACCCCAGGGTTGGCTCCGGGTGCCTGCGACCCTCATGAGGATTAAGCGGTTACAGAAAGCGAGTGAGGATCTTCACAGTGGCAGTTGGGGAATCAGTTTTATGGCACAACAGTTTGACAGTTTGTGTGAGACTGTGTTTCTGTGTCTGCCCTGCAATGGGCTTGTGACCTGTCCTGGGTGATTCGCTGCCTTTTGCCCTGTGAGTGCTGAGATAAGCTCCAGACACTGGATAGGATACGGAATATAGTTAATGAGCCAAGACAATGGGACAGGTTGTTACACTTAACCCTATGGTGGGCTGGAGCCCCACCCAGGGTGACTCCCTGACTCGCACCTGCAGACCCCAGGATACGCTCTGGGTACCCTAGTAAGGACTGAAGAATGAATGCATGTTACACTCCACCAGCGCAACCTGGTATGTAACCTAGCAATAAGTCAGGAAGAGGCATCAGAACAAAACCTTGTATCTCTAAAACAGCTTCTGAAATTTTCACAGGGCATAAAGGACGTCTGGTAGTTTTCATTAAGATGTAAAAAAAAGTGAAAAACAGCAAATTTGGAGATAAGAGGTTTTGTTCAAACAGTGACAATATGTTGCAATATCTGCATGTTTTATAGTCACTGTCAAGAACAAAGAAACAACAACACATTTGATTATTGGGCCAAACTATTGCTTCAAATTACACTCATAAGTTGCTAAAGTCTCCTTAACCTTGAGGTGTCTCCTCAGAGTCATTCTCTTTTCTTTTAGAGGACAATAGAGGAGAAAAAACAGCCGTAACTTTTACAAGTGCCTGAATGTGTGTGTCTAAGTGGCTGAGAGAAAGCGCGTGAGTGTGTTGGGGAATTGGTCAGACAGCTCAAATAAAGAGTCTCTCCTTTTCATTTCACATTTAAGGGTTTTCCTGTACGTGCCGCTGCCACTCTTTCTTAAACAACCTGATAAAACAGAGGAGCCTTGGCCACAGACGATGACAGTCATTGTTGGCTCTTTTGTGGCTGTTTCTCTGGGCCTGTCGCTGGAGCTGTCGGTGTGAAGAGAGCCGAGGGGCGGCTGAGACGGGGTTACGCGCCTGGCTGGGTCAAACAGCAGGATGGAGCGCGTATGAGCGAGCTTGAGTGTGTAAATATGTAAGCTTGTGTGTAAAAGGGGTGTTCCTATCTACATTGTGTTTCAGCAGGGTGTCATCCCCTATTTGCATAATTACCCCTTCACTCACACATGCACACGCAGCCTCTTTACGAGCAACAAGGACGAGCGAGGCGAGGGAGATACGCAAACAAAACCCAGAGTGATGAGAGAACAATGGTGGCCTTGAAGGGTCATTTGCCTCTCTTTGGATAAATTTTCCCCCCTAATTGTAATTTCTGACAAAGGGAACACAAGGTGGGGGGCTGCCGGACGCACCTGTGCAAATTAGGCCTCAGTGATGAATGAGAACCTGCAGAAGAAAGTTATCGACAGCTGCTAGTCAAAAGAAGGTCATAAAAGCAAACAGTGCTAACTTTGCAAGCTAGCCACTAAATACAAACCATTGGATTGCCATGCTTACTTAAAAAGTGGCGACTCAGCAAAAAAATCAGTTTTCCTCTTGACCCAAACATGCATCAGCGAAGACTGGCTTAGTCTCCAAAACTTTTTTCCAAGAAAATTAAATGAACAAAAGCTAAAAACACAAGTTGCAGGCTTATTGACGAAACACACAACAATGTTGGACATTTTTCCAGTATGTTTGCTTGCTTACTTCGGGAAACTTGACTTTTCTATGACTTGTGTTGTTTAGATATTGTTTGGCAGATGTTGAACAGGTGCTCTGAATGTGCAGTATTTCTGTTAAATAGTGGACATGGTGTCATGTCGCTTGGCTTGGTCCCAGGAAGGGAAATCACTCAGGGAGGCTTCCATGTCTTTTTGTCTTTTTATTTTAAATCAACACAAAACTTAAACCTGGCACGAGGGCCGATACGTTTACAAACAAGCATCAAAGGCGATGGTGGACTGACACTGAGGTCCACATAAACTGAACTTAAATACATAACATGACAATGCTAACAACCAATGAACAAACACAAACACTTAACCCTGAGTACACCTACAGCTGGAACCTATTCTCAGGCCAGGCGTACTCAGGGTGTTATAATAAAAGATACACACATAACACCTCTAGCGACTGTCCACACCCATAAACACCCCCAGGACGTCACACATGGATTTAAACTGCTTTACATGTTTAAGAAACAGTTGTGGACTATTTGAGCACCGATGTACGTCGCTCTGGATAAGAGCATCAGCTAAATACTGTAAATGTAAATGAATAGTTAAAATCAATCAATGATTAAAATGTGCATTCTTAAAGCAACGTAATGATTGTTTAAATGATAAACTCAGGTCATTAAACAGTTGTGTTTAACATTCTGAATGTTTTCCACAGTGAAGAGTTCCTAGTACTTGCTGTTATGAGCATCACTGAAAAAGACGGAACCCACACCAGCAGGATCCTACAAATGCCTGACTGTTTGAAGTTACAAATTTCATGCATATGAATTAAATATTGTGTATATGATTTCTCAATTAATCATGGAAATAATCACTAGATTACTTGTTTACTTATAACATTAAAAATGACAGCTTTCACTACGAAACCTCTTAATTGTACCCCTTAAAATTACCTTAATTTAGACCTTAATTTCCAGGAAATTAAGGACAAGTAAGTGGGAAAAGATTAAGGGGTAAAACTACTGAATTTCCCCCTTACTTTTACCGCTTTTACCACTTAAATAATAGAACCTCCTGAATAAATTTTGTATATTTAAGTTTAAGGGGTTTCACACTCATGCCTTAAATCCACTTTTAAGGTAAAATTAAGGGATCGGTTCACAAAAGAATGGCCACTTAATTCAAATTAAGGGGGTTGGTGTTTTTTCAGTGGTATATTAAGGCAGGGTTAAGCACATTTTAGGCAAATTGTGTTTTGTAGTCTTTAGACAACAATATGACAAAGTGTCTGAAAATACGAAGCGTTAGCAATCAGCCACATGTTAGCCATTAGCCTCATAGGCTTGTTTTCTGGCACTGTATGATTACTGTAACTATTGTAGCTGCTAACTATTACATCACAAAATTAAAGAAGCAAACTTTGGACACTGAACATATTAGCTGATCCACCATTGTTGGGCTTGAAAAGTTACACGCTTTAGTAACAGTAATTCTTCACTTCTGAAGACCCAGCCATGTATTATTTCTACTGGAAAAAAATGGTCTCGACAAGCCAGCACACAGCATTATATTTAAATGCAGTTCTTCTCTGGTGCACAAGATCGATCATATGGCAGCTTTGGGCCCCATCCATATGGCTGAAGCTTCACTTGAGATAATGTCCATACATTTATATCATCTATGGTCTTCCCTGCTGCAAGAGTCTCGGCAAGGTTGATGAAGATGGGACCTGATGGAGGCGTGGGTGGGTCGCGAGGCAGGTGTGCCTGGGTGGGGCGGAGGTGTAGATGGGGAGGGTGGATGATGGATGGGGTTGATAGAGGCAGGGAGGCGCTGTGTTATCTGTCCTGCAGGCGGCAGGCCTGTCAATGTGATGTGTGTGCTGTCGCCGCATGCTTTATGGTCCTTTTCCTGTCTGTCTCACATCTCGCAAGTGTCATGGCTAAAATGGAGAAAACGGGGTCCACCTCCCCCACCCCCCCTGCCCCCCCTTTCCTCCACTATTCTTTCCTTTTGATTCTTCTGTTTTCTCCTCTGGCTGTTCTTTCTTGTTTCTCTCAACTAAGGATTATCCAAGCCGAACTCAGAAGGCCCATTTTCAAGAAGCTCTTTATTGCATATGTTTATGCATTTATCTTTTAAGTGATGTATTCATAGTCATACAGCATTCAGAGTTACATGCCACCTTCTTGTAAGCCTATTTATACCCGCACAGCATTTTTTCCCACTTGGTTCTTTCCATAGATATATACAAGGTCAATCCATTAAACAGAACAATGATGTTCCTATAAGTTTTCAACAACATGTGGGTCCATATAAAGCACCTAAACCTCCTGCAGCAATATCTACAGTTCATAGTGTTATTGATGTCAAGTAAGTAAATACTTAACAAATAGAGAACATTACATCAAATTTTGCGGTGGTTCCGTTCCAAGAGCACCCACGTATAGTGAAAAACCACATTGTTGTGTTTTGGTAAAAAAAAAACATTTTTATAGTCTAAACCCTGAATGTGCCATTTAATATGGTCCCAGAACACTTTAATTTGATTTAAAACTCAGTTTAATGCATTACCCTTAAAGAAAATGTAAAAGTAAATAAAAAATCTGAATCAGAAAACTGTATTGCTTAAAAAACCATTAGCATTAGCAGTTAGCATTAGCCAAAACAAACACTAATACACAAAAGAAAGGTTGAAGTAACTTTCTCTACCCACATGTTTAGACAGAGCACAGCTTACTAAAACTAAATAAACTGAGATAACTGTTGAAAATTGGTGGTGGGAGAGTTTAAAACACTAAAATACGAGAAACCCGGAGCAGTCGTGCTACATGCTGCAGCAGCTTCTTCTTCTTCTTTTTATGCCAGTTGACAAATTTTCAGTTCAGTTCTCAGAAAAACATCCACGTTAGACTGAGGGGTTACTATATCGGCCTGAGCTAAAACCCCTGATCTTCTCTTCAGTTACATTCTGCTGTCTGTTTTCCTCTCTGTTCATCTCTAACAGGCTTGGCGCCTCAGAGGGGCCGAAAGGCAAAGCCTGCCGACTTTACATTCCTGTTTTGTCTTGCAACACAGCCTTCCCTTCAAACTGCATTCACAGAAAAGACAGGGATTTCCTTGCATCCAGTTTGGTTCATTTTCCGTTGATGTCTCAGAAGCATGTCATACCTTTTTTAACCTCCTTTAGGATTTTTTGAGCTTGCCTTTTGCTGTTCATGTCTTGAGAGCACGAATCTGATCAAGATAATGATAATGAGACCTAAAGGAATAGTGTTTTACACCCCTGCAGGTGTGACAAGATTGGAGTTCAAGTTTTGCTTCTATCAGTTTAGGACTGGGCCTTATGAAGCTACTAAACTATTTCATTAATGTTTCCTTAATTTCTTAACTCTGCTATCTCTGCCATTCATCTTGCATTATCTGCTTTGTCTTTAGTTTGTTGACAGCTTTTTTCACTGTACCTTTTGAACACCACAGTTAGAGGGAGGGGCTGCATGCAGTTTGCAGGATTAGCTGCCGGCTTTGTAAATCAAATGTTCAAACGGCAAATATGCATATAATACTGAACCCACATGTAGTGTATCAGCCATGATTGGAGTCCACATTGTGCTCCTTTAGTTTAGAACAACAGATAAGAGGCTAATGTTGCTAAAAAAGACGAGAACTCAATAGTCACCCAAATCGATTCTATAGTAATACATCACCAAACTCTCATCTTGCCCAAATCTCATTCACACCTCACAGACTCTGTTGCTTAGGACTCAGTTCTCTGATGTATGTCTGTAAATATTAGGCCTGGTTTAAATGGTTGCCTGCAGTGGTGAATATTTTTGTTCATATGTTCATATGTATGTATATATATATATATATAAAACGCACAGTAAAACACAGCCTTTCCTGATACTAATGAAGACCGAATGTGCTTTAAGCAGACTGAGTGTTTTAGTGATGTGTTTTTCCAGGGACAAGTTTGGATTTTTGGGTGAATCTTGACTTCTAGTGCTGCAGTTTTCAACTAAAAAGCAGCATGTGAACAATAAACATGTCTTGGTTGATTGACCACCTCTGGATTAAGGCAATCTTGTTAATTAGATATTTCATTGAACTATCCTTTTAATATATTCAAGGCAGCTTCTAGCAATAGTAGTCATCTGCGTGAGAAAAAATGGTCTAACAACTGGTTATTGGCTACAAATAAGCATTATTGGTCCATACTGCCAGCCATTCACTCTGAGTAATTTATTTTATCCCCTTTTGCCTAATTAATCCTGCCACAGGCCCTACTTTCCTCTCCAGTCTCCACCTGTGTTCACTTCTCCAGTCCACTCCTGTCTTTCCACTCAGCTCTCTTCTTTCTCCACTCGAGTCAAATGGATAGTGACACTGCCCCTCTTGCCAAATTCAGACTGCCTACTTCCCAACATGCTGGACGAATTAAAGTGAGTGACACCCGTGCGCTCGCCAATACGGCAAACACGTCACGGCAAGTGGCCAAAACCAAAAGGCAGACAGTAGTTTGAACCTTGCAGACATTTCAGAGTACAAGAGCTTTGAGATGTAGAGGAAAAAAAGAAGAAAAAAAGAAAAAAGGGAGTGAATACAAGAAAAGGCGCACCGGCCGCTCATATCCCCATGAGCTGAACGACGCTAATTAACGAATCGTGCGTTTATCAGGCTTCGGGCTTCTGATTGCTCTTTTTAATCACTTTTTTCCCCCTCGCCCTTCTATTTTTTCACTCCAGACATGGTGCTCTTATCTGTTCAGGAGCCTCCTCCCATCTTCCCCTGCTCTGCTGCAGTCATTCAAACGCTACATTTCTCCTTCGTGTTGTAACAGCGCGGCCAGATCTACATTTCTGTATTACAATAACGTTCCTATAACTTTTCAACTACAGGTGCGTCCACATAAAGCACCTAAAGCAGAGTTTCTCATGAAACCCATGTATTCTTATGACATACACAGTGAGGTTTGGGTGGGCTGGGGGGCTTATACTGCTGTGTTTATATATATATATATACATGTAAATAAATGAGTATATATACAGACTGCAAAAATGTTCAGTTTTATCTTTTATAGGTAAGTATTAAAGAAGTTTTGAAGAACTGCTGACAATATTTCTCCACATTTCCAAATAAAAATGTTGTTCTTTAAAGCCTCATTTTAAAGGAAATTACATCAGAATAAGAGAAATGCTGCAGCGTTTCCAGAACCTGAATAATTCAAAGAAAACTAATCTCTGGTTCTCTCTT
>JBBJLR010000139.1:14767015-14797194 GCA_037577145.1 Brachypetersius gabonensis | reverse complement strand
CACACACACGCATACACACACACACACACATACACACACACACACACGCATACACACACACACACACACACACACGCATACACACGCACACGCACACACACGCACGCATACACACACGCATACACACGCACACACACACGCATACACACGCACACACACACACGCATACACACACACGCGCACACACGCATACACACACACGCACACACGCATACACACACACGCACACACACGCGCACGCACACACACAGCACACACGCACGCACACACGCACACACACAGACACACGCATACACACACACGCATACACATACACACACACGCACACGCACACACACACACACACACAAACATGTTTCTTTGTGTAGTTCCACCTCCAAAACATATGAGACCGGAGATCAAAAACATTCAGTGTTAATATCTATCTTAATCTATAAAGAAATACTTTTGTCGGAGTGACACCCACCACTGTGCAATGCAGTCATTTTAATAATTATTTAAGTATTTCTCATATAACAATGAACATAATCACAATATAGCAAGGTTTAATGTAGAGATATGAAGCATTTTTTTCCTCAGCATTCATAACTGTGCTAAGAACACAAACATTAGCCTTTAGTTTTGCTCTATATCTCATAAACATAAAAAAAACGACTTCAGCACCCAGACAGAGAATAACGTGTTTAACAAAAAGACGTTCGGAAATTAGCCAGTTAAGAACAATTCATAGCGCAAAAATAATAGCGCAGGATTTTCTAGTATAATCCACAGGTTCTTTGCCTATAGTAAAGCACAGAGTACTGCCCTCTAGCGGACAATGTTTTAATTTACACAAAGAAACAGGAAAAAAAAAAAACAAGGCAATGAAAAAAGTCGCGCGTTTACTATTCCATTAATATGAAACTGCTAAATAAAATAATAATATAATATAACACCCCAATGATAAGTAATACAATAATAAAATACCCCAATTCTGAATAATTATTGAAGCTATTGTTAAATGTAACGATTAGAGATTCTTCCGCCATGAAATATAGTGCGTTTAGAGTGCACCATTGTTGATACGCAACTGTTGGAAATGGTCATTATTCCACTCATTTGACGAAAAGTTTTTTGTCATTAACACATTTGAAGCTTGTGGAACAGTTAAATGATATATTATTTATATATTACTTTTAATACTACAGTTTTCCAGTGCATTATATAGTGAGTACATTATTATGAATTATCATTATTATTATTATGGCTGCTTTTTAGGGAGTTAACTGTGAGTTTATAGATCAGCCAGATTCTATTCAAAAATCTTTTTTATTTACTCAGTGTTTTCTTCTTCCATCAGTTCTCTGTGTGGTTCTTAAGAATGATTTAATTCTTAGTAAAGTGAGTAAATGTTAGTGTTTTAGTCCTATGGCTCTCTAAATGGTTCCTGAGAACAGGAGAACAGTCAGAGGTGATTTAATTCTTACTACAGTGGCTTTAGAGATTTGCGCATTGATACAGAGTGCGCCGGTTCCGAACGCGCTCAGCCAATCAGCGGAACTGTCGGGCCGTAGCTCTGGCTGTTTGAGCTCGAGGTGGCGCGAGCTCGGCTGCCCAGTAAATCTGAGGTAAAAGGTAAAGCTAAGTGTCTTCAATAAAAACATACGTTTAAAGTGGTTTCGGGAGGGTGAGGGATATAAAATGTCCACTGATACTTTCGCTTTGATAATGTAGAGACAGCAGTCCGAGACAAATATATAATTTGAGAGGAAATACGATAAATTTACTTCGATGGGTCCGAGTCTCTCTGAGGGAAGGGAAGCGGTTAAGCCCTCACCACATCGTGTTCAGACACACAGCACCCAAAGACATCCTGACAGAAAAGAATGTGAAGAACATTCTTGTTTGGATAAAAAGCTAATGCTTAAAAACACTCATCTGAGGAGAGCATGCGGCTAAAATCACGCAGGACTCTAAAATGGAGTTTTGAAATCCCATTTGACTGCAATCAATTGACGGTAAGACTGGCTTTTCTTGTCGTCGATCAATAATGTTTTAGTGGTTTGGGTCATAACACTCAAAAACATTGAATATATTCAAAGTATATGTATGTAACAGTACAATTAAAACCTTTTTAAAAGTACAATAAAAACTGGTAGGGTTTAATATGTTTTCATAAAATAAAAATGTTGAAGAAGCAGGGGAACTGACAATTTCAGGTAAAGAATCTGAGTGAACAAATATTTAGAATGATCAGAATCGTTCAGTTGGTTAGTATGACATGTTTTGCCAAAGCAGTGTTAAAGTTGCAGCTATTTTTTTTCCTTCTGATTTGAAGTGAGTTCAAAATGTTTTTCAGAAACACCAAGGACTCCAGGTGGCTTCAGCAGGGCTGTATTTCCAGTTCCCATGTTCCGTAAGTGATTAACTTGTGTCTAAATATATTTGTACTAATGTATATATCCAACCGTTTTGCCTACAGTTTGTGTATTTATCTTCAAATAGTGAGACAGTAGATTAAGGCAGGTGTGAACAAAAGTCTGTGTAAGCTCAGCTTCATATGGATCTTACCAATGTCAGGCTTTGGGCAGATGCAGAAGGTGGATAACTTGGAGGATCTTTAAAAGTATTAAGAGACGTTCTCTGGTACATTAATATATTTAGCAGTTTGGTTACTATTATTGATTGTTAGTCACTATTAGTTGTCACTGTTATAGAATTTTTCCAATATGTGTGAACAGCCGGGTGTTCTGTAACAAAAACATCAATGACTGCTCAACAAAGATCCTGGACATGAGGGATGTGCAAATCAGGTTTATTTAATACACACACATTAACACACGTTAAGAGAGAACCCACAACCCACATCGTCTGACTGGCAAGTTTTGTTTTAATTTGCTTGTTAGAAAGCATATGATTGACTGGAATGACTGATGAATAAATCTGGAGTTATTTTTTCATCATCCCATTGCAATTTTTTTGACCCAACGTGCACAAACCTGTGAAATTTTTTGGGAAGCTTGCAAAAACCAAGAGTTATGGATCAACTTACTCATCTTTATTTAATGTGAGGGAAAGAGATCTGAAGGAGTACAAGATGCAAGTTCAGCGAATGGGAAGCACTCCAGATCTGTCTGTCTTAGTCAATCCCGCTATCCAGTTGACTTTCCTTTCTGTTTTATCGTTTAGTATTTCCATTTCTTTCAATTTCCTTTCATCTTAGTCATGTGAAGACTGTTATCGCACTAGTAGAGAAACAGTAGTAATAATAAGTAATGAAAAAGTATAATGACCTAAGTTGTAATATTGCACATGAAGTTGATTGCACATAAGGTGTTGCAAGTAATGAAGTGATTCAGCGCCCATGTAGAAAATGTCATATGATCTTGCACATAATGATAATGTTTAGCACGTGATAAATACTGCACAATACTGCACATGGTAAACTGTTGCACATCACAACAAAAATAAAGCACATAGTCCTTCTCATAACGATAGTTATTTAATCCAGTAAGAAAATATACAAGAAGAAGCAACAGGCTACTGCACAGATTAGTGTGTGGATGAGTTTTCCTTATTACTGTATATTATTACTGACAGTTTGTACACAAGCACATTAAAAAACTCTCTCTATTGTCATTTCAATATTATTAAATGAAATCCCCTTCACCATCTTTTTTGGTACTCTTCTGTCCTTCACACTTCTCACAGGTCATATGACCCGCATTAGTTTACAGGTCAAGCCGCCCAGGTCATAATGTGACTGGGTAGAGAGATACTGAATGTAGACACACTGCAGAAACCGTGAAACATGGAGGTGTAATCAGAGTGGGCTCCTGTCTCTGTGCTCTCACTTGGGTGCTGCTGGGATGGGCTAGTGGAATGATTCTGGTAGGAAGCGATAACTGCTTTATGCTGCGTCCTGAGGATGAAGGACCCTGAAGCATAAAATTAGGTCAATAATAGTTGTTCAATAATAGTTGTCTTTAGTTTGTATTTTTATGATCACTAATGTTTCTGAGTTGTTGGAATTACTTAATTCTATATCTATGACAGGACTACAGTGATTATTTACTCTTCTGCCTGGTATATTTTCTTCACCACTGTTCTACTACATCTCTATTAAAAGTGATCAATCTGTTACGTTCCTTAGGGGAAGAGACTTCATGCAGTAAGCCCTAATTTTTCATCCTAAATTTTATATGATCATTTCATATTGTTTAATTGTAGATTTCATCTAAATGCTTTTAATATATTGTATCTGTTTCACGAATAACATAATCAGGATTCCCCCTCATTCCCCCTCTTCCATCCTTGAAGAGCGATGAGTCTGAGGACTCTCCAAATATTAGGTAAGTAAATATTAAGGAAGTGATTTTGACATTAAATGCTTAAGTCTGGTCTTTTTTGTAAATGTATTGAAAACAAAGATTTTTTAACACATCTTGTGACTCTCTGCCACTTTAATCAACTGTAATTTCTTTTGGAAAGCTGTAGTATTGAGACATTAACAATTTATTGTTCTTATTGTTTTATGTGAAATTAAAACATAGGTGTGTTATGTTTTTGGTGAAAATGCTATTTTTTCTCAAGTAAATAAAATTGTCAAAATCATTTATTCTAAAATGAACATTTTGAAGCAGTTAGCCAGTGAAATATGTTTATAATGTACATGTATGTGCAGAGAAAAACGAATAATTATAACATTTTGACAATACTTCAACCTGTTATCACCACTGGAGTAAGAGATGTCACATTGTAAACAGTTGTTTCATCCTGGATTTTGTTTGATTGTTTCATATTGTGTAACTGTCTCACTTTTTTTTTTACATTGTCTGTTTCAGGGAAGAGATGTTTTATGCGATTATCCATCATGTGAATCAGCTGTGAATTCTATGATGATCTTGTTAAACACTTTTGTTTTGTTTTGTGTTTGTGCACATTTGTCAGGGTTTAGCGTCTTATTTATTTCGTGTGAAGTTTACAGTTTTTTACTATTCTTTCATTTTTTTTCTTTCAGGTCAAATACAAGAACTGCATCTCCAGCTCCATCATGCACTTCTTTCAAGTCTGACCAGTCAATGGACCGACCGATTGTGTTCCAAGATGGGAGTTTTCTCTTTCTGTGAACAAGCAATTTTTATTTAAGTGTGTCACTTCTCGTCCTCTCAGGGCTTCAAGCACGGCTCGTCTTCAGCCTCCATTGCTCGAAAGAAGAGGAAGACGTAAAGACTCTTCTCACTCTTGGCTCCCCAGCGGTGGAACGAACTCCCTCTTCCGATTAGACCTGCAGAGTGCCTCGTTGTCAAGGAGCACCTTACTGAGAAACTTTGCCTCTCGTTTCTGCTTATTTATCTCTTCGTCCACAACTCTCTACCCCACCCCAACCCCAACCCTAACCCGCCCAACCCCAACTCCAACCCCAACCCCAACCCCAACTTTAACACCACCCCGCCCACCCCGCCCAACCCCAACCCCAACCCCAACCCCAACCCCAACCCCCACCCCATTAAAAAAAAAAAAAAAAAAACTCCGTGCCTTCCTTACTTTGACTTAACTTCTGACTTTTCTTTGATGTTTTTTTCTTTAAGGTGTATTTATCCTGCAGTAACTTGGTTGAATAGTGGACACTGATTTAAGTTTAGTTTTACAGGTTTAATGAACAGATGTGGACGTCTTAAACACAGATGTATGTCGCTTTCGATAAGAGCGTCAGCAAAATGCAGTGAATGTCAATGCAGATTTCATCTTAATACTTTTAATATATTGTGTCTGTTTCAGAGAAAAGACATTTTATGCAGTTATCCATCATGTGAATCAGCTCTGATTTATATCAGATTGATTTTGTTAAACACTTTCATTACGTTTTGTCTTTCTGCACCTTTCTCAGGCTTAAGCATTTGAGTTGTTTCATTTGATGGTTGCATTTTTCCTATTTTGTCTTTTTTTCACACAGATCAAATACAAGAACTGCATCTCCAGCTCCATCATGCCCTTCATTTAAATCTGATCAGTCAATGGACCGACCGATTGTTTTAAAGTTGATGTGTTATCTTTCTGTGAATAAGCAATTTTTATTTCTGCATTTACCCAGAAATCTGATAGATTCACGTATTCTGTGTATTCATGTGTTCAAATTGTGTAATTGTCTCACATTTTTCTCCTCACAAGTGTAGATTTCATCTCTATGCTGCTAATGTATTATATTGTTTCATGAATGACATCATCAGGATTCCAGCTCTCAGTCAGTCTTTGGCAAGCGATCAGTCTGACTCCTCTCACAATTTTCAGTAAGTATATTTTAAGGATGTGATTTCAACATTTAAAGCTCCAGTCTGGTCTTTTTGTTAAGTGAATCTATTGAGTGGACAGACCGATTGTGTTCAAACATGAGTGTGTTGTGTTTTTGGTGAAAATGCTGTCTTTTGTCAAATAAATTAAGTGGTCAAAAACAAATGATTATAATGTTTTGATGATGCTTCAACCTGCTATCACCACTGGAGTAAGAGATGTCACATTGTAAACAGTTGTTTCATCCTAGATTTTGTATGATCGTTTCATATTGTGTAACTGTCTCACATTTTTTTATATTGTGTCTGTTTCAGGGAAGAGACGTTTCATGTAACTATCCATATTGTGAATCAGCTGTGAATTATATGAGAATGATATTGATACACACTTTCATTACATTTTGTCTTTCTGCACATTTCTCAGGCTTTAGCATTTAATTTGTTTCATACGAAGGTTGCATTTTTACTGTGTTTTCTTTTTTCACGCAGATCAAATACAAGAACTGCTGCTCCAGCTCCATCATGAACATCATTCTAATCTGACCAGTCAATGATTGTGTTCAAAGATGAGTGTTATTTTTCTGTAAACAAGCAGTTTTTATTTCTGCAATAATAAGTAAATTTGTCTGTTTCAGGGAAGAGACATTTCATGTAACTATCCATATTGTGAATAAGCTTTGAATTATATGAGAATGATCTTGTTAAACACTTTCATTACGTTTTGTGTTTCTGCACATTTCTCAGGCTTTAGCGTTTAATTTGTTTCATACGAAGGTTGCATTTTTACTGTGTTTTCTTTTTTCATGCAGATCAAATACAAGAACTGCATCTCCAGCTCCATCATGCCCTTCATTTAAATCTGATCAGTCAATGGACCGACCGATTGTTTTAAAGTTGATGTGTTATCTTTCTGTGAATAAGCAATTTTTATTTCTGCATTTACCCAGAAATCTGATAGATTCACGTATTCTGTGTATTCATGTGTTCAAATTGTGTAATTGTCTCACATTTTTCTCCTCACA
Organism: Brachypetersius gabonensis; assembly: GCA_037577145.1. Lineage (NCBI taxonomy): Eukaryota > Metazoa > Chordata > Actinopteri > Characiformes > Alestidae > Brachypetersius > Brachypetersius gabonensis. The sequence goes on along the minus strand of JBBJLR010000139.1, from coordinate 14,789,903 downwards.
AGTGTAGATTTCATCTCTATGCTGCTAATGTATTATATTGTTTCATGAATGACATCATCAGGATTCCAGCTCTCAGTCAGTCTTTGGCAAGCGATCAGTCTGACTCCTCTCACAATTTTCAGTAAGTATATTTTAAGGATGTGATTTCAACATTTAAAGCTCCAGTCTGGTCTTTTTGTTAAGTGAATCTATTGAGTGGACTAATAAGTTGTGTTCAAATATGAGTGTGTTATCTTTCATTGAACAAGCAATTTGTTTTCCCCAATATGTCTGTATTTGACATTTGCATTTGATCCACAGTTAGAAGCTGTGCTTCGAAACACCGGCACTTCAGTTCTACATAGTATTGAAAGGTTAGTGTTGAGTGAACTGTCACTAGTTTAAAGTTTGGTGTCTTGGTTCTCTAAATGGGTAAATTGTTGTTTCAGCTCTGTTTTTATTTTCTCTTAATTGTTTGGTCCTGAATGGTCTCAGTGTTTTTCTGGAGGAAGAGATGTCACATTGTAAACAGTTGTTTCATCCTAGATTTTGTTTGATCATTTCATATTGTGTAACTGTCTCACATTTTTTTACATTGTGTCTGTTAATCAACCATCATGTCACTTCTCGTCCTCTCAGGGCTTCAAGCACGGCTCGTCTTGAGCCTCCGTTGCTCAAAAGAAGAGGAAGACGTAAAGACTCTTCTCAGTTTTTGCTCCCCAGTGGTGGAACGAACTCCCTCTTTTGATTAGATCTGCAGAGTCCCTTGCTGTCTTCAAGACCCACCTCTTCCAGGAGCATCTTAGTGACTACCTTTGCCTCTCATTTTTGCTTATTTATCTCTTCTTCTCCATCTTTCTACCCCACCTCCCCAGCCTCCAGGTTTAATGAACAGATGTGGACGTCCTGAGCACTGATGTGTGTTGCTTTGGATAAGAGCGTCAACAAAGTGCTGTGAATGTCAATGCAGATTTCATTTTAATGCTTGTAATACATCGTCTGTTTCAGGGAAGAGACCTTTTATGCAATTACCCTTCATGTGAATCAGCTGTGATTTATATCAGAATTAACTTGTTAAGAAACACTTGCTTTACGTTTTTTTTTTGTGCACATTTCTCAGGCTTTAACATTTGATTTGTTTCGTATGGAGTTTCAGGGCTTCGTCTAGAGCCTCAGTTGCTCCAAAGAAGAGGAAGATGCAAAGACTCTTCTCACTCTTGGCTCCCGAGTGGTGGAACAAACTCCCTCTTCCAATTAGACGTGCAGAGTCCCTCGCTGTTTAAGACCTTTTCAAGGAGCACCTTAATGACTTACTTTGCTTTTCGTTTCTGCTTATTTATCTCTTCTTCCCCATCTCTCTACCCCACACTGCCCATAAATAACCTCCGTGCCTTCCTTACTTTGACTTAACTTCTGACTTTTCTTTGACGTTTTTTTCTTTAAGGTGTATTTATCCTGCAGTAACTTGGGTGAATAGTGGACACTGATTTAAGTTTAGTTTTACAGGTTTAATGAACAGATGTGGACGTCTTGAGCACAGATGTATGTCGCTTTGGATAAGAGCGTCAGCAAAATGCAGTGAATGTCAATGCAGATTTCATCTTAATACTTTTAATATATTGTGTCTGTTTCAGAGAAAAGACATTTTATGCAGTTATCCATCATGTGAATCAGCTCTGATTTATATCAGAACTATCTTGTTTAACACTTTCATTACATTTTCTTTGTGCACATTTCCCAGGCTTTAGCATTTTATTTGTTTTGTATCGATGTGGTATTTTTACTATTTTGTATTTTTTCATGCAGATCAAATACAAGAACTGCATCTACAGCTCCATTATGCACTTCATTCAAATCTGATCAGTCAATGGACCGACCGATTATGTTTAATGATGGATGTGTTATCTTTCTGAGAAAGCTATTTTTATTTCTACGTTCACAAGTAAATCTATTACTCACATTTCTCACAAAGGTGGATTTTTTTCAATGCTTTTAATGTATTGTAGTTGTTTAATGAAAGACATAATCAGGATTCCATCTCTCAGTCAATCTCAAAATATTAGGTAAGTTTGTATTAAGGAAGTGATATTTTAAGCAACACTTAAAGCTCCAGTCTGGTCTCTTTGTTAAGTGAATCTCTTCAGTGGACAGACCAATTGTGTTCAAACATCAGTGTGTTATCTTTCATTGAACAAGCAATTTCTTTCAATGTGTCTGTGTTTACTATTTGTATTTGATCCACGGTTAGAAGCAATGCTTCGAAACTCCTGCACTTCAGTTCTACACAGTATTGAAAGATTTGTGTTCTTTGTTCAAAGTTTTCAAAAACCTTTTATTCATGTTAATCAGGTCAAATACAGGAAGTGCATCTCCAGGGACCGACCAATTGTGTTGTCATGAGTGTGTTAAGTTTTTGGTGAACATGCAGTTTTTTTCTCGAGTAAATAAAGTGGTCAAAATCATTTATTTTAATGTGATAACTTGATAAATGTTTATAAAGTACATGTATGTTCAGAAGAAATGATTCATGCAATTATCCATCATTTAATTCAGCTGTGAATTATATCAGAATGATCTCGTTTGGTCTTTGTGCACATTTCTCAGGCTTTAGCATTTGATTAGTTTCGTATGAAGGTTGCATTTTTTAATATTGTCTCTTTTTCCCACAGATCAAATGCAAGAACTGCCTCTTCAGCTCCATTATGAACTTCATTTAAATCTTCCCAGTCAATGGACCGACCGACTGTTCATTTACAAACAAATGTAGACAGATTTGTGTATTCTGTGTTATGCGTTTTAATGTTAAACAGGGTAAACTTAACACCAACAACTCTTACAGAGAATTCTGAATGTGCTGAGGGAATAAAAGGTTTTAAGATGAGCCTGACACACCTATCTATCACTAAACAGCATAATTAGTGACAACAATAATAATTATTATGGTAATAGATGATTTCTTTGCAGTGAAAAGGACCCTGCTGTGCCTCTTCAGAACCCCCCTATGTCTCAGAGGCGTGGAAGGAGCTCTAACCCCAGAGGTCTGTCCCAACACGCCTCACAATGATGAGCTGCACATCTTGAATTCACTGCTGTGAAAAGTATCCTCTGGGTCTGGAGGGTTGGAGCTGCTGCTCTGACCCGGTGTAACCTGTTTCACTAAAGCTCCATCTCTCTCTTGTGCAGAACATGTGCTGGGTTTATTGTGCTGCTTCAGTCCTCCACTACCAAGGTCAGGGGCTTCACTGTGGGGGGTGGAGTGGAACGTAATAAACATTTACTTTGGTGTGCAATTTTAAATTTATACTAGTAGACGTGAGTCTTGGGTCATACAGGCCTTATTACCTTATTACATTATGTTCCTGCCTGGAGGTGTCACTAAGCTATGAACTAAACCCATCAGTGTCAAGAGATCCCAAATACTGTCCAAGTACAAATATAATTGAACTGGAAATTATTTGAGATTAAGCTGATTCAGTTATAGAAATATTTTATCATGAACAGTTCATATACCTAAGCATTATTTGCTACCTATTATCTAGTTGTGGTTGTTTTACTCTATAAAAAGACACTTTGCTGCTATTGTATATGAACGTGTGTCTGTGTAAATGTTTATAGGAATGACCTGCAAGACCTGCTTTCAGAACTACTGGACCAAAGCAGCTGTAAGCTCTTGAAGAAACTACTTTCAGGAAACATGCAGTCCGGTGTGTATGTGGGTTTATGTACCATTAACATTTATAATTAATTTAAACTAAAAATTTTAAATAGTTTTTTCTTAGATATGAGAGAAAAAAACCTAGAATCTTGCAGACCGCCAGTTCCCCCTCCCCAGGGGTGCTGGAGGCATTTTAATCTGGGGGGATGCAGCGCTCTACGTCTTAGCTGTTGTCCAGGAGGGGGAAAGTAGGCAGGGAGTGGGGGTGGGGGCCAATGAATGAATTTGAAAAGCGTTCCGGCGCCCATGTCCTTCCCGCATCTGATATCTGATAACGCATCTGTGTTTATTCTGCCTAGTTCTTAGCAAATTAATTCTACTTCTAATATGATTTCTTCTCACAATATTTGCTGAATGAAATCAGTCCATTTCACTCACTCACTTGCCTCATAACTAATTGTCTAGGGCAAAAACGATTATTCGAGTAACTCAAATAAATCGATTACAAAAAATGTTCAAGGCAAATTCCTTGAGGCTTTGTTTAATTTATGTCAGCAAGCTCCATCTATTTGTATCTGCTATCATATCACTCCTGCTTTGTAGACGACTGTTGTAACTGATGCGCATTTCAAAGATTTAAGACGACACGTTTATTTTGCTCTCTACGGAAATGGTGGAAAATGAAGATGTGTTTGCATAGAAGGCAGACAATGTCTAAATTTTGAGACCAATCTACACTGCATAATGCGGACAACTTAGTGCAGTGTATACACTGTAAAATGAACCTGGCCTACCACAACAGTACATAGTCAATGCTGCAGCACCTGAACCGAAAGCATCCTCACGTGAACTGTACTTCTCCGCTCTGGCTTGGAGCCTCTACAAGGACACTAGCGCTTGTTAGAGCGTACAGTATTTGTAATTATTTGTAGGCTGTGTTATGAGTCGATAGTGACTAGGCATGATAAGTAGCAAGAGGACCTACCAGCCTGTCGAGTTTGAATCCTTTTTCTATTTCTCTCATAGAGTTCAAGATTCAGGATTCAATGTTAGAGGTGTGAACATTCACTGGTCTCACGATTCGATTCAATTACGATTATCATGTATTCGATTCAATACCACCTCCACGGGGTGGAGGTAGCTCAGTGAGTAGGATACTTGCCTCCGGACCATGAGGTCATGGGTTCAAATCCTACCTTCAGCACCACCACTGAGTCCCTGAGCAAGACCCTTAACCCCAAGTTGCTCCAGGGAGAGACTGTCCCCTGTAGTTAGGGGAATAGAAGTTACTTTGGATAAAAGCGTCTGATAAATGCTGTAAATGTAAACAATAGAATACATCAATTTTGTACATTACATCAGGGTTAGACATAGACATATATATATATATATATATATATATAAGGGAGCAGACAGAAATGTGAAGGGGGCACACGTTGGTGACGGAGGCCGGAAAGGGGGGTGTGCTCTGGATAACTGTTTTTGTCTTGTAATGTCTTTGTCAGGCCTCTACCCTAAGACCTGCCCAACTTGGGTGTCGCACCTGAAGGCTAAGCTGCTGCTGGTGTAGCTCTTAGGGTCACTGAGGAATGCAAACTCCCTGACCACGATAAGGTGGCAGTCCCTCGGGGGGAAAATTTAAGAATAAAGCAAAAAATAAAATGAAACATTCCTCCAGATTATAACAACTAAAAACATAACATTTACATTAATTGGATGCACTATGTCAAATATATTCTATACCAACAATAAAATTTTAACAAAACTAAAAAGGGTAGGAGGTGTTAAAAAAGACTCAATTCACCATGTCTTGAAAAATAAAACTGAAAAATGTCTCACGGAGGCGCTTGTGGGATCAAGAAAGAAACATTTGTGACCCGATCTGCCGTAATGAGTTGGAAGTCGGCATTCTATTTATTGAGATATGGGCTGATTATGTTGAAAAATATATAACACCGGGTCATTTGCATGCTAACAGTGATTAGATGTTTAGCTGGGGTGCGGGTGAGTGGGGGATCTCTGCTGAGTACTGTGTGAGGCTCATCTTATTTGTGCCTTTTCTAGTGGATTTTTCAGCTACTCTTGTAAATCTTGTCCATATTCAGTTTGTGGGTAATCTATTATTTTCTTTCTTCTAAACTTCTACAAGCGTAGAGCTGGCCCCTTTCACATTATGTTTTCAAATATAAGCACTGATATTTAAGCTCCCGTTTTTATTCAACAAAAACAGGAAATGTAAACAATAATAGTTTTGAGAGTGGACGCATTTTTGGCTGGTGCACACGCGTGAGTAACGTCAGTGAGTTACTGCTATCTGCGCGGAGAAACGCTGTACTCTGGTCACGCAGCCCCAGTCACTACCTGGACCACTTTTTAACAGGATTTTTAAAGCCACCTCCAGAAAATCAAGCAGTGCCATTATGATATAATTGATTATGTTCTGCCACTGCATCGATGCAGAATTAGCCACATCTGCGTCCTGGTGCATCAATGTTTCCCGGAGGATTATGAAATCTATGTCCTTTGTGTTTACAATTTTTATTTTTGCACCCAAACAGTAAGGATGTAATGCCCTGGATGTTCCACATGGCTATTGTGCTGTGCTGGCGGTGTCACATTAAGTGGCCGGATGTGTAGTTGTTGCCTGGGAGGAAGGTGTTTGGGATATGCCTTTTGTGATATGATCTATCTTGCCCTTGGGTGCGATGGTCTGTGTGATCTGGATGTTTTGGCACATTTCTGAGGGCCGTCCGGGCTATGTCCAAGGGCAGCATCTTTCTGGTTTTTGGCGAACCTAATGACTTTGTCTTTGTGTAAGCAGACGTGATCATGGAGGCTGTAGATGTAGAGATTGGGGTGGCGTGCCAAACATTTGGCATTAATATGACCTCTGCGTTCACCCACTGGACTGTCCGTCCTGGGAAGGATGCAGGATATTATTATTTTTTTTAACGAGGGGAACTTGTGTGTGGCCATTTGTGCCACTCTTCTGATAGAATCTGCTACCTGTTCTTGCTGAGTCCTGAGATCGATGATGCCGGTGTCAGTGATTATATGGCTCGGTGAATTGGTGGTAGTTTATTGATGATCTCAAGTGAATCACTGGACCGGGGACACCATAGTTTTGAGACTCTGTATCCAGGGGAGAGTTGTTTTTCATTTAAGAATTTTCTGTTGGTGTCAATTAGGATTACCACATCCGCCTCTGTGTAGGTGTGTGTCTGGACTTTCAGAGGGTGTTGACTTTTGGCATTGGAGCTTTCCTTAGCCTGAGTCTGTGGCTCTGTCAGGGGGCTTGAATCTGTGGGACAGAGGCTCAGTGGCTCAGTCTGTGATGTTGGTGTCTTGTCTCAACTGTCCAGGTGTTTGAGTGTTTGAGTGTGGGGTGCTCCATCCACTGCTGGTCATGGTGGTTGCTGACCAGGGTTGAGACTTTCGAGTTGTTCGCTTAGTATTTTCAGCGTCTGACTCTTCACTAGGAGTTCCTCTTTTACTGTTTTAAGCTCCATCCTTAGTGTGTGATTGGTTTTTCTCTCCTCCTGCTCTTTTCTCTGGCCTGGGTTTACACCACTGCCCGATTCTGTCTCATCCGCCTTTCCCTCCGATCCCAAGTCTTAATGTTGGTAAAGTGGGCCTGTACAGACCTGAAGCTGGCTTCACTGCCCTGGAACATGATTATCCCATTGTAGTAGATGATCACGGTCAAAGTAGTGCTATTACAGTCCTGTTCCTCAATCTGCCTTCCATTACATATCCCTCTATTCCTGTGCTGTGGGTGGTGTGAACAGACAGCACTGTCGCGCCTCAGGTTTTCACATTATCCGGATAGATTATGACTAGAGACTGGAGACTGTTAATCGATTTATTAGACATGGCACGGCTTGGTTCTTTCACAAAATAACTAACTTGTTTAGAAACATTTATTTTGAGTTGTGGTCGGTCCTGCACCTGGTTTTTGTTTTTAATTGCCTCTGAATTCTTCTTCGTAATTCTTTGTGTCTTCTGTGTAATTTGCCGCTTTACTTTGGTTTTCTCTTTATTTAAAGTCCTGCATTTGTAAAATTTTCAGGAACTCTAGTAAAGCATGTCTTCACTTCTGTTAAACTTTCTTGGTGAATGCACCAGTAGACCCATGCAATAGACTCTCCACTGTGTGAATGCATAACCAACATTACAGACTTTCAGGGTCTCTTTCATTTAATAACTTTCTGCACTATTCATGTGCCGGAATGGTCACAGCCATGCTGAGGGAAAAAAGGCATGAACACATCCAGCAAGTGATCGTTAGTATGAGGTAGGGGATTAACACAATAGTCAACTACAGAGGCGCGAGTCGATGCCCCCTGAGAGAAGTTGACTAGTCGTGTGTTTCTTTCCTCTGTCTGCCAGTGCTTGTGTACGCGATACAATCTCTGCCTCTGATTGGCTTAGACTGACACGCGTTCCTTGGTTTAACCAATTATTATTGTCCCTTCATAAAAGGGGCGGCACCGTTGACATGAGGGGAACCTAAACATGAGATGACAACAAGACCAGAAAATTCAAGGTATTCTAAATAAATGAATACTGTCATCAAAATTAACTCTTAAGATATGATTATATAACTGTGTGTACGGTTTTATTGCCAATATTTTTGCAAAACCGTTCTTAAATGGATTTACATGGATTTTGACCGGCAGATATGGACACAGGAGTTCCTGCCATTATTGATTTTAGTGGCTGCGCTGCGTCTAGACAGAGCCTCTGTACATCACTGTACATGTATCAAGATCAATTAACAGACTACAACACTTTATTAAAGCCTACAACTGGTCTAACAGCGCTGATTAGCCTTTGTTCACTCAAAACTTAGACCAGTGAAGTGACAAACAGAACAGAAGCCTGATGGTGATCAGAGGGAAATGTTTAACCTGCAAACTCACCGTTTACTCGCACTCTTCCTCTGCATCAACATCTCAGGAACAATTCAGTCAAAATTCTTTTCTTTAAAAACGTATTCAGTGTGTTGTCGCTATACTTTACTTCCAAGGAGATAATTTTTAAATACAGCGTCACTAAACGTCGTCTTCTAGCTACTAACTGGCTCAATAGCGCCATCTTCATGAAAGTAAAAAACAGCAGCTAGGCTTAACTGAATACAACAATGAAAATATATTTTTATTAACATAGTAAATAAAACATTAAATTCACTTTATAATACACATCACATGTGGTTTACAGGTATGAGATTGTACATAAACTCAGGCTAAATAATGATGTCGTAGCTTTTTGCTCCGTTGCGCGGCTCCGCTGGATGGGGGTGGAGTTACAAGGGTTTGGTGACAGCTGTAGTGTCCAATGGAGGAAAGAGATTTAATCCCAAGCTATTTTCAACACTTTTCATTGGTTAATAATTTCTAAATTTTACAGACCCATGTGGAGACTGAGCAGTAGTATCGATTTATGAGGGAAAAAAAACAAAGACCAAAAGTGGAGTTACTAGGTTTCCGCCCGACAGCGACGTTATACTAATATACAGCATAATTAAGTATACGAACTATGTGTAGTATGTTTGTATTTTCATAATCTGCATACAGTTGTTTTTTATCCTGCGTTTTAAATTTGAGCATTACTCTGGGTTTCTCTGGGCCAACATTTATCTTTACATGTTTTCATATTTCCCCTACTCATGTTTATATTTGCACACAGTTGAGGTCTTAAAGTGCTGCCTATTAAAAAAAAGTTCTAATAGTAATATGATACATTTTATTTATATACATTCTATACAAAAATCTCAAAGTGCATACAGATAGAGAAAATAACTAAACAACAGGACGTCCAGGACAAGAACCCTGTGCTCGACAGTCAAAGTATTGGGGACCACGAGGGCAGTTAGCGGCTTTCTTTACAGAGACGGCGGGCCAGCCGAGTATCTCCAGGCATGATGGTGACTCTCCCTGTGTGGATGGAGTTTTAGTCATTTACCTTAATTATTTAAGCAATACAAAACACCTAAATGCTTAAATCCAAGTCATCTGTTAGTCATTTTGCATAAACAGAAACAATGCAGCAATATTTTGTCATTTATTATTTGTCAAATATTTTACATTTATTATATTCAACATAGTAACTTTAAATGCATTTACATTGCCATGAACATACACATTATATATATATATATATATATATATATACACACACACACACACATATATATATATATATATATATACTATACTTAAAGCTGTAAGTATTTCGTATTAAGTGTTTGGACAGAAGTAGTCGTGGCCTACAAAAAAGTCTTAATTGTCTCAGCCCTGGTCCAGGTGACCTCCAGCTTTTCACACTGAAGTGTTTTCACTGCTCCACCACACCTGATCTCGTTAACAAGCTCCTTCTGTGCTGAAGTGGTTTCTTAAAGAAGCAAAAGAACCTAAATGTGTTTGGCAGGATGGCCTCCACGACCAAGGCTTGAAAATAGTTGAATATCCAAATCTTCTCAGTCTTAATCCTGGAGCACTGCTGCCGTCCATATTGTGTTTTTTCTTTTCTCACATGGTTCCCTAATCCTGGTCCTGGATTCCACTGTCCTACTTATTTAAGTGCTTTCCCTTATTTAACGAACTTAAACATAGGAAGGGTGTGTTGAGGAGGTGATTAGTTGGATCAGGTGTGTTGGAGCAGTGAAAACACTCTGCAAGAGCAGGACTTAAAAACACTTCTAACAAACCCATTTCCCCTCAACATCTCTTTAACTAGTGCTGTGTTGGAAGCAGGTCTGCTGTAACACCAGATAGTCATCAAACCTTTCCCTGGAGATCCACACAAATTAATCTGATCCAGCCAGTCAGGGTCTTCAGAAGAACATAATGAACTGGGAGAGGTGCATGGGATTGCACTGGAATGCTGAGCTCCCAAGACTGAGCTAAAACACTTCAAGGTGCCTTTGTCTTCAGCAGGTGTACATTCAACACACACATAGTTTTATGAGATATTTCTCCTTAGACGTATCAACATTGACAGTGTGTTCCAGTTCCAGAGGCACATCTGAGCACTTTCACTGCTTCCAAAACTCCTGATACAACTAATCAACTAAGCCCTTACTGTGCTGAAAGGGGTTTGGTGAAGAAGGGAAGGAACTAAAAGGACCAGGATTGACAAAAAAAAGAGTCCCACATTATTGCAGCAACTCAGTAGAACTATTTCACTTTCTGATCAAACAGGCCTGTAAAAGAAACTTTGGTTTAAAGGCAATCATGTTATATAAAGATAATTTCCCATGTCCTTTATATTATATCGAGGTTCCTCAAGCTTTACTAACACATCTCATTTACAAAAGTAGTTCTCTAAAGAACAATTGACTGGAAGGTTCTTTGGGAAAGCCAGAAAGGTTTATATGTTACAAAATGGTAAAAATAATGTTATTCTAATATGTGCTGATTTCAGCATTGTCTGGGATGAATAAAATATGCTCCACAAAAAGTGGTGCTTCACCATAAGTTCTACACTCATGAAACTGGAACAGTGTGTGTGTGTACTTGGGAGATTTTGAGGCGAATCAACATTTGTTTTGATTCAAACACATGATGCTGTCAGAGAAACAGGTTTACAATAAGAGTCGTCAGAACCTCACTGATGATCCACCAGCTGAAACCAAGCTTCTGCAGAAAAAAGTTCTAACTCACTAAAATCTTTACTACTGATCTTATCCAGAGCTCATAAAGTCATGGTTCTGTTCAGTCCGGCAAACATTTTGTTCTGTCAACAAGAAGCCAAAGGTGCGGCCAGAGTGCCAAACTTTAAAGAAACAGCACTTATAAAGTTAATTATGATTCTGAGTCACTTACTGTTAATATTGTTCTTTTTACTCTGATTTAAACCAAGATCACTTAAGGTCTCATAACAGCATGTTTTTTCACAAGATGGTCCCTTTCCATTGCTGCAAAGAACTTGTCTTGACATCTTCTACCAAACTTCCAATCGTCAAGATAAACCCCCCCAAAAAAGGCTTGGCCTGTGTGAGACTTGGTAGAGTAGTGGTAAAGTCCTCGCCTCTAATGCAGGAGGATCTTGGTTCAAATCTTGCCTAAGCTGCAAGAAGGAACAAACTTTTAGACAGTTTAAACCTAACAAACTTAAAACACAAAGCTAGTTAGTTCGTTCCTACTGTCTCAAAAGTTCGACGCCATTTTTTCCAGAGTAAAACCCCCTGCTGTCTCTGGTTTCAGGCTCTATAACCCCAGCGGGTCATCGCTCAGGAGCCCGGGGGGGGCCGACGCAAATGTTCCCCCCCCCTTGTTCGGTTTTGGTGATTGCGGAGACCCCTGCCCAGGACTCGAACCCATGGCCTCTGAATCTTGGAGGCATTGCTCTAACCACTGAGCCACAGGATCCCACACCCAGCAGCTCTTTTTTTTGGTCATTTGACTTTCAGACGAAGTCTGACATTCAAGACATGAAGCTAAAAGCTCTGATTCGAACCCACAACTTGCAGGTCATGGAGGTGGTGCTCTTACCACTGCACCACAGGATCTCGCAGCTAGCTCATCTTTTTTTATTGGAAATTTGACTTTCAGATGATGTCTGCTGTTCAACACATAAAGCTAAACACTCAGATTAGAACCCACAATCTCCAGGCTCTGAAGACGCACTCTTACCACTGAGCCACAGGATCTCACAGCTGCTGAGCTTATTTTTTGGGAATTTGACTTTAAGATTGGCTCAGATGTTTACGACATAAAAACAGAAGTTCTGATTTGAACCCACAACTTTCTGGTTTTAGAGTCAGTGCTCTTCCTACTGCACCACCTGATCACAGCCTTTAAGCCTTTTTTTTTTTAGGACATTTTACTTTCCGATGAGTTCTAATGTTCAAGACAAAAAGCTAACGGCTCAGATTAGAACCCACAGACTCCTAGCCTCAGCTAAAGTGCTCTTACTAATGAGCCACAGGATCACACGGCTCTTTAGCCTTTTTTTTTTTTGGAAATTTGACTTTCAGATGAGGTCTGCTGTTCATGACACAAAGCTAAAAGCTCTGACAAGAACCCACAAGTGCCTGGACTTGGAGGCAGTGCTCTTCCCACTGTACCACAGGACCTCATATCTCCCAAGCCTTTTTTGGGAAATTTGACTTTCATATGAGGTCTGATGTTCAATACATAAAGCTAGAAGCCCTGACTAGAACCCACACCTTCTGGGTCTCAGAGGCAGGGCTCTTCCCAATGCACCACAGGATATCCTTGCTGTTTTGTCTTTTTTTTTTCTTTTGAAAAGTTGACCTTTAGATGTCTGACGATCAAGACATAAAGCGAGAAGCTCTAATCAGAACCCACGACCTCCAGGTCTTGGAGGAGAGCTGCAGGCTCTCACAGCTTTTTATTGGGAAATTTGACATACAAGACATAAAAGAGAAAGTAGATCCTAAAACCTTCTGTTCCTAAGACCACTGCCAACTAAACAACTTCTTATTTTCAGATCAATGTGATGCTACTTTCTACACTTAAGGCCACAGTTTAAACCAGTGCACTGTAAAACCAGGTCAGAGGCTCCATTTATTTTTCTACATTTGACTTTCAGATGAAATGTGGCATACAAGACATTGAAAGTACAAGACTGATTAGATCCTACAACCTTCCAATCTGGAGACCACAGCTAAAACTGGTGACCTACTGGGCTTGGCAAGCAGTCTAACTTATTTAAGATATATGACTTTCAGATGAATGGTGACACGCAAGATATGAAGTTAAAGACTCAGGTTTGATCCCACAGTCTTCTGTTTTTGAGACTGTAGCCTAATCTGGGAGCTACAGAGCTGGGCCAAAAGCTGAACTCCTTTTTTGAATATTTCACTTTCAGATGAAGCTTTACATACAGAAAACTAAAGATTTGGGTTTTATCCCATGACCTCATGTTTCTGAAGGCCCAGCTTAAACAAGTAAGCTGCATGGCTTGATAGGCCATGCCCCTTTCCCCCCCCTAAATGTATCTTTCAGATTCCTAAATCATCTCAGCCTGAAGACTGTGAGTTTGAAATGAACAAGTATAAAGATGTCATTTAAGTGAGCCCATGGCCCATTGATAACCTTCCCTGAAGGCAGGAAGACTACAAGCCCATGATCTTCTGACTCTCATAAACAATCTATGGTTCCTTCTAAGCCCATCCAGGGGTTTCAAACCTGTGAGTCCCATGTAGTGTTATTAGAGTCCTGTTGGTGTAATGGTCAGGTGTCCCATTACTTTTGTTCATATAATTTAGACGAAAGTAACAGAACGCCTGACCCGCCACGAAAACCAGCCGTGACATAAAGCTGCGTTCCTGACCTCAGAAATGCTTTACAGAATAAACAAGCAACAAGTCCCACTAAGGATTTAAATGCAGTGTCATTATGATCCCTGTTGGTGTAGTGGTCAGGCGTCCCAATACTTTTGTCCCAATATTGTGTATGTAAATGCTTTTAAATGAGTGAAAGACAATGCAAATATGAGTTTCGATTCAATAAATAACTGCATTATTTTTAATTCAATATTATAGAACAATTAACAGAGCATTAAAGCTGCTGTCTGTGATGAATTATTTTTTAAAATAAGCAAAATAAAAAGGAAGAAGGAAACACCATGTGATTCGTGTGATGGAATTAATGATTTTTATTTACACTCCTGAAAGAGACGAGGCATTAGATCAGATTTATTTAATTTTTCTTTTAAATAACATTTCACAAACATATACATTTAAAGGTAAAATTAACATTAATTCAAACGTCCTTTGACTGAATTGTCAAAAATATGGGAGCAAACAAAACTGAACAAGAAGACGTATAACAGGCTTACAAAAACAACTGCCACCATTTTCAGCACAAATGCTTCAAGAACGAACAGATGATGCTAAATCAAAATACGTTTTCCTGCTTATCTCTTGAACATTAAAGTTATAAGTAATCCAATGCTTCAAGCTATAGATCAATAAGTTTAAACCAATCATAGATTTACATATTTTAGGAATATATAGATTTAAACAGACCCTGGAACCTGGACCATTAATATTTCCATGCCCACAATAACCTGGAACCTTCATGTGCTTGAGTCCTAACCACAACAACAATCACAGTAACTTAATTATCCACTAAATAACTTTATTTTTGTTGCAGCAACATCAGTTTGAACATGTGGCCGTCAAGCAGTACAGTGCTATTGGCATCTATACAAAAATCCCACTGCGATACCAAACGCCAGGCAAAACATGCCTGAAAAATAATGTTCTTGTTTACTTACAGTGAAATCCTCAAACTTTGTAGAAAAGCAAACAGGAACTGGGGCTAAAAGGATTATCTGATATTTACAGTATGTACAGTCAAACTCTTATGTACACTTTTGCATACCACTTACAGTACATGGGCAATTGGTCTTTGTGCTTAAGAATCTTGCATTGTCATCCGCTCTACGATTATTATTAAAGGTTTCAAGAAACGAGAAGACTTATGGGAACAGATGGGACTTTCTAGAAATGAGTTTAACCCTAATATTTAACTAGAAGCTCTGGCAAGGCAGAACCTCCAATAAAATAATCTAAAGTGTAGGACAAGGTTTCGTCTGATCAGAGAGCATTACATTACTTTTAAATACACAAAAAATCCCCTTCAGTAGCATATTTCCGTCACACAAACTACCAAAACTCAAAGGAATAAGGAAAGTTTTGATGCCTTGCATCCAGCGTCAGGACAGCCTGGTGAAGAACACACACACACACACACACACACACACACACACACACACACACACACACACACACACACACACACACAGATCCACCAACCCACCCCTCTAAAATCTCTCTCTCTGTCTCTCTCTCTCTCTCTCTCACACACACACACACACACACACACACATACACACACACACACAAAAAGAAGTCCATACCAACCCAACTCACATTTTTCACTGCAGTGACAAGGCACCTATAAAGATGCTAATAGCTAGATAACATCCTGCTGTTTTGTTAAATGGATCAGAACTTTCCAGAAAGCACATCTGAAAGTAATCTCATTAAAATGATGTGTTTCGTGAGATTAGCGTGGGCGACCACTGCTGAGAGCCATCGTACAACTTTCTGGAGTGTAACAGCCTCTGATCTACCTGGCTAGCTTTGCTTTTCTCTGCTCGAGGAGAAAGAAAGAAGTTTTCACAGAACTTCAGGCCAAAACAGATGGACCCGATGCTCCACCTCTATAATTCAGAAGCAGGAACTCCCAAAGCTAACCTCAGAAACACACCTGGCTGGTTTTGCCTGGGGAAACACAAGTGTCCATCTTAATTTAATCTGAAATGTTTAGGAGTCACAGACCAAAGTGTTCCACTACCCTTTTAAAGTAACCACACCCTTTGACAGCTGGGGATGTCATTTTTAATATGATGGATAGACTTCACATCTCTAACATTCTTTGCTCTTGTGTTTGAGATTTTTAAATTTGCCTGCTGTGATGCAAAATGTTTTGGAATATCCAAAAAGCCTATCGACCAAAGATCACTGTTCATTCAGGTGATACTTTTAATATCCTGTTTAAAGTTTAAAGTAAAGGAACCATGAAATGTTCTTTGGAGCGATGCCTTGTTTCTAGGTAGATTTAACTAAGCAACCTGTCTCATTGCCTAGGCTTCGAACATTGGAATTAGGTCCTGTCTGGAATTAGGACACATTTTGATTTACTGGGACTGATTTCTTCAAACGCCACACTGTTTTTTGGACCCCCACCCTAGATACATCACAGGCCATGAATATAAATGGGAGCAAAATTGTTGTATTCCTCCCAAATCGTAGTGTCTGCTCTTTTTTACTCTAGAAATTTGACAGAAAGGTAAAATACACAATCATGTCTGTTACAATCTGCAGAGAACACTTAGGGTGTATTTTACAATAATTCAAATTTTACTAGAATCCAAAGGAGTGGTAGCTGAAATAATTATTATGTAAAGGCAAATTTCTTATTCTTTTTTTGACCATTTCGATATTCGTGGCCCAAAATGAAGACCTGGCTCTAAAAAACATGCCTCCTCACTACACTTTTTAGTTCAGCCACCACACTGCAGTTTAGTAAAGGGCTGTTAATGAACAGATTAGTTGGATCAAGTGTTTTGGGAGCAGGGAGAATTGAGCAGGGTAGAGGTTCTCTAGGACCAGTGCTGGGAACCACTTGCCTTAAAAAAATCCAATGGATGCTTTATAAAGGACCATTTTTATAAGTGGTGTGAGAGGCTCATTTATAACTTAACAAATCTTCATACAATGTAATGGTTTTATATTCAAAGTACTTTAAACTGACTTCTTTCAACATCACATCTCTACAGACTTCATCATCAAACAAACTTGATTCAACTCTTCAATTAATAGACAATGAATCAAAGTATTAAAAGATGAAAACTGCTAATGTGTTAATCCTGCTTAACCAATTCCATACCTTGGTACCCCACATTTTTCCCCCTCGTCTTGCACAAGGTCCTAATGTGCTGGACACATGGGAAAAGGCCTTTGTGCAAAGAATGTGGTTTATTTAACCTATTTTAGGAACCAAAATGCTAATCTCTGCAGAGCTGTGTTCCTGAATGATACCAGTCCCACGTCACATTCTATATCATTCTAGCTTTCTTCTAGAACCGTAGTGAGAGCTCTTTAGGAACCTGAATTTTCTACTGCATTGTCTGAGACCTTCATTTCACGATTATGAAATTGCGCTGACATAAGACCTAAAGAAATGTTGATGTTGTACAATACATTGAAAACATAGAAAACATGTTTTAATTGGTGGCATTAATCAGTATAAAGTCTGTAGTACAGTAGAGTGTAGTACAGTATGTCGGTGTAGCACAGTTACACAACTCTTGGTGACCTATATGCTGCTTGGCGGCATGAATCTACATTCTGCAAGAGTTGGATTGAGAGAAAGAATATAAATAGGCTGTGCACACAATTTCACATCCCATTCTCTATCTCTCCTTCCTCATTTTCTTTCCCTCTCTCTCTATTGCTTGCTTCCAGCCCTATCTTTTTTATTAGCTTGTGGCCAGAGCTTATAGCCCCTGGGGGCAAAACAGCAAAAGTGCTAGGGAATGATTGGAATCTTACCTCAGAAAACTTGTTCCACAAGTCATCCCTTGCTGCATTTCCGTACATGTGCGTCATTAAGTAATCCTGGGGAAAGAAAAGAAAAACAGACCAAAAAACTAGTTAGTTTTTCAATATCTTAATTTTGCAGCAGGCACATAACCAAGGCAGATTTAGCAGACTGGACTGGAGAACAAGCCAGTCAATCCTGCCAATTTACAATCAGCGTAAGTGTGCACAAATTGGAATCAGCTGTTTGGGTGTGATTGGCTGTCAGTTCAAGAAAGACAATAAGAAGTCCAATTAGAGGCTCATTATGTTGCATCGTTCGTGTGTCACTTCATCGTTTCGCACAGAACGGCAAATGCACTGCAGTTTCAGAGTATTCAAGTGTGGTGAGAACATGGGCCTAAACAAAATAGAACAATCACAATGACTGAATGGAAAAAATGCTGATATATATATATATATAACTTACTTCTGTATATGTAACTTATATATAAAAACAATTTTTTTAAAAAACTGTAAATAAATAAATACACCCTGTGAAAATGAGATTGCAAAAGATGATTTTGAAATGATTTTTGAAGATTTGGTCTCCAAAGACCAAATATTAAAAACCTAAATTAAAGTAAAATTTCACAGTGTTTGAATGGAAAATTAACAACTTACAATGGAAATACAAATAACACGTTACTGAAAATCAAACCTAAAATACATATCGAAAGGAAATGAAACACAACTGAGGAAACACAATTACTTTGTTTCTCAAGATTATTTCATGAAATGTAGTTGAATGTCTGACACAAACAGCTGCCACAGCCATGTGCACCCTAAAATAGATGCAATTTGGCAGGAAACAAGTTAGAACTTTGATGGGGGAGAAACTTATTTGGAAGGAATATAGAGTCTTAAACCATTGAGAGACACAGCAAAGGATGAGGCAAACGGGATACATGTAAATTAAACTGATTCAATGTTTGTGTGAAAAATTATTTGAATCAGAAAAAAAATTTAAGCTTCTACAAATAAAAAAATTGGAGTAATTATACTCACAAAGTATGCAACCATGTTGAAAGAAATTGTTTTTGTTTTGAAGGATGCCTAAGATTCTAAAAGAAGCCAAACTTTCACAAAATTTGAACAGAAACTTGTTGGGAAAGAAACACAAATGACTGCGTCTCTAAAAACAAACAAACTTAAACTTGGAGGAAACACAGTTGAAGAGTTTGCAAATAAGCAGAAGAAAGACTTGTGGAAGGAGAAAGAAAAAACCTTGAAAAATGAACATTCAGTCTTTAACTGAAAGCCTTTCTGTGAATTGGAAATAATGAGTTCCCAGCAGCCGTCTGTGCAAAACTACCATCAGCCAAAAATGATCGAGAGCCTCCACTTCAAGAGCAAGAGAAATTTACCAGAAACACAGTTCTTATGTCTTTTAAAATCTTTGTAGATTCAAGAGAACACCCCTCAGGAGGTCTTCACTTCACTGATAATGCTCTTAACCTGTTAAACAGAAACTGGCCAAATATTACACAAAGATATCATTGTTCTGCCATTTTATTCAAAAGTAATAACAAAATTGCATATTTAACTTTGTGGCTGTGATGAATTTTACCGTGCTTGAGTTATGTAGATAATTTTCTATTGATAGTTTGTTTCAGAATCAAAAATGACATTAAAAGAAAATAGAGATTTCATAAAATATCTCCTCCTCTACTCACACATGTGACTTTGACTGAAAGTTTAGAACTGTTTACAGAATGAATTTTAAATTACAACATACTTCTTCTTCTTTCTTTAATCACCATCTAAACCTGCAGTTTCAGGAGGTTAATACTAACATGCGTCTTGTCTGCAGAACCTATGAATGAGATGCAAGACAGAATTCTAATCCTAAAAGCTCACACACCCATTACACACACACACACACACACACACACACACACATACACACAAACAGATGGAGTTTCTCAATGGCTCTCCAGTGACCGCAAGGTATAAATGTGTTGACTCTAATCCGTTCCTAAACAAAACACCCCTATGTTTCCCCTCTTCATTGGGTAACTAAACCCCCCTGCTGTTCAGATGCAAATCAGACCACCAAGACTACCATAATGAATAGCGGTTAATCTACACAGCCCTGCAAATGTTTGGAAACACTGTGCTTTTCAGTATGTATTTGATATAAATTACACATTTTGCAATAATCTTCCATACTATAAACTAAACAAGCTAATATGGGGCAGTGGGTAGCACTGTTGCCTCACCCCTCCAGGGTTGAGGGTTTGAATCCGTGTCTTGGCTTTGTGTGTGTGGAGTTTGAAAGTTCTCTTCTTTGAGGGTTTCTTCTGGGGTCTCTAAATTGACATGAGATGTGAGTGAATGAAGTGTGCACTCTGAGGTGAGCTGGTGCCCCACACAGGGTAAGTTCCTGCCTTGTGCCTGTCAACCCCGGGATAGGCTCTGGGTAAACACGACCATAGTAAGGATGAAGCAGTTCCAGAAAATGAATGAACAAAAGAAGAAAAATTTGAGATATAAATTTCACTATGTGCTGACCACTTGACATTACAGGCTGAACACATGATATAATGAGAGCGCTCCCAGTTTTTTCAAAATATAGAGGTGAGAATTTTAAAGTTGAAAAATGTTCAATGTGTAGGTTGAAGAAACCTGTTAACAAATGCTACCCCTCTTTGCACCACGTACTCTCCTAGGAACATTTTTATTATTTACTGCTACAGCTGCCAGAGTGACAGACGGCTTTTTTAAGGGGTCAGCAGGCCCGGTCTGATGGGTAATGGCTGTATGCCCCATGACCCAGAAGGTACTACCCAGCTCAACTGCCCACCAGGGATAGGTGATTTATTTTGTTTTTGATTCTTAGTATTGAGAAGGCTAGTATACAATATACCAATATCTCACAATATATGAATATCAATATCATTATAACTACTTTTAAAATGTTTTCGATGCAAACATCTGTATTAAATGTTTTTGGGAACTGGAATAAATTGCAAATACATGGTTTTATTTTAGTTTGAACAGATTATTTGGTGTGAAACAATCTATGGAATTTTATTTCCTTTTATTACATCAGTATTATTTCTTAATGAAGACTATTAGTACAGGACTACTATAATACAAAAGGTAATATATTCCAATATGGGTATTGTCAGACAAATCTTGGATTTGTAATAGATAACAA
The DNA here is from genome assembly GCA_037577145.1 of Brachypetersius gabonensis. Taxonomy (NCBI): domain Eukaryota; kingdom Metazoa; phylum Chordata; class Actinopteri; order Characiformes; family Alestidae; genus Brachypetersius; species Brachypetersius gabonensis. The sequence continues at coordinate 14,768,984 of JBBJLR010000139.1, read as the reverse complement.
TTACTATATTATTGATAAACGTTGTCATGTCGCCTGAGAGGGAAGGACACAGCCGTACACTATTGAGGTTTAGTGATACAGTTTATTAAACAACGCAAAGTGTAAAATGTCCCAAATGAAGACACACAGGAACCCTGTGTTGACCCGTCCAAGGAGGAACCTCGCTCCTTGGTATTGCTTCAGCCTGAGGTCTTGTAACTCCGCCTCTCTTGTCTGTGAGGAACCGGACAGCCCTTTTCCGGTCCTCTGCTCAGACTTCACAAAGCCACTCGTCACTCCTGCTTGAATACAGAAAGGAGAGAGAGAGAGGGGGGAGAGAGCTCAAGATGGAACTCGCTGTCTGTCAAACGTGCCACTCGTCCTTCACCAGCTGCTTCTCTCCTTTGCTCGCCGCTGAGCAGACTGCTCTCTCTCCTCGTAGTGTTTTCCTAGACAGGAAGAGAGCACCACACACAAGCAGTCCCCACACACTTTGCACCCGACTCCCTCCAGCACAGCTTGAGCCCCTTGGGGCGATACAGTTTCTAAGTCCTCTGACTCTTACACACAAGATACTGTTTTAGAGTCCTTTGACTCTTACGAACGAGATACTTGCACAGAGTCCTCTGACTCTTTACAAACGAGATACTGATACAGAGTCTTCGTGACTCTAACACACAAGATACTATTTTCTCTTCCCTTCTGTTACAGACACAGACTTTCAACTGATGTTACAAGTTGGTGACCACGCGTCCTTGCCCTGGCTCAGCCAGGATTTAAACTCTCTCTCACCCAATCACGCATCACTCACACTCAGCTCCTAACAAGCCCAGCTGCTTCCAGTCTCCCACTCACACTGCATTCCAACCATTCACACCTGCTGCCAGTCGCACTCACATTCATTCATTCACCTCGTATCCAGAGCCCTACCCTAACTCTCAGGTGAACTGCTTCTCCTCTGACGAGCCGAAGGTTCACCAGACGTCACAAACGTAAACTGCAAAACTCTCTAGCTCAATGCATCATAAAACCGAATGCTAAACTATTGATCTGTTATAATCCAGTGTGTTAATAAGTACACATGGCATTCAGTTAAAAGCACCGCAAACTGGTATTGCGCTGTTGTATTACAAAAGGTGAGAGTGCTTGTTGTGCAGATGGAACATTGAAGAACTGTGGAACTGTGACAGGGCAACATGACAGAAAAACTACAGAATGCAGGATGGTTTGATTAGTGGATTAATCAATACATGTGAGATTAATTGAATACAGTTGGAGCCCTACTGGCAACAGTCCAAAAGACAGAAACATATCTGGAGAGCAAGCAGATGAACAGCATGTACCCTGTCAGGCCTCTTCTGTTCTGAGCTGCTGAATCTGTCCATCTCTCACTCGCTCTCTGGCCAGTTGACCATGGCCCTGAGGCTAAATGACCATGAGGTCCAATCTTGCCCATGGTCAGGCTGCCAAAGTGTGTTGTTGTTATTTTGATGGTGATTTTTTTTGCTGACTGTAACAGCAAGGGGACCGGAGCAAAAATAAACACGCCCACATTCAGACAGGTTCAGTTGAGTCCAACAAGGTCATACACACACACACACACACACACACACACACACACACACACACATGCACACACACACACACACACACACACACATACACACACACACACACACACACACATATATATATAATTGTGTAACTGATGCTGTAATACTGTGTATTGGGGGTTTGGGGGTTTGGGAGTCGTGTGTGTGTGTTTGTGCGTGTGTGTGTGTGTCTGTGTATGTGTGTGTGAGAGTGTGTGCGAGAAAGAGTTTGGGTAAATGCTGTTGTTCTTTTCCATGAAAAAGGAGAAACACACCCACATACACAGGCAGACAAATACTCACATATGCTTGCACTTACATTCACTCTCTCTCACACACACACACACACACACACACACACACACACACACACACACACACACACACACACACACACA
>JBBJLR010000139.1:14710585-14722203 GCA_037577145.1 Brachypetersius gabonensis | reverse complement strand
ACTGTATATGTATTTCATGTACTTTTCTTTAAGAATGATCAGATGACGAGTTCTTAAAAAAAAAGTCATATTTAGGTCAGTAAACATCAGTAACTGCTGCATTATAATACATATAAAAATATATATGATTGGTTGTCAGCTGATTATGACATGACCTGAATTTATCTTCTCATTAGATTATGATGTGTTGTTATATTTCCTCCAGTTTCCTCATTGATAGATCTTGCAAAAACTGTTTCTCCTATGATTATTATGTGTATGTGCCGGTGAGAATCTCTATGTGTTTTATAGGGAAGGAATTATCATAGATAGATGGAGCGTTTCACTGCAGACTGCGTGTAACATATGCTAAATGCTATACCAAACCAGGGGTGCTCCTTTCAAAACAGTGAGTCATGGATGAGGCCGTAAACCAACAGACCAGATGCAAATAGCAATATAAACGGCACATTTCCCTGATGCTCCTCTGGCAAAAATCAATTAAAATGGTGCCCAGAGCCCACTTGAAATGGTCAGTGTCTGTGGCACCATCAGAGCCCATTGAGCAGAGGTGTGTAATGATGACTCCAGGGCTCCTGTGCTGAGGAGAGGACAGAGTAAATTGGCCAGATACGGGGTCAGACACCTGTGTAAATCTTCTTTTTACCCCAGGGTTTAATGAGGAATGCAGACTTGAGGATGGTTGAGTAAAAATACACTTAAATCCACTTTACCAAGTTTATAATAATAGGGCATTTCGATTTGGACTGAGGTTTTTTTAATTAAATATTTTAGTCTAGGTATGTGTATATGCAGCTCTTTCCAATGCAGAAAAAATCAGTTTTAATAAAAACATATGCTTGATAAAATGCAATTACTTAAAAGAAAAATCCAGATCTGTTTAGCGTTTCCTTGAAATCCAATAATGGCTTAAATCCAATATTAGAAATTGGAGTATGCTGTTTACATGGCCCTTTAAATAATCAGATAACTGCAGAAATCTGATTGTATTACTGGTGTGCATGGAATCACACACAATGTCATCAGTGAGATACCGCTGTGTGCTGCACCTTCTGAAGGTACAAACAACCTTCTGAACGGTTCTTCACCAATTAAGTAGTTCTTCCAAGAACATTTACATTATGGCAACTTCAAACATGTTCTTCAAACATCTCATTTACAAAAAAAATGGTTATTTATGGAAGCAAACATGGTTCTTCTATGAAATCACAACAAGAACTCCTTCTGATTCCCTTATTTTTAAGAGTGAAAATCAATTTAAGGGTTCTTTCTGTAGAAAGGGGGTTCTTTAAACTCCAGACAGGATGCTCTTAATTGAAAAACTATTTATCATACCTTCACTTTTAAATCAATTTAAATCAATTTAACTCTGAAAAGGTTCTTCACACTCACATATAAGCATTCATTAAAAGGTTTCAAGAGAACCAATGGTGGTTCTTCTGTGACACCTTTATTTTTTTTCTATTTGATTGAATGGAAATGAGTGTAATTGTTAAATTAAGCTCACAAAGGGACCTGTTTTTGGAGTGCACTGACTGGTAAGTGTGCAAGTACAATTGAATGAGAGCATGTTTCAGTGGAACACCATGCTGACTCCCTGGCGCCTTTTTAGGCATAATGTAGTTAAGCTACAAGAAACATTTGTTATTCTCTGTGTGCTGAGCCAGTGGATGACAGTATGATTATCTGATGTCACATCATTACATTTCCGCTGAGGTGTGTTTAATAAGGAGTCATATCCTCACCATGCGCGCAGAAACCACCCAACGCTAAGCTTCCTCCATTGCTAATCTTTCCCACTGCCACCCACTTCATCTTTCAGACGGAAAGGTACAATAAAGGTGAAAAATCACAGTGGCTCCTAATCCAGGTTACACCCTTGCCAAACTATTTGTAACAGCACTACTACTTGGCATCCTCCAGCATGCACACCCACACAGAGGTTACCGCGCCAGACATAGTACAAAACCCAGCAAATGAGAAAATGAGATAAGCTCTCCTGCGAGCATAGTCCATCTTGTTGAACCCGATGAGCCTCTACCCTGCAGGCTGCTCTTCTAACGTACCACTCAGAGGATACAGATGGGGAGTTGGGGTAGCCAGATGCTGGTTGCCTGTTTGAATCTTGCTTCTCGCTGTCTTGAGCGCAGATAGGGTTATTAATCAAACCTGGCGTTCCCTTAGTGCACATTATAGGTAATACATTTAATTTTTTGCACATCATCTGTACGTCTGTTAATGAATATGAGGCTTAGTTTGATTATGCAAAAACATTGCAGCTTAATTAAGAATTAATTTGGCTAATTCGATTCTTTAAGGACTGATTTCATTTAATCAGAATCAGATTATTTTCAACTTTACTGCATAACAAATATCTCACTTAACGGAGGCGGTGGAGCAACGAGGCACATGGAAGTTATTCGCTTTGTAAAAAGACTGTAGGCAATGTGAAGTGAGCGGTTTGAGTGATGTGAGACAGTAGTGAAGAAAACTGCTGCTTGTTAATGTCTTTGGGGCTAATCAGACACTAGAGGGCGCTCCTAAGTGATTCCAAAAATAATGGGTTCATATGGAGGCTTTGTTACTGTAATACTTATGTTTATATGAATTAATGTACTCATTTACTCAACACGAACCAGCATCAAATATCTCAACACTGCTAATGGACTTTTTTACAATAACAGTGACAATAACAGCCAATTAGCTCTAAGTAAACAGAATGCTAGTGTCTTTATGCTATGTGTATAAAATACTTGTTTTTTAAAGCCGTTTGTATCCATTCAATGATGAGCCACATTGACATGAAGACACTCCTCATTTACTGGGTCTGTAATGCAATAACCAACCAGAGAAGATGTTCTCATGATAGTGAACTGGTCAAAACGGGAAAAAAGCAATTAGATACTTGATGCAATGTTTTTTCTTCTTTAATGTCCACATTAAAATATTATAGTCTATGACGTGCATTAGTGGATTAAAATAGCACATGGTTCTAAGTGCTAGTTTATGTTGGCTCCCATTCTTTTAAAAATGTAGTTTTCCTGACCACACACGTGACTGTTCTCAACTCTACTATTGTACTACCATCACTGCCCGTGAAATACAGAGTGATTTTTTGGCTGGAGAATACACAGTCTAAGAAGACTAGCCTGTATCTGAATTTCTAGCAAAAGTTAGCCTTTAGCTATCACATTTTACTGTGAGTACTCTGAGACCTAAAGGTGAAGGCATTGCTATCAGACTGGCCAAACACTGATCCCATTTCCTGCTAACATTGTTTTGGCCAATGCTTCCTCCAAATTTCTGTGATGGTACAGCCATTGTGTTCAAAGGAAGAGCTTTCAACATTCCTAACATGAGAACTCTCCCTAAGCCTACAGTACGCTAACCTGCCACTGAAAGTTACAATACAGTTATTTTTTTACTTTTTCAACTTTCAACACATCTGTTAGACTGTATGGTAAAAATGTTTCCTCTCTTATATTATTCACATTATGTGGTGCTAGTGGCACTACTGAGGTACCGTCCCCACACTGTGCTGCTTCACATACTGCTTCATTTGGTGAATTGGTCAAATACAGTTGTGCTGTTCACACTTTGTGCTGTGGTGTGCTACATATAACAGAACGATCACTTTACACTTTAAAAAAAATCCCCTATGAATGCCTTAATTGTCCATTACTGTCAGTACTTCATTTTAAAGTGCTAAAAGAAATAACATACCTCTCAGCCTCTTGCTCTTGTGTGTTGGTCTTGTTCTCTATTCCTGCAAAGCTATTCATGTCCACATAACCATCGTTCTCATTTGAAGGTGCTGTTGTCCGACAGTGGTCGTCAAAAAATTCAGTGATGGTGACGGCCCTCGTGGGCCTTCCTGGAGGAATCTGAATATTTTCATAGTCGGAACTCATGGCCGGAATGTTTTCATAGTCTGATGTATCAGCACTTGGAAAGGAGATGGATCGAGGTTTGGTAAGCGGAAGTGGCATGAAGGGAGGACGAGAGCGGTCTTCAAAAGACTCGACTCTGGAGATGCCTCTGTTGCCATATGCCTTTGAAACACCTTTCCTCTTTTGACCTTCTCTGTAAATCATGAATGTGGCTGGAAACTCTGAGTTGCGCTGTGATTTTACAATTCGAGACTGAGGCTGAGGGGAGCTGCTGGTACTCCTCCGGTCCAGTTCTATGACTCGAACTGGCCCATGATGGCTGGATTCTGATGACGACCGAGAGGAACGGATGCTCCCATCTCCGTGTGATTTACTATCAGATTTCCGTCTAAACTTCAAGGCTAGGAAACGCTTGAATGACGTCTTCTTCTTTTTTGGCTTGTCATTGGAGTCATGTTGAATGAGGAGAGATGGGGAGCTTTTAGTCACAGGCCTCTTGGTGATGTAAGCCAACTCAAAGGGTGGTGGTATGTCCACAAGAGATGTAGGAGTAGACACACCACTGGAGGACTGGTGGCTTCTTTGAGAAAAACTTCCAGAAGAGGTGATAACGCAAGGCAGCGAGAGTGTATCATCTTTCCTTTTCACTTTATTTTCCACTTGGGGTGAGAAATCACCTCCAAAACGAGCTGACAGACTGTCCATGTCTCGACCCTCCACAGAGTACGATCGTGGATAAAAAAGAAAACGTCTCGGCTTCAACGAAGGAATCATCCGATTTACCTCCGACTTATCTGGAGGTTTTAGGAGATCTCCGTTTTGGTCCAAGGCCACAGTGTAGTAGTCGTGATTTTGTGATTCATTGCCTGTCTCTTCGGGAACAGTCTCAGGGACATAGCCAGGTACTTTTCCAGAGAGTGAACGTGAGCGGGTCACAATTGTTTTTCTGTCCAGAGAAATAAAGTTCTCGCCTTCTGAGTCAAAGCCTGCCTCCTCATAAATGTGCTCGTCACTGTCTGATTCAGAGTCCTCAAAAAAAGGCACTATATGGCAGTCGAGTTCTTCTATATCCTCTTCAAATGCTTCTGTGGTGTGGGCAAATACCACACGGTTCGTTAGCTCAGGAGTCCTGCCAAGGTCCAGGTCAGCTGGAACTGTGATGTTGCAAAGTCTAAGCCGTGGTTGGCAGCTGTTTCTCTGGCTGACATAGCCCTGACTGCGCCTGGCAGAGCGCTCCCTAGCGCTCTTTCCTTTGGTTTTACGCTCCATGTCCACGGGCTCTTCTTCGTCACCGATCTCCACGTAATCCTCAGATGACACGCACTCCAACTGCGGATGTTCTCCATCCTGACACAGAGAGTCATCTATGTCCGCATACTCATCCACATCTTCAGCCTGTTGCTCTGAGGGCTCAGAGGTAGATGGGACACTATCCCCTGTCTGTGCCTGTTCCTTCTCTAGTTCATCCACATCATCTGATGAGACATAAAACGGCTCTTGGTTGGAAGTGCCCATCGTGTCTGTCTCAGTGTCATTTGCTTTTTTTTCACTGCATTCCTCATCTGTACAGTCTGCCTCAGGGTCTGAGGTGCTCATGAGATCAGCAGGCACCACCTCTATGACTGAATATGGCTCGAACACATCCTCTGCTTCCTCTGAGAATCTGAAACGTCCTGATGGGTCTTTTGTGGCACGTTCCGGTTGCCATGAATTGGTGTCATCTAGTGATCCGATGACATCGTAAGTGTACTCGTCACACAGAGAGGGCTGGCTGTCATTCAGAGCTTGTGAGGAAATTCCAGCCCCTGCATTTGTTGTGTCCTCAATTGCCTCACTGAGGGCACACTCTGCACTTGGATTTGTGCCCTCGTGCCATGGCTCACTGTCACACTGTGCTGAGGGCTCACAAAGAAAGTTCTCTCTCTCGTTGAAATAAGGCTCCTCTGTATCATCAGCAGGATCTCGTGTCAACTCCTCAGCATTATCTATCTCAGCATATGTGCTGCCCTGGTTCGAAGCTGATTCCCTGATTTCTTCGTAAGGACTTGCAGCATCATTACTGACTTCTGATTCCCCTTCTTTTTGATCCTCTATGAGAATATCTTCCTCAGGATGTTCAGCAGGGTCATCTGCGGTATCATCAGGATCACCTGCGCCCTGAGGTGGGTCCACATCACCAGCTTCTTTGATGTGGTCTACAGCAGCTGAAACAGTAGTTACAATGACTTCTTGGACGTCATTCAAGGAGCCTGCATCATCAGATTTGATGCTATTCTCCCACTCCTCCCCCTCTCCAGACTCTGCTATCTCATCTGTTTCTTCTACCCCCATGTCAAAGTTTTCATCCACATCTTTATCAGAAATACCATCACTACCGTCGGGGTTTGCCTTCACTTGTTCCACTGCATGGTTATATGACTGCTCAGCCAGCTGCTCTATAGAGTTCTCTACAGCCGGATCGGCTTCATCCTGTGTTGCCTCTGATTCGCTGTCCTGCTCCAGTTCCAGCCTATCAGAGACAATGTCTCCATTACTAACAATGCTTTGGTTGTGTTCATCATCTTTCTCAAGAGACAGTCTTGGTTTAGGTGCGACTGGAGGTTTTGGACCTCGGGAAGATGGACAAGGTCTTGACATGAGGGTGGAGCGCACTGTAATGGTCAGACGACTTTGTATTTTGGGTTGAGGAGCCCTCAGTCGCTTCTGAAAGTCTGTGAAACAGATGGAGGAAAGGGTCAGATTACGCATTTTGTTGTAGGGCAATATAAGACTGGATTTAGCAGAAATGTCTGTCCCATATTTTTTAGAATGATAAATTATAGCTGTAGGATTGTAGGACTCAACATGCAGAAAGTGATTGTAACAAACAAAGAATATGCAGCACCTATGCTCACTCTGAAAGCATTTTTTAAGCCAAGAATTAGAAAGAAAGATGCAAAAAAAAATTCTGTCATCCTGATGAAGAAAAGCAAATAGTGGCCTTAAGAGGGGTTAATGTGAATTTGAGACCCTTTTTGGTGCAACACACCCTTTCGCTTAACAAAACTCATACACCCATTGTCTCTTCCTGTTATTTAGTACCTGCCTTGACGCACGTCCTACTAAACTCCCTGTGCACTTGGTGATCTCCCTGCGAAGATATTGTTCTCCAGCATCACTAATTAACTATTCTAGCAGACTCTCCTGGCAGATCTGTGAATAGGAAGTGCATAGGGTAAGGACATTAACAACTTGCCCTCCCTTGTCTATGATCTAGGTTTGTTTTTGTCCCCCCTCCTCCCTCCTCAAGTTTCTTTCGTTTTTGCAAGAGCACAGGTTTGCAAGCGCGAATACACTTCCTTCTTGTCATTTTTTCCATAATCCACACATCAGCAAAACCCTTTCTTTCAGACTGACTTTATTTTTTTCCCTGAAAAGGTCTTTTCAGTATGTCAAAGAACAATAAAAAAGAGAAACAACAATGGGAGGTGTCTGTGGTGTCCTTTGGTGAAAAAAACAGGATATGAATTATGCAACGAAGAATTCAATTAAAACAGACCAAAGCGGGGAAGGCAGGACCTTTTGACTGCGCCGCGCCAACAGGACATGACACAAAATCCAGCAGATAATACTGTAGTACGCGCATCAGCTGTGCAGCGAGGAGAGAGTAGCAAAGAGAGTAGAGAAGAAGATAGTAAAGGGGTGGAGAGGATAGGAAAGGAGAAGATGAGATTACTCTGCTCCTAAAATAACAGGAGAGCTGCATGTGAGGGTGATGCATGTCTGGGCTGTTCAGAAGTGCAGTGTTGCTAGATCTGGTTCTCATACACCTACACTATCAAAGAGATATACATGTTGTCATCAAAGAAAATACGACCTCTGTGCAGATGTTCTGTGCTTGGGTCAACTTCTGGATGGACTTTGAACTGTAATTAATGGAAATACCAAACGACATTAAATTAACTTGCTTTTTTTTTTTTTTTACATAATTTACATAATTTTGGTACATTTTCAAGTGCCAAAATCCTAAAACAGGCACAAAATGTAAACGCTCGATTCCAATGAAAGGTTTTCTGAAGCAGTGGAGAACCCCCTGCCCTTCAAACCGTCATATTTCCCCTGTTCCCAACACATCTGATCCAACTAATCAGTTAATTTCCCAGTTGTTCTTGGGTTGTGGTGGCTGTGTAAGGAAATGTGCAAAGACAGGGGGTTCTCCATGAACAGCAACCGCTGTTCCAGAACTATAATTGCATGTTAAGAGCCATTTGTTAACTTTATTTCTGAAGGTATTACCTTAATGTTATTTACTGCATTCACTATGGAGTGCTCCTTTATGAAAGAGAAGTCCAGCCACCACTTCATTTCAGTTCTATATTTTGAAGAGCCTCTGCAGGATATACAAGCATCTAGAGCTAAGGTTGTGCTCCAGGTTTTTTTTATTTCAACAAAGCAAGAGCTTCACAGAAAATACCAAGAATACTCGATTAAACAAGTGCAATCAGGTGCGCTTCTGCTTGTTTGCCATCAAACCCCGCAGGCAGGGTCCAGTGTTCAGGTTAAGACTGGGCAGTCCTGATCTGAGAGACAAATACCAGTTTTGCAGACCACCAACTTTAAAAAAATCCAAACCCCCCGATTTGAATGAGAATGTTGCTCACAGCTGAACTCAAAGACTAAAGCAAGAAGTTCTGGCAGAAGTGGTTTGGTTAAACCAGAGATCTCAGGTTTTCTCGTTAAGGAGTAAGTTCCTTACCCGTGTCCATACTCGAGTGTCATCCGCCGTAGCGCATGAAAAAAGCGAACACCATGGTTCCTTTAGCGTCACCGGGATTTCTCCAATAGATCCAGGATTTAACGGCGATATTCCGTCGACAGCGGCGTCCCGAGTTGATGAACGGAGGACGAGAACGTTGCTTGATTAGTCCCGGGCTGTGTTCAGCTGTTCAGCGGTTCTGAAAGCTCCTCTCAGCTCCGCTTCTCCACTCATCAACACTGGAGAGACGCGCACTGAGCTCTCCCGGCTTTCTCTGTGCGAGGGGAGGTGTGTTTTCTCCTCTGGAGGTAGAGCCTCCACACACACACACACACACACACACACCAGCTCTGACCTGCTTGGCCAATAACGCTACCAAACAGTGATAAACACATAAGATCAGCAAGAAAAGGGTTAATATGTGCAAATGAGACAGTCTAATGACAGAGAAGACGTTATATCTATATATCTATCTACATATATATATATATATATAGTGTGTGTTTATATATGTAAATGTGGGAGGATTTTGTCTTTTACACATGAATAAAACATACAAGCCCAATGTACTCTCAAAAGCCAGAGTGAAATGCAGCCCTGTGTTGCTGTAATCCATCTGACCTGTGTATGTTGAACAAATTTGACGCATCCTGTTTGTGAGAAATAATGACACATCAGTCACCGGACCCTGATGGAGCAGTTGTTACTTTGAGGACTATGACAGGTGAGACATGGTGACGTATGTGATGACCACTCTGTGTGCCGTGGGCTATGAGGGGAAAATGACATGCAGACATTTAGTTTAAACAGAAGTCCTCTGTTTAGAAGTTTTGCGTGATTCAGTCGTTGAGTTATTCAGTGCAGGGCATTGAAAAACGTCCTGACTCTGATTTCCTTCAGAATGGTGGTGATACGAACCAGGGGTCACAATGTCCATAATGGAAGCATCGCTGTTTTACTTTCTAACCAAACACATGACTTTGGAGATTTTTACATGCACAGTGGATGGATCTACAGCAGTAAAACAGAGATAAAAAACTGTGAGGGAAATTTTAAAGGCATTAAACATGTTGGATGATTGGTTCCTATCACCACCACTGTGAACAATTTTGACAAGAGCAGTATCTCTAGAACACTTTTCCCCTAACAATTCTGTAATTATGGTTACAAAAACCCTAAAAAGCTGGCTTTCCCCATAACAATTCCGGCTTTTTAAGGCCTTTCAGACTCTTAAGACACATCAAACCACTAATAATTTCGCAGAAGCGAATTGTTTAACTGGTCAGTGTTGTGTTACAGGCTGGACGCTCACACAGAAAGTCATGCACACTGTGGAATAATGTTTTATTTTAGGAGATTTTTCCTAAAACGCTCCTAAATTCTTCTCAGCTTGGAAGAATGAGCTTCAGTAGGTATAGAAGGTTAACATTATGTGTTCCTACGCTTGGAAATGGTTCTTCATATCGTTTCTTTTATATCTAAAAGTTATTTTTGCATGGCAGTGCTCAAGGGAGCCTTTTTAAAAAACACCTTTATTTTTAAGAGTGTAGAAAACAGCTCCCAAATGGAGGTTTTGTTGTGAGACACCAAAAGCCATGAAGCAGGGCTTCCCAACCAGTCCTCTGTTGGCCGATTGGAGGAAAGCAGCTCTTTAAACGCCTCTGTCCATAACAGGAAACTGCTCTCCCTGTTTCCTGCACAACAGGCAGCACTTCCTTAGCAACTCTTGAACAAAGGTGTTGATGTTAACCCTTCAGCTTCTCATTGTGTCCAGAAGGCAGATTCGGAGTTCCACTGTAGTCTGTGGCGTTTTTAAAAGTCTCTAAATGAAGAAATGGCTCTGGCTCTGTTACGGACGCCTTGCTATGAAGGCGTTGGAGACGAAGGAAGAAGGGAATATAAGATGCAAAATAGTGGCGGACTAACAAATAAAGCTGCAAAAGTACTTTTTGTCAAGCATCTGAATGTATTGTCTGCAGCCTTTCTCACTAATCACTCACTGAATGTCGTAGATGTCATAAAAGTTCCATTCTGATCAGTTTCCACTTTGCAAAGCTGTCCACATTAATCAGCTTCTTATTTCAAGCGGCCACCAGCTGTGCCTGTGCAGGAGCTGAACGTCAGGAGCGGAGAACTGTCAGTTAAGCCAGACTTCAGTTTGGCAGCTCACATTGCAGGATCTGCAATTTAAACAATAGGGGGTAAACTCAATGGAACATGGGATTTCTTCCTTTCTCTTCTCAGCATGTCTCTTTTTTTCTTCCTATTCAGTTCTGTCTGTCTGCCTTGTCTTCTTGTCTACTGATCCCATTTTCTTTCTTTCTGACCTCTGTGACGGGGAGAAGGTCAGATAGGTCTTCTGAACAATGGCCCAGGCAGAACAGAGATGGAGATAAATCTCTGTAGACCTTCACCACTGCATTCTTATCAAAACATTGGAAGTCAATTTTTTCTGTTTTCCAACACCATTGAAGACACCAGCTGCCCTTTACATTGTGTGAAATATGATGAACGCCATTCATCCATGATCAGAAACCTTTCAGGACCCCAGTGACCAGGTGGACCATTCTCAGCACAGCAGTGAGACTGCCATGATAGTGGTATAGTGTGTGTGTGTGTGTGTGTGTGTGTGTGTGTGTGTGTGTGTGTGTGTGTGTGTGTGTGTGCGCGCTGCACAGAGAGGCTAACACACTGCAGTGTTACTGCATCTAACCTATTGTTCAAAAGCACAGATACAAAGTTATTGATGACTGTTCTGTTCCCCTAATGCTCCCTCTGTCTGTGTTAGTCATCCACTCGTACTTCATCAGCTGTCAGTCTCTGGCCACAGAACATGGTTGTCTAGATATTCTTGGAAGGTGGACTTCTCTCAGGCCAGCAGTGACACTGAGGTGTTTAAAAACTCCAGCAGCACTGCTTTGTGCACACACACACACACACACACACACACACACACACACACACACACACACACACACACACACACACACACA
>JBBJLR010000139.1:14672944-14683874 GCA_037577145.1 Brachypetersius gabonensis | reverse complement strand
ACACACACACACACACACACACACACACACACACACACACACACACACACACACACACACACACACACACTCATACACACACTCTCAGTGAATTGTTGAACAGTGTCTATGCTGCCAGCAGTAGTCCTTCTGCCTTCTCTTAATTATACCTCAGCGAATGATGAATCTGCTCTTTGCCTTACGCACCAAAAACAAGACCTGAGAGAGGCATGTGGTCTTCGGACGTGTCACTGCAGCGGTTCACCTCTCTCTGAAGACATGATGCATAACGAAGCCTTTAGTGTATATTGATTCTCTTCTCGCTTGCCAAAAGCATGTTGTTGCTATTGGAGCAAAATCTTGTATTTCCATTTTTGCCATTTTTATTTTTTACAGAGTTTGATTGATTGCTGTGTAAGATATGGTTCAAAATCAGTTGCTATATTAAACATTTTGTATGTTTTCTCCTCTTCGTCTAGGAGACATATGATTTTGTTCTGACAGCAACAAAATGATGGTTTAACTTCCGAAGTAGCACTTCATCAGAGCATCCTAATGCATGCTGTGTTATTTAAGGGTAAATAGTGTGTGTCTTGTGTGTTTAACTAAGGAAAGGAATAGAGAGAACAGTCCTTTCATCTAAAAAAACAAACACTCTATTTCCAGGTAAGATGACCTGGAGTGAAATTTTGTCGTAGGAAACTCTAGAAATTAGAGGGTTAATTCCACCACTTTCCATGATGTCTGTAACTCAGTTAAAGAGAAAAGAGGGAGAGGTTTGAAGAAAGTTTGCAGAGGGAGGCCAAGTTGTCAGGATGCTCCTGTAACTGCAAAACTGGCTGCTTTAATCGAGTCCTTTTGTCAGCCATGACTCTTGTCCTGCAGCCTGCCTGTGTTCCCTGAGCCTGTCGCAGCCTGTGTGTCTCACCTCCACTCCCCATCACTCTCTCAACACACACTGCCTGTCTGTTCAGATCTCCTCAGCATCCACACACACACACACACACACACACACACACACACACACTACACAAAACTATGTAACATGGCATTCAGTCACTTAATTCCTAGCTCATCTTTTTTTTCCTGTTTGTGTGTAAAGTCTAGAGTGTCTTGCAGCCCTTTCAGGATGCGTTCTGTCAGCTGCCTGCTCTCTTTTCCAGCTCTATTCTGCTTTTAAACTGTCTTTTAGCCTACCTTTCTTACCCTAGTCTCCTTTTTCTTCTCCCTCCTTCCTTTCAATTAGCGAGGATTCCTGCCACTTTGGCTCCAGTTCCCTGTTTTTTTTGTTTTTTCTTTAACCCCCTCTCTATTTTTCTGACCCTCACCCGAGCGCTGAAGGTTCCCCATAATGTTAGTTCTGAATGGCTGAGGCTTTCCGAAAGCGAGGGGGTGTGTCGAAGCACCTTTGATGCCGGGAGCGAATGGGGTCTGAATGAGGTTTTCTCTCTCCCAGGACAATGGTGAGGAGGGCTGACAGGAGGGAGAGGTTAGGGTAACCTGCACACCCCCCCCCCACACACACACATGCCCCCCACCCCCCCGCCGGCCTTGCATCTTCAGCCGCTCATCTGTCCACCAAATTAGATCTGAACCACAAAATGGACAAGGGGACGTCCCCTCTGGTTCTGCAGGGCCCTTGTTTGCCTTCTGAGATGTGAAGGACTGCAGAACACGACCAGAACAAGTCGTGTATTAGCATATTCTCTGGAGGCCAGGCGAACAGGTGCATTTAAAACGAGGGACTGGCGTGATTTGCATGATGCTGCGGAGCGCACGAGGTGAACGCGCTCAAGGGCTCGATTATCCTCTTTAAGCAGAACTGAAGCATATTTGTTTGTCTGTTTGTCTTTGTGTCTGGGGTTATCCCGATAAACAGGCCAGTGTGTAGAACTGAGTGGATTTCTATTCTTCAGTACAAATAGCGTGACATACAGTCACATGCAAAAGTCCGAACACCCATCAAATTACTTGTTGTTTCATTTTTTAAACAGAGAAAATAAGTTAATATTACTTCTATAAGTAACACAGTTAAAAAATTGTGTTTCTTTCTGAAAATATACACCACCACTCAAATGTTTTTTATTCAGCACTACTGGCCTACAAATATGATTATATTGTGGATCAATAGACAAGTGTTTGATATTTAATAAGCTATTAAATGGCAGCTAATGGGATGAAACGAATGCATTTAAAGTCTAGAATTTAATTCAGCAACACCATCAACCAGTTAATAATATGTCAGACATGTACTGTTGCAGATTATTTCATCTTGTGAAGGAAACTTGTTTTATTATATATATTTTTATTTACCATAGTTCAACAAATTCAAATGCTTAGAATAAAAATCTGCAGGATAAGTGCTAAAAACCCGTGGTGTGCAAAAACGTTTGACTGGTAGTGTAACTGTACAATTTCTATTTATTTGCTTTAAAATATCGGAAAAAGAAAATATAAAAGACTTTGCTGATGCCACATGCCCAAACTTTTGCATTGTACTGTACAACAGGAAACTGATCTGTGAGACACTCTTCATAGACTCACTAGTTACTTACTATGTGAAGATGGACTTGATTTGTGGTGATATGTGAGAATCCACACCTGATCCGGTTCATAAAGTACTGATTGAGCTGCATCAGGTGTTTTGGTTCTAGGAATACTAGAATACACTGTTTTGGTGTATTTCTGTGGCAGAATACATGTGCAGATTCTGTTCAGCTGCTACATACTTGTTTTAAATGTGCAGATGTCAGTTTAATGGTAGTTTAATGGTACTCTGGGAAAATTCTAAGCAAAACAATGACAGAGAGAATTTATAGAGAACAAAAAGTGGCCATTGCCGGTATAATATACGCCATAGAATAAACATGATAGCCTGGCACTCTGTTTATCTCTCAGATCACATTTGATTAAAGAGCGAAGCAGATCATCTGATTATCATCATCTTCATCTCTCTCTCTCTCCCTCTAGTGCTCTCTCTCCCCCCGAGGCACTGCCGGCAAGGCCAGAACACAATGTGCGATTGCTTTAAACAGTAAGCTATTCATTTCTAGGAAAAGATAAAAAATTAATCAGTCCTGTTGTATTTCCCTCCTTAATGCGGAGATAAGAAGGTTGTGGGTAGGCATTAAAAAACGGCAGAGTCTAAGAGGCTTTGAGCTGCCCTTATTGAAGGGATCTGACTTTTACCTGTTTATATGGAGAGCAGCAACACTGTCGCCTTCTATGCACACAGCGGCCACAGCCCCCCCCCCACCAAGCTGTTCGGTAAACATTCATCTAGGTGAGAGTCACATGTCGTTTTGTCGCCTCACGTTGACATCTGTCAGACCCCGGCAGGTGACGATCCACTCCGTTGGCCCTGAAATGAAGTGTTTAAGTTGAACGCAACGTGGGCGCACAAACATAATCTTATGCTACGTTTTCCGTGTTTTTGTTTTGCCCAATTTTTGCTTTTCATTTACCCAACACATCCGCTCAGAGGCTGCACGCTGCGTTTGATGCCAGGGCTCACTAGCATCCTCGCCTCTGGACCCCCCTCCTGCACGCATGCAAGTGCGAACCTGGGGCCCGTTCTTGCTGTGCTGGTCAATTGGAGAATCTTTTATTTGTAGACTGTTATCATTCCCATTTCCTAACCTGATTGGAGCTTAAAAGCCACAGCAGCTCGGATCGTGCCAGAATAAATCTCCTCGTCTATTAATCTGTCGCTGGGCACTCTCCCGCGCAAAATTGCTGCACTGCGACGGGATTTATGAGGAAATTAAATGTATGATATCCGAGCCGGCCCTCATGGCACTCGGGCTCAGAGAGAAGCAGCAATTTCTGTCGCCCTTCTCCGCTGATTGCACAGAAATCAGAACAAGAGCGGTGTCTCAGCGAAAGCTTACGCTGCTACAATTAGGTCACAGTGGCAGGCCGGGGGAACACACTCCAACAATGGGCCTCTCTCATTAGTCTTTCTCTGCCCTGTGCCCCGCTGCTGAAGCACAGGCAAAATTGAGTCTGTGAGCTGAGGCTGTAAAGAGATGAAAAGTCTGTCTCTCTCTCAGCGCTGCACTGTTCACTGCTCCAGGGGTGTCAGATGGAGCACTTTGCCTTCATTATACTTCACAATGTGAATCGGTTGGTGTCTAATACTGTGTAACTAAAGGAAAGTTGTGTATGTAGTGCTGGAAGGAATTACTAAGGGAAATTGACTGCAATGCAATATTGCACCACATCCAATACATGCCCCAATAAGAGACACCTGTGTGGAGCACTTGAGGCTCCGCTATGAAACTATGAAAGGCAGCTTACACTTATGATGGGTTTCGTGGTTTTAGCTTTCTGTGGGACGGTCTTTAGGGTTAAGGCAAAAATATTTGGGCAAAAATGTTAGTTTACTTTTGTTCTGTAGTGTTATGGTTTTGTTAAGCTGGTAAACTGTAAATCTTGTTTTTTTCTTGGCCTCCACTCTTCCTGGAAGGATTTGGTTTGACCTCTGTATGAAATAATTAAGATATCCCATCTCCCTTGCATTTGGGGCGTTAGTTGCTCTAATCCTTATCTTCAGGACGGGACTGATTTGTTTTGGAAATGGTTTAAGTGATTTTAATCTGTTGGAGGTGATCTGCTGCTAGAGTAGATGGGTATGATCTTTGGCCGTGCTTCCAATCTCCTTGTGTTCTGTAATATAACTACCAAGGCTGAGCTTCGGCTTAATCCCACAGTGCTAATCTCAGACTTCCTTACTTCCTTAAGAGAGCCGTGTTTTGTTGTTTTGAGGGGGTTTGGTAGGGTGGGACGGGCTGGGGATTGAAGAGAAGGCTGTACTTATGAAGGCTCTGCAGGTGTTGAGCAGTCATTGTCTGTCCTCAGGTTTAGAACCGGCTCTGGCTTGAACATAATAATCCATTTTGCATTAGATCTTAGTCTCAAAACCTGGTTGAAACCATGGTTTCTCTTGGTGTCAAATTAACATGTTGAAACACTTTTGTTTCTCTGCTTAAAAGTCTCAAATCTCTTGGTTTAGTGGAATTTAGATGAAAGTGCCATGTAAATGCTAAACACTTCTTTTTCATACAACTCAGAATTTCACATGTTTCTACAATCAAGGAAATATTTTAACGAGACCACATTGTGTGAACAGTTTAATTAATTACTGTAAATCATTTTTTTCTTTTTGTGGACGTACATAAGGCAGAAGCAACATGAATCCATCAGTTAATTATGACAAAATCAGGAGCTTTGGATAGTGTTTGGATAACAGGGACATGCTACCTCCTGCACAAAGGGCAATGCACAGCATCAGATATTTCACAAAGCAACAGTGGCCCGAGAGCAAAACTGGCTCCTACAGTCCAGACAGAAAACAGTTTGTTTCTAAGAAGGGTATTGAAAAGGGCAGGAAAGGATACAGAAAGACCATCTTCAAGGTTTTGTCCAAATAGATTATGCAACTGCTGATTAGATAAAATATATCACATATTTATAAATCGCAAATGACTTAAAAACATAAAAAATATTATTGACATTGCTCAAAGTATATCACAATGAAGCTACAGTAATATATTGCATTTCTAAATTTCCGAACTTAGTACCAGCTCATTAAAAAACAAGCGATGGCTGTTCCCTTGTGGTGACAGGTACTGATTATTGATTTGTTGTGGAAGGGTTCCGCATCAAAACACTAACCTTAAGAACTTAAGCCAGTTAAACACAACACAGTCAATTCATTTGGCATACACTCAAAAACCTCCAAAAAGAAACAAGTAATAAGTTTATGCACAATTTTGTACCATTCATGTATTTACACTACACATAAGAAGCGCCGCACACGTTTGCATTGAACAGGGACACACGCGTTATTCCTAACCATCTCACGCCACATTGTTTACAAGTAGTACTCCATATTGCTTCGGAACATTCAGGAATGAATTTTGGACATTATTTGTAAAACACCAAACGTTTTTGAGATTTTTTTTTTACGATAATCTTCTGACACACATTAAATATACTATAATTTTTTTTAGTTTGATTTTAGTGTTGCATCTTAATAATTGAGGTTGGTCCCTTCATCAGTACGACTTGGCAGTAAAAAATATGAAGGTGGGTGAACACGACAGACAGAGTACATGCATTGTTTCTACAGGCTGCGGTAAACATGGCCAACGCTTTGTCTAATCATCTTCCTCATCACTGTCCTTCATAGAGATCCCCAGCATTCCTCCGTCTCTCACAGAAGCCGTAGCTTCCTCCAGCATCAGCCTGTTCTTTACGGTTTCGTACATCTTGCTGTTCAGAGTTGAGTCCAGAACACCTTGCAGCCGGAAATCACGGTACTTTTTCTACAAATGCAAAGAAATCAATTCAGATCAGAAGCCATTCTGGCTTTCTTTGATGTTTTTTTTTTAAAATGAAAGTATGTCCCAAAGGATGAATCAAATTCAGTAAACAGGTTTCCTTTTCTTCTTCAAACAAGCTCAATTCCTGTGATGTGTTTCAGCATGGAAGCTAAAATCAGAACAGAGTTCTTTAGTCCTTGGGTTTGGCCATTTTAAGCCCAGCTGATCAATGATATGGATCATTTTCTTAAATTTTACATAAAATTGTAATGACTTTTGAACTCAGTCAGCCCTCTAGCCACCACATCAAGTTCAGAGGGAACCATTTTTATTTTTCTGAGTATATTATGAATGTTTTTGCTACTCACATTTTTCACTGTAAAAAGAGTTTAATTTGACTAAAAATATAAAAGGATTGAGTTTGTATTTACACTTAGATTAAATCAAATACTAAAATAACTACTATACTTGACCCAATTGGCACTATTGTTATTTTCTTTTCCAGAGAAAATGCTTGAATTTCTCTTTCCCAACATTATTTAAAGATAATTCTCAGGAAACATCTTCATTACATTTGCTGGAGGAGAAGATTCAGTCATTTTCAGATATGCTATAGCCAAAGGGTCCAATAGGCAAATATTATGAAACCTAATCTTGTTCGCGATCCCCGCCTTTTTTGCAGTAATCTTAAGTAAAAAAGCCCCGTAATTTTAACAGTAAATTTAATTGTCATTGTGGAGGTCCTTTAGGTTTTTGAGGAAGCAAAGCCAAACTAAGTGACACCATTCTGACTGAAGCCAATAATAACCGTGTGACCCCATACTTACATGGTCCTGCTCCTGCTGCCATCCGAAGCGCGGGTCACGCTGAAATATTTAGTGGCACCAGAGTAGATTGTGCTTGGCTGATCCACCTCTGTGACCTCCCAATTTGATTACTTCCTGTCATAGCTTTGTCTATATTAACCATGTAGTGTAAACAAGGTGGTACTAACAATTTGCTATATTGCCTATTAGTTCTAGAAGTTGTTATATTTAATGCAAATTCCTTTATCCAGTAGCTTTTCGATTATATTCCTACCTCTGCAAGATTTAACGCTTTGCCTTTTCACCGCTGATTTGTCTAAATGAGGCTATTCTCTGTGAGACTGTACCTTTACAACGCGGATGAGGATTTTCAGCTGGTAGAGGTGAAGCTGCAGGTCCATGCGGTCCGTTAGCCAAGTACCCAGGAGGTTCATCGTGCTAGTGTACCATTGCTGCAACACAAACGCAATGTTCTCCAGCGAGACAGACAAGCACAGGCACACCTAGCCACAAGTCTAAACACAGAACACAGTTATTAAAGCAGCACAAACTAAATGACAGGATGCAGAACTTGCGTCTGCTGTACATAATTCTTCATATCTGTAGACGGCATTAGATCCAACAATCATTTTAGCTTAACGGCACAAGAAAGCGCTGTTTAGTGTATAGTTTTAAACTCGGACCTGTTTTCAGTTCAGTCTGAATACACAAGCACCAGCCCAACAGAAATCCTGTCAAAGCTTCTTGCAGAGAGGAACTCTTTTCCTATAAACATCATCTTCCTTTGCTGCTCTTGGTCACTGACTGGGAGAGGCCTTTCATCTTCTCAGATTGCCATCAGCCCATTAGCCTGCACCCATCCTCCTCCTTTCAACGACTCCTCCTGTCACACTGAAGGAGGAACAGTCATCTGCCCTGGCAGCCGTGTTGTCTTTACTGCAGTCACTGTGAATTGCTAATATTGCTAACTTGCTAAGGGTCTTTAACCAAATCTCTGCCTCCGTTATCCCCCCTATCATATCATTGAAACTTACTGAACTCAAAGCAACTCCTAAACAGCCAGTGCTCTTGGCTTTTGGGCTTCAGATGTTGGTCCTTGGGGAGGATCTTGGCTGGAGTCTAATTGATTGGTTATGATTGAGCCGAGCTGATGATGATAGGAACTGACTGTGTAGCAGCGGTCGGAGCAAACTGAGCAAACTGAGCTGAAGTGTTTGAGAGGTTTTTTAGCGAAGGAACAGGAATAGCAGAAGTTTCTTGTTCAAAATCTTGTTTGGAGAACAAACGTGTTGACATTTCTCTGCAAATGCTAAAGCACAGTGTATTTATTTGCTGAAAATAACATTTTGCACAGGTCACATTATTTTTCCAAAAATATTAAATTCAACACATAAATTGTAACTGTGTATTACCTGTGTTTTCAGTAGAGGATGTGTAAAGAATTCATTACAGATTAGAAGAGATAGGATTTTACAGTCTTTCCATGCCTCGTACTATTAAAAGTCAGTTATCTAATAGAACCTTACTTTCAGAGTGTATAACACATTCGATGCCTCCTCTCTCGTGGGTCTAAACCAATGGTGGTGCTACACCTCCAAAAGCAGTGGGCCCAAACTAATTTCCTCCGCAAAAAAATAAACTGAACAGCTTTGGTCGACTTACAAAAGAAAACTGTACCAGTGATTTAAACTGATTTCACAGAAACTGATTTCTAAGGTCACACCTCCTGTGGCCGGTAACATGGACAGTGTTGTTGCTGTGGAAGCCGAACATTAACTTTAGCTTAGCAAGATGGCGGTAGGAAACATTGTAACTAAAACTTGCTAAATGTCACAATGTGATTTGTGATATTATCTCATGTGTCTCAGGAATTTATTATCTCATGTGTCTCAGGAATTTATTATCTCATGTGTCTCAGGAAATTATTATCTCATGTGTCTCAGGAATTTATTATGTCATGTGTCTCAGGAAATTATTATCTCGTGTCTCAGGAAATTATTATCTCATGTGTCTCAGGAATTTATTATCTCATGTGTCTCAGGAATTTATTATCTCATGTGTCTCAGGAATTTATTATGTCATGTGTCTCAGGAAATTATTATCTCATGTGTCTCAGGAAATTATTATCTCATGTGTCTCAGGAATTTATTATCTCATGTGTCTCAGGAAATTATTATCTCGTGTCTCAGGAATTTATTATCTCATGTGTCTCAGGAAATTATTATCTCGTGTCTCAGGAAATTATCTCATGTGTCTCAGGAATTTATTATCTCATGTGCCTCAGGAATTTATTATCTCATGTGTCTCAGGAATTAACCGTAATAGTAGGATGCATTAGTCCTCTTTTAAACACACTTTCACTTTTTTGTAAATATCCCCCTGCCCGACTGAGAAGGTTTTAATTGGTTTTGCAGACCGTGATTCTGTTTGTTCTAGCTTGTTGAGCCTGCGCAGTTAGGGAGAGTGGGTTTTTTTAACTAAGTGGCCTGAAGGGGTGATTCTCCCCAGTAGTTTAAAGTTTAATGGGTCAAATGTCCACTTGCTCCCATGGTTTCATGCCCTGAGCTACTGTCATGCTGGTCAGATGAGGGGAGGTTTATGTAGAGGAGCCATACAAAGAGCATAATACTTCACTAATGAGATAAATAGAGTGTATGTTTACACAAGAGTGGAGAAGTGTTGGAAATGCAAATAAAACATGCCGAAAATGGCTATACATACATTTAAAGAAGAGAGAAATCTAAGATTCCTCTTGTGTGGTGCATATGCCATTTATAGCTGTTTCCTGACTTGATGTTCCAGTACAAAATATATAGCAGTTGTCGTGTAAAGTGATGGTGGTAGAAAATTCCAAAGTAACATTACTGTATATGACGTGATGTGACAGTGACATGTAGAGGCTGCAGAGGAGCTGAAGGAGCTTTGGTGGTACATTTGTGTGGCAAAGGGGGTCTGTGGTGTGTGTGTGTGTGTGAGTCAGGGCCTGGTGCTGATCTGAGAGTGCTGGTGCTGTGTGCCTGTGAAAGCTCGGGCAGCCGGTCCATGATGAACCCCTGCGGAGAGGCCAGACCTGGAGCAACTTCACTCTCTCTCACACACTCGCTCTTCTTTCTCCATCTCCTTCTCCCGCGTTCATGCCATTGCTCTCCAGTTTCCCCCTTGACCCAATTCTACCCTACAGAGTGTACATGTCTTTCTCCTCTTTGGATTCTGTTGGATTCACAGGCCCCTTTCACACAGACACCATTCTGATAATGGGTAATAGCAGAATATCAAGGCCGCCTATAGTATCATAAGCCAGCCCCTCTTGTGAATGAACAGAAATCCAGTCTTGAGTCAGACATTAAAATACCACTGTTAACATCCAGGTAACGTTTTTGTATGTGCATTTCAAAGTGGCGCAGTTTGAGAATGAGAAACGTGGTGGACACTGAAGGGCCTGCCTGGTCTGGCTTGTGAAATGAACAGTGCTGGTTGTGGCACGTTGTTCTGCTATGATGAGAGGAACAGAAGTCTCTCTCGGAGGGCATTATGTACCGCACCATTTTTTGGATATGAAGCAGCGGGAGCCTGGCAGCATCTGCCAGCCAAAACAAGAGTATCGTGCCTCTGAATACGTAATGAAACAAACGGATATGGGGGGAAGAAAAAAATCTGTGATCATCTAACGAGTTCCATCTGATATTGGAGTGGGATTTATAAGTGTGTGTGGATGTGTGTGTGTGTGTGTTTCAGTAATGATACTGCATGTGCCCAACACACACACACACACACACACACAAACACACACACCCACACACACAAACACACAAACACACA
>JBBJLR010000139.1:14650712-14660737 GCA_037577145.1 Brachypetersius gabonensis | reverse complement strand
AGAGAGAGAGAGAGAGAGAGAGAGAGAGAGAGAGAGAGAGAGAGAGAGAGAGAGAGAGAGAGACAGGGGTAGGAAAAAGAATTGGTGAATAGTGTGTGATTATTATCAGTGTGTGGGTAGGAGGTACAGTGAATACCAGTGTGACGTAATCCATAATTCTTAATGTAGAAACTGTGATGAGCCAAAATAACCTCACCCAAACAAATTAAACATGAATTTATGTAATAATTAAACCTTACAAATGATTATTATAATAGCTGGACTGGCCTAAACTAGAATGTGTTGATATTCACTTTTTCATCGTCTACTCAGCAGACATATTTTAACCACTAAAAATAGTAGCCTAGAGCACATTTAATCCGTAAAGATTACTGTATAGTTAATTTATGGAAACAAAATCTATATAAATAACTTGGATTAGAATATCGCCATCAAACCGCACCACTTTTTTGTGGCCATGGAAGCCATTTTTGTGGCCATAATTTACACTTTACTGGAAAAAAAGGATTGCATTGGACGAAAGATGAGAATGTGAACTGACACACTGATAAAAATGGAAGTATATCTGTTCTGTGAGACATAAAAAATGTTAGAGACTATAAAGTCAGCGTTTGCTTCAAGTGATATTATAACTTATTTGTGTAAATGATGGGCAATATCATGATACAAGTTTAAGGTTATATCGGCCACCCCTGTTTAAAACGACAGATCCTCTCAGCAGCATTTTGAAAACATGACCCAGTTCTTCCAACCTTTTCACGCAGGACTCAATCATGTCACTGGACATCAGCTTGAGTCTGGTCTCCAGATGTTTGCCAAACTCCTCTTCAGGCCAGTGCAGGTCTTTGATAAACGTCTGCAGGGCATCCAGCTTCCAGAACAGATCTTCTGACGTCCCTGAACCGTTACTGCACAAACCAACAAGCAAAGTCAGAAAAACTACACACGGGATGTGGTTAGCCAAAGGTCAACACAGGTCAGAGAGGGCTCAAGAGGTCAACAGGTCAAAAGGTTAAGGATCAGAGGGATAGTGCAGGAAAAAACTAAACTTGGCTCAACTTCAGACTCCAGGCCAACATTTACTATTCAACATTTAACCAATTCATATTTACTAACCAACAGAGTTGATCAATAAATGAAACTGGCGAGTAAAGTGGTGATTGTCCCTTAGTGTTACAGAGGGATGATGATAAGATACTGATAATAATGGTTGGTAATATTGGGTTGAGGGAAGATCATGCTATTTGAGATCAAAGAAGTTTAAAGGGAAATTCCATCCACAAATAAGGCACTTTAAGCAGCCAATAAAATGTGCTTGCATGAAATGCACCTGTCTAAAATGTACATGTATTTAATTTAAATAATGCAAATGGCAACTGATGCAACTGTGAAAAATAATCTGCCGGTGAAATGAACCTCCTGGAGTAAAGAAACTGATCTAAGTCTTTTGAGATGGATATTGGATATGGACTTGAATGAGCCTCAATATAACCTTAATGACAATATTAGTAAATACGTGCTATTCAGGAAAGGTTTTGAGGCCCCTGATCAAATTACATGTTTACAAAGTAAGTGCATCCTCAATAAAGAACACACTTAATTTTAACAAACAGCTGTTATTTATCCAATATGTTAAACAGGGCTGTTGCACTCACTGTACCTACAAAAAAGAGAGAAAGCATCTTTCAGAGCACTCCTCAGCTCGTGAAACATTCACCCATGCACCTGGCTGGTCCAGACATCCTCAGGAGAAACATGCAGGTTATAACAGGCCAGAATTGGAGCAGGTTAGGCTGAAAATTTAACCTTTTCTATGGAATTTTATTATTTTATTTCTGATGGACAAACTGGAATTGTTAAAAAAAAGGCCTTGTATAGACCTACGTAGTTTCTGCTGAATTGGAATGCCTTCTGCACTGAAGCTTTAGTCTCACTTCAGAGCATTCACTTGTCACACAACAGAAAAAGGAGTGGACCAATAATGTTACCCTGTGGAACTCCCTCAGCCTATACATTTACCCTAAAGTATCGTCTATAAGATCTACAGTACTGGAGCCCGACACCCAATAGGTACAGCTAGAGGAAAGGGCACATTAGACATCTCTCTACTGTACAAGGAGAATAAGGAGGGAAGGGAGAGGTAGCAGAAAGATACCAAAGAACCAGTCTTCGAACCAATATGTGGTCTTGGGTTCATTTCTGGCTTTGTATCTTTGTGCCTTTCAGCATGCTTGAAGGAGTAAATGAATAGCCCATGAGGCTTTCCATTTTTTGAGACTTTCTACAGTACAAGGGCTAGGTTCTCATGCTGTGGCCTTGGCATCAACAGCTTATGATGAGATAATAAGCTATTATATATAGCTGTTGCACATTATATATACAGACCATTCATATACGGATTTGTTTAAGTTTGTAGAAAGTAACTGAACCTTTAGTTTGGGTAGATCTTATGGTTTGAGTCTCAACAAACAAATATTTGTGTGCATAAAACAAAAAATAGACAAATTTAATATTAATTTTAATATATTTTTCATATATTTTTGGAACTGTTTTTAGACCCTGTACTCTTGATTTGGAAAAAAATCCAAAGGTGAGCCTCAACCAAAAAAAGAAAAGAAAAAAGAAAGTGATTTATTTTGTTTATACCAAGGCCACGTTTGCATGTATCAAAACTCGGTACAAACTCAGTACACACTCTGTGTCCGATAAAGCTGGCATCCAGTTGGGGGTGGAAAAGCTAGGCATTTGCACTGGTGGCAGACTAACTGACACCGGTAGATTTGGAACTTTAGGCATTTGGAGGTTCACATTTGGAAGGTTGACATTGGGCAGATTACTTGTTAAACTCCTGTGAAGAGGAGAGAAAAAAAAGAAAAGACAGAGAAGAAAGAATGTGATGTGGGTGAGCAGGAAAAACAGTGTGCTGAGGAGAAATCACAGTGTGATGCAGAGTCAGATCAAGAAATAATTTGTTGGATATGTTGGAAATGACAAGGACAGTAGAAACAGCGCTGGG
This sequence comes from Brachypetersius gabonensis, assembly GCA_037577145.1. Taxonomy (NCBI): domain Eukaryota; kingdom Metazoa; phylum Chordata; class Actinopteri; order Characiformes; family Alestidae; genus Brachypetersius; species Brachypetersius gabonensis. Next base: position 14,657,721 of record JBBJLR010000139.1, on the reverse strand, counting down.
TGGGCGTGATGGCTTTGAGAAAGCTAAAAGAAATGACATTGTGCGTTTTGCACCGCATTAAAACCTGCTTGGAAGCATGAGAGTGAGTTGCTTGAGAGGATCTACTGTAATTCAACCTGGGGGAATTTGATACAGAAAAAAAAAAAAAAACATTGTTCAATATCTTTATATATTTAAACATAACAGACAAATGCTGTAATCATAACTATATTGGAAACAGAAGAAAGAGTAGTAACTACACATTTAATACATTGTGGAAGGTCTTGAACAAGAACATGATCATCAGAAAAAGTCATAATGTATCATTTTTAGAATGATTATGTTGTTGGACCAATCAGAAAATATCAGCATGACAAGGACACCTCCTGTATAAAGCCAACGTGTCTCAATGTTAAATTTTAGCTACAGTGTGCCCTGTATCATGTAAACAAAGCTTGGAGGAAGAAGGTCTCTTACTTCACTGGCTCCCAGGACTCACGCTCGAAACCCCGATGTATGGACTGGGCAATGGAGGACTCCATCAGATCTACGTATCTCACCACCAGAGGGGCATAGAGATCCTGCAAGTGCTTATGGAACTTCCCATTACATAAGTTGTCTACGGAGGAGAAGTGAAATGTAACAAATATGTGGTTCACTGAAATAATGGCCCAAACAGTCCCCCATTCTTCTATTCAACTCAACTGGAATCTCACATTTGATTATTTAGCAAGTAATTCAAATAACGTAATTTACATTCTGTATCAACAGCTCTTTCCAGTTGTTTTGATATGAAAAATAATATTGTTTCTGAAAAAACAAGACTGTGCCTCCAGACTCCTTTTAATGACCCAAAAGAAGTAATATGGAATCCTCGTATTCTCACAACCGATGACTGAGGGTTGAAATAAAATGACTGTGGCATCTAAGGAAGGTGGAAGACAATATAGTTTTGATTTAGTGTCTGATGGCAAAACACAGCAGCACCCTCTAGTATCCCCCTCCTCTTAGTGCTATCTCTCTCTCTCTCTCTCTCTCTCTCTCTCTCTCTCTCTCTCTCTCTCTCTCTCTACTCAAGGTCGATCATACACAGTAGGTGCCATGTTTGTTTGCCTGCCTGATTGCTCTGTTCCAATTAGCCATTTGAGTGGCGGTGGTTGTCCACTTGGCTGTGTGTGTCCGCGAGCGTATGGCTGAGGCTCATAGCTCTTGGGTTGCTCTGTTTTAGACCTCATTAGCAGCATGAGCAGCCTCCTTCTTTAGCGCCTGTCTGGTGCTAAGGCCATTTCATAGCACATAAGCTGAGCTGAGCGCTACGGGCTAAGCAGAGTGACCTTCCATGTGGAATGCCCAGATGCAGTGCAAGCTGAGGGCAGTGTTTGAGCAAGTGTGTGAGTGTGTGTGCGTGTGTTTCATTCGTGCTGTATTTGCTCGACAGTATCTGTGCACATGTTGTTGTTATTTAAATTTTCTATATTTTAATGCCGTGTGTGGGAATTCGTATTCATTCTGCTGAACAGAGACATGCAGGTTTGCTGAAATTGGTGTGTAGTCGCCGCTGGCACTAAAATGAAATTCTCTCCCTCGGCATCGTTCTCTGTTATTCTGTTTCTCAGTGAGCAGTACATGCTATTGAATGTTGAGAATAGGTTACCAAACAACAACCTGTCAAGCTGTGCCAAGAACGCCAGCAGTGTAATTAGTCCGCTGCAGTCCGCAAAGAAGTGTCTTTGTTCAGCACCATGGACAACTCCTCATTCACTGCAGTTCATTAGCAACATGAGAAAGCCTCCAGCAATCTCTTTACATTCAATGTGTTAGATTGACCCCAACATGCCTTCCCCTCCCCGGGCCACTTTTAATCGTATAGGTTATTATTAAAGCCCATTCTTAGAGTTAACTCGAGCCCAGTTTGGCTTCTCATTTTTCTAATATGGAGCATGATTTAGGCACGAGTTATTTTAAGTACTTTTTGTTGTTTGTACATAAACAACTTTCTTTTAGGGCTGGCTCTATTAACCATGCTAAGTGCCTAATCTATGGATTATTTTCCAGTATATTTGCTCATTATTTTAATAATCAGGCTTTTAAAAAGGCCAAACAATGCAAATTGCTTTTAGAACCTTTTAGGAAAAGCACTTACAGTCAAGGCGAAGATAGTCGTTGAGCAGCTGGAAGAGAGGAAAACTGTCCCAGCTGTCTGGGGGCTGGACTTCCAGTGCTGCATCCATGTCCACAGCATAGAGGGACAGGAATGTCTCTGCATGTTCCACCATCAGATCAGACCACCATGCGAATGCCTGCAGAGAGTGTATGTGTGTGTGAGAGAGAGGGAGAGTGTGTTATTGTGTGAAAGTGACAGATATGAGTGCTGAAATGCATTGAGAGCAAGAGGGACTAAGAGATATCGTCTCTCTCTCTTGGGTTCAGTGCAAGGCTTGACGCTCCACAGATCTATAAAACATCTCTACATCTCACTTAGTAGGAGTTACCACCCTGTTTCAATCACCCTTCATAGTCCCTGTAGAGCTCTCACAGCTTCAAGCATTAACACCATAACAGGCAGTCACACACATACAGTTACTCATTCGTCGGCCCATAGAGACACAGAGTGTGAACTTAAGGGAGTGAGGCATGGTTAAATGACTCGTTATGTACTTGTCTATCTCATTATAGAGTCTGCAGAGTGTCAGAGTTTGGCTTCTTCTCATGCAGGATTAACACACCTTACATGCTTCTCTCCTGTAGTAGCACACAAGGGTGCAGTGCTATTCCATTCACATCACACTGAAACACAGTGATGCACTGAATTTGCTTGATTCATATGTGTAGTGAGGTTATGAAAATTGAGTACAATGCAAAAGAGAATATACAATAATACAGTGTTATGAAAAAATATGTTTTTATTTTTGCACATTTATCACACTCAATTGTTTCTTTAAAAATAATATTGTTAACAAGCAAAAATTGTAATCTTAATTTTTAAGTATTTTCACGTTATCCAATAGCAACTGTGTTTGCTACATTGGTTTCTCTACTGATTAACCAAACTGGGTTGATAACTGGAATCTAGTTAGACTAGACATATGCTGGTTTAATTATTCCAAGCTTTGTCCAGTCTGAAGATCACTCTAAAATATGTGGCTGTATAAAAAAAATAACATATGTGCACTATGTGACAAATCCCATAAGAGACAGGAAATAAAGTTATTTATATATAAGGCTTGACAGGATTTGCTATTTCTAAAACCACAGCAAGAGCCATTAACTCCATATGGAGAAATCATGGAACAGTGGTGAATCTTCCCAGATGTGGCCAGCCTATCAAGTTCCTCAGTGAGAGTGATGATTGTTCAGGCGAAAAGCCCTTATGAACATCAAAAGCAGGCCTCACTTAAGTAAGATCAGCTATCAGGACTCAACAAGAGACTAGGCATAAAGGTATTCATAAAATAATCACAGGCACTGCAAAAACACTGCTACCCTTGATGACCCCCAGGCTTTTGGGAACAATGTTCTGTTTGAAAATCAGATGCCATTTAGTGCGACAAATGTGCAGAAATAGTGGAAATCAGGATGGGGCAAAAGTTTTCATGGCACTGTATATTTTAGATGTGCTCCGTTGGCGCCATTTCCACATCAATCAAATAACATGGAAACATTAAGAATTCATGTGGAAATAACACACATCTGAATCAAGTAACTGCATCACTTTTTCAGTACACCCATTCTCTCTCTCCCTCTCTCTCTCTCTCTCTCTCTCTCTCTCTCTCTCTCTCTCTCTCACACACACACACACACACACACAGCCGTCACCACATGTACCCACAAATCCGTACTTTGTTGATGTGAATGTAGCTGTATGTACATGCACCCAGAACCTTGCGCTTGGTTCAGAAAAGTTAGAATCATGCAGCAGTCGCAGTCTCCAGCAACAGGTTCTGAACCCCAAAATATTACTGCTTCTTGATTTCGAGCCAAATTGAGGCTCCCACTTTGACCCCTTTGTCTTAACCTCACTAGGTTTGGATAAAAGGGTTGCTCTGTTGCTGATAAGAAAGCTCTGCTGTCGGCCCAGGTCTTGCAGGTATTGAAGTTGGCAAAACATGTCAGAGGGTTTGTGTAAGAGTTCACCTCCACAGGAGCCCTTTCACATGCTTTGAAGACTGAGCACTCGATGAAAACCCTCTGTAACAGCATGGTTAGCACTAGTGCAGTCTCGCGACTGCACTTTGGTAAAAGGGGACCATCATGGTATGTTAAGTTGATGGACTGGTCTAGGCTGGAGCAAATGAACACGGTAAAATCAGCAATGTTGAATTCACTCCTACAGAGTCTTTTGCATGGAAATGAGTGCCAGTTTGATCAAACCTCTCTATGTTTGATTTATGTCCATAATGTTGAGGGCTGCACAGAAACAAAATGTCCTGATTTACTCTGAACACCTTAAAGATTGAACTATTCTGTGTTGATTTCATGCCAAATACTATAAACCTGGATTTTATTCTAATTTTTGGTTACAGTTTATGGCCCAATGTGTGCAAAATTTTAGTTTTAGTTTTGCCAGGGGGTTTTATTTCGGAGAATAATCCACCGTCACAGAATACTCTTTAATGTATAAACAGAGCATTACGGTTTCCTGCTAAATCTGCCATAACTGCATTCAGAAATTTGTGTATTTATCCTTTCTGGTTAAGTGAAAGACTGACAATCTAATAAAAGCAAATATTTGCTTATATTTGGTTTGGGCAAATATTAAATTAGACAGTTTTGCACTTACCCCATGTCTAGTTAAGTCAAGATTAGCTTTTCTTTAGTTTAGCACTAGAACGACGAGGCTAACATTGCTAAGAAACACTAGAAGTCAAGTGTCACCCAAATAGGTTTGGAAAAATACATCAACAGAATTTCTCACCGCCTGCTCAAAGCACATCCAGATCTTCATTAAGGCCTTGCAGTCTTGTGGGTGTAATTTTAGACTGAGCTCTCTAATTTACAAAAGCTTTGTTAACCTCAGAAATAGAAGGTTAAAAGGCTTTTACCCATATTACAGTGAGTCATACCTTATCCTAAACCATATCCACAAGTCTGCTGCACTTTAAAGAAACTATGAATGTGCTTTAAGCTGCATGAGAGAAGTGATGAAACGATGTGGATTATTTGGGTAACTTTTGAGTTCTGTTAGCCTACCATTTGCTACTTTAAACAAAAAAAACCCAAACAAAATTTACACCTAAAAAACGGCTTTGCTGATATCTGGAGTCGGTGCAAAAGGAGTAGATGGGAATTTTAGCTGCACTCTTCCTTAAAGTGTGCAAATTTGTATTCACATTTACAGACTGCACGTTGACATTTTTTAAAAACTGAATTATCTTACAGTTTGATACAATGCAGTTTCACTACTTTAAATATTTAATTATCAATTTCAACAATATTGATTTTGCTCACTTAAGCACAAATTTGAGAATTTTTCATTTTGCACAAAATTACGCTTAAGTTTTAGTCAAGATGAAATGACAAAACTTTCCTTGAAGATCGCAATATGCTAATTTTCCGTATTCAGCTTTGATGAACAATAGCCAGTGTGTAGTTTTCTGTAGGAGTGAAGCAATCTCATGACGAGACGATTCAACACTCAGGATTTTACTGTCCACAGAGCAGGGGTTGGAGAGGGGGCACCAGGGGTTGTGCAAGACGACGTCTGTGAAAATGAGCTCGGTTTCATTTTCAACGGGCCTGTCAGGAACCGCTTCAGGGCAGAAGAAGCGACTGTCCGTCTGGCACTTGTGCCCACGCAAGCAGCTTGGTCAATGCTTAATGCTCCGCAACAGAGCAATGGGGAGGGTGGTGGGAGGTTTGGGAACGAATACAAGCCCTCCATCCAAGGTGGGATAGGGGAAACTGGACATGCAGAGAAGAAGAGGAGGGAAGAGGAGAAGGTTTGGAGAGGGGTGGGTTGGGGGCATGGGGACTCTTCTCTTTCACATACCTCTTTACCCTTTTGAACGTATCCAGGCAACACAACAAACAGCGAGAGAACACAGTGAACGTTACATCAGACTGATCATGTTAAAGACAAGCTAACAGTCATGGGCTGTGCATGCCAAACCCATTCATCCTGATCTAATAACGTTTATGTGATAAAAATGGTCAGAGGATCAAGATTAGTGAATGACCATGAGTGAGATTTTCAACACGAATGATTCCTTCCTGCAAAAAGCCTCAAAGTAGGTTATTATGAATGTAAGGTTTAGATATGCATTCTCATTCAAAATGGCAACAGTTGCTGGAGATTTCTAGATTGGAGCTTCTTCTCATATCCACAGAGAGTGAGTTTGCATATGAAGGGGATGAAAGTCAAAACTCTCCCAACGAACATCGGCTCATTTTGATAAAACAGCAAAAACAAAATGAACACAAAGGAAGGCTTTCTTTTAGAGTGCAAGTTTTAGGTATTATCCAGGTAAGTATGAGGCACAAACTCCAAAGCACTAGGTACTTTTTTGCAGAACATGGTGGGATTAAGGGCAACATGATGGTATTACACTGCAGTGCAGGCATCTATTAGCTTGGAACATCTTCCAAAGTTATGTGTAATCTAAAAAAAAAATTATAAGTAACCAGACAGTCTTACTACTTTACAGGGTAAAGCCACATTTTTAGACGGGAAAGAAAATAATAGGAATAATCGATGTGTAAAACATGATACAGTGTGCTCTAAGGGTCAAAAGAAAACAATTATTTTACTATGATTTTACTGAATACTTGCCATTTAATTTACTTTTTTTTATTTCTGTCTTGCTTAATCATGATATTACAGTGAAACGTGGTGCATCTTTGTTTGTACATATAACACCTTATAATAAAAAGTAACCAATTATGAGATATTTACTATGTCCTTGTTCAGTTTAATAGCTAGAACCTGATGTGGCAACTGAGTGTAATGTCAGTGTCTTACGCTCAGCAACAGTGCAGCTTCCGTACCACACTGTGACACAGCTGGTTAGGATGCTCTCTATTGTAGAGCGGT
>JBBJLR010000139.1:14591044-14607075 GCA_037577145.1 Brachypetersius gabonensis | reverse complement strand
ACAAACACTGTACCTGCAGGAAACACTACACACAGATCTGAGATCAGCAGGAAAAACACTACAGAACACACAGAAACCGATCTCTGCTAATCTTACAAAATTTACAAGTAATAGTAAATTGTGTTTTTATGTGTGTCTGTGTGTTTACTTAATCATTCCCAGACCTCTCCTCATTAAAGCCCAGTATTACATTGTAGTTTGTATCAAATACCTCAAACACCTGGTTTGGCTCAATAGATCAGGAGCTGATTTTCACAAATACATACAAAGGCTGGTTGCATTGAGCAGAAATCTAGAACCGAACCTGAACATTCGTTCATTTTCTGAGCTTCTAATCCTAAACAGGGTTTTAGGGGCATGCAGTCATGCTTGGGTGGTAATTCAGCATCTCCAGTTCTGGATATTTTAGAAACTGTGATATGTTAGGGAGTCTATATTGTACTTTGATGGTGGAGCAAAGCTGACATGTGACTTAACTCAAAACAAGTGCTCTATAATACTTATATAACATGTGCTGCAGTTTAGGGAGCAATGTGGCTTTAGCTGGTTGATCAGTTGCTGCTTTGTTGGCATGGACAAAAATAATCCTACGATTAAACAATTGATTAAAAATAATTACATTTGAAGTTCCAGTTCAATCCAAGAGCAAAATTAAGTGGACACACTCCACTTATGACCTATGATCTAACCAATGAATTGATTACTTATTTTGGTCCACAAGGACGTGAGGAAAATTAAATCAGCACCATTTAATATTTAACTTGTTTGATTAACCTTTGCTTAGACAAATCATTAAACGTCTCCCTCGTGATTTCATAGGCAGCAGAATAGCGACTCTGCTCCGGTCCAACTCTGGCCTGCGCTAATGACCCGAGCTCATCGTCCAGGATTGAACTTTTAATTTTGTCGCAGACATCAATGTCTCCTCAGTGCGTTAAAACATGGAGGGCCATCCCATGGGACCAATAAAATTACAAAGCCGTTATCTGGCCAAAGGCTAGGGAAAAAAAATATTAATCCATTACAACACGAAAGTATTCCCCTTCATCAAAAAGAGATCAAGGATGACCTTTTTCTTTATGCAGGAAAATGGATTCAGACAGGCAGGCAGTGTCTATACTTCCACATTTTCAGGGGGAAAAGCCCAGCGGGACCTGGCACAGTCTTCTAAAGCTGTCACTCACACTGTTCCTGGGCTAGGCTGAGCATTGTGGATGTTACAGGGGTCATGGGGGGTGTGGAGAGATGGGTGTGTGGCTGTCTGTGATGGAAAGGTCAGGTTTGCCCCTGCTCATCTGTGTCATGGCAAAGGTCTGACTTGGGTGATAATCACCATGTGTAGCACCATTGGGCACAATACATTGTGTGTGTGCGTGTGCGTGCGCGTGTGTGTGCGTGTGTCTGTGTGTGTGGAAAGGGGGTTGTTAAAAACATGTGAGAGAAAGGAAACAGTATAAAGAGACTTTACTGTAAAACTTATTTTCAAGGTTGTGGGTTCCTCAAAGGACGTACAATCTTCAGCATAAATGAGTACCCCTTTGAAGTTAAAACCATTTCTCAGTGATTATAAGCTGCCTCCTTGACATTTAAGAACAGCAGCAACTCTTCTAGACAATGAACAAGTTTATGACATATAGCTCCCTCTAGCTTTCACCATTCTTGAAGGATGAGCACTTTCAGATCCTGTATGCTGGATGGAGAATGACTTGCTACTTGTTTCTTCAGAACTGCTTACAAGTGTTCTGTTGGATTGAGGTCTGGTGAAATGCTCGGTCACTGAATCATTTCTTCCTCAGAAATGAACCTTTGGCCTTAGATGTATGTTTTGGGTCATTGTTGTGTTGAAAGAGTGCTCTGTGACCTAGGGCACAGAGCGATGGTAGCATTTTCACATTCAGTATTTCGCAGTACATCTGTGAATTCGTGATACGATCTATGAAATGCTACTCCCTGACACCTGCAGCACTCATGCAACCCCACACAAGAACACTGCCACCACCATACTTTACTGTTGGTACCATGCATTTTTCATTGTACTCCTCACCCTTGTGATGCCAAACAATTTGGAAACCATCAGAGGCAACAAAGGAAAGTCTTGTCACTCCAAAGTAGTCCCGGTAGTTCTCGCCTTTGTTTATATGGGCCCTGGCAAATTCTAGATAGCCTTTTTTTGTGCATGGACTTCAGCAGTGGCTTCCTTGTGGGTGATAGCCATGCATGCCACTCTTGTGCAGTGTGTGTCATATGGTAGCACAAGAAACACTCATCCCAGTTTGACTTTCTAATGATTTAGATAACTGTGATGAACTTGCATGTCAATTTCCTTCAACGTCTCATCACAAAGCACTTCTTGAGGAAGTGTTAACTTCTGTGGAAGGGCTGGACGTCTCTGCAAGCTCCCGAGAAGGCTATCTCTTTTTAATTATTGGATGACTTTTGCAACAGTTTAGACATTTTAGCAATGCCTAACTACTTTTTTATAACCTTTTGTAACCTTTTGTGCAAATAAATTTATTTTCCTTCGCAGATCTCGTGGCATTTCTTTTCCATGTGGTGTCATTTTTTTTCAGCATTAAGTGGACCTAGATTTTCTCTCTTAAATACCCTTTTAGTCATCAGTTATCATGTGGCCACCTGTGTGGTGATTGTTGGTGAATTTTATCAGGTTTTTCCTCTTAAGACATTATTACACCATTGTGGTCACCTTATTTGAATTAAATGAAATATTTTTCTTATCCTAAAGAAGTAAAGAAGGTGGTCATACTCTTATGTTGATATGAATAAATGTCCAATAAAACAGGTTTGTGTACTAATTTTTGCTGAGCACTGTACATTACTGAGATTCTTTTAACTGCCAAAAAGTTATTCACACACACATATCTCATTTACATCTCATTTGTTTTCTTTTAGCAACTATTACAATGGTCTTAGGGACCCAAAATTGGATCTTGTAAAGCACCACTCACCTTTTTCAGGAATTAATAGCAGCCCAATACAAACTTGAGCAACATTCTATATTAACCATAGCAATGTTTTTCTAATCCTGTCTTTATCCTGGCAAAAATTGGTCTAAGCTCATATTTAAGTTTGTCTAAATCCATGTTTAAAATGTCTTCCGTCTGACCCGGCTGTAGCCCCACAAAATTCAGTTTGATCCGAGTCTGACACCAGTCATTTCCAACCAGACTTCAGATAAATCATCTGCAGTTCTTAATGAGCTCCCTTTAAGTTACCCCTCAACAGTGATCAATAGATCATCTATAAATTTAAATGACTCACTTCTGCATCAGCTGTTAGTTCAAATTCCATTTAGACAGATTGGTTTATCGATAAATGCATGTTCTCATGCCACGTTTAGAGACATGAGTGACATGCCACATTAAAAACTTAACGGTTAAGGAGAATAAAGTAGGCAGGGAAAGCTTAAGCAGGGGTAAATCCAGGCCAAAATGAGACCCGATCATAAAAGCCTGAGCCTGAAATTGACATACGTTAGAAAAGAGATCTGATATGAATAGTCTTATTGAGTTTGGACAAATGTCTCAAGCTTTAGTTTGTGTATACATATGTGTTTGTGAGGAGCTGGAAGTTAATAGTTAGTGACAGAGCCTTGCTGATCTGCCCTTTCGGAGCTGTTCCCGCTGGTGTAACACTCAGAACCTTGGAACTTCATGTTTGTGGCATGACACACGCTTTTCGTGAGTAAGAGGACTTCAGTGAAACTTCATTACAGAGTCACTGCCGCCACTTGCTAACCAAGCTGTTCACTGTGGACTTTGACAGGTTACGTGGCGTAGTTTCTGGCTAGCAGCTTGGCTGACACGTGTGATGTGGGTTTTCCAGCAGAAACAAAGTCTTTCATCATGCCATGACACAATAGTGTCAATACCTAAGGCCTTGTAAATCGATACATTGACGCATTCTGATCTATATCGTAGTATCGTCACTGCATTCGAGTTGCATTGCAGCATATTGAGCTGCAGTTGGAATCTCCAGTCTACAATGATCATCGTTTTATTGCTTTATTGAGCTTCCTGAGTCCAGTAATTGAGTGGTGTCTTGAGGAAGAGTGCGATTGCAAAGGCTACAGTCATTGACTTTGCCCTGAGGTGATATGGTTGAACGGTGAAAGCCCTTTCCGTCCTGGTCACCATTATAGAGTGTTAAGATGATGCTTGTGGATCGCCAGCTTTCTGTTTGACCGGATTAATGGCGTGTTGGAGAGATTAATGGCGCCAGACAGAGATGATGAGTTCCCCAGATGGATCGCCGCTTTCATTTTTGCTAAATCATTGCTGGTCTACAATCATCTCCTCGGCACACAAAGCTTGAGTAAAGACTGCAGGAGGCAAACCTCTTTAATAACCGTAATGAAATCACAGAATTTAAGTGGTCAATTCATACATTTCATACAGTTTCAGGAAATGCCATTTTCCCAAGATAAGGGTATAATTATTAATTATTCCGAAACTGTTTTCTTGAAATAATGATGGTAGAGAGGTACATGCAGGGTGCTGAATGGCAAAATAATACCAAAAATGTAATTCAACATCAAATTAAAATGTCACCATGTTTTAGTCCAAATTCCTGTTTAAAACAAATAAAACAATGTTTTATGCATCAGGCATTGAGTAATCATTTAACGTAATAACTTTGAAAGGATGCTGTTTAGAGCCAGGAAACACTTTAGACGTCTGCTTCTTATCACCTTGGTTTACAACGTAAACACTTAATTAAGAAAAAAATGTTGAAATATTTCAATATTTGCCAGTATCTTTGGAAAGTGTTTTGTGCTTGAGATTCCAAAAGAATTATCTTCAAAACACCATTTGTAATCTTGTCTACTCATTTTATTAGGAGAATGTAAATCAAACTTAATGTAAATCGATGGGCTTTATTGCTTGATTCTGAGAAGTAACCAGAATTTGAGTGGAAACATTCATGTACACAGTCTGTAGCCAAAATGAAGCCCATTGATTTGCCTGTGCTCTTGTTCTACAGGAGGTTAAAAGGCCTTTGGCTGGTATCAAAAGTAATTTGTGTTCCCAAACAAGCCTTTGGGCTTCTTCTGCCAAATGGCAGCCACTCTCCCTGATTACTCGCACTTTACAGCGCATTAACCAAGACTTACTCTCAAGCTGCTTCAGTCAAATCAGAAGGGATTTATGAAATACCCAATTGGCGTGAGACTGACAAACAGTTCAATTCACAAGGCTGGCGATAATAAAGGGATGGTGTAATTCTGATACTGTTTCTCACTCAGGGCTCTTTCACTTTGAAGGAGGAACTTTCACAGATTTCGCAATCTAACATTTTTGTCACTTTTGGACAGCAAAAAGGCCAAAAAGTGCAAACTCAAACCTGTTGGTATAGAATGGAAATGTAATTTAGAGCTGCAGGACCGGTGTCCCACGCAGTTTGGTAGTTCACCTCTTTAAACACACTCAATAAACCTGGGAATTAACCGGAGAGTTACACCAGGTGTGTGTAAGCTGGGAAATCACCCGTCTGTGCAGGACACAGTCCCTATAGGACTGGATTTGTGTTGCTTGAAATTAAAGGATTGTGTTCCAGCCAAATGATAAGGAAGTGTTTTTAATCTCTTATGAAACATCACTTCAGAAGCTCTCAGTTGGTCCAAGATCTTTGACTCGCTCTCTTGTTTTTTTCTTTACTCTCACAGTCAGCAGCACTTGGAGGAGCTGCTCACCTGGTCAACTTCTGCAGCACAGACACAGTGGCTGGACTGCTTATGGCCCAGCGCTACTACAACTGCCCTATGGCTGGTTTCTCCATACCTGCTGCTGAGCACAGGTGAGACACACACACACACACACACCTAATCTTCCTAATACTTTCACTTTCTGTTAAAACTAGATAGACTGCTCTCTCTGTTCTACCAACTGACAACATAATGCAATATCCTGTTACATTAACACTGTGTGTGTCAATGCTGCACGTTTTCATGCACTTGATCTAATGTATACAAATATCAGCCCATGCATCAATGGACATTGGCAGAATTGGTGACCTGTGGCAGTTCTCTCAATGAATGCGAGCTCCTGCATAATTAACTGTTTGGTTTCATGGGGGTCCTTGGGATACAACAGTCTCGACATAATGATGTTTTGAGTTTACAGTGCTTGCTTCCATAACTAGTTTGTTGCGCACAGCAGAAGAATACACACAGAATATGCAGTAATGTGCCATATGAGTGAGGGAGCTGGCGTCCCCCAGTACGCTTCCCTCCACCATTTTGGACTGTTAAAAGCACAAGTCTGTTTTTCTGTCATTTTTCTTACAGTACAGTGTACAAGAACAATATATTTATGTCCTTTTCCTTTTTTTGTGGCTTAGTTGTGTTTTTGTGTTCTAGATTATGATTTTACAGCTGTGTTCGGATCGGTAAGCGACTTAAGCTAGGGTTTGTTTCGACACCAACATTCAGTTTACGTCCCTGTTGTTGGAACGGATTTGTGTTGTAACTCGAGGAGTCCCTGAATGCAGATTTAGCTTCTGTGCCTTAAGTTTGATGAATTTTTTTTTACACATAACATATCCTGGAAATCACTCATGGTTCCAATTCAGAAATTTGTCTGGCTGAGTAAAATATGTAAAATATGCAATATACACACTTATGACTGCAAATATGTTTTTATGAAAAATATGTAAGAAATTTGGAAGTTGCTCAGCAGCCATAGCCTACTGTTAATAAACGGCAATGACCACATAATCCTTTTTATTCATAATAACTTTTTATTCCTCACTGTGCTTTGACACTGTTTAGCAATAAGCTACTAAATTCCATAGTTTTTCGTGTTCTACCAAGTGGCCCCTACTCTGCAGTGCACCCTGGGCAATATATTTTCATAGCTTATTTACCCCAGCGTTTTAATTTTGTATTGATTTTTTTTAAGTTGTGTGTTTTGTTCCTGGTCAGAGATATTTTATTTTAGAAATCAAATTTATTCCACAGAATTTCATACCTTTCTGGTGACTGCTCACTGTATCAGTTGGTGTCTGAGAATGATTGGAGATGAACTAAATGGTCGTCTACTTCATTGATTCCCCATCTTGTATCTCTTCACTTTGTCACTGACGTCCTTGCCATCTTTGTTTAATTCTCCTGCCTCTTGGGCATATAAACAGCTATCAGAACATCTGGCACTGACTCCTCTGGCACCGCTGCCCACCGAAACGTTCACAATGATTCACTCACATTTCTTAAAAACAGCAGATTTGGTTGAGCGTTGAGTAACACTCTTGTTCCCTTCATTCCTCAAGACTGCACTGAATCTCGGCCAGCTCATGTGATTTGCATTTAAACACAGAAGCTGCTTTACCATGTGGTTCTCTGCTTAAGACCGTAAGTGTGGCCTAACCTGACCCATAGCACCATCAAACACAAAGCTTCCTCTCTTTGTCTGTTTCAACTTCCCAAATGTCTAGCAAGTCCTAAAGCAGATGGTTTGAGTGGCTGCATCGGCGACCCCTTAAAGTAATAGGTTGGCAAAAGATTTCCCTCCCTGCCCCAAATGTAGTCGATCAGTCGAGACATGCTTGGTGTTTGAAATGTGCTTATTTTATATTAGAGCTATGAGGCTAATGTAACAACACAGTTTGTGGAATGCTACTACAAAATATTTCTCAAAATCCACTGGGCTCCCCGGACTTAATAACTTGAACGTTCTAATTAGGACTGCACCATATTAGGAAAACATGATAATGTAGTTGAGTGTTGCCATGGCGATATCACATGCGATAAGTGAGTAAAAACTTAGTCTTTACAGTGTTAATGTTTTTCTGCTTTGGATTTGCTAGCAATAAAGACTCCAGACACTGACTAGTCTATGCTGAAAAAAAGCATGAAATGCAACATTTCCATTCAACATGTTTTTTTTTTTAAAGAATTTACTTAAACAGAGCATTTAATGCCTCCCATCAAACATTTGAACCATTGAACATTGTTGAAAAGAACTGAAAACTGTTTTTTAATCATTTTAAATATTAAATAAATGTAAATATAATATAAATTATAGTAAGTAAGCCAGAAAACAAATGGCAAAATGAATAATCTATAAAAGCAGTGATGTTTTTACCCTCTTCTCTGTGGCACTGGGTGAAGAGTTTTGGAAAAAACATTCATTGCAGTTCGGTCAGTCTTTTGCGATATGTATATTGCGCATGTTGATATCGCGATGATGGTAAATTTGCGATATATTGTACAGCCCTAGTTCTGAGCTAATCTAAATGTGTGTGTTTCTGTGTTTAGCACCATTATCTCCTGGGGTCGGAGCAGAGAGAAGGAGGCGTACGAATACCTGCTGGACCAGTTCCCCACCGGTCCGGTGGCTGTGGTCAGCGACAGCTACGACATTTTCAAGGCCTGCAAGCACATCTGGGGCGACAAGCTGAAGGAGAGGGTGATGGAGCGCAGTGAAGACTCCACACTCGTCATCCGCCCTGATTCAGGAGACCCCACAGAAACGCTACTGGAGGTGGGTGTCGGACTAAACGAAAAAGAATGACATACAAGGCCTCTTTTTCACTCCAGTGACAGGATGGCTTGTATTGCATTCTTGGTCAGGCTGTAATAGGGAGGTCATGGTGCATTATGAGTACAGAGACTATATGTAACAAGTATATGTAGGAATATACTGGGGACTGACAAAACAAACTAAACCAAAAAGAGACTGGAGTGTAAAATACATAAAAAAGCGGGACGAAAGCACAGAGCACAGCAGAAACATCAGGAACCAACAACACTAGACAAACGGGCTGTATATACTGACTAAACAAATGAGAACCACCTGGACTGGGGAAGATATGGGAACAAGGCACAGGTGAACAAGATAACAAGGGCTAAAACAGGTCCAACATATTTTCACATGGAACAGACACATAAACAAAAGCGTGTGTGTGTGTGTGTGTGTGTGTGTGTATTACACTGTGTGCATATATAAATACAATATTCGTGTATGCACACAGTAGGTAGAACGGTACACTGTTGTATTAGTGTGTGTTTAAAAGAATCCATTATCAGTAATAACTTCCATGGAGGTTTTCCATCGTGTACCATTTCGGTCTAGTTAAAATTTAAGTCCCAAGCTTTCAGAAGACTGAGTCTAAGCCCTTTTAACTATAAAGCTGCATCTGCTGTGTGACAGTGTTAAGCACTAGGTGGAATTTTACGTCATTTTTACGTGTCCATTGTAAACCTCATTTTAAGAGTATTCCCTTCTCGAGAACAGCATACTTGAGGTTTCCTGTACTACGATATTGATTTGTGGCTGACCACCTTACACTGTCGTTTATATTGGGTTAAGGAGCCTGGATGAGAGCATATTTCCGAGCTCCTGAGTCATTGATTAACTTCTGATGTGTCATTCCAGTGCCAGAGGTTTGAGTTACGTGTGTAATTAAAAGATAAACATTGCAGCCCTCTTGACTGTGTCTCTGTGTGTCTGCAGGTGATAAAGATTTTAGAGGAGTGCTTTAGCTGCTCCCTGAACTCTGTGGGCTATAAGGTGCTTCCATCATATCTGCGCATCATTCAGGGTGATGGCATAGATCTCTGCTCTGTTGATGAGGTAAGCAAAATGGATGATGAAGATTCCTGCAGTTCATTTTCAGTGCGTTTAATGAGTTGAAATGTGATTCATGAACATTTACTGGCTTATATTTAGTTTTTTTGCATTGTGAACCGTAGTCCTTTTTTATTAGCCAGATTGTATGTCTGCAATCACTTTCTTTATTTCTTTAAAGACGAAGGGCAACTTTGTTGTGTGTGCTGAACTTCTCTCTGTTCTTCTCTGTTCTCCTCTGGGACTGTCCTCAGATCCTGAAGAAGCTCAGTGACGGGGGCTGGAGTGCAGAGAACGTGTTTTTCGGCTGTGGAAGTGCTCTTCTGCAGAAGCTCAACAGAGACACTCTAAACTGTGCTTTTAAGTGCAGCTATGTTGAAACCAATGGGAAGGGGGTGAGTTTGCTTTTTGTTTGTTGGCAGAGCTGCACACCGTATCATTTATGGCCATATTGACCATCGCAGTACTGCAATCACAGACGGCGGCACTATGCATAAGAGCTTCATACAAATTGCTACTTTTTTGTAGCTGTGAGCATCCTGATTAATCACAGATGTCCCTTAAAAGTTGTATTTTTGTGACAAATTAAAGTCTCTGCATGACATAACAAATCCTTATTAAGGGCAGCGTTTGTAAAACATCAGGTTTTCATTACAGCTGACATAGACCTTCTATAAAATTTCCTAAAATTATTGATTTTAATGTCATTGCACCTCAGTTACAGTCATTGAATAATCCTTTATAAATGTCTATGTAGGTTTAGGTCAGTTGTTAGTAAATCTTGTTTTAAAGGTATATCTAGTCATTATACATATCAAGGCATTATACAGTCACATTGTGTAACATAGTAATATGGTCGTTGCAGCTTAATAGATCTATGCCCCAGTGTAAGCAGTAGCTTTTTGAACATAACTAGGTTTAGTTTTACTGTGTGAGTATTATCTCTTATGTGTTTGTGTCTTTGTGTGTGTATGTGTGTAGATGGACGTGTATAAGCAACCAGTGACCGACCCATCTAAGGGATCGAAGCGAGGCCGTCTGTCTCTGAGGAGAAACTCGGATGGGTTTATAGAGACAGTGGAGAGGGGCGTGGGCAAACCTGAGGAGGTGAGAGCTCTTATGGATTTATCTAGTTGAAGGAGACTTCATAAATCAATAGAATAGAATAGAAATAGAATAGAAATATTTATATTCTTTGTGCCTTAAGAACAATTACGTTTTCTGCAGTCCCGTTCGGTGCAAGTAAAAGAGAGCATGAAGTTTAGAGAAATAAAATAAAAATATAGTATATAATTTGTGAATTACGAAACAAGAAAATTACTATATATATAAAAAAACCAAGAGAAAGTACAGTTATCAGCATTCACAGTTGACCGTTAAAGTTTTGTTTTTTACAGTAGAACCTAACCAATAGGAATATTGTTGCTCATACCAGTTTTAAGAAGCTAAAAATTCTAATAACTCCTAGCATTCAGTGCCAGTGTATCTGTTATTGGAACTCTTAGCTTCTGAAAATAGTAATAGACTTCTAATATCTTTGGTTCCACTGTGCTTTACTGACTGTCCTGCTTCTTAAGCACAGACGAACAACAGAAACTCAATCAAATTTGTGTTGTTTAAAACTCTGTGGTGTGAATAACACAAATATAAAACAACCCACTTGTTGGACATTTCGGTTATGAGCACCTGGCCGCATGTCTGGCTGTTCAAAATAGCATCACATTCCTGAAACTATTTTTTTCTTGAACATTGGTTTTAGTTTATTGTCAGGATTTCCACAAGTGGACAATTTGGCATCTAATGTAGTGAAGTAGTGTAACTTCTTACTTATAAGTTCATTTTCACAAACAAAAACATCACATAAAGCTGCTGTTTACATTTGCTCTGGTTTCCTGATGAATGAACCAGTATAAATGAACATGGAACAACATTTTTTTACTTGTTGAACCTTGAGAATGTCTTTAATTTCTCATATAAAGTTGCTTTTTCGAAGAGGCAATGTTTTGTTATAACGGTCACAGAACATGCTTCTGTTAGGAAAAGCCCAGTAAAACCGAATGCCTCCTTGTGACTGTAGGAATGTTTTTCTTTAGATTGTAAGATGTAATGACTTTTCTAGTCTCATCCAGCCACAGAAACCAGTTTTGATCACATAAACAAATTGTCTTTCTTGTCAGGCCCTTTCTGAAAACGTAAAATGTCCCTGATTCGTTATACGGCAACATTTTCCCTCTAAATCAAGAGTTAATCGGTTCTTCATTGTATGCGTGTGGCTCAGGACATGCTGGTGACCGTGTTTGAGAACGGGACCATTCTGCAGGAGTACTCCCTGGACGAGATCCGGAAGAATGCTCGACTGTGGGAGGAGGACATAAGCCCCGCCCAGCACAACCAGGACCACACGAACGCCCTGGAGATCCACCCGAAGCACATCATGAACGGGGTGCACTGATCTGCACCACGAATGCACTGTTCACAACACTGCCCCCTCCCCCCTTACCAGCGGACCAACGACTTCCCTGGCCCCGCCCCATTCTCATCATGTCATGTCCATTTGTTCGAAGCAGACATGCCTTCACAGGTTAGCAGACTATACAGCGGCTGATGTCACATAGGCTTTTCAACTTTTTTTTTTTTTTACTGTTAGCTTTGGCTTTCCAGTTATTTATTACTCCTCCAACCCGAGCTATTAAGTGAGTTATTGTATTAAAAAAATGAAAGAACTGCATTTATTTTGCAGTGGTGGAAAGAGCTACTCAAGTGTAAAAGCTGTTACTTTGATTTGAAGGAACAGTAAATAACCAAGATGGTATTTTCACTGATCTATAAAGAAGATAAAGTTGCTGGCCAACTGTGTGGCTCTACTCATTTGCCCCAACTAATCTAAAATCTGGTCTAGATTTCGTACTTACTGCTTTTTTTTTTTAGCACGAGGTGCCCCGTGACGTGTAACTGTAAATAGATAGTTTGAAACATATTTACTTTGAGATTGTACACAAATCCAAGTACTGGAACATACTACATTGAGTACATTTACTTCATTAATTACATTAATCCGAACTACATGTGATACTTTCTGCCATTGTTTATGCCTAACTTGTACAAAATGCCAAATATTGCTGTTGGTTCTCGAAGGGAAGCACCAATAGTGTGTTAGCGGCAGGGCTTTTTCCCCGCAGTGTTTGTTGACTAACATTGTTAAGGCGTCACCGGGGCAATAAATTACTTAACGAAGGAATAAAGTCACATGAGGTGATCTAACGGTCATCTGAGCCGAGCTGTAGGTAGACTCTCCTTCGTGCTGAGCTCAGACCCGAAGCAAATTGTAAACTGGTCTCAGATCAGCTTAAAGGGGCGATTTTCCACCAAAACCAAGCGTATGCATATCTGAACCACACACTCGAAATGTTTTCAGATTTAAGCTGCAGCAAAGACTACAGTCCTATGCCAGAGTTTGTCATGCTTTGTTGATTTTCAATTCTAAAGTAAGTGAACACATCCTCTACAGGAAAGACACAGAAATTTTGGCATTTTTATGCTCGGTTTCCTATTCTCTCGAGTAAAATGTGCAGAAGTGTGTTCTCTGCAGTGGATGTGTACTTCGTTTACCTTCGAAAGTCAACAATCCAAAACTTTTGCATATGACTGTGTTAAACTTAATGCAAAATCTCATACTTCCGCTCGAAGTAACAGAAACGAAACTGTTGTTTAATGTACAAGGCCCCGCAGCATCCTGCACAGAAACACACCAAATGAGCTTTTGGTCCAGCTCTGTAAAAAATAACATTTAAGGATGGACTTGAGCTTCAGAAAAGACTGGTATTATTTGAATTGTGGAGAATAAGATGCTCGTGTTAATGCTGCACAGAATTGTTTGTATTTTTATCCCCTGGCACTAAAATCTGTGAAAATGAAATACTTGCGTGTGTGTGTGTGTGTGCATGTATGTTTTAAAATGACCGTCTCGACACGCAAAGGTATGCTCCGGCGTTTTTCCATCGCAAGCTGTCTGCTGCATTCCCTGAACAGAGTAGGACAGTAGAACAGAAGCCATTGGGATCTCTGTTGTCAGTAAGTGTACGTACGAAGATGCACTTTTTGCACGTTCATGAATTCTTTAGTCAAAAAAATGAAGGATAGATCAGTATAATGCCTTCATTCCCTCTGGTTTTCCAGAGGGAGTCATTGTGGTGGGATTGTTTCCAGGATGGGCCTGAGTTGTCCCTGATTGAGCACTGATTCCAGAAATCAGGGATGCTCTAGTTGCATAAAGGTTTTGGGAACAGCTTTGCAAAGACGTCTTCATGTCCCATAAAAATGTAATCACGGTATTTTTGAATATTTGTACTATAGTCGCATACATGGTTTCCTGTGACAGTGTTGACCCGTCTCTCCGCCTTTCACCCTTTGACCACTGGGCTAGGCTCCGCCCCCAGCACTTAATCTGGTTAAGGGTAAGTGCTTCAGATAACAAACGGGTGGTCACACAGTTTTTGTTCCTGGAATCCCAGCGGCTTCTTTGCCAAATGTCCTCCAGGTCACTTTTTTGGGGATTATTGATATGTCTATGGTTCTCAGCTCTTTGCTATGAATGCAGCAGATAGAGGTTGGGCAGGAAAAACTACTGGAGTTTTCCTTTAAAGCTGAGAGAAATGGGGCTTCCCTGAATCCACTGAGCTGCTGACACTGCCTTAACAACCACTTTAAACCACGGTGCTGCAGGCTCTTTTATATCTCTCTCTCTCTCTCACTCACTCCTCTCTCTCTCTCTCTCTCTCTCTCTCTCTCTCTCTCTCACTCACTCCTTCTTTCTCTCTCTCTCTCTCTCTCTCTCTTTCACTCTTTCCTCACTTTTTCTCTCTCTTTCTCTCTCTCTCACTTTATCTCTCTTTCTCTCTTTCACTATCTTACTCTTTAACTCTCTCTCACACTTTATCTCTTTCTCTCTTTCATTATCTTACTCTTTAACTATCTCACTCTTTCTCTCTCTCTCTCTCACATTCTCTCTCTTTCACTATCTCTCTCTCTCTCTCTCTCTCTCTCTCACTTTCGCTCTCTCTCTCACTATCTTACTCTTTCTCTCTCTCTCGCTTTCACTATCTTACTCTTTCACTCTCTCTCTCTCTCTCACTTTATCTCTCTCTCTTTCATTATCTTACTCTTTAACTATCTCACTCTTTCTCTCTCTCTCTCACATTCTCTCTCTCTTTCACTATCTTACTCTCACTATCTCTCTCTCTCACTTTCTCTCTCTCTCTTTCACTATCTTACTCTTTCTCTCTCTCTCTCTCGCTTTCACTATCTTACTCTTTCACTACCTCTCTCTCACTCTCTCTCTTTCACTATCTTACTCTTTCACTCTCTCCCTCCCTCTCACTCTTTCTTTCACTTTCCACTTTCTCTCTCTCTGCCCCTCTCTCTCTCTCTTTCTCTGTCTCTTTCACTCTTTCTTTCACTTTCACTGTCTGTCTCTTTCTCTCTCTCTCTCTCTCTCTCTCTCTCTCTCTCTCACTCTTTCTTTCACTTTCTCTCTCTCTGTCTCTCTCTCACTCTTTCTCTCTTTCACTCTCTCTCTCTCTCTTTGTCTCACTCTGTCTGCCTCTCTCGTTCTTTGATGGCATTCTCTCCGTCTTCCACTCCCATCCTTTCTTTAGCCCATGTGTAGATCACACATGAATGACTGATTGATTTCATAATATTTTTCTTCTTTTTTTTTGCCTTATTTCGGCACACATCTGTGTCTGCGTCTGTCTGTCCGTCAGTCAGTCAGCTTGAGAATGCAGTGGGTTTCATTCTAGTATTTTTTTTTCTCTCTCTTGTTCTGTGCTCTCGTTCTCACCTGTGCGGCGAGGGACGGCACATTTTCCTGTTTGATTTTTGAACATCATATATGAAGCAGTTGACCCTACCTCTTTTTTTTTTTATGCCTATAATACTGTACATGAATCTAAAATAATAGTAATTACACTAAAGTTGGTATGTCTTATGCTGTTGTGTAAATACTCTTTGAAATTGTAGTTTGTAGGAAGATTTTTAGCCTTTAGTGTCTTCTCTCACTTTATTCTTTTTTCTTTTTTGGGGGGTTTTACAGAAGTGATATTTTGTATGACAAACAAATAAATATGCTTCATTTTCTGCTCGTAATCCTCCTCTTGTTTTATATTCTTTCTATTGTAGTCAAGAGACATCATCTCTACATCTTACCTACTGGGAATTTCACTAAAAAAAAAAATACATAAAAAAGCAAAAAAAAATGTAATCATCAGAAACCTCAGCACACTTTTCCAAACCAGGTTTTCATACTGATCTCAGACCTGCTCTCAGTGTTTTCAGTCCCATCCACTTTCTGAGTGCTGAGTAATATTAGATCTGCAATAGACTTGCATGTGGTTTTTATTAAAGCGCAGCTCCAATCAAGAACTGTTTCAATATTTTCAGAGTGAAGTC
>JBBJLR010000139.1:14565475-14575489 GCA_037577145.1 Brachypetersius gabonensis | reverse complement strand
GCCGCCCCCTCCTCCCCCCCCCCCCCCTCCTCATCAGTCCTCAAACTGTGCAGCTCCATTTGGAGCAAGTACTAAATAAGGACAAACATAAAGCTCCACTGTGAGTCTGCAGAGAAGGACTTGTTTATAGACCTTTGGGCTTGCAGATGTTTCACAACCTCACAACTGCCACTCAGCCACTGAGTCTCTCTCTCTCGGTCTCTCACTGCCCCCAGGCAACCTTGGCTGGCTCTGTCGTCTTTTTGCTGCCACTCATGCGTTTCCTCTGCTCTGTGAAAACAAAACGAGATCAGCCTCGCTAAAGTGCCCAATCGCTTTCACCCAAACAGCCTTGAAACGGCCCGAGTGGCCTCACCTGAGCCGAGCCGCCGAACCACAGCCTTTACTGCAGGAAGAGGGGAGTCCCATGGTCAGGTCACCTGAGTCCAACCAGAGCCCTTTGCTGAGAACTTGTCCCCTTTTATACCTCTATTCCAGGCACTGGTAATGTTGATTCACCCGTTGAGCTCAGTTTGATGCGTTTTATTGTTTGAAATAGTAGCTTGCACTGAAAGTGTCTGGGTCTTTACAGAACTTGGACATGTTTATTCACGTCTGACCCGAACTCACTTTATGGTAGAAATCATAGGAAACGGATGTGAGTCATCTTTCTGAGAGTTTATTTGTTAAAAATATGAGAACTAACACCAAAAAACATTAATGAAGCGTATGTTGGCTTAACAATAATCAAAGTGACAGTTACAAGTAGTTGCTATTATCAACCTATGCTTAGTTTATCTAATCAGTTTCTTAGTACTGGTGCTACTGACGGGACAGATCTATGCAGTGTCTTTTAACTGAATTATTTTGTGTGTGTGTGTGTGTGTGTGTGTGTGTTCTGATGGTGTGTGTGTGTGTGTGTGTGTGTATATACCTACTAGGGCTGCACAATATTAGGAAAACCTGCGATATGCAATAATGTAGTAGAGTGTTGCCATGGCGATATCACATGCGATAAGTAAATAAAAACGTAGCCTTTATAGTGTTAATGTTTTTCTGCTTTGGATTTGCTGCTGACTCCAGATTAGTCTTATGTCTGGAGTACAGTCTATGCTGGAAAAAAATTAAATGCCAATTTCAATTTTTTTTTAAGACTTTACTTACACTGAGCATTTAATGCCATTTGAACCGTTGAACATTGTTGAAAAAATTCTGAAAATATTTTTTAAATAATTTAAAATCTTACTATAATTTAAATTAAGTTTACATTTAAATAAGTTCTTAGCCAGAAAAAAATAGCAATCCATTACTATCTATAACAGCAGCACAGAAGATGAAGAAACTGCCCAGTGATTTTTTTACCCTCTTTTCTGTGGCTCTGGGTGAAGAGCTTGGTAAAAACACCATTTATTGCAGGTCAGTCAGTTTTTCGCAATATGTATATTTTTTCGCGATATGTATGTTGCGCATGTTGATATTGCGATGACTGTAAATTTGCGATATATTGTGCAGCCTTAATACCTACATAAAACATCAAATAGTACACTTTGGCTTTCACGCAGTATTTATTTGCTAAGTCAAATATTAAAAGAAGCCTGTAGTGTCCCCTGTGTGCTGTTGTTTTTACAACTCTAGTTGTGACGTATGTGGTGCATACGGGGACACGAGATGTTGTTGATATTGTGAAACGGTGCTATGTTTGGAAAAGAGCACAAATCTGTCAAGTCACACACCTAACAAACCACAATTCCAGGCGAACTACCTCTGAGACCAGTGAGCGAAGAGTGAACCCAAGCTACAGCTCTTCTATTTCTATTTTTTTATTCATAACCCACATAGACTGTTTTCTTGTTGGGATATTGGAATATTAATACAGATTCAACACGCATGCATAGACCCAGCCGGTGGCAGTATTCCCAGAAACTCCATGACCAGCGGGGTTTTATATCGGGCTGGCAGGGCCAGTCAGGAGGATCAGAATAGATCTTTTAGTAAGAAATGTTTGGTACCAGTCTGAGCACACTGTTATGAAGCCAATGAGCTTGAACTTTGACCTGCTAACTTTGTGTTTGTCTGTCTGTGTTTTTTTTTTCTCTACTCCTCCTCCTGCAGATATGCCCATATTCGGCCAATGTCCTGCACAGGACGACTTCTACCTGGTCATGTGCAGCCACTGCAGTCAGGTAGTCAAACCCCAGGCCTTCCAAGCACACTTTGGTAAGTCTTTTTTTTATTTTTTCTTCCTTTTCCCTCTCTATCCCTCTCTGTCTCTTTCTTCAGCAAGATGTTGTAGCAAAATCTTATCTCCCCGAAGGGAATTAAGACAGAAATCCCCTCCTGCTCCCACCTCTGCTCCGTGAGCACACAGAACGAGCGGGCGGGCGAGAGAGAGAGTGAGAGAGAGAGAGAGAGTGAGAGAAAATGAGTGAGTGCGAAAAAGGGAGAGCACTAGTCTTTGATTTCCGCCGTCAGCCACTTTGTGTTTACAATCCTCCTGTTAATATTTGATGTGCTCCTTCCCCGCCATGCCAGCCTCTCGCCGCGCTTTATCTAAATCCAGCACTTTTTAATGCGGAAAACTGTCTCCAAGACTGCGAAGAAACTTCAGGGATGAAAGGAGAACGAGAAAAAAAACGCTCATGTGTTTGCTCCAGGAATACTTGACCCACATGCTTGATGGAAATTGATGATTGTGGATCAGAGCATGAAGAGATCTCTCATGTTGAGTGGCATCGCTGCCCCCATCGCACTTATAAGGGACCGGAACGCTCAGGCTGTCGAGCCAAAGCTGAGCTGGATCCAACAGTAAAGTTAAAAATGCTCTTTTTGCTTCCAGAAAACATGACGAAAATATGTACCTTCACAACATTTGGAGGCATTTTCACAGTAATAGTACATGAAAGTGGAACACGGGACAGAATAAATGGAGTAAGGTAATGGCACAATTGGCTGACATCCAGTCAACTACTTGTTACTGTATAGTTTATAAAACCTCCAAACACAACTTTACCAGGCAAGCTAAAAGGCTTGTAACTGTCACTGTAAGTTAATGTGAGTGTTTTTCTGAATCAGTTTAGAATATTTCAATTGCCAGGTTTATCAATAAATTTTAAAAGACAGTGTTTTAAAACGTAATCGGGTAAATAATGTAAAATAAAAAAAAAAAACAAGAAAAAATAACAGATTTGGAAAGAGCTATGGTGACACATTATTTTTAAAAAAAAATCAACAGATGCTTTATAACAGTGCTACAAACACCTGATTATGGTGTCCTTAATGTGCTAGAACATATGTTTAGCTACTGACAGATTATTTTAGAGTGTGGTTGTAAGAATACATCGTAGCATTAATGTAGCATCGTTAGTGATTGATCGTTGATTCATTCCTGATTTATTGTTAAATTTGTAAAAAGCTGTCTGTAACTGCGAGAGATTGGACACAAGATGCTTTTTCTGTTTTATACCTTGAAACAAAAAAGCAAAAAACGTATAGGAACCTGAAAAGGCATGGTTTGATTAGTCGATTAATCAAATGCTAGTTGTTGGTTATCAATTAGAGACTAATCTTTGCTTGCAGCCCTTGTTTACAGTAACGTTTGGTGATTCAGAGACATCTGCGCCAACAATCCTGCTGGATATGATCTCCATGGATAATCAAAGCTGAATCTCAAATAGTGAAAGCGTTAAACTGTACAGTGTTGTGCCCTCTGTGACCGTAGTTGCCCATTTCTTGCCCTAAATCTGTCTTTCTGAACCAGAATTGCCCACAAGGGGGAGACACAATGTCACCTGGGTCGCATGGCAGCACCTTGTTATTGGCTTTTGAATAATTCTCATAAGCGCCTCCATATCACTTTATGCTTATCTACATGTGGTGAACGTGTGGAGGCTTTTCCAGCAGCTGCTTTTCTGCATTCAGTAATGTTTTAGGTATGTGTCATTGCTTTTTAATGCAAAAGACAATAACACGGAGCTTGCAGAGTCTCTTGCCAAGTTGCGAAGTTTCCTTGATTATTTTTGGACTGCAGATGAAATGATGCAGCTGTGGCTCAATAAAAACAAAGCGGAGCAGAAAACGGGTCTAAAACTCAAAAAGACAACACTGAGTCTGGGCCAGGACCCAACATTTGACTTGCACCTAAATGTTGCCTGAGGCTCCTGTTCCCAGATCTGTATTCCAACAGTCTGAAATTCCGTAATCCCACATTCCACTACAGCATTGATTACCCAACCACTCGTGACTCATGAAGAAATCCTGTTTGGCACCTTCAGTTTAAAGGGTGTAAAGCAGGGCTATACAACTACAAGAGCAAGCGGGCCGTATACGAAAGTCCCTGGGGGTTCGGGGGCCACAGAATATCGTGCTGTTCAGGCGGGGGGGGATTTCACGCCGCGTCCGTTTATGGGGGTGGGGGTACGGGGGTCTAGCAACCGTTCTAAACGAGAACTCTGACCGTTAAAGTCGTTAGAGTAGATACATCACGAACTAAAACTACAAAGATTGTCCCTCACTGAGTGTGAGACCGGATTCTCTTTCATTACCGCCAGCTATGCTCTGCATTAGGTAACACACCCATTTTCGGACAAATCCCGCCTCTTTCGGCTGCGATTGGCTAATAATATTGAGCTCGGATTGGCCAATCTCGGCGAAAGTAGCGGGGGACTACCAGCCAATCATCATCCAGATCCCATTGCTTTATTACATCACAAGAATCACTCACTGATTTCCTGACAGTCTGGCGGGCCATAAAATTGAAAAGGGCCGGATCCGGCCGCGGGCCGCTAGTTGAATAAGCCTGGTGTAAAGAGTCATTTTTGTTCAACATACCTTCACATAATGTAAATCACTTACTGCATTCAAGCATCCCAAGAGTCCCTTTAGGAATGTTTTGCTGATTGTATTGTTTGGGTCTTTTTGGGGTTTTTTTTACATGACAAAATCTACACCAGTGGTTCCCAACCTGGGGTCCGGGTAGAGATTGCAGGGGGTGCGCACAATTTTGTCTGCACAGAGGTTACCAAAATTATAATTGTAGACATTAAATTCATTAAATGCCTGAGAAATGTGTGTGTGAGTGTATATATGAGTATAAGAACAAAAACTTACAACTGTTTATTTTTTGCCAATAAATGTTTGTAATTAATCACTTTATTCTTTTTGTGCGTCTATGTGGGTAGGAGTTTAGGAGTTGAGGTTGGGGGCGGGGCCTGGCTTGTCTTGGACAAAGCAGGGCTTCAAGGAAAAAAGGTTGGAAACCACTGATCTAAACTGTCACAAATTTGCAGGGCTCCAGAACGGTCGCCAATGCTACTAGATTATTTATTTTGCTACTTTTTTCCCCTTTCTGTCGCCAGTGGTGATCGGCTCTTACAACCAAGAGAAATTAAAATAACTAAAATACAAGAAAAATGAGATTTTATAATTATGTGCTGATATTCTCAGACCCGAGTC
The DNA here is from genome assembly GCA_037577145.1 of Brachypetersius gabonensis. Lineage (NCBI taxonomy): Eukaryota > Metazoa > Chordata > Actinopteri > Characiformes > Alestidae > Brachypetersius > Brachypetersius gabonensis. Next base: position 14,570,059 of record JBBJLR010000139.1, on the reverse strand, counting down.
TGCTGTTCCCACTACACAGTCACAGGATTATAGTGAGGCTCCATCAAGAGCTAGCTGGAATTTCGTCTCTTTTTAATGAGTCGGCTCATTTGGATCAGATTACCAAGAAGATCCGGCTCTTTTGGCTCCCAAACGGCTCCTTTTACCAAATTTAGTTAAAGAACCGACTCATTCTCAGCCGCCACATCTTGACCAAGAGCAGTGCTGACAACCTGTTGCAGAGCGCGTTCTAAAATATATCAAAAATAAACATTAATTACGTGAGAAACATGGGGTAAGACTGGAGAAAAAATGTCCCATGACACTTTTTTTTTAAATTTATATCACATTTGACAGAGATTATGACTCCTTAAAAGTAATTTGGCTCCCAAATATTTTGTGTTTTGGAGCCCATTGCCCCCAAGGAATTTTTTTTTTTTTGGTCTGTAGCCCTGAATTTGCTAATATTTTTATAGCATTCTGAAATTCCTTTCCTTCTCACAGTCTGCTTTCATAATCTGACATTTCATTCTAGCATAGATTATACTCTTAAATCTGAAGGTCCCTAACAGGATTTCTTCAGGTGTGGTTGGGTGAAGTCATTTTAGTAAATGATATGTATTTGTGAAGAATGTACCGTCACATAATGTACATTTCTGTATTTTTCACAAGCCAAGAAGCATTTAAGAACCTTTATTTTATAAATGTTGGCCACAGAGGCTTCTTGGAGCTCCCTGCAAGTCTCTCCACTCTGGCTGGTGTTCCCTGCGAACATGTGCCCTCGTTTATTCAACACATTTGAAAGATTAATGACCTGATTAACTGCACAGTTCAGGAAACTCAAGTGGTCCAGGAGACAGGATTTCAACTGTGTACCAAGTGCAAACATGCTATCTAGCACCAGTGTGCTGATCTTGCATCTTTGTGCAAACACAAGAGCACTTCATATATCTGTTCCAGATTTATTTGAGGGTGTGTATCCTTGGATGTCTGTTCTAAACTTTATTTAGAACATGGGAGTTTATTTTAGGGATAGGACCATTACAGTGTAAAATCCAGTAGAGAGTTTACCAATACCACTAGTGTATAGTTAAATAAAGTGACAGTGGAAGGAAATACCCTACTGTATATCCCAATATAGGTTATCTACATACACTAGGAAAACGTGTCAATTTTCTGAACCGTAAACAAAGTGCTGGTGATAATTTTAATAGTTCTGTAGTCTAAAAAAGGTACATGAATTTAAAGGTCCCATTACATGCTGATTTTTTTAAGCTTTTATACAGGGCTTAGTGGTCCCCTAATCCTGGATCTGAAGTCTTTTTCTGATATTCAGCATTGGTGCAGAATTACAGCCACTTCGAGACAGTCAGTCCCACAACGAGATTTCCAGAGGACGTGCCATTTCTGAGTCTTTAGCTTTAAATGATAATGAGGAGGAGAGAGGCGGGGCAAAGTGGAGGATGGGGAGGGGTGTAGCTTGCGGCCACGTAATAGTCATTTCAATGAGGGCAAAGACCGATATCGCACTTGCCGTAACAGCTGGCAAAATAACAAAGAAGTTAATGTGTGTATTCACACCACTCACACACATACTGGATGCTCTCTACCTTTACATTTGCGTCAGTAGCCTGCTAACAGTGCTGTTAGCTACAGAGTATTACAGCCACATTCGAAGGGTAAAAAGCTCGGTAATCAAAACGCTATATAATTTTGTTGCTTTGCTGTATAAGTTGACTTACTTGTTCGAGGAGAGTCGGAACTTGGACTTAATTTTCAGCCGTTCAGCAAGACTAGCTCTGTAGCGCCCCCAAGTTGAGGAAACAGTCGTTTACGAAATGTTTGCCGCAGACTTACAAAACTTTAGGATGTTGTGTCGCCGCGTTTCCTGAGGAAATAAAATTACGGCTCACATGAAGGAACTAAAAAAATACATTTGAGCTCGTTTGCATCTAAGCACTGAGCAACTGCCATGCTTTGCAAGCCATGATGTCTCTACAGGCAAAAGTGCCTCTCACACAATCGCATTGACAGTCGGTGGAGTTCTTTTTTTTTTTTTGTCTGGGAGGGGGCGAAATTCTCTGGGCGGGTAAAGCATGAGAAAGGGGAGTTAACTTTTCCCCCATATGACGACATACAGGGTCATATTCCAGATTGGGCCTCTGAGCTGTCGTTCTCTCAACGGTGGAGCAGAATGATCAAAGCACTCTTTACACCGATCGCCATTTCTAGCCACTGCAGGACCGTAGACAGGCTATGGGAACTCGTATTAATGTTAAACAATCTCATAAAGAGACATTTTCATGCCATGGGACTTTTTCCATAATAGTGCTTTCAAACATTCAAACTACGGCCGAAACCTAAAGACTAAAATTCTCGTTTCCCCTGTTTATGTATAAAAGACACTGTACAATGTCAGTTTGTCACAAGTATGTATGTATACATTTATGACTGTACTATATGTATTATATTACTGTTTGCTATTCTGAAAACAAAAGGGGTCTTCATGTGAGCACGTTGCCATGGATGCATTTTTGAGAATGCGACAGAGATTTCAAAAACATTGTGCACCAAACCCATCTAGCTGATGTCAGCCAGGTCCAGAAACAATGGAAGATCGGTTCTTTTACAGTCTACCTTCCTCAGCATCCAACAGTGTAGGGCTGACACGATTATTCGAGTAACTTGAATGATTCGATTACAAAAAATGTTAGGCTTCGTTTAATTCGTCACCAAAGTCCACCTGCAGGGGGCGCGTGTGAGCCGGGGAACATGCTGTTTTTGCTGCAGGGAGTGGGTTTTTTGCACTGCGTGGGACTATTATTTAATCCCGCTCCCACGGAATTTCTGACGATTCCCACCCGCTCTCCCGGTCATATATGAAAATGATTTTTTTAAAGTTAAAAAACGATCAATGTTCTGTTATTGTAACTTAGTGGCGCACACTGGCACTTTCACACTGGCTGTGAAAAATGAAGACAGCCGCAAAAAGCACCTTGAGAAATAAATTTTTAATCCGTATTTAAACTGTAAACAAGTTTTGACCATTTAATGCTAAAAAAAAATATATAATCAATAAATAATAATTAATTCAAATTGATCAGCAAAATTTTAACTCAGGAGCACAAAAATAATAATAATAATAATAATAAGAGGAAGAAAATATTTACATATAATTTTATATTTGACAAACAAATCTTGCATACAGACAGAGAAAATGATAAAATAACTAAATAGCAGGACATTTTTGTTTTCTTTACTGTTAATAAGGATGCAATGCACATCATAAATGTTTCCTAGAAAGGTTGATTAAATGGGTTTAGTTCTGGAGCCAACTAAGGTTTTAAGTTTTGATCTAATAAAAGTGTTGATTTTGAATTAAAACCTTTATTTGTGAGGAATAACAGCCAATTGCTGCTCATTTTAGAGGCCTTTCATGTTGCATAACCCACTATTGATGTAAAAAAAAAATCACAAAAGTGTGATTTATCCGATTAATCGATGAAAAAATCGACAGAATACTCGATTCCAAAAATATTCGATAGTTGCAGCCCTACAACAGTGTTAGTATTGCTTATCTGAAAACACGAAAACCACGAATGTAACCCTACAAGACAGTTCATTAACTCTTAAGGATACACAAATATCAAAGTACCACCGTCAGCTACCTCCTTCATTCCAAGAGTCCCTTTGAAAGGTTTTACTGATTGTTTTGAGCATTTCTGCTTTTTGCATGACAGTCTTTAACATAAATCATGCAAAAATGAAACCGTCATTCTGCTCTCTTGTGTTTAAACTTAACTTGCTTTTTTCCTTTAGCGAACACTTGTTGTATCTAGTGCTTATCAGCAATAATAATAAAACACACCTGGTATCTTTCATTCATATAATTCAGCTTTAAATAAACCAGTAACTAACAGCATTTGGGAAATGAGAGAGTACAGCACTAAAATAATGGTGCATGCTTAATGAAATGAAAAAGGCAAGAAACAGAAAGTGTTGTACAGTTGGATCCATGTCTAAGAGGAGAGATGTAAAAACGAACCGGCTTCTCTTTTCTTTTCACCCCAGCAGCCTAAAACTGTGTTCCTACCTATGATCTCGGTTCATGGTTGGTTGGTTGGACCCGAGCAGCGTGAGGTGCTCAGATATACTTGTGCTCACAGCAGGAGTGACATGTGCGGATGTTCCAGTGAGCTGTTTTGGTCATTAATTTATGAGGCTGGTGTAGAGAGCCCTTCTCCTCTTTACTCTCCTTTACAGCCGGTTAGTCTGGGGAGGATCTGAGGAAAATTTTACACCTTCAAGGCTCTAACTGCATTTATAAGGCTCTTTAAATAATATACCTGTTACCTTATTTGTCTTAAAAGATGGATGGATGATTCGATCAGTCTTCCTTTAATACTCTAATTTTGTAATTTGAGTATTAAAGGCTGTAATTTTAAGACCAATGCTGGTTCATTAATGTCTGTTCTACGTGCTTTGTATTAAACACTGAACCATCATCCAGAAAGAATCTGTGTTAACTGTAGTAGTCCAAAATGATTTACAATGTTTTTGTCGTTGCTTGAACCTGAAAAAGTGTGTAATTTTTTTAAATTTTTA
>JBBJLR010000139.1:14536879-14557228 GCA_037577145.1 Brachypetersius gabonensis | reverse complement strand
ACACACACACACACACACACACACACACACACACACACACACACACACACACACACACACACTTTTACGTTTCTCAGGCATTTTATTAATTTAATGTGTACAAATTTTGGTATCCTCAGTGCAGACAAAATTGTGCGCACCCCCTGCGATCTCTAGCGCCCCCTTAAGGGGGGCCCGGACCCCAGGTTGGGAACCATTGCTCTACACTATTTGAAAACGCCATCCGACCTTCACTTTGTGTGTAACATTTCACAATGAATGGACCAATAGAAATGGTCCAAATGTACTTTTTGCATTAAATTCCATTTAAAGTTATGGAATTATTTTCTTTCTCCTGTAAGGTCGGCACTTTAGAGGTTTAAGGGTTTTTTAAGCATGCGTTAATAGATTCCAGTGTTACTGCAGAGAATAAGTATTACTGTTACTGTATTGTATTCTGTTGGACCTTATTCTGTATTACATTTTGATTTCCTTTAGAGCGCGAGTTCAATCCCGATGTCCATTGTGGAGTTTTGGATATGGGAGCACGTAAGCCATGCACAAGATCCTTAACATGCAAGGTGGGTGACACACACACACACACACACACACACACACACACACACACACACACACACACACACACACACTCCTCTTTGTTCATTATAGACTAGAAAGTACACAAAGTACATTTCATACAAGACAGTGCCAGCTATTGTGACTGTGTGCTTTTGGAGGTGATGTTATGAGACCTGACAGTTACGTACATCTGACTACATGGAGTGACAGCTTTGTGATAGTGGGCGAATAATGTGGTTGATGCTACTGTGGGCTCTGTTGCAGCAGAAGAGCTGTGCAGTGTGTGGTTGGACAGAACCAGCGATCTTTTCTGCCACCTTTCTTTTTAAAGCTGAGGTGTTGCTACACCAGATGCTTATCCCACACATTAAGATGCTCCGATTCATGCGGCAGGTTTTCACGAATATCATTTCATACAGCTGTAAAAAAAAAAAAAAAAGGAACGATGCTCTTTTTTCCTCTCTCAAGTGTACAGGCACAGTGGTGGATATCTCAAAATGCTTTCAGGCACTTTGAGGAGAGTAGATGGAAGGTTTCTGCCAGCGGAGGAGCAGTGGCTTTGTGCTCAGCCTGTGGATGCGGGAGGGGCGAAATTCCACTGGGCCAAAACGCTTTCTGAATTTCCTCTCTGCTGAGTGATCTGTGCGCATCAACATTCGGAGAGTTTCTGCGTTTTTTTTCATGCAGTCCAGCTGGAGTTTTGATAGCAGACTTGCGAGCCTAGAATCTGTTCGCCTTGTCAGGTAGTGCTGAGTCACCGCTGTCAGTCTCGCAACTCCGGAGCTGCTGATAGACTGCAGTCCTTGTCGTGGTGTTCATGCGCACAAGTTCTTGTTGTAGCTTTTTTTTCCCCTTGTTTCTGGAGAGCCCAGTCACTGTTTCTGGTGCATGCAGTCTTTTTCTTAAAGAGCAGATATTCCCAGTGTTATGCGAAATCTATTGGTTACGTTAAAAAATACATATGATCATTTTTTGTTTGTTTAACGTAACATAGAGACACTAATATTTTACACACTATCGTTGCAGCTGTGACAGGAGGAGAGTTCCCAATACTGCAATCATTAGACATTCGATCAAACAACAGATACCACTGAACCTTTGCTTCTTGGCTGTTGATTCAGAAGTCCTGTTTATGTAATAAACTTGCGCGTCCCTTGGCTTGAACAGCCTCTGCTGAGGTTAATGAGTTCTGTTCACCACAGCTGCTGTTGAACATTAATTTAATGGTCCGACTGCTCAGTCTCATTTTCAGCAGATGTCATTAAATAGATGATGCTCTTGCTTTGGACACAGACTGGCTAACAAGCCGGTTACATGCCGTGACAGCATGATAGCTCTTAGTAAATAGTCTTATTATAGTTTTTGCAGCTTAATTGTCATTTATTTAACATGAGATGTTAGCACTGGTGAAAATGTATTATTGTAATTATACTGTAGTTTAGTTAATAGTGATACAAAACCAATTAACAAGACCGACCCCCTTATTTACACTCCACAGAGCATGTAGATGCTCCTAATGCATTGGACAAGCACTTAATTGTAGCATAATTATAGCTTGCTTTTGTCCACCTCATGGAGGCACATCTAATATTTTTGGTCTATTTCAGCTGTGTTTTCATGAAAGATGTCTATTTAACTACAGAATTAAATCGCAATGTGACACGTGTCAGAACTAGGGAACTAGGGTCCGTCAGAAGTAGCTCTGCTACTCACGGCTGTTTTGTTGTTGTTGCTCACTCCTGCAGTTTTCAGCCAGCATTTGATTTCTTGTGTCTGTTATTTTTAATTGCTGGTTGTAGCGGTTAGTGTACAGGGAGTAAGGCAGAGTGATGCTAAATGAGATTAAATCTGAGGGCCATTATCACAAGGTGTTGGCACTCAAGCAGTGCCTCTAGGGCAATCACAGCACTGGCAGAAGTAACAGTAGGTAATTATGATGAGAATTATGAATGTTGCTGCGCAAAATAACTCTTTAATAAATATTTGTACACGTACACACAGGTACGCACGCAGGGCATGAACGATTTCTCCGTCAACAAAGTCGAAGTCGACTAGTCATTCAATGATGTCATTATTATTGTTATAATGGTCATTATTATTTATTATTGTTATCATTATTATAATAGTATATTTATAATATATACAGTGTATCTTAATAATTACTATTGTTATCATTATTACTTATAATTATTACCTATTTCACAGGTCAACAGGTCAAAATCAGAGATTTCTGTGGGTTCTGTAGTGTTTTTCCTGCTTATCTCAGATCTGTGTGTAGTGTTTCCTGCAGGTACAGTGTTTGTGATGAAGCTAGTTCTATCCTGCATGATAGTTGGTATTAATGATCATATAATAATCATATGCTGAGTGTTTGTGAAGAAACAGTGGTAGCTGACTGACTCTGATCATTATATCTATGCCACAGTGTGGCCTGTCTGACTTCACTCTGAAAATATTGAAACGCATGCAAGTCTATTGCAGATCTAATATTACCCATAATTCAAAGCAGATCTGAAATCAGCATGAAAAAAAAAGAAAAGTGTGTTGTGGTTTCTGATGATTACAAGAAAACATTTTGTTGACCTGTGGTATTATTTTGTTGTTGACATTATTATTTATTCCTATTATTAATTATTGTTATTATTATTATTATTATTATTATTATTATTATTATTATTATTATTATTATTATTATTATCAACATGTGGGATTGAAAGTGAGTCCTCTCTCCTGCAGACACATTCCTTAAGCCAGAGGAGGGCGGTGCTCGGGCGGCGGAAGCGCTTCGACACGTTGCTGGCTGAGCACAAAAATCGAGCGCGAGAGGAGCTGCAGCACAGGTCCGAGCCCTCCCAGCAAACCCCCCCTCTCAGGGACCCCCACCCGCCCCTCTCCCGCCTCCCGCAAGACCCCCACCACCTGACTCCCCATGGCAACGGCACCGCCGCCGACGCCCCCAAGCCTTTTACCCTCAGCAAACCCAAACCTCACAATCCTGGTCTTCCACGGTGAGTCGCCCTGTTCCTGCCCAAATCAACGTCCTGCCGCTGTCCAGGCCTTTCCATACACACACCTGCATCCAGAGTGCATTTATCAGTTCATTCTCCTTTCCTTCTGCCATCAAAGGGTTATACTTCCTTAAAAGCCCACAGTTGAGGATTGTCCAATAGTAATGTACCTCCTCCCTTTTCTAAAAGGACAGGCTTGATTTTGGGCTTAAGTTGTCTTTGCTAAACTGGGAAATCCTGCTTTATAAAACACCCCCAGGGCTGAACTGTATTGCCACATGTGCTGCAGAAATTATTCAACAAGGTCATAGTTGCGTGTACAGTACTGTGCGGAAGGTAGCTGCTAAAATATTGTAGATGAGGGACAAGCACCTTTTCACATTAACGTTCCTAAATATACTTAATCAAACTAACGACAATAAATACAAATAACACTATACAGTAAATAGTGATTTTATGTTCAGTATATCAATCTGTTTCTTGTGGAAGTTCAGTATTACTTGTAGTTTCCATCAGAAACCTCAATCAATCCTTTATTGAATGAAAGTAGGAGCTGCTGATGGAGCTTCACCATCCAAACAACAGCTGGAGGAACCGAGGAGGAACCTGGAACCGAACCTGTGTTCTCCTCACCAGCTCACAACATATCAGCTACTTTTTGCATTAGTTTGCACTTATTCTAGTGTTAACTTTGCTAGCAGAAACACTTTATCATCACACACTGAGAAACAACAGCTTTAAACAATTTGCAAAGATGCCTAAGACTTTTGCACAGTACTGAATACGTAGGAACTACTTTACGTAGGAACTACTTTTTCAACTGACCAAACCCTTCCCTCGACATAATCTAGTGTTTGGAAATTGTAGATTTTTAAAAAGAATCTAAATGCTTGTAAAGAAATGGCCTAGTTTGGAGTATGTAAGTCATATGAAAGTGTAAGTCATATGAACACACTAGAGTAAGCAAAGCCGACTTATAGCTGTTGCTATCTGATCACCTTTATTGACCAATAATTGCCGTCTCTTTTACACATCAGTGATATCTAACCCATAAATAGATTGTTTTTAAAGATTTTCTTTCTTACGTTTCTTTTTCAGGCTAAGTAGCAGTAGCTCTCATATTGGGGTGAGCGGTTTAGGGGACCCTGCCATGGCCCATGACTCGACTCAGCACCCCCACCTGGCTCCCGCACCTGACGGGGTGTCCCGCCTGTCCAGTGACGAGGGCGAGAATGAAGAGAGAGAGGAGGTAGTGGACAAACTGGACTGCCACTATTCAGGTTATCACCCACGACCAGCTGCTGTAAGTCTCACATTAAAGCACTCCTTCACTTTCGGCATTTTTTCAGGCGGTTTGCTTCGACGGTTTACCGGTTTAGAGAATTGTTTTCAGTCCTAACATGCCTGACTAAGCACATGAAGGGCTTGATGATTACCTGATGAACATGGACAATATCACAGCGCTGTCCTTGAGAGAGCATTTGTTAATGCTCTGCAGACTAATGTCAGACTTTGAATCCTTCCCATTCTTGGTGGCAGGTTAAATCTTGCTTCAGGTTATTAAGTAATTGATGTATTTCCTCCTGTTGTCTTTAGTGTTTTAACACGAAAGTCATGTTCTGAAAATATGCGTAACAGGAAATCTTGTGGTTCAGTTTCTTTCCTTTTTGTCCTCTTAGTACTGCACTTTTGGAAGCCGCCTTTTCGGGAGGAGCTGTTACTCTTTTGACCGGCGCTGGAACCGCGTCCGGTGTGCACTGGCAGCGATGATGGACAAACACGTCAATTCTCTGATGTGGAAGTAAGTGCCATCATCATCATCATCATCGTCGTCGTCGTCTTTACGCCCTGAACACCTTGGATTTTTCCAGCAAAGTACAGATCATGAATGTCTGCCATATTCTCATTTTCTCTTTGCTTATTCCAGTCTAGTATTGTTTTACATTTAGGCACCTTACTATTAGTACATCAGATAATTGCTTTAAAAATCTGATAAGATAAACCTTTATTAGTCCCACAAGGGGGAAATTTGTGCCAGCATTGACATCAACGTCAGACAGATTGAAATATGCCAGTATTTCAGTTTGCATTTATTATGTTCATGAAGAGCATAGCATTTGGGGCATGCTGCCTTAATAAGCTGAAATTTTTTTTTTTTTATTAATCTAGACCATTTAAATATCATTTATTGCAGAGAAGCACCCTAGATGCACAAACATCCCCGGATGCACAAACACACACCTATTTAGTGTCTCCTGTTCAATTGACATGCATGTCTTTTGACTGCGGGAGGAAACTGGAATATCCAGGGAAACTCCTCAGTCTCTAATCAATCCCTGGACCCTCATGCTCTGAGGCCACAGCGCCCCCCACTGCACCGCCTGGTTTTCCTTATCAGGCAGACCTTATACAACTCTGGTTTAATTGATGTAATAATGCAGATAAGTCACCAGACTGCTCTAGACTCTGGCCCTCTAGGACCAGAATTAGCGATTACCTCTGTTTTATAATCAGTACACATCTGAATACATGTTGCAGCTTTGAAGACTTTCCAAATGTTGTCTCTTATCCTACTCTGTGCTCTGACCTTGTAGGAAAATCCCTCTGGCGCCGGACAATTCATCCTCTTTGGCTGTTCCGACGTCTCATCGGTCGAGCGCAAACACACTTTCCTCTTCCTCTTCTTCGGGCTTCCTCAGCCCCTCCCCCCCGTCTCCCTTCGGCCAATCGTATGACAGCAAGCCCGTGCTGTCGTACGGGACCACCCTGAACGCCCGGGCCGCACCCCAGAGGGCAGGAGAGCAGCCGTCCTACAGCGGCGGCAGCAGCAGTTCGTCCAGACAAGTGTCTTCGTCATCACCCCAGATGCCTTCGGCCCACTCTTCCTCGCTGCCCTCCACGCCTGGCTCCAGCAGGCCCGTCAAATCCCGCTCCGGAGCCAAACCCTTCCGGGTCAGGGACTCTTCCTCCTCAGCCACGCTAGCTAACCCCGTCACTAACAGCAGCAGCAGAAGTGGAGGCAGCAGCAGCAGCAGCAGCAGTGTGAGCGCAGGCAGTAGCGCAGGGGCAAAAAAGCGCAAAAACAGCTCCCTACTGACGCCCCACGGCACCTACGCCGCCGAATCTTCCTCGTCATCCTCTTCTTCCTCCTCCTTCAAGAAGAATTGTGCAGTGAATTCGGGCACCTCAGGGAGCAGCTTCCACTCCTCGCTTACCTCCACTCCCTCCTCCACAGCTTCCTTGTCCTCGTCCTCCTCTTCCTCTCACAGCACCGGCGCAAACTGCCCGCCAGGCCGCGCCAACTCGCTAAGCCTTCGACAGGAAGCAGCCAGCCGCGGGCCGCCACCCGCCAGCCCAGCCGAGCCCATCAAGCGCATGAGCGTCATGATGAACAGCAGCGACTCCACGCTCTCGCTCGGCCCGTTCGTCCATCAGAGCAGCGAACATCACGGCCACACGGACGCCCGACTCGACAGCAAGAGGAGGAAGAGCTCGCCCGCCAGCAGCAGCCTCACTAGCACAGGTATCGCCAAACATAGCAAAAATAGTGTGGAATCACTATTTACTTTGACATAAATATTATATGTATAGGCCTTATATCATTTTTTTTAAGTATCTATATGACTCTGTAGTAATTTCACCAGCTGTATAGCATACAGAATGAAAAACAAGATTGCAAGAATTGATTTTAAAAATGTGGACCAAAAACGTATACTACTATAAATTTGTCCTTTAATAACTTTGCATTACAGTGACATGTAGTTTAAACATTAGTTTTTTAGTTCATGCTTTCAAAATGTACACTGTATAAATTATGTAATAATATAATGTCATTAATATGACCTGATCCTGACCTCTGAGTGGGAGTTTAAACATATGCAGATACTGATATTCTTTTATTTGGTGTGTGTAGCTAATTAACCCGAGCTACTTGTATTAGCGGAATTCATTGTAGGTGCAGTATTTATTTAAGATCTACTATGGTATTTTTTTTTAGGAGAACCTGAGGAATTAATAATAATATTTCTCATTAAGGCGACGGTTAAAATATGTTGTATATATTGACAGCATGACCTGTAGTGTGCAATCTCACCAAATGTAAAATACATGTAAAATTCATAGTGTGTTTTGTTTGTTCTTGGCCTGCATTGTTTATTTTGTAATTTTGTTTTTGTAGCGTCTGCAGGAGGAGGGGGGTCACAGGGTCCCGGCAGGCCTAAAATGCCCAAATCTCCAGCCATCAACAACATCCACAGCAAACATGCACGACCCATGCCAGGAACACCAGGGCTTCCCAACAACTCGCTTCTACATCAGGTATGCGTTTGCGTATTTTTGTTGTAAGGGTGTAAATGACTTGCAGATCAGATGCCTGATGGGTCTAGGTCAGCGGTCACTAACAGGTCGACCACGGACCCGGTCCGGACCCAGAAGCTGTCCCATACGAACCCGGACCTAAAACCAAAACGGAACGATATAATTAAAACTAGACCAGTCAGTTTTAACCGCCGCAGCTTTTATAGCCTTTTCATGGCGGTTTAGAGGCCGAGGAATCCCACAAACCAACTGCATGCAAGTTAAGCCATTCCACATGGTCCCTTTCAGCCAATCAAGTGTGTTCGTTCCAGACGGTAAACGTTGTGACTACAGGGCAGACAGATGAGAGTTAGATGCAAGGAAAACGGGGAAAGAATTAGAAAGATAGCGATACATGAGCAAACAAAGGAGGAGATACAGACCACTGAGTGAGAGAAAGGGGGGGGGGGGGGGTGAACCTTGAAAACTGTTCAGTTGTTACGATGTGTTGCGTTTTATTTTCTGTAAAATTGATTTGAGACAATTACGACAAAGAAAAGTAAAAATTCAAGCTTTGACAATAAGGTATTCATCACATGCAATGTTGATACACACAAACGTGTCTGTGTGTGTCTGTGTGTGTCTGTGTGTGTCTGTGTGTGTCTGTGTGTGTCTGTGTGTGTGTGTGTGTGTGTGTGTGTGTGTGTGTGTGTATACACATCACACTAAATAATTAAACATTATAATCTTCTGAACCTTTGCTTCTGGAAATGTTCTCTAACTGGACCTCTTTAAATTGCAAAACTAAGTACAGATTAATGATGATGTCTTTTATTAATCTATAATTAATCTGAAGGGGGTGGTGGGGCCTAGTAGGTAGGATATTTGCCTCTGGACCAAGAGGTCATGGGTGGAATCCTACTTTCAAGATAACATTTCTGGGTTCTTGAGCAAGACCCTTAACCCCAAGTTGCTCCAGGGAGACTGTCCCCTGTAGGGAATGGAAGTCACTTTGGATAAAAGCTGCTTTTGTTGACTGTTAGAGTAAATTTATCGACTTCTCAGACAAATTTTTGTCCCATTTTGTCCCATCATACCCTTGCAATCGTTCAAAGCATGCACTGTTTCCCACTGTTAGTGCGCTCATGATGTGGTCAACTAATTATGAGGCAAAGACAGAAAGCAGGAATGTAAATAATTAATTTGGGACTCCACAGTCCATTGTTTGTACTGCACAGTGTCCTATTAACAGGAGAGTAGCAGTAATAACGTACAAACTGGAATTGTCTGCTTGTGTATAGTGCAGTGATAATTAGTATTGACCAATATGATCATATGACAGTAAATTACACCACAGTCTGCTTTACAAAACATATTATGTATATTGTCACTACATAAAGAACACTAACCCAAAATGCACCGATGTAAGAATGCCATTGCTTATGTCTACATACATATGTAGACTGGAGAAAGTGGGATGGTGTGAATTACAGAGAAATATAGCTACAGATGTGCTACAATATACATAAAATATAAATTTTTGTGCAATAATTCATAAAATACCAGTTTGGAATATTGGTCGAGTCTAAACATCGGTGTGATACTGAAAATGTATACTTTAAGGACAAAGTTCGTAAATGTGGCGCTACTGTTTTTTTCTTTTGTTCTTTCCTAATTTCTTTCTTTCTATTCATTCATTCATTCAATCAATCAATCAGTCCTGCTTAAAGAACCTCAGCCAAACAGACATCTCATGGGTTGTGAAAATATCTTGATGTTAAATGTTTATTTTCTAAGTCAGCCGCCCCTTTTTTTTATACTATTAATATTAATTTGATTGTGTCTTTTGTTTCCTGTCTCAGCCAAAGGCCCGTCCCTGACACAGGTGGGCCGGCTCTGGGGGTGCGGAGCGGTGTACTGGGACTCCATCTCCGCAGGCTCCCTTAGCGCCCGTCACGCCACACTGCACGAGGCCTTCTTCTTCACTTACTCTCAGCTTCCCGCAATCCTCAGGGTGGAGAGCGCACTGGGCGGCTCAATGACGGCGACACACCCCTCCCAGCCAAACGGGGGCACTGCGCAGGGGGACAGTGTATCACGCAGAGGGGTGTAGTGGTGTGTATGATGGGTGGGTGTACGCGATGCAGCCCCCAGGAGAGAGAGGAGGGGTAGAAAAGCGAGGGATGCAGAGGTAGAGTTAAGGGCTGGTACAGGGCCACACCAACACTACTATAAATCGTCAAGAGGGACTTGCGCGAGCGAATAGAGCGTTTCTGCTGATCTCTTCCGTGTGTGTGTGAATGTGTGTTCATGTATGTGTCCGGGTGGGTGTAACCGGAATACTGGGGAAAAAAATTTTTTTCTTCCATGGTAAGTGCTTGGGGAAAAAAAAAAAAAGGAAGTGCACAGGAAAACAGGAGGGAATATCAGGAGGCTAGGTGCAGTCGAGTATCCAAAAGAACAACCCGTCTAAAGGGTTTTAAGTCTTAATCTTGCTTTAGGACGCATTTTGTTTACATACTTCAAATATCTGCAACTTTGGAGCACATGGAACAAAATGTCACTTTCCAGAAGTTTAGTTTTCCATCCCTTTTTGAAATATTGTTCATAAAGATAAAGACCAGCATCCATTATAGTCTGAGGAACGGATTGAGTAAGAGCTTCTTTTAAATGAGCTAAATCTTCCTAATTACTGGTTTTAGCCACATCCGACCGGACCCAGTCACTTTGTAATACTTCTCATACCCCTGTGCACTCAGACAGACTTCTGTATTCTGGAAGGCTAGTGGTCCTGGCATCATTTCTAGGCAAGAGTTACCTTAATTCCAGATAAGGTCGTATTACTCCTGATGACTTCTTGTCCTTCTGAACTATGACTTGATAAAAAAACCTTTAAAAATATTGTAACCCGGGATGTTACAAGTAAGGACTGTTGGTAGTATTTGCCTTGGAAACACTGTCTGTTATTGTCAGTCTTATCAATGTACACAGACCCTCAGACAGTTTCATAGAATGTCAGTCGCCTTCGGTCGTTCTTGTCCAAATCAGATAGTCCTCATCACTACAGCTACACGTAGACGTCGTTCCGTACGAGACACGCTTGTCTAAATACACTAAGACAACTGTAGGTTATCGTGGCAATAGAGGACAAAGGCCTAATCGGAGCAGTCCAGTTCTACATCCACACTAAGCTAATAAACGTTTACTGTGCCCCCAGCAGCTCAAAGCTGATCCTGCAGCCGCTGGTTCAACAGCTTCCGACTGAAGCTTTAAAGGAATGGTTTGGTGAAAAAATCTAAATGCTTGCACAATTCTTCCTTTCCATAAATGTTCATTTCCATTTCTCTCACGTGGTCTGTTTCTAAAGACAGCGATTTAAGAGACCCTATAGACAAGTCTGCTTAATATTCAATTTTATTGGTGTTGACAAAAAAAACGTCAAAACCTGCAATAAATGGTAGCTTTCCCTCCAAAACTGCTCTGTAAAAACACTACTGTAGTTCACAGGGTCTGTGTTTTGACAGAATTGGCCAAACTAACCTCACTGGCCTTATAATGCTGGTTAATTTGTTCCACTACACATTCTTTAAAGATTTCACATAGAAGAAACACCATCGGCTCACTTGCTCACCCACCCAGCTTAACTACAGAGAGGTAAAAAGACAAACATTAATGTTGCTGAAGCTTAAATTGCTGTTTTGTTGATCCACACATTTATTATTACATGATTTATTTCAGCTGTCACACTCTTATAGCAGCTTAAAATGATAGGCAGGCTTAAGATGAAATACATATTTTAACTCTTTGTTCAAATATTAGAAAAAAGAAAGACTGTCGGAGCATTGCACGCCACTTTTAACTTTATTTATTTTTAGCCGAAATTTTGAGTGAAAGTGAGGACAGTAACAAGATTCTGCTCACTTTGTTACTCTACTTTTGTTTGGTGGTGGGTTTTTTTTTTTTAATAGCTTGCAATATTCACAAACCACATTGTGGCCGATTATAGTTCTATTTGTTGATTAATCGACACAAATTATTTGCAGCCTTGACTCTAAATGATGACAGAGTCATTGGAGGGTTTTTTTTGAAGGCCGTATCAGTTCAGATCATTAGAGACTTTTCAACTCTGAGAAATGATACGACATTCAGGAGCCTGTTTAATTCGATTAAATACGTTTCCTGTATTAAATCAGCTTGTCTAGTGAGGTCAAACGTCTTAGTAACTCCAGGCCAAAATGCTAAAGAAGCGAACTGTGGCCACAAATCATGCCTGAGTGAGGTCAAAATGTGCATGTTTTATTTTTTCACCAATCCACGTCTTCTAGAAACATTTCATTCGTTTGTGGTGAAGAACAGACGAAAGCCAGCGAGAGGCGCCGTTTCTGTTCCACGATGCTCATGACGACCCCTGAGTCCCTTCACTTGTTTTCAGGACCAGCTGTGTTAGTGTAGTTGAAGGCGGCGCCATGTTGCATCATCTCAGCGACAGCACGAAGAACTGCACAATATGAGACGAAGTACTGTGAGAAGTTCCTGCTGAGTGACGGCTCGCCCGCGTCCGCACGCGCTTTCTAAAGCAATCTCCACCACCTACTGTTCTACTGAACAACCACTATCCTATATATCGCCACTTCTGATAACGGCTGACCCCTGTTTGCAGCGCCTGCTGTGCTAATACAGTGTTGTTTTTTTATTTACAGAGAGAAATATAGGAGCACTAATCGTGATGAGCTTGCAATAGGCCTCTTTCCATTGGTGGAGGCTGTAAAGTGGGCGGAGATAAGTATTAGACAGTCAGGTTGTGGAGATGGTGTTGTAAGCTTTGGCTCCTGTTTAAAAAATAATTTAAAAAAGTATATATAAATATATATATATAAATATCCCAAGCTCCACTTGATGTCAGTCAGCGATCGTAGCTGAGAAGCGAGAGTGTTTTCTTTTGTTTTTCTATCTTCGGCTTTTTTCTATCTACGAATATTGAAGTTCTAACCCTATTTCAGAAAATACTTATTTTGTTAAAAAAGGAAGAAAAAAAAAGAATTGTACATACGGAGATGTATTTTTGCACAGGCAATTTCTTACACGCGTTTTTGGTACAACCGAGATCGTTTATTATTATTATTATTATTATTATTATTATTATTTATTTCGTGAACGGATCAGTTTTGAGATTATTTGAAGTGGTTCACTGCCAAGCCAATAATGCAATACGCCTCTTTTTTCCCAGCAAAACGGAGCTTCTTGAGTTTAGTCGCGTACTAAAGTCCTCGCGGAAGAGCGTCTTCGCCGGAGTCTTTATTTGTTTAATTCACGTTGCCCTCACTCTACCCCCCCAAGACCCCTCCCACCTTCCCAAGGCCCCTCCCCCCAAGGCCCCGCCCCTTGTTCAGAACGGCCTGCGACCCTGTGATCTATTTCATCTGTCCTGTGCGATTCACCGTAACCCGCGTCTGTACACTAACCGCGAGGGTTTAAGGGGGAGACTAAAGCAATTACTTTAATCCGAAAAAAGGAGAGCGAACACTTCTGCAGACCGTTTTTTTTTTTTTTGTATTTGTTTTTCCTTGCACCGCCGTTGCCAAACGTGTATATATATAGAAAACACTGCTTTCTAATCAGCCGTTCTTTTGCAGCTTTTTAAATAACGACAAAAAAGTGCCTGAATTAGTTTCTCATGTTTTTAGAAAGGAGCTTTATTAGTAGTCATTATTTTTCTTTCTTGTTACTTGAATGTTTTATGGATTTAGAAGCTTTTTTTCCTTACAAGTCCAATATGTGGTCCTTTTTCCCCCTTTTCAATGTCCTGCATTAACTGGCATAAGATGGACAAAGCTCTTATAGAACATTATATGGTCAAAGCCTGGTTCCAAAGCTCCCTTTTCTGTGTGTTTTGAAAGTGTAATTGACTTTGCAAGTTAAAAAAAGGCCTATTTATGCTTTTAAAGCTGAAAATTGGGTCCCTTTAAGTCAGCTCTGTTCTTTTTAACGCAGAATCAATCCTCTGTATGCCGTCAGATTCCAACTCCGCCGACAGTGTTCTCGTTCGGTGGAAATGTGGATTATATTTGATAAAAGAAGCACAGGTTTGGAATGTGAATCACGGACAGAACACAGCTCAGTTTTCAGAGAAGAAGCATCTGCATAGAACCTAGAAAATGATGTACAAGTGTGTATATTTGATTTTCTTTCTGGGTTTTTTTTTTTGTTTTTTTTATCTACATAATCAGAATCATTTGATCAGCTGGACTTTTGTGTGTTGGCTGCTATGTAATTCATGAACAAACATAGTAGGTTAGATTTACTTAATATTTAAAGAAAAAGATTGTATAGTCTATTTGTTTTGTAACAGGTTTTCTGTAAATAAAAAAAGTAATTTATACAGCTATTTATAAGAAAAGAAATGCTAGATTCACTCTTCTTTATATGCTTATGGTGACTTGTTTTTATTGAAATCATATAAATGCCAAAAAAGAATTCAAAATATGAAGTGGTAAAATAGGTCAATGGCAGACAGCTCTCAAAGCCCATGGAAGTGAACACAGATTCAGTCAACAGTGAAATGGATGTCCTCAGCCTTTGACCAGTGGTTTATAATGCTTTGTACAACATATTGAACTTGGTGATATATTTAAATTAGAACTAAAGCTGCTGTTTGGCAAGCAGCAGGTCAGGACACCAGTCTGCCAAATGCTGTTTAGTCTATATATCAACTTTAGTCTATAGACCTCCAGGGCTGCTCTGAGTATCCTCTCATTCATCGTCTGACTCTGTTTTCCCTACACATATACTATACTATATACTATAAGGCTTTATGCTTTATTGTTCTGCACCAGCAGGCTCACAAACTTATTCTTTAAAAACAGACAATGAAGACATTTTCTCTGAAAAGATTTTATTATATACTGTACATAAAACAAAAAAATCCAAGATTTTTTAGCGCCAGGACATTTTGGAACATGCATCGAGGTTTGACCCACTCAAAAGACAACCGAGCCCAATACTGCATGTGGCTACATGTTAATAACCCGGGAGAGTTTCTGCACTCTATTCAACAGGAGATCCCCTTTCTTTATGGTTTCCTGGTACTGCCAGTTTTTACTGTCTGGCCTGGAGATGAAAGAGAAAGGAAGATCGAAATATCATTATTGGAACAAACAGTTAAATGTATACCAACAAAAATGTATAAATTAAGTAGTTTGTTAAACAGTATCATGCTATTATCAGAGAAGGCAGTGACGTGCAAATGGGGCTTTAACCATTCACAGAACTTTTCTGTGATTATTTTGATAAATCAAAGAAAACATTTAAAAAGTACAAGGCAATGTTTAACCAAGGAACTACATGATTACTTTTTCCATGCAGCCCTGTTGCATCCTATAAAAAAAGCGATTGTTTCAACTTACCTGTTAGTTTCAACAATTTCGTTCACTTTGTCAATCTTGCAGTGCAAACGGCCCGCAGCGATGAATCTAGACAGCTCCCTATGGGGAGTAATAAAAACAAGTGTTAAAATATTTACTAATGTACCATTAAAGCAGAGAGGCCGTGTCTCCCCCTAGACCCGTTAATCTGTTCTAATGTAGAATAGATTTTATGCACATACTGATCAATGAATTCTGTGCTGACTCCAAAGGCCTCGGCCATGTAGCCCAGAGTGAGGGAGCGGTAGGACTCCAGCAGCTGGCTGTAGGCGAGGATCCGCATCTCGCGAACGTAGTAACGGTAGTGTGGGGCAAAGAGCCAGTCCCTCTTCATCTCCTGCTCCACACGAGCTACGGCAGAAAAACGGGGGTGGTCATTACATAACAGTAATCAATGTGAATTCGTAAAAGTGAGAATTATTCTAAATGTTAAGTTTTCTTGTCATGCTTCTGTGTAGTTCCACAGCGTTGACTAATAGCACGTTCCAGTAAAAGGTTTAGATAAGGCTCCGGTCAATTGTCAGGTATTCAAGACACTGAATCTTAAAACCAGAAGGCCAATAACAGCACAACAGGTTCTAAAGTACATGTAGCTTTTCTGGTGTTATGCACTGTGATAATGAGGAAGCATTGACTATATTTGCTTCATGACCCACACCAACCACGGTTGTTCTACTAGCTTCAACAATTTCCCTTATATATCTTGCAGTGCAAACAACCCACAGCAACCTTATCCAGCGTATCAAAGCCTTTCCAAACGTCTGCTAGGTTTACTGGAGCAGAGAGAAGGTCTGCAGTGCTGTAGCACTACAGTGCTGCCAGTGGAGAACAGGATTACATAATCATCCTGAAGAGGGCTTCAGGCTCACCTAGAGACTGGAAGAAGATCGAGTAACGGCACTCGTAGAGAGAAAACAGGTACTGGCGCACGCCAGTCAGGCTGTGCAACACCTCCAGAATCTCAGCACCCTTTATTACCTAAAAGAAGACCAGCAGGAACCTATTACAATCTCAGATCAAGCAATCGGTATTTATACACTTGGGAAACAATGTCTGTAAACATCTAAGGACAATCCTACTGCCGTATAAAATAGGCTGACTGTATTACAACAGTGTAATGCGCAAGTGTGAGAGGATTCTAACCTTTTCTCTTAGGTCTGGCCTCTTCAGTGCGATCATGCACACATACACTGTATACGTGACAAAGGTTTTGTAGTCCATGAGTTCGTAAGAGGTGAAGGTGGAGACGGTGTCCAGGAACAGCTCAGCCGCCTGCTTGAAGTCCCTGATGGCCACGCAGTAGAGGCCCTGATACACCTTCAGACGATTCCTCCTGTCCCAGTCACCGCCCTCCTCAATCAGACTACAGAAGAGATTTAAAGGTTAAAAACAACTCCCACCATTCCCAAGAGCCTTAATACAAGAACTCAGAAAAAAACATAACAGTTTGACTCAGATGTAGGTGCTCAGCCAAAACAAAGGCGGTTCTTGAGTGCGGCAGTGGCGCTGAGGCCCGTATAGAAAACGTGATGAAAGTTTATACCCCATTAATGAGACAAGCATGGACCACTTGCCCCAAACGGTTGAATTAAGTATTCTCATACACACTTGTCTATTCTATACCATATCATGTAATGTGAGCAGCATCTGACCCTGAGATACTGTTGCCATCACAAAAAATAAATAAAAATCTTCGTTATTTATTTTTTGGTGATAATTTACAATTTCTTGTAAATACCAGCTGCTTTACACGGGAAGAAAAAAGCAGACTTTGTCAAAAACAACGATGTACTAATATATTAGTGACCGTCTGAATTTTATCCGTATTCATGTCGATCTTTAGAGATATACAGCATAGCATATAGCATCATACAGTGTCTAAAACCACAAACAAGCCTGAAGTGTTTTAAGAGCAATGTTTGGGTCAAGTGCTTCCATTACTTGTTAACTGATTACATTTGGGGAGAAAACTGCAGAAATCACATTTTTAAGTGTTGTATGAAACCATACCTCTTGGCTTTCTCAGTATTCCGAGTGATGAGGTCGTTATCCATGTAAAACAGGCCGATCCGCAGCAGGTAGAACACGATGTCTAAGCGATGTCCCAGCGCGACGGTCTTGTCGTAGGTTTTCCTGAAAGCAGTCAGAGCTCCATCCTGCAGGAGACAAGAAAGGTGAGGTGATACTAGTTTTATAATGAGAACCAGGTAAAACTCAAAATCATGCTGACAGTCAGGTTCACTAACTTTATCCCCGATCCGAATCAGGTATTCAGCCTTGGCCATCATGGCGTCCCGGATCTCGCTCTCCCCCAGGTTCTTCTCCGCGTCCTCCAGGACGTCGTCCAAGCGCTTCAGCTCGTCCTCGTTGGCCTTCTTCATTTTACCGAGAAGATCAGAGTCTACTGGCCATTTCAGGTCTTTGCACAAGGTCTCATAGTACGGAGCCATATCTAAAACACATCAGAATTTGGGATGGAGCTTAATAACCAACTGTATAAGTAAATCCACCTTATCTTTCTATATAAATTTAAATATCAGAAAAAAATAGACATTTAATATTTAAATTAGATTTTTTTTGTGTTACTAGGAACTGTTTTAGCATGTATGATTCCAGTTGCCCCCGGTATAAATTCATGATTTCTAAACACTTAATACATAAGTGTGCTTACAGTATAAAGGTCAACAATAAAATTAACAAAATTGCATTTTCACTAGAAAAAAATATATAAATCAATTTAACAATTAACTCTGTCAAAATGTAGCCTGTTAAACTAATTTTTGTGTGAAAAGCTAATTTAATTTACAGTGAACATTTTTTCTCCATTTAAAATCATCCACCATTTATTACTACTGGCTACTAGAAGTGAACATGCCAAAATAAAAGTCCTCCTGATAAAAGTAAACGTATTAGCATGTCAAATTTCGCTAGTTGACAAATATTAGTGATATTCTAATAGCCCAAGATTTATTTTGTACAATAATAAATTGTGATTAACCCTGAAACACACTTATAAATTAGTCCAAAATATGGATAAAAGGCAGTTTGCAGGTGTCTGTAGTCACCTAGCTATTAGGGAAACCAAGTAGCTGGAACAAACAAATGTATTAAGTGAAATAAAATATACAAGAGAATTTGTGCAGCTTTAAAGAGTTTAGATGCTTAAACCACTAAAAGTATTACAGCGCGGCTTTAAACTGCTTTATTTTTTCTGCTCTGTCATAAAGAAGAAGCCATTAGCTTAGCATATGAATGCTAACAATAATAGCCTAGTCATTCAGGGGCTGCGAGCACACAGCATCCCGGAGGTTCGGCTTTTTGGGGTCTTTGTTTTTTGTCTTTTAGATAAATAAAGATGCCCTGCTCCACCACACACGACCCCGATCCTGTCAGGTGGACCCATGTGTGTGTGTACGGGGGTCTGGACTCACTGTTGGCCCGGACGGCCTCCATCAGCTCGGCCCGCAGCGCCGCGTCCTGCCGGTATCCATCCAGACCCAGCAGAAACTTCAGCTGCGCCACCCGCAAGTCCGGGTTCTTCGGTAAACCCTCCTCCTCCAGGTTCTCCAGCGGCATCGGAGCGGAACGTGTTGAGCACAAACACGAGAAATATTCAGAAAATACAGAACCGAGAGACACAGAGCAGCGGCAACACCTTGACCCCAGACAACCTGTACCAAAAACACACCCTGCCAAATACTGCACCCCTCTCAGAAACAGAGCACTTCCCAGACATACCGCCACCTACTGGATTACTAATGACCTACAGACACAACATCCGAGAATACTAGATCTACAACAGAATATGCGATCAGTAAAATATTCTACAGAAGGATATAGGACCAGTAATATCATAAAATAAAATAAAATATATATGATCAGTACTATATTATCTAAAAGAATTGATGACCAGTAATATCATAGAACAGAATATCCGATCAGGTATATATTCTATAAAAGCATATATTACCAGTGCTATAGAAAAGAACAGAATATATATATAGTTAAAATAAAGGAATAAATAAATGGTTAGTGGTTGTATAAATAGCTATACCCGGTACAGGCAGTAAAATGCAGATATGTGAATAACTACAGATTTTGAAAAAAAAAAAAGAAAGAACAAAAAACTGAAACACCGTAATACATTCATTTAATTTACAGTAATAAAAATACAGGGCTTTAAGAAGAACAAAATGAAAAACACGAGAGCACTGTAATGTGGTCAGAGAAGGAAAGCTGGTCATCAATCATGAAACCTGCGGGTCCTGATTGTTGGACATCTTTCCTTCTCTAACTACATCACATCTGTCTCTCACATCACATCTGTCACTCAGTCACCCGGCCCACTGCCAGGTATCGAATAGAGGGGTCTAAAGACCCCTGGACTTTTCTTCATCATCGTGATGCAAAATGGAGGTGAGGTGGACCTACTCAGCATTTTTATCTATGCCAAAGTTGAGTGTACACACTTTCTGGCTTATTGCACCATGCTACTAATAGGATGGATGTTATGATGACGCCTGAAACCTGAGTAAAAATTAATCTTATTGCTCTAAATGTCTAACAGGGTCTAACCTGTGTTTAGTCAATCTGAGTCATCACTCTTACACAGACCTTCAGGTGGACAGACATGGACGACTTGTTAAGGCAACTGGTAGGTCAGCATTTTCAAGTTATAGTCATTACTTTTTTTGACGAGTGTGTATTTAATGTCACTTGTGAAGCTCAAGCAAGTGTTTTAGCTGTGAAACATCTGCTGTGGACGTCAGATTTATTCATCGTTCGTCTATTGACTATTACACAGGTCTACAAAAACATATCTGTAGTCATCAGAAACCACAACACACATTTCTAAATCATTTTTTTCAGTCACATCCACTTTCTGAGTGCTGAGTAATATTAGATCTGTAATAGACTTGCATGCGTTTTTTAGTAAAGCGCAGCTTCAATCAAGAACTGTTTCAATATTTTCAGAGTGAAGTCAGACATGCCACACTGTGGCATAGATATAATGATCAGAGTCAGTCAGCTACCACTGTTTCTTCACAAACACTCAGCATATGATT
>JBBJLR010000139.1:14518980-14529443 GCA_037577145.1 Brachypetersius gabonensis | reverse complement strand
GCTGACTGACTCTGATCATTATATCTATGCCACAGTGTGGCCTGTCTGACTTCACTCTGAAAATATTGAAACGGTTCTTGATTGGAGCTGCGCTTTAATAAAAACTGCATGCAAGTCTATTGCAGATCTAATATTACTCAACATTCAGAAAGTGGATGTGACTGAAATAAACTGAAAGCAGATCTGAAATCAGCATTAAACACTGGTTTAGAAAAGTGTGTTGTGGTTTCTGATGATTACAAAACTTTTTATTTTTTTTAATGACTGTCTAATGCTAAATGTTGCCTGTCCACTTTCATTCACTGTTAGCAACATTAGCTTTCTTCATTCCTTTAATGACAGGACAAAGATCTTCGCCCAACAGTCTTCGCCCTACAGCAGCAAAAAGCCATAAATTATCCACAAAACACCGGATAACTGATACGGGTACAACTAATTCAACATACGTGGTAATAAATCTGATAAATCTGCTGTTGAATATTGAGCACTGTAGGTCCCACATTTAAAACCACCAGCAGTCACAATCAGGACAAAGGGCCATATATCTGAATTATGCATGAAAGCTATTAGCTTAGCTCTGCTATTTATCAAGCTGGGTCTTTCCAGTTCATAACCAGTGTTTAAAAATGCATGGAATTCAGAGTGTTGGCCATATTACAACTCATATTCATCAGGCAGCCCACTGAGATCATTTAACATACTGATGTATATTAAAGCTTTAAAGAGGATTATTGCCACCAATACATTTCCTAATACATGTACACAATAAATGCTGTTTAAAACATGCTGTTTCCCTGATTTAAAACATGATTCAACTCAACGTACATGGGTTCCTCGAGTTACACCACAGACCTGTTCCTTCAGTGATGTAACCTGAATGTTGGTGTAAGTTGAAACACACCCTATGCTCAGTCACTTGCTGATCCTCACACTGCTGTAAAATCATAAAAACACAACTAAGCCACAGAAGTATAACTCCCTCACTCACACGGTGCGTTACTGCGTATCCTTCCACTGCCGCAACCAAACTAGTTCACCCCTGTAGTCCGTAAGTATGAGGCTAATGGTGTAAGACGAGTGGGAGAGGGCTGTGCTAAGGACCCCCTGTAGCTGTTTTTAAAGGGGACATGTTATGCAAAACCCACTTTAGTCATAAAAGGTCTATAGACTAAAATCACTCTCACATAAAGAGATTCACCAGCTTTGTTCTTCACAGTTTCAGGCCCTTTCAGAACCAGACGTTTGGACGGAGGGTCCAGTGTGATGTCATACTGGGCCAATTTGCATAGAACCGCCCCTCATCGGTGGAGACACCGCCCACTAGATTAGCTAAAGGTCCTCCATGTTGTCTGCTGGAGTTAGAGTATGGAGAAGCCGAGCGCTGTGTCTACAGGCAGAGGCGAGTCACTCATGAAGTGTTGTGTTGTTGCTGCAAAGATCAGCACAAATCCTGCACTTTCTCCCAGACAGAGAAAACCCAAGAACTGCGGCTTTCACTTCATTTTCCACAGCCGTGTCCCAGACACACTCGGGTTCACTCCACTTAAAAAAAACCTGCTGTCCGTGACGAGTCAGCAGATGAGGGAGATGTAGGTACTTTCAAACAATGACTTTTGTGTTTCTATCCCAGTTGAGTGTGAACTAGCTTCTTCGTTTTGTGTTGCATGTGTGAAATGAGCAGCGTAAAGGGTAGGTGGAGCATGGGATGGGAGGGGCGTGGCCAGCAACAGCTTATTTGCATGATAGTGGCTCATTTTAAAAAAGAGGGACCGAAACTGTGAAGAATAAAGCTGGTGAGTCTCTTTATGTGAGAGCGATTTTAAGCAAATATATTTATGAACATGTTTTGTAGCTCATAGACCTTTTATAACTTGCTTTTTTAAAAAGTGAGTTTTGCATAATATGTCCCCTTTAAGCCCGTTAAGAGCTAGTAAAATGTAACAATAAAACTGTGCAAGAGGAACAGATGTACCGCATGAGGCATGTGTCTCAATGCAACCCCAAAATAAACTCAAAGTGCATCAGAAGGTAATATTTGATTTACTAAGGATACTAAGGAGCGGCAGCATTCTTGTTCAGCACAGGTTTTAAATGGTCCATTTTCTGCACAGTCCTTCCACATGTACACACCATCCTCACTAAAATACATATGCGGGAGTGAAAGAAGTGCATTTTAAGACTCACATACCAGTTTCACATAGACAGAATGTGTTTCATCATAGGGCAGTGGTTCTCAAAGCTTTTTCACTCTAAGGCCCCCTTTGCTTATATTAAGTGCCACTTATGAAATTTTTCATGGCCTCTACAACCCCCAGGGACCACAGCCCCCAGTCTGTGAAACACTAATGATAAACGGTGCACTGAAAAGCTGTGAGTACTGTATACAGATGCACTGTGAACTTTAACCCTCCGTTCTAATAGCAAGGGAGAGTTCAGATGAAGTATTGCATCTCCTTGCCTCAGGAAAGCCACGCTGGAAATATCGGGTCTCGGCGTCGGGTTAAAACATTAACAAACTTCACACCAATCATCTTCAAACTTCAAATACATAATGGGACTACGGGACTATGTGCTGTGATCTGCCCTCACCAACATGGAGGAATTGCCTTAAATGATCTTAATCTAAATGTTAAATAGGAAAAATATATCTCCACTCTAAACTCCACAGTTAGATGGGGCTCGGTGACCCTTTTCCAACAACCCCTCGAAAACCGTTATTAGCTGAAAACTGTTCACCTGGGACAAAAGTAATGGGACAACTGGGCGAGGTGAGCGGTTTTCGGGTCGCTGGAAAGAGTGCGAGATATAAATAAATAATTCCATGAAATGAACATTGTTTACGAGACTCACGAGTCACAGCACCGAGTCCGAGTCAAGTCTTGAGTCGCTGAGGGAAGTCTAAAGACAAGTCAAAAGTCTTTGATTTTGCCACTTAAGTGTGACTCGAGTCGGAGTATCAGACTCAAGTCCCCATCTCTGCCTTATAACAGGGGTCACCAACATGGTGCCCCCGAGGACCACATGAGTAACCAGTGAGCAGCGTCTAATATTTAATTTGATCCTGTTGCTTTTCTTCTTTAATCACATTTGCATTTCTATAGATCTGAAAATATCTGAAAAACCTTTAAATCACGTTTATTATACATGAAGTTTAGGTAAACTCTGTTCTAGTGTATCAGACTGGGAGCCCTTAGTGTGGCTCAGTACCCGTCAAGTAGCTCTCAGTTTTAAAAAGGTTGGTGACCCCTGCCTTATGAGATATGATAAACCTTTCTTAGTCCCACGAGTGGGAAATTTGCTTTGTCATGGCAGAAAGTGGCAAGATAACAATAGAATAAATAGAATGTCTCTCTATTTAGTCCAGTTTAACTGTGTTTTGATGAAAGGTGGCTGGTTAACAGCAGAAGCCTGTTTTGAGCCCAGGTTTTGAGAGGCAGCTGGTGGCCTAGTGGTTTGGGAGATGCCCCTGTAGACAGAAGGTTGTGGGTTTGAGTCCCAAGACAGTCAGTGGCACCACTGAGGTACCCTTGAGCAAAGTACTTCCCTTGGTGACTTCCCTTCCCTTTTGTGTTCTCATATGACAAATGGACACTTTTGTTGAGGTGGGACATTAGGACAAACTGTCACTGTGTGTGTGTGTGTGTGTGTGTGTGTGTGTGTGTGTGTGTGTGTGTGTGTGTGTGTGTGTGTGAGTGTGTGCTGCTCTCACCTCGTCGCAGGCTGAGCAGCGTGGTTTAAGCCTCTCTGCATGATGTCGGCCGCAGTAGATCTTTCCGTCCTGGTAGAAGTAGATCAGGTCCACCAGCAGCTCGTCGCAGAGACTGCACACAAAACACTGAGGGTGCCAACACACGCCATGTCCTGCCCGAGATGCAAACACGGCGATGTCGCCACCGTTGATCTGACCGCCGCACTGCAGACAGAGGGACGAAGAGAACGAAAACAGACTTATCAAACGACCCAACCGACTTGATCCAGTCTCAGTTCAACTTAAGCCTGAATACATTTCACCCAATACGACGTGAAACCGTGAAATTCATTAAAGATCAATGTCAGCAGCTACAAAGAATCACCAAAATAAAGTATCTTGTTAAATAAAAACTTACATGTAAGTACTTCTATTAAATGTGTCACCCACAGCATAACATGCAACTGTAGTACTGACCATAACCCACAAAAACATTCATAAAGGCTGATTTCAACAAGCACCAGTTCACCTTAAACAGTTCTGTCAGGCCAGTTCAAGGTCATTTAACCTCAGTGGTAATCAAATGCTTTTAATTATTGGAGAAAAATGTTAACTATAGTTTCTTTATACCAAGAATTGTATATATTTTGTATTTATTTGGCTTTTTTACAACACATTTTTATATACTTATTAATATTTTATTATTTAGCAGTTATTTAACACTCCTGCAATACGGGTGCATACGGTTTGTTTTTCATATTACGAATGTCCACATAATTCATTTATTTAACCCCAACATAAAGGATGTCTTGATTTAATCCAGTTTATGGAGATCTGAGAGCTTCCAGGCACATTTTAACGGGTTGAGATTTGGTTTATATGACGTCTGACACAATTCCAGTCCTTTGTTTCTTCTCTACGCTCCATTTGCTCCGCTGTGGTTAAGCCGACATAAACAGAAATTATCCACAATCTGCAGCATCATGTTTGTATATGATCAAATTTGATTTAAAAGCAGTTGTTAATTATATCAGATCAGTCAATCAAGTCTGATCACGAATCTCCAGACAAGCCGAAGCCTGGAAACAATGGGCTCAGAACGTGCCGTCATGCAAAAATGAAGAGATTTTACTGTGGTAGTAATTAGAAACCTGGCGTATCTTATCCAAATTATGTGCTATTATCTCTGAAAAAGGTAATTTAGGGTGGCTTGACATGAAACAACCATTGTAATAACTAATATAATAAATATAATAACAGTACAGAGTTAACTGTACAGAAATGTGCTTAGATTTATTTACAGTGGTGGTGAATGGAGCCAGAGGTCGTTATGTTTACACAAAAAAATAAGACATTTTATTTACTATCCAAACCCGAACTTGCGTCTTCTAGGTGTTTAAATCATGCCAAAATAGTGAGAAAGGTATATAAAAAAAGGTTTTCTTTAAGAATGTACAACATTTTTGGGTTCATTTTCAAATATTACCTTCAATGGACAATAACTGTATTCAATAACTGAAAAAAAAAGTAAAAAATAAAATGTAATCTTATTATAATGACTAATAACTAATTTTTATTGACTATTTTTATTGACAAATATTAAACGTACTTAAATATATGAACTATTCACATACATTAACTATTAACATACTTATTATTACTGCCATTATTTTTGTACTATTAGCATTCATTAATTCCTTTGTTTTTACTGCCTTTATTAAAATGCTACAAGGTACAGAAAACCACAATTTTTTAAAAAAGAATAACCATAAATTCTATTCTGGGGGATCCTGGCCAATCTGGCAACATTAGCTGGTGCTGTCTGAGGATTTTAGTTGGCGAAATCTCATGTTGAATATTTTAGGCACATTTGAAACCCTTTCATTCACCACCACAGTGAACACAGGAGGGCTGTTTACTGGGTTATTATTAACAAAACTAACAAAACTCTGGGAATACACTAGGCAGCCACTTCACAGCTCGTATAATGAACTACAAAAAAAAAAGAGTTAAGTGAGGCCTACATGATTAATTTGGGCTATAAATGACAGAAATGAGCCCAAAACGGCCCAAAGCTCAGACAGCGGGGAGACGCGGAAACGTGTGCCGTATTTCATCCGCAGTTCAGGGATCAGCAAAGCCACTGAATTAACAACCCGACACAAATTCATAAATTATACTGGCTTAGTAAAATCAGCCATCGCAGTGACATATAGAGGTCAGAAGCAGGGTGGAGGATTAGATCAATAGTGTTATCTGAGGACAGACGGGGAGAGCAAGCCCCTCCCATCGCAGAGTCCATCAGATAAGAGTGACGAGAAGACAGCCGTAAACCTCGAGGTACGACCTATGGGCCTCTATACAGGAATATAAGGCTTAAATAAGGGATTCACAGTTACTCTTTAAATTCTTATCTGTCATTTCATCATTCTCTTCAGTAATGGAAGTTTTTTTAAACCCTCCTTGGCCCCCCTGGCGTACACCTCTTATGTTTTATTTAATTATTTCTGTCAAAAGTGCAGATTCTACACTTGAAGTCCGTCCAGTGTTTGTGTTTGGAAGTCAAAGAGGAGATTTTATTAGGGTTTACACTTCAATTTTGCTGAAAACTATATTTATTCATCATCTTTTGCCATGTTAATGACATTTGACATCAAAACAAAAACAAAAATTGCTGACTCTAACAGGCCACAACGAATTTAACCTGAATAAATATGTTATTAGATCATTCATTATTAGCCATGGGTCTCTCTTTTGCCATGTTTGTGACATTTTTGACGTTAGGAAGACGGGGAAAGGAAGAAGTGCTTAATTTGGAATTAACGTATTACTTATGTTATTAATAAATGAAATATTAGCCGTGTGCAGTTATGTGTGCAATTATCTTATGTGTGTGCATTTATAACTGTATCCTGTAAACCAAAATGATAATATGACAATAATAAAGACTAATGCTATTCTACTTTGAAGGTGACTTTATTAAGACAAGCATGTCTTCAGGTCTGTCAAAGCTGAGGACTGTGTAAATGTGGGTGTTACAGAAGTATGTTGGAGATCAGCTGGCCATCTGTGTATGAGGGGCAGCAGAAGGGGGCTGAGGGCCAGCAGGTGGGCTTAGACGTCTAAATCCAGCTTACACTAAGTTTTCATTCACTTAGTGTACACACACACACACACACACACACACAGTGTTGAGCTTAAGTTGGGTGACAGCAGGGCTAAAAGAGAAAACAGCCCTGTTTTACTAGTGATCTCATTCCTGTCTTTATCCTTGTCTAGCTCTCAAATATCCTCATCAAAATGCCTGATTTCCCAATTTTCTCCACAATTTTGTCAAGTTCATTTCCAGCCACTTTAGTCAATGCTTCTAGTCACATGACTTCTGCTAATGCAACGTCATTGGCCAGCTCACCATGCTTGGAGGAGAACTCTATAACGCCAGTTGAGTGATGGGGGAGGGGGAGGACCACCCAAAGAGCAAGGCCTTGTGTGCTCTCTTGGACACCAAGCCTTGTTCAGGACTATTGCTCCTTTACATTTACGGCATTTATCAAAGTAGCACTTATTGCTACTTGTAATGTTTTATCCTAAATTCGTACAGATATATGGTTCTCGTCTTTCTTTCTTTGTGGTCTGTCGGGCTCAACGAGTGGCTGAGGATGTGCTCAGTTTGCCCAGAATGTCTTTCCTCAGTCAAAAGTGGGCTGTTATGCTGATTGCCGGTCTAAATGGATGACCTTGGAGGAGCCACTGAGGCAGAGGCAGGCAGATGTTCGTGTTAAACCAGTTCTGGCTGTACCTGTTCACAGATGGCTCCGGTCATGGTGACGGGGAATGGGCGGACGTTTCCTCGGCCCAGGTTCTCTCTCTTCCTCTGATTACTGAACAGCTTCAGCTCCCTCTTCTCCTCGTCGTCCAGAGAGTTACAGTACCGCACCTGCACATCAGAGGAGACCAAAAATGCTCATACACTCTCAGGGGAAAAAAACGCTACTGAACTGGATGTTTATGCACATTTCGGGTACAAGCAGGACCATAAGGGTGTTACTTTTTAGGTCAGGGTTGGGGTTTAGCCCAAGTCTTGACTCCAGGCATTTTATTTCGTTTTTGCATTTTAAAAAGTTTAGTTGTGAAAAGGTAATACACTTTTCTGTGGGTGAAGTCAATGCGGTCCTTTGAAACCTATTTATTTGACCTGTACAGGTAAACAATAGCTCTGCAACTATCGAATACACTATAGGGACAAAAGAATGGACTTCATTACTTAATTCAGCTGGCCCCTTACTTCCAGTGAGGGACAGTCTTAATGCTTTAGCAAACCAAGACATTTTGGACACCATGCGTCCAATTTTGTGGACCCAGTTTGTACTTTTCTATTCCAGCAGGAGTGTGCCCCAGTGCACACAGCGAGCTCCATGACTGGAGAAGTTCAGTGTGGAAGAACTTGACTGGTCCACACAGAGACCTGACCTCAACCCCATCCAGCACAAATTCCCACAGAGAGCCTCCAACATCTTGTAGAACGTTTTCCAAGAAGAGTGGAAGCTGCAAAGGGGGACCAACTCGATATTTAAGTCTATGGATCTGTCATTCAAATCTCTGTCGGTGTAATGGTCAGGCGTCCTAATACTTTTGTCCATTTAGTGTATGTTCATTGTCCAAAAAAATCTGTCAAACACTATCTCCACTGTTCTATAAGTATTAAAAAAGCACGAATTTCACTTTTACAACCATTTTTTTTTTCAATTCCCTTTTAACAAAACTTAGCAAACCTACAGGGTGAAGAAAACACACCACTGATAAACATTTATTTTTAATAGCAATAAGCATAAATTCTCTTCCGGAGGATTCTGCCCAATCTGACAGCACGAGCTGCTGGTGCAGGGAAGCAGAGGGTACGACTTTTTAAAAAACTGCATCACAAAATAAAACCTTATAAATCAATTCTAGCCATTGAATAGGGAAATAAACTCAGGGTAGTAGTGTTAGTAGTATAGTCTAGTCTAACAGAATTCAATCCAAAATTCAAAATAATGCATTTCTAAACCTTTTTACCTTCACTACACAAGACGTGAGTGTGTATTCAAGAATTCTCTTATCCAGTGCCTTCTTATCACGTGTCTGGTGGTCTTACCTCATTGTCATGGGGGGGTAGTTGATGCAGGAGCTGTTTGATACGGTGCTTCTCTCCAGGGCTGTTCACATATGGCACCTTATCCTCTGGGAGAGAGCTGTAATACTGATGCACCTGCGGTTCAACATCACACACACACACACACACACACACACACACACACACACACACACACACACACACACACAGTGAGTCACACGCCAACACCATCCATTACACTGAGCAATTAAGTACTTTTACAATACACATACCTATTGTTTCAGGCATAGCATTAAGGCAGCTAATTGGATGCCAAAAGCTCTGCAATTATCATCTACAAAGCACGGCGTTTTATCGACAATTATGAAACATGAGGCGTGCCTCCACATAAACGGAGGCATCGCTGAAAGCATTAATTACACTCACACACTCACACTGCTAGAAAACCCCAAAAAACCCACAGTAGCACCAACAACACACTGCTGTCCTACTAGCTAAACACATTCCTCATACTTTTAATAATCAAACATGTTTGTTTTTTGTCATACAAGACAGACAAGTGTTTAATTTAGGATCACACAGTGGTTTCATGCACCAAAAACATGCTGCACTTCATCATGACCCTTTTTTACACTCCCTCTTTATGCCTTGTTTCTGTTAAAATGGGCTTTCCTGTATCAGCGGGCGGGACTTAATTAGAATGGGTGGAGCTAAAATAATGAACACATGAAATATGCACATATGGAAATACGTGGATGTTTATTAAATTTCAAATGCAATCGAATTTCCAAGTATAGACTAATAACGTTTACACATAATACTTGTTATTTTTAAAAAAAAATTCATCAAAAAATTCATCAAAAAATTCATCGATTCAAATATTCTCAACAAACATAAAAGATTGTTCACAATAAACTGCCAGCTTGCATAACAATAATATATAATTAAAATTCTCCCAAGAAAGCATTTACTGGTACAGAGTGTGTGTGTGTGTGTGTGTGTGTGTGTGTGTGTGTGTGTGTGTGTGTGTGTATATACAAGAATTTGTAATAATTTCAGGCTAAAACCTGAACGTTATTTTACATTATTAAAAGCTACAATCACTTTTATTTTAATAAAATGTCTTGGAACAAAAATGAGTTTTCTGTTGATGGATGACCAGGGAAATTTACATGTGTGTAACCACGTATTTACACACCAGAGACATTAATGGAGTTCCTGGAAATGAATACAAACAGTTCTCCCACAAACATGCAACATGTTTTATTTCAAATATTCTAATAACCGTTTCCTTAGAAATACTCCTTACAGAATAATGGGAACTTTGAAAGGCAATTCGTCGTTATCTACAACTGAATACAAATCAGTAGCTTCTCTATTACTGTTACCTATTATCTATAGTATTATTCCAACGTTACAGTTAAACAAATTCTTCTCAGTGTCTTTGTGAGGCTAAATGTGTGGCTATTGAACAATGATTAGCTCAAATGGCTGAAGGGTTTTACCATCTTTTTGCGAAAGCCTTTAACTTAAAAGCACTGTCCTTTTTACTCCCTATTCTTATTAACCCTTCTCCCACCCTTCCCCCACCCTACACACACACACACACACACACACACACACACACACACACACACACACACACACACACACACACACACA
>JBBJLR010000139.1:14508294-14518880 GCA_037577145.1 Brachypetersius gabonensis | reverse complement strand
CACACACACACACACACACACACACACACACACACACACACACACACACACACACACACACACACACACATACACAGCCATAACAGTCGGGGTGATTTATGGACGAGCAATGTAAAGTTAATGGAATCTGCCCTTTAACATCCACAGCCGTGCTGACAATGGAGGCTTCTTTATCTCCAGACTGTGTGACTGTGTGTGTGTGTGTGTGTGTGTGTGTGCGCACGCACATGTGTGCTTATTTATCTGTAAAGCTCGGCCTGATTTTAATTACAGTAATTAACCACTTTGTCTTCTTCGTCTTAATGACAGACACACAATCAGCAGTTTTGTGGCGCGCATCATAATAGCCGTCTTTGCGGTGATCCGCTCATTTTATAACCGATAGAATAATGACAACACAGCACTTAAGCAATGAGATGTTAAACATATTCAATTAATGAACCGACATGACTTTTTTTTTAACCCCGTCTTATCCATCACTGGATACAGATGCAGAGTCTCAGTCTTTGTCCCCTTTAGCTCTTTGAAATTTGCTCTGGTGTTAACAGTCTTGGTAAAATGAGGACCGGAACGAGGACGTGGAGCTTTCTGTGGGTTTTATACTGCCCTTATTGTTGTGTGTGCTGTGTGAGAATGTGCACACATTCAGATATTAAAAGAATTCAACAGAGGAAAAAACATGCTAATGTGTGCTAGCTATCCTATGGAGTTCTAGCAGTATGTTAGCACTAAGCTAACAGCATAGCACGTTAATATTTTGATCTGTATAATACTTAAAAAAAATGTATAAACAAGGCGAACTGAAGGTTGTTCTATCTAATGCTTGATGAATGAATTTAGATATATTTTATTTTGCAGGTTTCCTTCCCGGGACAGAGCACTGGTTAGGCTCCTGCTCGTATTCACAGTCCGTGACGTTTTCCCTCCCAGTGAATATTAAAATCTGATCAGCTGACTCCTCTGTCACTTTCCAACTATGTTGATGGATAATATGAAAATGTAGGACTTCAATCCAGAGCAAACTAATTAAGAGAGCTCACAACGTCATAACAGGCTTTAGTCTAGACGTAAAATGGTTACATACAGTCTTGGGAAAACTGCAAAGCAGATAACAGAATATTTTAGTTTTAGTAAGTGAAATTTTCAGTGGAAAAGGACAATCTGACTGTCCAGACCACCCGACAACCTGAGCTCCCACCCGATAATAGGGGGCTTAAATGGCTAATGACTTAATCTGATATAGCACTGAGCTCCATCTGCCCACTCCACATTCTATATAAATCGCCCCATAAACCCGAGCAAATGGATGCTGTATGAGGCATGATTTATAACCTCTACCGATAAAAGCTCTTCCAGACAGCAATGAAGGGGACAAAATCAAACCACTGGTCTATCTGCCTTTTCAGCCTGCAGCAGTTCTGCTCCTCCCCTTCATGAAGTAATGAAGTTACCAGGAGTGTTTCATATATATATGTAAATATGTATATATGTATATATGTATATATGTGTGTGTGTGTGTGTGTGTGTGTGTGTGTGTGTGTGTGTATGGACCACCAGCTAGGTGGTGTGAGGAAAGTGTGTGAACCACTACTGGTTAGTAACAGGGATCTGTGGTCTGACAGCTGAACATTTAATAATTTTTGATTTATGGCAAACTATCACTGTAAGCCTCGTCCAGGACTGGATCAAATACATAAATGTGCTTTTCTGCCTTTTTGTCTCTGGAACTCATCAGTATGTGTTTCTCAAACCCGCTGGGAAGCGATTGGGAATTCTCAGGAACGGATCCTCAGCCTCCTTCCATGAAGCGAGGGAGGATTTCCACTCTTTTCCAGGGGCTCACGTATCCCCCTGCAGGAGAGTCGGGTCTCTTTAAGCGTGCCCTGATGGTTCTTCTGCTGCTTGTGTTGGCCGGACTGCCGGCCGCCGAGGTTTCTCCGAGGGCCGGAATGGAGGGATTTCTGAAAAGTGCACCGAACGCCGAGAGCGGTTGAGAAACGATAAATAAAGGTGCCGGGGTCCAAAAATAACACTGGACCGCTCGGTGGGCCAGGACGTGCGCTGAGGTCTGACGGACGCGGGCCTGCGCCCCCGATACGCCCACGCCGACCAGCAGCTTGTGGAAATGACGGTAATCAGTGGAAAGAGATCTGGCAACCTGCCCTCCACTCATGGGCTCTGGCAGCCGCCTTGCGCATCTCAGAATGCCGAGACGGGGCTGCGGACTTGAGGGTAAACAAGAGTCCACAGCTGCCTTTCATAACGCCAAGCAGAGCGACTGCAGCCACACTAGGAGGGTTTTTATGAGAATGACTCGTGAATCGACCCAAAAATTCTCAATATGGAATCGATCCTCTGATGGTCTGAAATCGCTGCAGCATTTAGTCCAAGTGTGTCCCAGTGAAGCAGAATTAATTTTCCAAAATGTATCATCCGTCGTTGTTTTCCCATTCCAGTGCAGGGGTCTCCAAGTCCTGGAGGTCCAGCACTACCCATTCAATGCAGATTAGTTTAATGGGGTTATTGCCAAACTATGATGGACACTGGCCTTCCATGACCGAAGTTGAACACTCCAGCTCTATTGGTACGGAGCAGCCAAGGCACTGAATCAATAAAGACCTGCTGAGATGTTTATTTTGGGCAACAAAAATGACGTGTATAACTGTTCAGACAACATCAGCCAATATGATGCACTGCACTGCACTGCACAACCTAATGCCTTACCA
Source organism: Brachypetersius gabonensis (assembly GCA_037577145.1). NCBI lineage: Eukaryota > Metazoa > Chordata > Actinopteri > Characiformes > Alestidae > Brachypetersius > Brachypetersius gabonensis. Next base: position 14,516,154 of record JBBJLR010000139.1, on the reverse strand, counting down.
ACACATACCCTAATACTAATCCCATTCAAATGAATACCAAAGCATATTCCCTGAAGCAGATTTGTTAGATGGCACATGTGTCAGTGTATGGGAACACAAGCAGGGAGGCAAGAATGGAAGCGGCAGTCTTTGGTTCCAAATACAACCAGCTACAGGTCAATATATAATTCTGATTTTGGACATTTCTGACGTATATAATATGAGCCAGGTGCCCTCATGCTGTATTTCAATGCTACTGCAACATCTGTACCAAAAAATGACAATTATAGCTGAATGTTGCCTCTTACCCTCAATGTTGATCCATTTGATCCGTTATCCAAAGTTTTAGCCTCATTTCCGATAATACATAATGAATGGAACAATAGAAATGGTCCAAAATAACTTGAGGAAAAAAAGTACATTACTTTCCTTTAAAAGTTACAGATGTTTTTCCTTCTCCTGAAACGTTATTACATTAGATATACAAGGTTTTGTTCCAATTCCAGTTTGGCACATTCAAGTGCAAATACGTTGCTGAAAAATTTTCAATATTTTGCAACTATTGCTGAAGAAAGCAAGAGAAATGTGTTTCATGTGTTCTTCTAGGCCACGGTGAGCTTCAAGCTCAAGAAAAGCTTAAAGGAAAATTGGCCAAAGGAGCCCAACTGCTGCCAATTAACCTGAAAAAATGGCCCAAAAAATGTACAATCATTGCATCCCTAAATGGAAAAGCCATAATGTATTATAGCAAGATCAAGTGGGATGGGTTTCAGGACTATAATAAAAGACAGATCAGATTAATAACAAATGGGCAGTTTACATATTGGCACTTTGCTACATGAAACCATTCGACATTCATATCCAATAAGTATAATCCAAATCCTAAAAGGCATTTTGTAAAGCGATTGGAAAGAACGGCCCAATGGAAGGCCGACTCTAAGGACACGCGGATTCTGACTGAACTGATTCAAATAAGGTCATTTATCAGTCGACACCATTGTAGAGCCAATGACATACTTCACATCTTCATACGCGTTACTGCAAATGCTTTAAAATCTGGAAACATGGCAACAGCGTATCCACGACGAGACATGACCCATATCCCAAAAGTTATAGATGTTTCCCGTAACTGTTGTACCATATTGTAAAATCATTGTACGGGCACCGGACGGTCGTCCTCTCCCACTGATACATTTTCCATTTTGAGATTTTCCATCTCAGGAAAAGTCTTTTATTTTTTCTTGGTGGAAGACATTAAAAACTGGGCTACAGACTACATTCCACTTCCTTTTTCCATGGAGAGTGAAAGACAGCAGTCCGCCAACTAGGATCAGCCCTGATGCCGAAACAGCCTCCAGTGTTCCAAATAAAAGCCTGCAGTGTCCGCATTCACATTTACATCGTTTATCAGATGCTTTTATCCAGAGAGAGTTCCATTCCCTACTTACAGGGGAGAGTCTCCCTGGAGCAACTGGGGGTTGAGGGTCTTGCTCAGGAACCCAGTGTTTTTTTTGTTTCCCTGAATTGGTCCAGAGGCAAGTATCCTACCCACAAAGCCACCACCATCCCACATTCACCTAACAAACCCTAACGCTCCTCTTCTTCTTCAGCGTCGTACTGGATGAGCATCAACAACAGACCACTGGGGAGGGAGTGTTGGAGAAAAGCTGCCCTGTGAATCCTCCGCTGTGGCTTAATGGACCAGTGTAAATGGCTTTGGGCGACGGTCCATCGCCACCCTTAAGACAACATAATTGGATCGCTAAACTAAATACCAGTCATGTGCGCTTTTGGCAGCGCAGACGAGTGTTAGGTTCTCAGCAATGGCCCAAATTTGCTCGTGACGCTTGTTGCCTTGTCCGCTAAAATTATGCACACTTCAAAGTCAGTCGCTGCGGATTAGCATCTGCGGAACGTCTAATTGGAGGAGAAATGTGGACCGTTTGTTTTTTTGGACGTGCTTTTAAGCCGTAAATCCGAACATCTAACGTTTCCTTTCCGTAGGTGAGCAAGCACAATCCCTCACGGCCCGAGGTTATTAGTGTCTCTGAGTAAAAACTGCAGACACTAGCATTCGGACTGCACAGCAAGAGGAATAATTAATGGCTTGCTAATAACACACTGTGTGCTCGCAGTTCTCGTATCCCGGCAACTTCCACACATCCATCTGCCCCAGCATCACAAACGCTGTGCCCCTATTGGTCGCAACTGGACTGAAAGTGTCGATGATCCAACACCAGGGGTGGCACTTCATCAACTGAGGGATCCAGGACAGTTTAATTCATAAAGGGAAGAATTTAGACTGGGTTCGTAACCCTCAGAAACCAACTGACACGCTGCATCACTGCTTATTTGGAGCTTCTGTGTGTTTGGTTCCACAGTGGAGGATTAACGCATCACAGGAAGCTTTGTTTCATGATCTGTCATGTGTAAACACACATCAGGGGTGGAGGAAGCTCAGTGGGTAAGATACTTGCCTCTGGACCAGGAGGTCATGGGTTCGAATCCTACCTTCAGTACCCACTGGGTCCTGAGCAAGACCCTTAACCCTAAGTTGCTCCAGGGAGAGACTGCCCCCTGTAGGTATGGAATGGAAGTCGCTTTGGATAAAAGCGTCTGATAAATGCCGTAAATGTAAATCTCAAACTTCTTAAACATCAAGAAATGTCCAGATTTTTAATAACCAGTAATTGCATTACATTACAGTAATCCCCTGATTTTTGCAAAGGTTGCGTTCCAAGAGTACGCGCATAAAGTGAAAAAATAATGTGTTTTGGTAAATCCCTAAAAATGTCAATTTTTATAGTGTAAACCCTAAATATGCTTCCAGAACACTTTAATTTTGTGTTAAACTCAGTTTAATGCATAACCCTTAAAGAAAATGTAAAAATAAATAAATAATCAGAATCAGAAAACTGTATTACTTAAAAAAAAAACGTTAGCATTAGCAGCGTGCAAAGACTCCTCCACAAAAGAAATGCTGAAATAACTCTCTCTACCCACATGTTTAGACAGAGCACAGCTTACTGTGGGTTGGTTAAAACTAAAATATGAGGACAAAACACAGGGCAGTCATGCTACGTGCTGCAGCAGGCTTCTTCTTTTTCTTCTTTTTATGGCGGTTGGCAACTTTTCAGTGTATAACTGCCACCAGTCCAGCGTTTCGGTTCTCAGAAAAATCTGCGTTTGACTGAATCTGATCCGCAGAGGGATTACTGTACATTTTTATTCCTGATAGTTAAAAAAACTGGAAAAAAAAACTTTTTGAAGCTGGATGACATACTGCTTACTATCTCAAACAGTTGTTGTCGTCACCATCTAATTTTTCTGAACCTCTGTTCATTTTTACATATAAGATTATATTGTACAGTGTTGGAAACCACACATTCAAGTCTATTTGACAGATTTACAGTCTTCCACTTCCACGAGTACATGACAAGGCCAACACTGCTAACAAGAACAGCAGTAACTCAAACCCTTTTCTTTAAGTACAAGTCCGAAGCTCTTCTCCACCCTGTCAAACCAAGTCCAGCTCCTCATTCAGATGGCAGAGGTCTACATTTTGGATATAATTACAAATTGATCTTATTAGTCCATAGTGAAACATTTACAGTCACAGTAAATCCTGCGTCAGCTGACGCCGGCCTGATGCTGTAGGAAAAGTAATTGACCTGCCAAACCCTGGCTGACCTCTATGGAAGCAAACGGATACAGTGGAAAAGGGCTTATTGGTTACTGACCCGCTTCGTTGTGCTAGTAATAAGACCTGCTCTCAGTTCATGAAGAAAATGAAACTCGGACCTATGAATGATTTAACTAGCCAATAAAGGCAGAGAGAAGCACACGGCGCGGTAATAAAGCTGGCGCGAGAACGCTCCGGAGCCAGGAGCTCGTATGTATCTAACAGGCTGGGGATGTTGTAAAGAGACGTGTTTTCAAGGACATTTAAATTCAAAACAAAGTTCATGTTTTAAACTGGATCTGAACTCGAGTTCAGCACTCATTCCTCATGTTTGTTCAAGCAAGGGCCATAAAGCTGAAATAAGGCTCACAGTGGACAGCGGTGAGGATGCAGCTCAGTATACTAGTCAAAAGGCTGGCACTGCAGCTTAAGTTTAACTTCAGCACATTTATTATGGTATTTTACAGCTCCGCCACTTTTAGGCAAATGAGAAAGCTACGTTATGACACATTATTATTTGTGACAGTTGTGTGGTGTATGGTTTGGGCACCATTTCACATTTTGGTGATGAAAGACCAAACCTCTGCATTGACAAATTGAAACACCCTGTCAGTACGTTCGTGATGAGCCTTTAGTCTGTTAGAATTACCTTCCGAAGATTCTTTGACTAAGAAGTTCAATATAACAGCACTGAACTGTGGACTATCATTACCCACCTGCCAAATCCTTCCATAGATCCCTGGCAGCTATGTGGGGGTTTTGCTTTGCATACTTGATTAGTCCAGAACTCTCTCTAAGCTCAATTTCTTAATGCAGTTTTAGTGCTGAGACATAATTTGGTGTTTTCTCTTGCTTTATCAGAATGTATTATCCTCTGTTATCCTCAGATTCTCTGACAGCAGCTTAGATGGTTTTGGTCCAACCGTGTGGGAACAAACACATTCAGACAGATCTGTAGAGTGTGTTATTACTTGTATGCGTGTGTCATACCTGTTCGGGTTTGAGGCCGGGGGGCACCCAGGCGTACTCTTCGAGGGCACAGCCCGAGTCATCGTCCGACGTGGAGTTTCTCTGGAAGTCGTACATCAGCTTGGTCACGGTTTTCTCCATCTCCAGAGGCATGACGGTCACAACATGATCCTCACGAGGACACTTACAGTGCAGGCAGATCTTCCTGAAGGCAAACCAGAGCAAAACAAACATTTGATTTAATTGAACTAGACTCAGACAGGCTAAAATTGGTCCGGATTAAGAGTACAGTGCATCTATTCATTTAGCTGACGCTCCGATCCAGAGCGAGCTACAGAATGGGCACACAGCGGTGGACAAACTGGTTCCAAGTGACCAGAGAAACCAGTGGTTTAAACTTACTGGTCTATTTTCTGGTGGTGGAGATGAGAGGTCTATAACACACAATAACACAGCGAAACTACATACGTTCGGATTATATCTAAAATGTTGTAAAATGGGAAACAGTGGTAAATGTGGAAAAATTAGCCAATAGTAGCTTTTAGACCAGGGGCCAGCAACCTTTCTGAAACTGAGATCTACTTCACAGGTCCTGAGCCACACGAAGGGCTCCCAGTCTGGTACACTAGAACAGAGCTTACCTAAACTTATCTAAACTTCATGGTTTAAATGTTTATTTTAGATATTGTCATTTTCAACTCTATAGAAATGCAAATTAGATTAAAGAAGAATAGCAACAGGATCGAATTAAATGTTAGACGCTGTTCACTGGTTCTGTGGGCTACTCATGAGGTTCTTGGGGGCACCATGTTGGTGACCCCTGTTCTAAACAAACGTTCCTATCACCACCATTATTGTGAACAATTCTGGTTCAAAGCTCCTCTAGAAACGAAAATTTCACATCAAATCAATCTGAGTATGTTCTAATCATTTACTTCTGCAAAAAAAAAAACACCTTTATGACAAATGTTCTACAATCACACTGTTGTGCTTTAAAGTACACGTTTCACTCTCATATCCAGCTTTCGCTCTGAAGACGGGAGGTTTTGTTACAGCAGAGATGTGCAAGAAATGGAGAGCTCGGCTCGCTGAAATCCGAAGCTCTGCGTGGTCCGAGGCAGCGGCCGTCGCGGACGCGCTTAAGAGTTAACGGTACTTTTTTCAGCTCGGGTTGTCACGGTAACGAGCTGGAGAACTCGGCAATCAAAAGGGCGAATGTTCAACTCGGAGAGACATGCTTTTAATGCTGACTCACTGTTAAACCACTCAAGCATGACTCATCAGACTTCATTTTCCCCAACACATAAAAAGCCAAGCGGGCTGAAAGCTCAGCGGACTAAAACTCATCCTTCACACCCGAGAGAACGAGGACGCGTTCCGATACATACAGCACGGCCGGTTCGTCTGGGGGACTCTTCGTTTACATTAATTATACACAGATTACATCTTATTGCTGTGTGTTGTGATCAGGGCTCCATAATCATGGTCACTGTATTCTGCCAGAGTACACAGTTATTAGCAGGACTGCAGTCAAATCATCATAGGCATCATTTATGCAGGCTAAACTGGGGACATGCTTTCAATAGTTTTTTTATCAAGGTCTATTCTATCACCAACACTTTTTGCAAGATCACTTACTCTTGCCATGGCTACCCCCTCCCCCATCAGCCCCCACACCCCCAAAAATCTCTGCACCCAACTTCCATGGGATGAAGGTGTTCCTCCTAAACGCAAACTTCGTTTTTCATTTAATCTTTTTCTTGAGTTTATTGCTCAGCACAGTGTAGTGGGAGGGGGGGGGGGGGGGTTTACTATGGCAACGATGATAACTTGGACCAATCAGTTACAAGGCGAGCTAAATTTAGCTTGTTTCATATGGCAAATTTCACTTTCCCTCCAGTTTCTTTAGCTGCTGATCTTTCAGAGTGATGCAGATCTGCATTCTTGTTGGAGAAAAAAAAAAACGAACCAACCCTTCACTTTACAAAAGCAGCACTGTTTCTATGATACAAGATGGCTAAATATATAATTATGTGTATTTTAAGGATAACGTTTAGTGCGTATTCCAGCGTTGGGGGGACAGACTGGATTTATTCAGGAGTCTGTTCACAAAAACGTCTTCTTTCAGCTTGATTTAATTGTGCTATTTGTTTAAGTTAAAGGACACTTAGTCCAATGAGTTAAACAATTTGATATACAGACCAGATGTGTAAGTTTCCCACATGCAGATGTGTTATGAGCACTTTTAAGAAGGGCCTGTGTGTGTCTAGTCGCAGCTTGATCTATCAATGTTTAAAGGCAGGTCATTAAAAAGGACAGTGTTTCTTACTATATGCTAAAATATAAAAAGATAAAATAAAACCTGCAGTAAATGAAGAGAGGAACACTGCTCACTGCTGCAGTCCCAAACAAAAGTTCTGAGGACAAATATGAAATTTATTAAGGTTACATCGGTGAATAAGTGGCACACAAAAGCAGTATTTGAATGAGAGGCTACAATCACAGCTTCTACGGCATCATATGGCGCACAAGCAGCTGAATATTATTCCGTGTTCCATTTAGCTTGGAAGTATGAAGTCGGGGGTCTGAATAAAGTCAACCGCCTTCCAGTATGACAAGCTGGAGGACTGGGTTCCAGCCAGAACTACCATTATTTGCAATACAAGTTGATAACAACACATTTTGTGTAAACACGACAGTAAAACGTCCGCAAGTAGAAGTTGAACTGTACTGTTTGTATGACTGATTTGACGAGACACAAGTGCTAATAAACACTATTAATGACGGCTTCTTTACTGTTTATGCACAGATTATTGAGGTCAGAAATCAGACTTCAGGTGTGTTCCAGTTCAAGCTTTCTACTGGAAAATTCATGAATACCTAAAACTGACTACCGATATCTTAACATATCAGAATTCAGAAAAAAGTGATAAAAGTAGTGCATCTCTTCTAAGTTTACACCAGCACAGTTAAAATAGTCCACAAAGAGATTAGGTTGAAAAACTAAACACTTATTTCTTTACAGGCTTCAAATATAGCCTGCAACATCACTCTTATAGCTGTGAACGTTTATATTGTGATTATGGAAAATGGTATAAGGCAGCCCTTCACTAAAGTTTTAGGTTCTGTTTCTCTGTCCCTCTTTCATTTTCTCTCTCTGTCACTCTCTCTCTCACACACACACACACACACACACACACACACACACACACACACCCAAACAAACACAC
>JBBJLR010000139.1:14486800-14501043 GCA_037577145.1 Brachypetersius gabonensis | reverse complement strand
CATGTTAGCTAGCGGAGCCGTTTCAGATGCAGAGCGCCGGTTCTGTTACTGTACTTTAACACAGACTTGCAGGTTCTCAAGGTCTCCGTGCTGTTTCGTGTTCTAGAGTGAAGGATCTCCACACATGTGATGTGTGTCTGTCTTCTCTGCTGTGTCTCTCGTCTTGTTGTGGTCTCGGGTTTAGTGTCCCCTCTCACCGACGGCCCCGCCCCTTTTATGAAGGGACTATTATAATTGGTTAAAACAAGGAACGCGTGTCAGCGTCAGCCAATCAGAGGCAGACTGCATTGTGTACACAATCGAGCGCAGAGAGAGAAAAACACACAACTAGTCCACTTCTCTCAGGGGGTGTCGGCCCGTGCCTCTGAAGTTGACTAGTCGACTTTATGTTAATGCCCTAGTCTAAACCCAACTACAGCGCCCAAAATTCGACCTGAACCCGAATGCATCCCGATACATGTCTCTGATTCCAACTACAGCCACCATGATTATGTCATAGCCCAACTATGGCCAATAAAATTCTGTCTGAACCAAAGTGAGACTAAACTGTGGTGGGAGCCTAGTGGCTAAAACACTTTTCTGTGAAAACCCCCACTTTTTACCATTGTGTCCTTGAGCAAGACACTTATCCCTCGGTTGTTCCCTGTAACTGATGATTGTATGTCGCTCTGGGCTTCAATTACAGAAACAATGTCCAAACTGCACTTGTATTTTTGGGTACAGCCGCTGAACTTCTCACTGTGGCTGTTTAGACATCTCCATGGATCTGGTCTGACTTTGAGAAGAGAATGACAGCAGATGTGGGTTTAGGTAGGACAGTAAGAATGTGTGTGAGGTGTGTGTGTGTGTGTGTGTGTGTGTCTTGATGGCTTGGACTCCTTGTTTGCTTTCTGACCTCTCTCTCCTCATTCATTCCCTCCAGGCTCGGTTGTCAAGACACCAGAGGAGTGAATAGCTCCATTGCTGTGGAAACCGACTTCTGTAAATATCACTCGGGCTAAAAAACAAGTGAAGGGGCCCCAATTTAGGAACACACTCGCGTTGCCCCACTCACTTCACCACATGACTTACAGCACTTTATTTAGGATCATTCACAGTGATTTCTGAATACCGAAGTAATAACTGAGTGATGGAGCTGAAGGCGTTAAAACCTGCCGCAGTTCTAACCCCCCCCACTGCTGCTCTCAGACACAGCAGAAAGTAGAGCTAAGCCACAGCACCCCCTGCTGGCTGTTATGTCCTACAAATAGGCCTTTTGGGCCAAAGTGGATTAGAAACGTGGGCATTTCCTTTAACCTTTAGTTGGACCGCGAGATCAAATGCAAGGCGATATGCTAAAGAGAGAGCATTAAACGGGAAAACATTCCTTTGAATGTTTCATCCTCTCTCCGATTGCAGGTGTCACGCTGTAACTGTACCCCCGGGTGCTCTGCAGTACGAGCCCATGAGGAGTTCTGTGTGTGTGTGTGTGTGTGTGTGGCTCTGTGATCACAGGAAGTTGGAGCAGGTTCAGCTCTCCTATTAAGAGCTATTTCCTGCCCCCACTATCAGATGGATTGATAGGCAAAACCGCCAAGGCTGCTCCTTCAGCCGTGACATGCTGAACATTCCGGCGCACACACACACACATACACACACACACACACACACACACACAATCAACAGAGAGGGACTCACCAAACACAACGCACACACATTTCCTCCCTGCCTTAACAAAGAATGGGAAAAAGTTATTCACATTTAATGTCATCAGAGTCATTTTGGACAGTTTCTATTGGTCCGATTTAAAAAGGCTGTTTTTTTTAAATGGTAAAAAAAACCAAAAAAACATCAACAGTGTTGCTCTGACAGCGACGACATGAACAGACTGCATTCAAAAAAAGGGCAAAATGGTAAATCAGATCCAGTCCTGAAATGCATCTAGCTTAATATAGCACACACTCACATTGTGATTCTTCCTGTAGGGTCGTGGGGCAGATGGAGGCCTTGGTGGTTAGAGAGCCATGGGTTTGAATCTCAGGACAGCTAGTGGCACCACTGAGGTACATTCGAGGAAGGTATCATCCCCCACACGCTGCTTCACTTGGTGAATGGGTTGAGATCAATTTCACACTGACTGGTGAGTCCACCTGTGACTATTAGGGGCCACTTTAATGCAGTGTTTGAACCCTATAGAGCAGGCGTGTGAAGCTCTGGCGCATTCTGAAGGTTCTCCTCCTCAAACACAGTCACTAAACCTGGCAGTTAACTGGTGAGATGAACCTGAGCAGGGAAATCATCAAAACGTGCTGGACCACACCCCTCCAGTACTGAAGTCCCACACCCGTTAGAGATGCTCGTCTAAAAAAGCCCATATACTGTAGAGTCTACATACCTTTCTATTTGGAGTTCGATTTGGTGACATTTGTGTTGTTCATACCCGCAAAACCTTATTCATTTCTGAAGTTGTGTTTCCGACTCTTCGTCCCGTACAACTAGACAGACGTATGTTAAGAGCTCTGACTGGCTGTTCCGTATTGTGCCTCATTCAAAAAGCAGTATTTGATGGCTAGGCTGCTGTAGGCTGAACGAGTGTATTTGTAAAGTCTTTTGCTGTTGTAAGAAAGCAGAAACAGTCAGTTCAGCATGGCTTTCGGAACGTATTTGTCCTGCAGGAACTGGAGAGTGAAATATGCATTTTGGAGCCGTGTTTTCACGCTACATTAAACTCTTATAATAAAAAGGGCGAGGAAAATTTGGGCCCTTTAAGTGAGGTGCACAGTGGTGCTTAATGGTTCATTAAGTTCGTAATACCAGTCAGGCCAGTGCTGAAGGTTTCAAATGTGTGTGTGTGTGTGTGTGTGTATTTGTGGGAGGGGTTAAACCTGAACATTTCTGGATGGAATTGAGTCCAGAGCTTTGGACTTGACTCTCAATTCCTTCACTGGTTTGGGGGTCGACTTTAAGCCTCAGGGAAGACATTACACTACTTTCCAAATACTCAAGCACACACACACACACACACACACGACCACAATACTGCTGTGCTTCACTGAACTGAGCAAATTAATTCTGAAATCCACAGTTCCCACCCACTGACTATGACCTTTGACGTCTGTACTGTACTATAAGTAGTTAAATGAAGACCAGCATATATATACACACAATGGGCTGAAGATCAGATCAGCACCGGAACACAGGAGAACTGCCACATTGATTTATCACATCATGCCAGACATCATCTGACATTTGCTCAGACATAACGTGCTCCACCGTGGCGCTGAGGGACCACCAAGCGACTGAGCAGTGCACTGAGAGCCATCACACACACACAGCAGTGCCATCTACTGGACAAACGAACACACAGCCAGAAGAAAGTTGCAACATCTGCCCATTCACCCGGCATGCGACGTATGAAAAGATTCCTCACCATAATCCAATAGATGGAGTGAAAAACAGCCGATAGGGGTGAGGTGTGTAATTTGGTGCTAGGAAGGAATGGGCCGCCATGTGCCTCCACTTAACACACAGTCTTGACAATCAAGAACGAGTGCAAATCAGTCACACTCTTACTGTGCAGGTAGAAGAGGGGACAGGACAGACAGAAAGAGAGAGAGACAGAGTGAGAGAAAGAAAAATCAAACATCGTTTTAAAGTGGTACATAGAGGCACAGTCCCCAAAAGCTGTTGTCTGAGGTGTGTGTGTGTGTGTGTGTGTGTGTGTGTGTGTGTGTGTGTGTGTGTCCAAGCTTTTCATGCTAATAATCATCACTACAGTTGACGCAAGCCTGCCTGCCCCCACCTGATGTTCCCACTCCAGTATAAGAAAGCGTAGTGGGAGTGTGCGTGTGTGCGTGTGTGTGTGTGCGCACGCGCGCGTGTGTGTGTGTGTGTGTCTGTGTGTGTGTGTGTGTGCCTCCTTTTCTTACTCAAACACTTTCATCCTGTCATACACACCCACACCTCGCTAAGATTGCATTTTATTATGAATGTTAAACAGGAGAGCCCAAAGGAACCAAACTTCCCTGTTATTATTCAGGACCCAAAAACATGTGATATGCCTGTCCATCAGCCATCATTCATTCAGTCATTAAACCAGACGCTTATCCTAACTAGGACACGTCACTGGTCCATCACAGGACAGAGCTCCGTCATCATATCTTCTTCCAACCTGTTGGTAAGGCAAGGGCTTCAGTGCCTGGAGATCATCAGATCTGATCATCAACCCAAAGTTCTTCAGTTGTGTGAAGCAGAGTCCAAATGATTATCAACACCTGCCTCGGCTGAATCCTACAAATTTGCAGGTCAGACAATATCAGCAACCAGGAACTGCGACAGCAAACAAGACAGCAGAAACCCCTTCGAAGATTCTGGAGAAGGATCAGACACAAGCTTCACCCATCCATCTCTTTTGGAGGGAAACCAGGGAACAGCTGGTGCCGTGACCCAGAGGCAGACTTGAAGAGGACTGGCCATACATGAGGACAGCTGGAGAAACTGGCCCAGGACTGGGATGCCTGGAGGGCCTACATTGGAGGCCTTTGCCCAGAGAGGGGCCACAGACATAGATAGATGGTTACTTTCAAATAAAACATAGTTTATGCAGCATGACTTATAGTTACAACCTCTAGAACTACTACAGCATGACTTGTGGTTATATTATGGACTATTTGAGAAATACAGTATTGTGCAAAAATCTTGTGCTGTGCTTTGCTGTATTTCTCAAATATTACCATAGTACCATGTGAGAATCATCTGATTGGGAACGGCTTCATTTTTCAGCCTGACAACAATCGCAAATACACTCTCAATGTGGTCAAAGCACATTGATAGAAAAGAACACTATAGAAAAGTAATGGATTGGCCTCCCCAATGCCTTGATCTCAACATTATTGAAACAGCGAGGATTGATTTTGATAGAGAATGAAACAAAAGGCAGCCAAAGAAGGGGTTTGGAATGTCATTCAAGACCCCTGAAAAACTATTACAAGAGTAATTACAAGAAAGCTTGCCTGCATTGAAGACCTACGGTGGTAATACTAAATATTTACTTTAAAGCTTGCTAGGAATACTACTGTTATATATTGTATTTGCAATAAATCACTGTACCTATTATCTCATTTTCCTATAAAGAAATGATTAAGTGTATTAAGACTTTTGCACAGCACAGTATCTCCAGTCCTATGTGGTAATAATGAACACATGGAGCTCATTTCAGCAGGGCTGGACTGAGTGACAATCATGTGTTTGGGAATAATGAAAACCAGGTATGGCTGATATGGTCTCGGTCATTAAAAGTCAAGACACTGGGTTAAATATGTAGGAGCTCATGCTTGCTGAGGAGGAAGCGAACATGAATGGATCTATTATAATAATAGGTTGAATATACCTATAAATAACAAATACAAGGGTTCGAAGTACCAATGCAAATAATCAGTGCAAAAAAATTATGATTTAGCGATTAATTGCAATATCGACGCAGCTCTAAAGGCTTGAGCCCATTAAAGACGAGCTCAGTGTCTGAGACACAGGCCTTGCTGTTCGATGCTTAGAGACGAAGCACGGCTGGTTTTCACGTCTCCAACGCAAATCCAAGCCTTTGTTCCACATTCCTCCCCACTTTTCAGCCCTCAGCTCACACTCCTCAGACACGCTGTGTGTCAGTAACGAGGTGTGGGGGGACAGAAAGCCGATCAGGATATTTAGCAGCTGTGCTCGGCTCTTACATTTCAGGGGTCGCACACAACCCGTCTGACCTCTGATCCCTGGGTTCAGGGCCATAAAGAGAACGCCCCGGTTTCCCACACACACTTCTCTACATGCTAATCGCTAATCTGTCACATCCACCAACTGTGCCACTGAGCTCTGTAAGCAGATACCAGACGTCTGTCTGTCTATCCGTCCGTCTGTCTGTCCTGAACTCCAGGCCTTATTGCAAATAATCATGAGACTGGCCCTATTTTATAATTCTTTATTTGTTTGCTTGATTAATGTAATTTACTTTAAGCACAAGTGGCCTCTTAATAATGCACTGAGCCTTTGGCTGCTACCTTCTTGTTGCAGATCCAGCACAACATGCCCTCTAAGTTCTTGGGCCCTCTTTTCTTATTTGTTGCATTTGCCATCCACCTGTTTCTCAGTTTTGTAGGTCAGAAACCACAACAGTAAATTTTGTGGTTTAAAGGGCAGATTTGAAAAGGTTCAGTGTAAATAAACATCAACCCAGATCTTTATTCAGTGGTAGTGAATGGAGCCAGAGGTCAGGACGTCTACAACAGAAATACATGCATTTTATTGCTCTCCGATCCCACAAGTGAACATGTCCTCTGATTGCTTACATGGAAAGGGTAAAAACATTAGGAAATAATAACTATCGTACCTAAACACCAAAAAGGACTCAAAACTCATAAAACTACATTTTAGACCAAAATCTCAAACCTTTCATAAAACAAGCACCAGCCAGTGTACTCATAACTGTTTTATTGAATACCTTTCTGATAACAAAGAGATATAAAATAACTTTTTTGTTCACCTCCAATGTGAACAGATTTTAATCTTAAGTTTCTCAAGAACTAAACACTTTACATCAAACTACTCTGAATGATTTCGTTTGTACTTTTATGTTTGGGACCCTTTAGAATTTTCCTTTACACTTACAGTAACCCCCCGCTTTACGCGGGTTACGTTCCAAGAGCATCCACATATAGTAAACAACCGTGTTGTTTTGGTGAAAAAAATGCCTAAAAATGCCTATTTTAATAGTGTAAACCAGGGCTATTCAACTTCAGTAGCAAGTGGGCCGGATATGAAAGTCACTGGTGGTTCGGGGGCCACAGAATTTCGTGCTGTCCAGGCTGTTGTTCCCGGGGCCCGTTTATCTGGGGGGAGGGGGGCTGTCGGGATTCTGCGCCGGCCCAAATTTACCATCAGCCCGGTGGCCAGTCCAGCACTGTGTCAGTGCTGCTTTAACCGTCACACATAGCCGCTTTAACGAAAACTTTGACCGTGAAAGTCGTTAGAGTAGATCCATCACCGAACTAAAACTACAGAGATTCTCTCCTCGCTGTGTGTGTGACCGGATTCTCCTTCGTTACTGCCAGCTCTGCTCCGCCCATTTTCTGACAAGTCCCGCCTCTTTTGGCTGCGATTGGCTAATAATTTGGCAACTTCTGTGCTCGGATTGGCTAATTTTATACAACACAGCAGATAATCAGTCTTGGCAAAAGTTGCAGGGGACGACCAGCCAATCATGATCCAAAACCCATAACTTAATTAAATCACAAGAATCCCTCACTGATTTACTGGCAGTCCTGTGGGCCGTAAAAATTTTCAAAAGGGCCGGATCCAGGTCGGCAGGCCGCTAGTGGAATAGGCCTGGTGAAAACCCTAAATATGCCCCCAAATCTGCTCCCAGAACACTTTAGTTTCGTGTTAAACTCAGTATAATGCATTAACCTTTATGACTTATGAAACCATTAGCATTGGCGGTTAGCATTAACAGCTTGCGGCGAGCAAAAACAGTGACTTGTTTAGACAAAGCACAGTTTACTAATACTAAATAAACTGAGATAAGGTTAAATGGGGGGGGGAGGGGGTTTATAAAACACTAAAATACGAGGACAAGACACGGAGCAGTCATGCAACACGCTGCAGCAGCTTCTTCTTCTTCTTTTCATGGCGGTTGACAACTTTTCAGTGTATTACAGGTCGGTTCTTAGAACAAAAATATGATCCGCATAAAACTAATGGGACTACTGCATCCAAATTTAACGACACTTCTCAACCATTTCCCGATGGACTTTGTGGTACTGGGGAACTGGTATCTGCTAATTTGGGTATTTTTTGCTTGTTAGTTTTATTTAACATTTGTATTTCCTGTAGTTTTGTTTTGTTTATTCTATGTGAAGCTGCATTCCAGGTATACAGTGTGGTTCAGGCTTTTAAGTCATTCATAAATAAATGGGTACCAGCCTTCATCCATCCAGACCCCCAAGAGCATATCAAACTGAAGACTATGCTTCGGCACACTGTACCTATAGAGCGTTTAGTCTTTGCCTTTGAGCTCTCTGAATGTTCTCCTGTTCATGTTGGATGTGGTGGGCTGTAAGGGTCTAGACTCTAGAGGGTGGGAACCGTGTAACTGCACAAAGGGATCACGACTCTAAAAGTGAAGCTATTTAAGTCTGGAACACTTACGCCCACTTTAAGTGATCTTTGTTCCAGGCGACAGTTCAAAAGGTGGATTGGACTCATAATGGTACAGATTAGCCCACCAGGGGGTGGGTGGTTGGGGGGGTGGGGTTACTGGATTAGCCTTTAAAAGCGACACTGACTCCACACATGTATTCCTTAGAGCTGACAAAGGATCACTGCTCTTTATCTCAAAGTCATGTTGATGAAAGTAAAGCTGACCTTAGGTCAGGACTTCATTCAATCAGTCATTAAACCAGATGTCTATACTAACTATGGTGGCGCGGGACGCTGGTCCCTATATTCATGTGGCAAAAGACAAAAAAACACCCAGTCCATCACAGGACAGACCTGACATCATGTCTTCTTCCAACCTTGGCAGCATCGTTGAAACGTCATTGTTGGTAAGGCAAGGGCTTCAAGGGCTGGAGATCATCAGATCTGACCATCAAACCCAAGGTCAGGATCTTCAGTACCACTGAGAAGACTGTTTTGTTGTATGAAGCAGAGTCCAGAACAAGACAGAAGAAACCTTCAGAAGATGCTGGAGATGGACCAGACTCAAGCTTCCCAACATGGATTCCACACATATTGCTAACGATGGATCACTGATTTTTAATTTGTCAAAGTCATGTTGTTAAAAATGAAGACTCCGAGATGATATTCTGAAACATGTTATTCTGATGCATTAAGATCTAGTTTCTTTATAAATGGTCTGAGGGAATGTCTTATAATGGATATGGGCAATCATGACTAAGGTCAGTAGAATTACAGATCAAAATGTGTGACACATATTACAGTATTTAATGTGTTATGAGGTTAGATAAGTAGGAACAGACAGAATACTCTACATTCAGTTAACCCTTAGAACACAAGCAGCACAGATCCGTGCCAGAAACTCAACAAACGGTACATTTTCATCATGTGGTGAAACAGCTTCCTATAAGGAAGCTCCCCAGATACTCAAGGTGTCATGCTGAGCTTTGTTCGGTGTTACTGTGTCACCTAGAACCAAAGTTATTATAATTTTAAAACAATTATGTTATAATAACCGCAACTGCAAACAGAAACAAACACAAGATCTCTGAACCCGGGAGAACTTTCAGGATAGACTCCGCCCACAAATGGGTGGGGAAAACCAGCAGAGGGAGGGGGTCCGGAGAGCGGCCGAGGAGAATAATCACCGGTTGTAGACTGTTTTACACCATTCTTATTAATGAATCTTTGGGTTCTAAGGGTTAACCTTTGCACACGTTATTTCTCGTTCTAAAGCAAACATGGAGATTTACAACTTGTAAAAAATATTCCAAGCAATTAACAGATAATAATAAAGCTTAAACAGCAATTTCAACATTTACTGAGATATCAGGAGGTTTTGACATACCCTTCTAGAAAAGAACTTGCTGAGTTGCTTATTTAAAAGGTAAATTCTGGGCATTGTAACCCAAAATTGTTTTCTTTTTTCCAGATTTAAACTACTTTACCATTAACATTACACATATAAAAATCACAGTAGACCCATTCAGGTTAACTGGTGGCTGTGGACAGTATATAAAACGGCTGTACTTGCTTTCGCAGCATTAAAGCCTGATCAGCCAGACTCCCATAAGCAATCACTCCTCAAAACACTGATCTCACACGCACACAACCGAACTGTGAACTGACTCAACTTTGTTGTACACGTCACTTCTTTTATGATGCACATGCAGTTACATGCACAAACGCAACCACTGCGTCAAAGATGCTATATTTTCAGAGACCTGACAGTATGTTTGTATTGAACCGCTTGTTTTCCACTTGACTGCTGATATAAGACTTTTAGGATGTTATAAATTACCCTGGGGACACCAACTACCAAACTTATATGCTGTTACTGCGTATTCTTCCGCAGTGCGCAACCAAACTAGTTCGTAAGTATGATGCTAACGGCGTACACAGGAACACGCAACCCTCTGAGTTCGGATTTTTCTTTTCAGTTTTCTCCGCAAGTTTTTGTCCTAGAAACATATAAACATATAAAAATGCCACTAGAAACCTTAACAACTCTACTTTTCAAATATGTATGTTTTATAATAAAATATATCAATGGCGGTTTGTAAATACGATAAAAAGAAAGCATGCGATTTTTTGTCTTGCTGCATGTTGTAGCCACGCCCCTCAGGTATTCTGATGATGTAGCTCTAATGGGAGTGAGCATCGTAAACTCAAAACATCGTATGTGGAGACTGTCGTAACCCGAGGACCCCCTGAGACTTAATGTGTCTTTCTGTTCTCTGAAAAATCTGGACCCAAACCATCTTGCCTCACTGTGTACATGTTCATACCTGAGATTACAAAGTTTACTTGTAGACATCTTGACCCTCAGTTCCATTCATCATCATATTAAAGAGACAGTAACCATTTCAACAGTATGACCACTTGATTTGAAGGCTGGTTTGGGAAAACTGTGAATTCGCCTTTAAGCAGAGCCAGTCATGGACTTTTGTGTAAAGAACTGCCACACAAATGGGAAGTTTCACAAATGGGATGTGATTTTTATGCTGGAATGCATTGTTTGGTTTTCTCATCTGAAACACAAATTTCTAATTTGGCTTCTGGTGGTCTTGTGGAAATTTTAAACAGGCAGCAGTTTTCCGGGCTTCCCACTTGTGTTCATTCCACACACACACACACACACAATCGTTCAGTGTTTGCCTGATGGTGGAACTCATGAACACTGACGTTATCCAGTGCAGGAGAGGCCTGCAGATACAGGGCGTTACTCTGGGGTTCTCTGTGGGTAAGTTCCTGAAGTGATTTTTGTTGGAAGACCTCTCCTTGGAAGGGCTTTAGAGTGGAGCAACATTTTCTGTGTGCAGACTGTATCTGCCTTTCCAAGCTATTTCAAATTAAGGCCGCAGGCAGCATGAACAAGTGGTAGTTTTCAGACGCACTTCCGGCTCTTTGTTTCCAAAAATACAGCCATTCATTTGCACCAAAAACGAACCAAGATGCTTTAATATTTGTTCAAAAGTTGGAAAGTGGTCAAAAAATCGTATTTTTCCCCACCGTCACGCCTGGCTGCCATTTGACTACCAAACAAAACTCTCCTCAGGCCTATCTTACGTATATGGATTCCAAACGTAGGCGTGACTAAATTATTTACTAAACTAATTAAACTAATTACCAAACTAATTACAATAATACAATTAATTATATACATATTCTAAACATGTAATCCATCCATCCATTATCAACCCCTTATTCCTGCATACAGGGTCGGGGGAACATGTAATCATACTAATATAAATTATCATGATATAAAAATGATTTGGCAAAACGGCCACAACACAGACTTCTACAAGATGATGGATTTGTGAAATCCAAAGTCTTGAGAAATGATTCTCCCTGAAGAGCATCAGCAGCTGTACTACCGAGATCTTTATTGAGGCCTGGTGAGCCGTCACAAATGTGTGTAGTCCAGATTTTGATAGAGAAAATAATGTGTTCATTCACATTCAGGATTGATGTTCTGACTCAGAAACAATCTTGTGACTTTTTTCAGTAAAAATTTTTTAAAATGACCTGTTACCTGTTACGGTTCCCCATGAATCCCCCATAAAGCCAGGCGTAAGGACAGGCTTCCATCGCAAGACCTTTATTGATACTTTACACAAAACCAAAACTAGCACGAGGGCTAGAACTCAGCATCAATCTCAAACTGAAAAGAAAACACGAGAAACCAAAACAACTCCGGTCAGTCACATCAAAATTAATATACCACAGTCAAAAAACCCACAAACCAATGCACTAATCTCTAAATGAACACAGGTGTACCACATAACAAAAGCCCACCACCACTTCACAATAAAAGTACCCAAAAACACACAAATAGCGGCCTCTAGTGGCCGGAGCTGGGAATTGACATTACCCCATGCAATCGGAAAGATATGGATTCAAATCCCCGGACTGCCAGTGGCACCAAAGAAGTGCCCTTTCTCTGGGCTCGATAAAAAATAAAATACAAAAATAAATGGAATGATTTTCTTATCTTTACGTTGAAGACCTGCTCATATTTTCAGTCTTCATTTATGAAGAAATTAAGAGAATTTGAAAAGGTTCAGAAAGGTTTTCTAACAACATGGTATTTTTTACCGCCCAGCAAAACACATCTGAAAGTCAAAAATGTCCTATATTTCAACATACTCAAGTATATAACTGTAAAAAGTAAACAAGTACAGTTAAAAACAATACATTTCAAAAGTACACGTCAATGAAACTAGACTTGTCTCTTAAAACAATACCATTCAATTCAGCTCAGCTGACTGGCCCAAGAAAAAGAGTCACACTCCTCGCTTCTGAGATTTATAACAAGTTCTTTGAGTGTCTTCATTAAAAAGTAAAGAATAAACAGTATGCTCTATGTCATGGGAGTTATTTGAGTGAGTGAAATAAATTAGTTTCAAATAACCCACATGCTACACTTACTTTAAAATCCTAAATCTGTTCTCCATATTTCTTGCACTGACGACTGTGACTAAAGAAAACTCATTTCATTTATTAAAGTCCAATATTGTCTTTGCTTTTGTTGCTTCATTTAATTCCTGTGGTTCCGTTTAATGAAAATAAACTCTGTTATCAGTTCGAGCAGCACAAAAAACGAAGAACAGCATAATCCACCAATAAGAGGGATTTTCTGATGCCAATCTCAGTTCTGATAGCTAAGCTCTGCCTTGCTGGAGGTTCTTCAGCACCTGTCAGATGGCGTCCGTATCGCTTCCAGCACAAATTCTGAGCGATGCGGAGAAAGCCGAGGGTGTAGAGGACGGACTGAAGCGTTTGAAGTTCAAAGGGACAACACGAGTCCAGTTCAAAGGCAGAGACCCAGCTGCTCGATGCGGAGAGACAATACTGATCCAAAAGGCGAAGTTACTGAAACAGACAGGACCCGGCGAGTTCTCCACAGAGAGCGCTGATAACAGTGATAAGAAAAGGCCTAAAGGGGAATAAGCTTGCATTTATAACGAAGCATGTCTGTGGGAAAATGTGAAGTGTGATTGCGCGGTCACTATAAAACCAGTGGAGACACACAAACTGCAGATTGCTCAAACTGTGGATTTCTATACAGTAAAAAAAACACGTTGTTGCCTAAATGCCTACAAATGCCTGCTTTTATAGTGTAAACCCTAAATCTGCCCCCAAATCTGCTTCCAGAACACTTTACTTTCATTTTAAACTCAGTTTAATGCATTACCCTTAAAGAAAATGTAAAGGTAAATAAATAATCAGAATCAGAAAACCTTTAGCATTAGCAGTTAGCATTAGCAGTGTGCAAAGACTCGTCCACAAAAGAAAGGTTGAAATAACTCTCTCTACCCACATGTTTATACTAATACTAAATAAACGGAGATAACTGTTGAACATTTGGAGAGAAACACTAAAACACTAAAATACAAAGTCAAGACATTCTGATCCGTGTAAAACTGAGGGGTTACTGTGGAAAATGCTATATTGGACATTCAAATTCTAGTCTTGAATCAAATTCTCACTGAAAAGGATTTAAAATGCAATTTAAAAATGGTACACTCCAGTTTTAACTGTACCTTGAGTTCTGAAGCTAGTCTTGGAGTTCTTTACTGAAAATGTCTTTTCACTATTGGACACGTTTAATCTGGATCAGGATTTGTGATTCTAGCCTTGCAGGAAAATATAATTTAATCCAAGATGTGGAATAATAGATGGAGCTCTAAAAAATGCAGATTCTCACACACATCAGATTGAAATGCTTACTGTGAGGGTAAGCAAGCTTGGAGCAGGAGAAAAGGTCACACGAGGTCAGATTCTCTGAGGGCTGCTGTATGCTGACCAGGCAGGACTGCTTCTGCTACAGCTCCACACGCAGGAACAAGCTCACAAGTTCTTCTTCACATTCTCCAGTACTCCAGGATAATTCACATTCCACAGAATCATTTACATTTTACAATCCACAAAATGACTCCTAACCCCCAGAGGAACTCACATTCTCCAGAAGAACTTACTCATTCTCCAGAAGAACTTACTTATTCTCCAGAAGAACCCGCGCTCTCCAGAAGAAC
>JBBJLR010000139.1:14400346-14415672 GCA_037577145.1 Brachypetersius gabonensis | reverse complement strand
TTTAGGACAGCACTGACCCACAGCAGTGCGCACTACAGAAGGCAGTGCACACTACGCACTAAACCTCAGTGCACTGACGGTAGTGCCCGGTTTCAGACACACTCATACTGTTTGTGTGTAAATCGGAGTTCCTTTAAAGCAGTGACGGTCAATAGACCTTGTGAGGCCCAAAGAGAAAGACAGAAAAGCCTGTGGCTAGCAGACAGAGAGGACTCAGGACATGCAGAAGGGTTACAGAGTACATACACAAAGCTGAAGTTTTTAATATCGCAGAAGAGCACAAAACACAAAGGGCGCCAAGACCCCAAATCCTGCAGTCCTCTTCCCAACAGCAGTTTTCATTTGTGGACTAAGAGGATGAGAGTCAACAAAACTTTGCACAGTTACTTACTTTGTAGACTTTCATCCCTAAAATGCCTAATATTACTTTTTTTTTTTTTTTAGCAATGACAGAGCACAAATCTTCACATCTGATCTCTATTATGTTGGGTCTCCATAATAATGGCCATGTCAGCAAGAAAGAAGGTTTCAGAGATACTGTTTTTTTTTTTTTAAAAAGAGAGATGTAGTTTATCAGCCAAGATGTTGGTTTCAAAGACTTCTACAAGTTTAGACTGGACTACAGCTAATACTCATACAGTACTGTGCAAATGTTTTAGGAACCAGAGGAAAAATAAATTTAAATACTGTTTATTACTGGGCGGTAGTGGTACTTTACTAATATTACAATAAATATACATAACATTAATGCAGCAGATAAAGGCTTTATGTACGACAAAGTGTTCTGTTAACCAGTTCCAGACCTCTGTCCTCAAGGAAGGCCGGCTATCATCAAATACATAGTTGGCTCTTTTTACTTCAGCAGATTACAGTCTGTATTTTATAAAAGGAGTTTTATGAATCTACACTATGACTGGAGACACAGAGCAGAAATCTGGAACCTTCTAACCAGCTCACAAAATAACTTCTTAGAAAAAAAAAAAATCTGAGGGTTAAACCTTGTTTAATTGTTAATTGTTTAATGTTAAACCTTTTTTAATTCCTTGATTTTATTTATAAGTAAAATTTGACTATTATTTGTGTCCCCTTCAAAAATTGCTCATGAGAAATTTTATACTTATTGCACCTCCCTACTGTTAAATTAAATTTCCGCCCATGCACCACTGATAGAAATGGCTTCAAACTATTTGCAAAGGCACCCAAGAGTTTTGCACAGTACAGTTTCAAGAGTATAGCAATGGTCAGCCACAATCTAGTATTTGGGATTGGGGGCAATCTTGAAACAAATTCAAACATATAAACTGTGCTTCATAACACACAGTGGTCTATGAGCAAAAATGCATTAATGTCTCACTTAATCTGAACTGTTTTAAGTAAAAAAAAAACAACATTTATTTAAATAGCAGTGACATACAGTGTCAAAAACCACTCCTAAGCAAATGTTTTGGACCTGAACGGATACTAACTGGATACTCCATTACTTGTAAGCTACATTATGATTTCTGTCTTGGCTGATCAACTACATTTGAGTTCGACGAGGCAATATTCGATTAAATGGTTGCTTTAAACCTGCAGTTTATCCAGTCAGCGCTGAGAAATGAAGCAAATCTCACCGAAAGTGGTCCCCGCATCGGGTCTGGAGACGGACGAGACGATGACGAAGCCGAAGCCCTCGTTCTCGCCGCGGCGGATCTCCACGTCGTAGGGCTGGACAGTGTTGGGCACCACCGTGCTGCTGCCCCCTCCTCCCCCACCGCCGCTGCCGATGCCACTGGTGGAGCCGGAGCCGGAGCTGACCGTGTTGAGGGAGTTCTGGCTGCCCTGTGGAGTTCGCTTATCCTCCGTCAGAGAGGCCGCCTGCGTGCTGCTGTGGTGGGACGAGGCCGGCGAGGGAGGAACCTCACCATCCACTTTTGCTACTGAGAAGAATGAGAACAGTCAGAATTCATTTTCTTACTTTTTTACCCCTCAGAATTCAACTGGGTTTTTTTGCTACTGTGCCTTTAACACTAATATATGTAAATAAGCTCTCTGCTGATTGGCTAAACAGGTTATTTTTTCAAATTCTGGCCTACTGCAGCGACTTCAGCCCACAAATGTGCTCTATATGATACACCACACATGTGCTCTATATCAGTGATTCCCAACCTGGGGTCCGGGCCGCCCTTAGGGGGGCGCTAGAGATCGTAGGGGGTGTCCACAATTTTGTCTGCACTGAGGTTATCAAAATTATTTGTACCCATTACATTAATAAAATCCCAATGTCTAAGAACCGTACTGTACTGTTCATCAGTAGCAAAGAATAAAACAAGGCAATATCTCGAGAGTTACCTGGATTTTGCTTTTACTGAAGGACAGTACAGTTTTTGGCCAGAATGCTGAGTTGGGATTGGGGGGGCCTGGCTCGTCTAGGACACAGGCAAGAGGGGCTTCAAGGAAAAAAGTTTGAGAACCACTGCTCTATATGATGCAATATAATCTATGTGGCAACCTGTAACAAGATGTGAAAGGTGAAAACTGTGGTGAAGATCATTTCCACTCAAACAATTTGACGAATATTCCTTTGTATTTTAAGCAGAGAAGGCAGAGGACGTGCAGAGACATCAAAGGCATCACAGATGCATCATCTGACGCAATCAAAAAACACCTTCGCTCCCAGATAAACTGTACAGAGGGCTTCAGTCTCGCATCAGGCTGATAATGAAGGAGGAGTCTGTGGGGAACGACCTATTTTCATTTCCATACAGTCCAACCGAGATGCAGCGACAGATCAGCCCCTCCGGAGCCATGGACCAACATCACAAACTGGTGTTTCCGGGGGGGAGGAGGTGGTGGGGGGTGTGCTGGTGGTGGGAGATTCATGGGCAGAAAGCAGCAGAGGTGCTTCTAAAGGCCGGACTCTCTCATCATTAGGCGGGAAGGGGGGTGGGGGTGGGGTGGGGGGGGGTGTACTGGGGCACGCTCGATCAAATTTACGATCACTGTTTATTCCCATCAAGGCCGCCGCGACACTCCATGCCCACGAGAAATGGACAAACACACCCCCGCACTGCTCAGGTGGGCCCCTTTTAACGCAAAGTTAGAAATCTAAGCTATTTTTCTTATGAAGGCTTTGCAAAAAATAATCATCTCCTTTAAACTATTTTCTGATTGGTGCCCATAATCACATTGATTCTGCTACTGTGCAAATATTTATATACAGAAATGAGATCTGTGCTGATAGCTTGCCCTATGCGGCCCTAACTTGCACTCCAGATGCCTAGAATCTGTTTAATTCAGACTGAAATGATCAGGTTTATAAAAAAAAAAAAAAAAAAAAGCAATTTAATAAAAGAAAACTAGTTTCCAAAACTGTATGACCTCATAACATACAAAAACAGATGTTGTATGTAACAGTAAATTATAACAGCGGCCTTTATTTTTTATCTATTTTTAATCAGTATGTCACAGTTTCAGAAAATACATAAGCAGGTCTATTAGATGAGATATGAGGTAAGTGTGTGATAATGCACAATTCTAACTGGTTCCCACTACTCCCATTAAATGACAGTAACCTTAACCTTGTAGCTCAAAAACTGAAGAACTAAACCTCCAAAACCTCCAAAGACCAACCATGGCTGATTTTGCAAGAGGGGACATTTCAAAAACCCACATCTTTCAAGCCTGGAAAGCTTGTCTTGCCCGGATACACCACACCAGACTAATGAAAATAATTAGCTGAGGGGTTTGACTCCGAGCAGGGAAAACATGAAACAAGGTATCCGTCTCCAGCCCCGGGATCGACGGCCTCTGGGCTGGGCTCCGGGTTTTGTGAGAACCACCTCGATCAGTGTGGAACGGAGCGCCCCTTCATTAACATGCGCCGCGAACTCATTTAAATTAAATCCGTCCAGTGCGCATGAATAATTAGAGCATATTTTTGCATTATTCATAATTCCATTAAGGTCATAGAGCGTCGCTGGGCAGGACTCAAGTACCACGTTTGAGCAGCACATATTTTAAAACCCTCTCAGAATCAGATACTTAGATATGTATCATAAAGTGAAGCCATGAAAGCATATCGGCTTAGAAAAATAAATATTACTTCTTGGAAACAGTGCAACAGCTGCTCGATAAGGCAATGTCATTCGAGCTAAGAAGCTGGGGTGGGGGAAGGGGGGGGGCAATGTAGGACAGTATTAAATGGAAGGCTTTACTAATCTGAACAGAAATGACTTCATGGCTCCTAATCGTCTATAGCAGTGGTTCCCAACCTGGGGTCCGGGCCCCCCTTAGGGGGGGGCGCTAGAGATCACAGAGAAACTCAATTCAGACAGAATTTTTGAATTGAGTTTTCCAAAATTAGAATTGTTTACAATAAAGTCTAATAGAGAGAAATGTAAAAGTGTGTGTCTGTATGAGTATAAGAGCAAAAACCTACAACCACTGTTTATTTTTTGCAAAAGTAATTAATCATTTTATTCTTTTTGGGCGTCTGTGGTGGTAGGAGTTGGGGTTGGGCTTGTCTTGGACACAGGCAAGGGGGGCTTCAAGGAAAAACGGTTGGGAACCACTGCTCTATACTTTAGACAGAAGCGGCTGTTTGTAACTTTTTCTTCCGTTTATGGCTATTCATCTTGTATCTGAGTGACGCGCACCTCCGTATCCGGTCTTGCGTCGGACGGTCAGGTTGACGTGGCCCTGCTTGGCAGCCTGTTGCATGAGTTGTACCACCAGCTGATGGGACTTGCCCACCACGGCTGTTCCGTCCACACAGATCAGCTCGTCTCCAGAACGCAGGCGGCTGTCTTCGTCAGCGGCCCCGTACTTCACAATATGACCGATATAGATCTGGACAGGGACAAAACAAGATAAAGGTCAGTGATGTTTCATATCCACGTCATAAACGTGTACATGACGGGCACGAATGCTAGGAAAACATTTTATTGTTTCAAGACACACACAACTGTAGCAACCCAGAACCTGACACTGGTGTGTTAAATCAGAAGTGTGTATAGGATGAAAGACTAGTCAATGCACGGGGGACTGGGACCATTAAGGGCCAGGAACCCCCACCCCCTCCAATTCCCCTCCCCTCCATAGAGACTGCAGTGCTGCAAAAAAATGAAACAGTTTTCATCTCATTGTTCTGCTTTAAGAAGAACAGATTTCTCGCAGTGTGAATTAGAAGAAAAAAAAATCTTACTGATATGTGGTTTTAAATCTGTAAGTGGTTTTAAATCTGACTGCTGGACTCATTGACCAGAATTGACCAGCCAGGTCAGATTTCATACGGTTTTTATCATTCAGGGGCTGCTCTTGACATCCGAATGAGTGACAAAGTCAATGCTGTATCACATTTACAGCCCAAACTATTACTTTAAACAGACACTTTTACTTTGCTGTGACTTTACAGTGACTTTTGGAGCCCTGCAATATCAAGACTTGGTGAGAGTGAAATCGTTACTGGTAGCACCTATTAACCTTTTAGCAGATGTTATCGACTGGGCAGGTTTTACCACTCTAATGTCATGTTTAGTTTGGTAAGGAAACATAGCGCCACCTTTCTGTTCCTAATAGTCATTAAGGAATGATCATTTTGCCCACAGCTAGAACGAATACCCTGCAAATGGGACGTGGCCAGTTGGTCTGAATGCCTGATTCTAAAATTCAGATTTAAGAAACAGGAGTGTAAAGCCAAGATGTTAATGAACAGTATTTGATGTTGCTTATTTGGTAATAGGATTGTTTTACCCCCAATTTTCTCTCCAATTTTAGTCTGATCCGTTTACTCTAGTCTTGTGAGGACAGTCATATGAAAGCAGTCACATCATGGACTGCTGTGTACAGTAAACCCCCAGTTTTACACGGATCCAGTCACACGCGGTTTTTTTCCGAGAACGAAACTGATCGTTTTATGCGGGAATATTCAAAAATATTTTGCGGCAATATGTTTTTTTTTTAAAAACTCATTTTAGTTCTCTCTCTCTCGTTCATGACTTTTCCGGAGAGCGCGTCTCTCTCTCTGGCTCGTGATCTCTGTCTGTCTGTCTGTGTCTGTCTGTCTGTCTGTGTCTGTCTGTCTCTCTCTCTCTCTCTCTCTCATGTGCACGTTCTCTCTTTCTCTGTGTCTCTCTCTCGCTCTCTCTGTGTCTCTCTCTCACTCCCCTTTACTCTCTTACTCGCTCTCTCTCTCTGTGTCTCTCTCTCGTTCGTGACTTTTCTGTATTTAAACCTCGGGTTTACCTTCACATAATGTATTAAACTGAGTTTTATTGAAATTAAAGTGTTCTGGGAGCACATTTGGGGGCATATTTAGAGTTTACACTGTTAAAACAGGCATTTTTAGGCATTTATTTGACCAAAACACAACAACGCTGTTCTTCTTTATACGCGGGCACTCGTGTAACGTAACCCCCGCGAATAACGAGGGTTTACTGTATAGTGTAAAGTGGCCATTTTTATCATGAGTGAAGACACCACAGCAAAGCAGAGCACAGAGTGTGAACAGCACTAAACTCATCAGTGGGCAGCCAGGAATGCCAGTGGTGGTCTCTCAAGGGTACCTCACTGGTGCCACTGGAAGTGCTGGGATTTAAATCAAAGACCTTCCAATCGTTGGGGCAACTCCCTAATCACCAGGCCACCAGCTCTCACTGGACAGGCCAGCAACCTTGGAGGAGAACGTGGACCATCAGTTGTGGCAAACGTTGCTGACTGGCTGATTTGTGTTGTAGGGGGGCATGCTGCCCTCCCAAAGAGAGTAAATTCAGTTGTGCTCTACTGAACTTCAGACCATGGCTGGAAATCTGATTCCTGTGGTCGTATTCCCTCGACAAGGCATGCCTAAATTAAAACACACTTAATCGAGTGTGTTCATGCATTTTAACAAACTGGTAGCACTGGAAGGACTCAATCTCATTCTGATGGACTGGTTGGCTTCAGTGGAGTGTTTAGTGCCGGTCGTCATTGTAGCCTTACATTTCTGTTTATTTTGGACGTAAATCGATGAGCGACGCTTACAAGATAAAGCCCTCACGGACGATCCGGGAATGAATCCCACAGACATCTCGGCCAACGAAAAAACCTTGTGGGAGCCATTTAATCCCTTTCTCTCGAGAAGCGCAATCCAAGAAAGCAGCGTGTCAGTTTGAACAAGTTTCAAACAAAACTTGGCTCCTCTAACAGAGAACACTGGCAGCCTGGGAGATATTTTATTCTCCTCTGAACAAGACGGCACGGCCCAGATAAAAGCAGAAACCAAGTTCCGAGGATCTATCGAACGTTCGAACACACGCATGTGAATAAGCAGGGAATGCTTTTACTGGGCAAAGAGTTCTGACAAATAGTAAGAGTGTCATAATGTGGCATGCACTTCACTGGACGTGGAAATGTACGTCCTGAACAAACTGTTTAGGCTGAAGGATGAGGTTTGCCAAGCAAGCCTGCTCCATTACATTTGGACAATCTTCAAAAGCCTCGAGCCTCGTCTTTGTAGCTGCGAGAGAGAGGGAGAGACGGCACCGGCTTCAAACGACTGATGAGGCGCCGACTGCTCTAATTAGACTTCTTAATGGACAGCATTGTTGAAGCCCTTCAAGTATGTTGAGAATTCAAAATTTTACAAAGGAAGTCAGCAGACAGGCTTGGATTCGTCTAAAAATAGAGTTCATCAAGATGTCCTAGACATGACCTCAAACAGCAAACATGGTAAAGGAACGACTTAGCAGTTCGGAGATGAAGCCTGCTGTTACGATTCAGGCTCAAATCCCAATTTTGAGCAAGAGTTTTGGACAATTGGCACTGCTGGTGTCTTGATAGTGATCCTGGCGATGTAAGCAGGGTGACTGCAGACCCTGTCCCACCATCACTGGGTCACTATTAGCCTGTGTTGGAGTTCCAACTTGGTCGAAAACCACATTTTCAGATAAGTGACAGTTATTTTGTTTAATTTTGGTCCCAAAAGATTCTCAGTGTTTCGAATACCGTCATTCAAAATCCGGATATCTGCTGGTATCATGTAATTCCAAAGTCACCAATTGCTTTTCCCACCATTTGGCGGAACTGGACGCCTGACAGCTCTTGTTCCAAGACATGTTACTGCTGTTCTCTCCGTTGGCCAATTTGGTCCGCAAATAAACTAGATTTTCCATCATTCTACAAGATGTCAGCGCTACTGTGATGCTCCTGAGGAAACGTCTACATTGAGAAACTGCAGAACAAGAGTTCAAAAAACGGCCTTGCTCTTCTCCCCTATCAAATCTACAGTAGCGCATCTCATGGGCATCTGCTGGCTCATATTCAGGGAACATAGAGGTCCACGCTCTTCTGCAAGTATATTTAACAGTACCAGGGTATTGCATGAGCAGCCGTTCAAAAAGTAGCATAAACACATGGTTGGCTCAGAGGTCCTCGACAGGTCTGACTAATTGGGAGACTGGCAAAATGTCTCAAGAATGCAATTACATTCACATTTTCATTACTAAGCAGTAGGCCAGCCAATTTGACTTGTTCGTAATGCATGCTAAAGTGCTCAGCAATACTTTACAGCAGTCACAGACGGAAATGACAAGCTTGGCAATCATTTGCAGCATTTATAGAGGTTACAAGTAGTACCTGCATTTCAGAATGCCCTTGAAATTAGCAACAAGTAAAAACTGAGAAACAAATTCTTTTTCTAAGCATGGGAAACAAAAGCATTACCAGCACATCACATGTCCAAAAGTATCCAGACACGTAACTTGTTTAGTGAAAGCTACTTTAAAGTGCTTTTATTAACTTAGACTTGTATTTTTTCCATAGAAAAGCACTGCCAATAGAAAGGGACCAAAGCAGCCACACAGAAGCCTGAAGTGCACAGTGCCAAGCTTAAAGGCCATAACACCCCCCAGGCACTGGGCTGTGGCACCGTGTTCTCCAGAGGGACGAAGCTCTAACCAAGACCCTTGAGGCTGAGCTGAACTGGCATTTGCGATCCAGAACTAATCGCCTAATGACCTCCCTAATGCTCTTGTGGCCGAATGCAATCAAATCCTCACAGCAACGTTTCAACAACTTGCATAAAAGATTCCCAAAAGAGTAAAAAATGGGAAATAATTACCTACTGAAATGTCACCGTTATACTAATACAACAACTAACATTGTGCCATTTGGGCCAAAACCTCAAATCTCTGAAATGGCAAATGAATCACAAATTTTTGTATCACATGACTTTCTCCATGTCAGTGTGGAAAACAGTGGGCATATGAAGTTTTGTCCTGACAGCAATAAATAGCAACAACAACAACAACAATAATAATAATAATAATAATAATAATATAAATCACAACTCACAGGTTCTCCTGGTTCGTTCCCTCCCAGGATCCGGAAGCCGAAGCCGGTGTCTTTCCTCCACAGGAAGATATCCTGCTCCTGGTAATCTGGCACTGAAAAGGGACAAATAGCCCAAGGCCATGATCAATTCACCTGCAGCATGACGCAAATGGTCTGAATCATTTCCCCCCTGCCCCCTGCTATCGAGTGCGGCGGCTGCTGTCGGCGGCGGTATAAAGCGATGGCGAGGTCTGGCATGAACAGCGAAGGCTAATCACGTCATCGGTTAAACAGCTGTACCTCAGGCTGGTCCCAATCACAGTTATAGGTGCTTTTGGATTGGAGCTCCTGGCCCTTTCCAGCCTCAAACAAAGCCTTGAACTCGACAGCCAGGCCTGCAGCCGTTATAACGAGAAAATTATGTAGTAAATCCTTACAGTCGGAATGAAGTAGCAAGACAGCATTACTGTTATTATATAGCACTATAGAGGGCAGGAACAAAGAGCTCCGTGTAAGAAATAAAACAGTGGGCTTGTCGTGACTGAACTAATTTGAATTAACCGAATGAATGAGTCACTGAATTAACTAATTTAGAGCTCTGATGTATGAGAAAAGGACCGGTTTCATGGCATAAAGGCAAATGACACGGACACAAAGGATATTTCAGGCAACTGTGTGGAAGAGATGGCCGAGAGCAGGCATACCCAGAGTGACCTCCGAACAATCTGACCCACTTCAGAGCAGCTCTAAAGCCTGTCTGATGCCTTCTCAGCCTCAGGCTCCAGTGAAAAGGACACAGTTGGCTTCCACCACTCCGTGTCAAATCCGCCAACACAAGCGACGGCATTGCACTGCTCTGGCATGTGCACTAGCGCGCACCAGCGAGACGTCAACTGTGATTCTGCTGGAGCAAGAGGTTCTTCCCAAGCCAGGCCTCGCATTGCCTCCTGCCAGAAGAAGACTTTCAAAATCAGCGAGTGCTAACGTTGGCAGGCCTGGTTACTAAAGATGGCTGCTTCACTTCATCTTGTTTTTCTTTCTCTAAACGAGGACCTGCAGATGCTTGCAGTCTGGGCAGAAAGTTAGCCAGCCACAGGGCCCTCTTTTCGACTACATTTGACATTTACACGACTCTCCTATCCTCAGACGTAGGTCAGCCAAATCATGTTTGGTCTCCAAAATTCCCTTTTTACAGTTTTGCGTTGGAATTATAAGGCCAGTAAAGCAAATCAACTGAACCTCATAGCTTACCAGCGACATTTCTGAAAATATGTACAGAATATGAGGTTTTTGCAGCCCAGTGGTTTGTTTCCACTGACATTTTAGCCATAATGTTGTGTCAATGACAGACTTATAATGTAATATAATACAATATAATATAAGGCTAAAGCTACACAAGAAGCTACATACATAAAATTAGAGATAAGCACTATTTTTGGCATGTATGGCTAAATGTGAAGGGAACACCCCCCCAACCTCCAAAAGTTGTTATCGTTTGCTATTTGTCTAATCTGTTGATGGAAACAAAGTAGATGACAAAATTTCTGCTTAACAACTAAAAACGGTCTGAATATCATCTGATTTAGATAATTTTGAGGCAATAGGGTTTCATTTCTTGCTAGCTACATTAGCCTCATGTATAATGAATGCATTTGTATTGGTTTTTTGCACATTATCCCTTAACAAAGATTTAGTGCCAACCTAAGCGCTTCTTTGGCATCTACATGGTCGGAAACAGGCCACTGTAAAAGTACCTTTAAAGAGGTCATCTGTGTACATTAGAGGGGTTTTAAAGCTGTAGTACACTTTTCAATTGGCAAGGCCTATTTGGACCGTTTCTTATCTTATGTTTTGAAATCAATCTGGGGTTAATGGATGCAACACAATGGAATATGATGGTCCTGAAGGTACTGAAGATGTACCCTGGGCAGTTCCACCCCAGGGATAGCAGGAAGGGGTAGTCTGCCATCATGGCAGGTTCTCATGTGCTAGGAGGAGTTACTCTGACACCATCCTGAGACCATTTTGCTGTCTGGCATATGACTGGGATTTGGGAAACGGGGAGCTGTCTGTTGAACGAGCGTTCCTCCATCGCCCAGCCCAAGCCGATGCAGGAAACAGTTTGGGAGCACCGGGAGCAGGAGCAGCTTGGGCTGCAATCTGTCCACTGAATCGACAATTAGGCATGCAGCTTGCTTACCCTCCCTCCTTTCCTACAGCAGGCAGCCTGCACACAAAACAAGGACCAGGTTTGAGTCCATCTCGCCCGTGCAGTTTAGCAATAATGCCTGGATTCTGCATGGTTTCACAGCGGAGCACAGGGAGTTGGGCAAACCTCATGGAGTGGAATAAGACAGCTAGTCCTGTCTCACCGTGCCTCTGGAAGCGGATGACTGGCTTGAATCTGAAGAAGGGAGCCCTCTACTCCAGTGCTGGACTGCAGACTCAGTTAAAGTAATCAAGTCTAGTCGGGTTGGCCATGCAGATCATCTGCGATGGAACAAGACCATACATCCCAGCCTGTCATCTCTTCATGATTAGCCATGGCTTGATTTTGCAGTGGTTCTAGCCCAGAGTTCAGGTAATCAAGGCTGGCTTGAGACTGACTATCCAGGCCCATGTTAGAAGTCTGGACACAAGTGTCCATTATAAAGCCAATCGGAGATATTGGTACAACAGCTAGAGAAGATCTCTCGTATCAGTCCGTCTCCATTAAGCTCCCAGAATGAGTCTCCATATTGCGCATTAAGGCCTGCCCCAGCTTTTAAGCTACAAACACTTTAGCAGCAGTCACTTAATGGTACTTTTGTGTGCTTAAGCTAAACTCTGAATTACCCACTCAGGGGTGCTCAAGCTTTGCATAACAGTCCTCTGGCGGGCTTCAAAAAACGGCACATCGATCAGCACTCCATTGATCCGCCGCTAATTCGATTGAGGAACCCTGAACCACAGCCGACTGCCGAGGCCTGTATCGGCTCCTCTTGGATTCAGACTTCATGTTTCACTGGGTTCCAGACTTCGAATAAACCTGCACCCCAGCACTAAGGAAAACAAGGAGCCGACAGGCTTTTACAGAAGCAACCCTTTTCTCTCCTGCATCTTCATCCTCATCTTCTGGCTGCTCTTCTGTTCTCCCGCCCCTGCTAGGATCCGTGGGTGGCGCTGCCAGTCCCAGCCCCCTCCTTTGCTTTAAGGCGTTCAATAATGAAAGCATTGCATGAAAGCAGGGGGCACTGGAGGAATGATTAGCCACTGAAATCTGCCGACCTGCGAGCACGAGCCTTCAAACTCCTGCAACCTCCCGACAGCAGCTGAAGGATATTCCTGCTAATTAGCCCACTCGTCTGTCCACGTCCGCACCACGTGGACATGAAAGCAATGCTGGATTTCGCCACCGCCAATTACACACGTGTTTGTCACGGACGTTTTAAGCGTGCGCCCATGCCCGGAAGATTGCTGATAGCAGGGTGGGATGTAATTGGTCAGAAGGGCTAGACGATACGAGTTGAGTTTGTTTCAGAGGTCCGACGAAAGCAAGCAAACCAGGCTAATTAGAAGTAGACAAAGTGTGGATGGCAGAGCAG
Organism: Brachypetersius gabonensis; assembly: GCA_037577145.1. Taxonomy (NCBI): domain Eukaryota; kingdom Metazoa; phylum Chordata; class Actinopteri; order Characiformes; family Alestidae; genus Brachypetersius; species Brachypetersius gabonensis. The sequence goes on along the minus strand of JBBJLR010000139.1, from coordinate 14,402,797 downwards.
TACAGTATAATGGTCCCTGACAGCAAAAAACACACAGAAGAGTCTTGCAGGGGGCTAATGGTCCTTCTCTCAGTTTGCCAAAGTTAGGCTCAAAGTGCCAGCAGGAAGTTAAGCAGAAGTGGTGGGACAGTTTCCAGGAGCACGCGTCTAGACTTCAAAACATTAAACGTGAGCTAAATCAATACTGAACTTCTTCATGCTCTTTGATGCTAATCTTGTATGTGTGCTTGGTTTTCATGATCCGTGCTGAGGGTGCATACAATTTTCATTCATATTTGACACATAAAAACAAAGAATATGAAAAAAATCTTCGACTGATGGTTAAAATCAGATTCGGAAGTTGCTAACTGTGCAAGAATCCAAAAAAGGGACACCTGGAATATATTGTCAAAAGGGAAATGCATGTTCTGGAGGCAAAGAAGCTAAGACTGATTGGTGACAACAGATCACAAAATATAGCAGTCAGAAACCTCAGGATACCAAGAAAAGTGCTCCAAAGCCAGCAAGTGTGTTATAAAAGGTATCAAAAAACATGACTAAGGTTAAAAAAAATAGGATGGAAGGCCAAATATAGTCATGTCGAGTACCAACATTACTCCCTCCGCATCATTTATTACCTGGCCTTTTTTTTTATTTGCCCACGGGACCCAGCAGCTTCCCAGAGATCCAGCTCCCCAAGCGCCCACCACCAAAATCCCATATTACTTACGCCTACTTTCATACATGCTCCTGGACTGGGCCCAGATTTTGAAGGGGTCCGGTTTCTTGGCGAGGGTGCCGTCTGCCTGGACGTCCTGCTGGGGCAGGCCGGGCAGCGGCTGGGCTGGGGCTGGTGGGGCCGCCGTCTCGGTGGGTAGGGCCTGTGAGGCGTGGAGGGGCGAGGAGTCTGAGGGGGCACTGCGGTGGCTGGACACACTGTGCTGAGAGCTGCCCTGGCTGTCCTTTCTCTCCAACTGCTGCTGCATGTGTGTGAGTGTGTGTGTGTGTATGAGGGGGAGTGAGTGGGTAAGAGTGTGTAGGTGGGTGAATTGAGTGGATGGGCACGGGTAAAGTGTGGACGTGTGTGTGTGTGTGTGTGAGTGAGTGAGTGGGCGAGAGAGAAAGAGAAACAGAGAGACAGAACTGTGAGTAACCAGAAATGATCAATTTCATCACTTTTAAACTATTCTCCTCATTAAAAAAAAATGCAAAATTTCCCCCTCACCCCAATCACAGACACATTTGGCAACTGAAGTTGGAAGAAGAACGACAAGGATAAATGCCAACCAGTGACAGAAGCCTGTGCACAATGAATAACTGCAAATACTACATAATTAGGAAATCAATACAACAGCACTAAGCATGTAATTTATGACTCTGCATAACATTTTATCATTGATAAAAATGGGCTAAAGTAGACAAAAGGTCTGTATCTAAGGACAGCACTAGGCCCACCACCACCATGCCTGAATATTGTCTGTCTTTTTGTCAATATTTAAGGGATATTGGGTAAGTTGTGTAAATTTAAGCAAAGGGTTTACTGGAGGCACAGAGCATTGCATCTGGCAGACACTCATATCTACCAATCAGGTTACAGATGCAGGCAAATGTAGCATCAGAAGTGTTACATTTATCGCATTTATCAGACGCTTTTATCCAAAGCGACTTCCATTCTCTAACTACAGGGAGCAGTCTCTCCCTGGAGCAACTTGGGCTTAAGGGTCTTGCTCAGGGACCCAGTGGTGGTGCTGGAGGTAGAATTCGAACCTGTGACCTTTTCGTCTGGAGGCAAGTATCCTACCACTAGGCCACCACCACCTGTTAGCCCAGAGACTCGCGTGGGTGCAGAATACTGTCCTGGTTGGGGGATCAAACCCTAGTTTGCTGTGTGGTGGGCAGCAGTTTAAACCACTACACTAAAGGGGTGGCCCCTGAACCCCAGGCTAATGTGGAGGACAGTAGTTTTACTGACTACAGTCTTCCAAATCCAAGTCCACTGCATAGAGGGCAAATGTTTTATCCACTACACTACAGCGAACACCCCGAACCACAGTCTGTTGTGTGGTGGGCAGTGGTTTTACTCATTACACTAAAGGGGTCACCCTGACCCCTAGTCTGCGGCACGGTGGGCAGCAGTATTTCCCATTACGCTCGACTGACCACCCTGAATCCCAGTCTGCTGAGTGGAGGGTAGCAGCATTCCACTAAAGGGGTCACCCTGAACCTGGTTTGTAGCCAAGGTCAGTACCAGGGTATATACAGCAATCCTTAAGTTACATTTAATACCTTTTAATACCTTTTTTCTACCTTTGGATTTTTTTTTTTAAAACCATCACGACACAGAGTTGCAAATGTTAATCAACGACCTTCTAACGTTTACGCAGATTTTGCCATGTAACACTGTACAACAGAATAGAGTTACAGACTCACGGCTGTTGACCCACATACTGCACATTTATTTCTCTTCGTGAG
>JBBJLR010000139.1:14315657-14317142 GCA_037577145.1 Brachypetersius gabonensis | reverse complement strand
GAGAGAGAGAGAGAGAGAGAGAGAGAGAGAGAGAGAGAGAGAGAGAGAGAGAGAGAGAGAGAGAGAGAGAGCAGAGACAATCCTAGCGGCAAATCCTTTGCCTGTACAACGACACGAAAAAGGGAAAAAAAATCCAAACCAGAAGAGAGTTTAAATTTCACAGATGGTTGATCCAATGACAGTTTATGTGCATGTTAACTGGTTAGGAACTCTCCTTTAATCCCGTATCTCTTTAACGTCTTATCTTTATCTCCACTTATTTGCTGGTTTAAGAGCATGCAAATACATTCAAAGTCATTTCTTTCAGTGGCATTTCCTTTGTTTGGACCTTAGACGTCGCAGTTATCGCGATGATGGCCAAAGCATGCTGTAATCTGATAAGTGTTTGGGACTCGTAGACCACTGAAACGTTCTTTTGCAGACTGTAAACCATAAACTGATATTCCTTTTGGGTATGATCTGGTAAGATCTGGATTTGAACAAGTGCTCTTTTACATTTGAGATACACTTTTTTGTTTTTTTGATATTGAAAGCACACAAAAACAGTCCGACTCGGATGCAGCATTTAACATATTCTGCTAATGTTATGTAGTAAACTGGCCCAAGAGCCTACAGACACAGTTTACAGACTATAATTATGGTAAAACACAAAAAGCACTTCTCTTCCTCATGCATTTGAAGTGGGAGTGAGCAAATCACTGCAAGAATTAGTGCAGAGCGTACACTGTAACTTTCATTCCTAATGTAATTTACTATGGAATTAATGATGCAGTTATGTAACTACATTCCAGTACTATATCATATATCCATATATACTGAACAGAATAGACAAGCTGGTCTCAGGTCAGTGGATAAATGTGACTTCTACCCAACCAGTCGGGCCTGGAATGGGCCAGCCAAAAACTGCCGTGAAAAACTGGTCGTAAAATTTATCAGCGAGCGCGTGCTCGGCGCAAACAGCTCGTTCTTTTTTTCCGCCAATGCCGAAAGCCAAGTCCTTTCCTGGATCTGAAAGGCCCCCAACAGCAGTGGTGATCAAAACGCTCCAGTTCATCAAACATGACTGCATGTCCAAACAGTAAAGTTCGAGACTCTGAAGCTTTCAGAATCAATAGAGCCGGGCAATAAAGGCATCAAAAGCTCCGAAAAGGCTTCGCACAGAAACTGTATTGGAGCCAGGTGAAAACACGCAGAACAAGAAAGAGTTTTTGCCTTTCACCTGCTGGCCAGAGAGAATTCACGAGCTTTTCCCATGAGAAGATGGTTAAAGAGTAAAGAGAGAGTGTTCCCAGCCTCCTCAGAACTATAGGTGTGGAACGCCTGCCATTTTAAAGCAATAGTTTGACCGTTTATTTCTTAAATTTGTAGTTCATCAGTCAGGGCATGCTTGGTCTCCAGCATCAAATGCTTGTCTCCAGCAGTGCAGAGTCTCTGACACACTTGGTTACGTGGTTTCTGATACTGTATGACACACGGTTATCTAGA
>JBBJLR010000139.1:14303157-14313157 GCA_037577145.1 Brachypetersius gabonensis | reverse complement strand
AACGACATAATTATTACACTGCCAATTTAGCAGGGAGCCTCGGAGAGTAAACTTACATTCCAAACTTGGATTCTGGCTTATATTCTAAACTTCAGGCTTTTATTCTTAACCTCAGACTTACATTCCATACCTCAGTCTCACACCAGAAACTTCAAGCTTATATTTTAAATTTCAGACGAATTTTCTGGTTTATATTCCAAACTTCAGGCTTATTCTGAACTTCGGGCCAATATTCCAGACTTCAGGATTATATTCTAAACTTCAGCATTACATTCTAAACTTCAGGATTATATTCTAAACTTCAGGATTATATTCCCAACTCCAGCCTTGTGTTCTCGCTTATATTCTAAATTCCATGCTTATGTTCCAAAAGTCAGGATTATAGTTTTATAATTCAAGCTCATATTCTAAACTCCAGACTTAAATTCTGGCTTATATTCTAAGATTCTGGCTTATATGCTACACTTTAGCATATAGCTTCAGGTTTATGATAAAAACTTTTTATATTCTGAGGCTAAACTTCTTATATTCCACGCTTATATTTTACATTTATATTCTGGCTTACATTCCAGACTCAATGCTCATATTCAAAACATCAGGCTTGTATTTTGTCTTAAAATTCCAATTTAAAATTGAAATACTAGGTTTAAATATAGGCTCACATGTATATAGGCTTGTATTTGGTTTATTTTCCTTTAGACTCCTAAAATATTCTAAACTTCAGTTTTACGTTCAAGCTTACATGTTAAACTTCAGACTTACTTCTGAACCTCACATTCCACAATTCAAGCTAATATTCAAATCTTCAGGTTTATATTCCAGACTTCAGGCTTGTATTCTGACCTTTATTATTAAGGTCAGGTTTATATTCCAGCTTCCAGGGATTTATTTTGTTCAGGGTTGTGTTTGCAGGAGAACAGGGTTAAACGCCCCCTGCACACAGTCATTAGCTTCAGTTCTGAGAGGCCACGCAGCACAACAGTCTGATTACAGGCAAGCAAAAGGCATCTGGGCCTGCGCAGTAGGCCTTTAACTTTCCTCAAGGTTCAAAATATTACAGATTCTTCCGGTAAATCAGTGTGTATTCAGTCATTCCAGCTTGTGTCAGTTTATTTACAATGTGAGTGTTCACAGCGCGGAAGGGTTTTGGCGAGATGGAGGGATAAAAAGCCAAGTCGAAATTATCATGCGGCTTCACGAAGCCATGAAAAACGATCTAAATTTTCAGTTTATCGCAAAGGTTTGCAGCCAGAAAGGTTGTTGTTTTGGAAATGTACAGTTTCTTTCCAATAGTAATGGCACCTCGATTCATTATTTTAAAAAATGCACTTCCTTTGGGGAAAATACCTGAATGTTCTTAGCGTTTGTCCATAACTCCCGGTGAAAGCTGACAGGGTCAGAGAACTGGTCTTCTCGCCAGTAAGAACTCAGAGTGGTGATTTTTCGGTCTCCGAACTCCACGTGCTGGGGGTGTTCCACAAGGCTCAGTCCTCTCCAACTCACGTTTTTTTTCCAGCCCCCATTTCTTTCGCTTGTTTTCTTCCCCCTTAATGCCTTTTCCAGATCTCCAAACTCTTACCAGATGTACAGAATTCACAGATGATTCATCCATCAAGCTCACTTTGTAGACATTCTCTTAAAACAAAAGAATGGGGGGAGGGGGAGGCGCTCAAATATGTCTTAAAAAGAAAAAGGTCCGAATGCTGCCTAGATTCCATCCCAAAGCCCTTGTTGTTGTTTGACTTAGCAAAACGTGTGCGCCTCTATCTTTGTAGGTTTTATGCTAATCCTAACCAAACACACGTGTCCTGCCTGTACTTCATTAGATTCTGCTTTACCCACTTGGGGGCTTTAATTCCTGGTGCTCCAATAGGTCTCCAAGCCCTTGTTGTCAAACCTCATCTGTACTCTTTAAAAAAACAATAAAATGGCCATTCATTAAACTCATTCAAAGGAAATCTTCACATTTTATTATTCATATCGAATATTGAAACATTGGAGACAATATTCAAAAATGATACTGCAGTCCTGTCTGTTAGAAGCTGGAGATGTTATCATGAGTTGAATCCGATATGGTTATTGTAGCGTTTACAGTTATTTAAAATAAATACTACTTAACATTTTTGGAATTGCTTGAGAAATGCTAAATATGTCTGAAGGCTTGTGTAATTCAGAAATTGTGTTACTCTGTAATTACTCTGTAATTACAGTTAAACAGTATAAAAACAACAGCAATTCAACTTCATTATGATTAACTTTGACCCAATTCTGTGCAGGTATGTACTCTACAGGTATGTACGTGGAAAAACAAAGTGTGTGTAGTAAGTGGCCAACTAATCCACTTCCAAACAAGTGTCCTTGAAAGCATGCGGGGCTCCGTGCTCCAAGCCGCTCATACAGTGGAGGCTGTTAATCTCAGTGCCAGGCAGGCCAAGCTAAACACAGCCAGGCCCTCCTCAAACTCCGCAGCCCGATAACGCAAATACACACGCACGCACATACACAGACACACGCAGGCTCTCACACACACGCACGCTCGCAGCTTCAGGCTACAGTGTACACCTGGAACAAACCGGTTTGGGGTTTTAACTTTCGCTGTACTTTCTCATTTAACGCTACAATTATCGCAAACGCTCTGCAGTCGCTGTGTTTAAATGCCTGGATCCTTGGTGCCAAAACTTGAAAACAGACGTTAACAGAAATGAAGCAAATCAAGTACATCAAAAAGTAATCAAAAGTCCACACATTAACTGATTAAAGCTTTCGTTAACTATCAATAAACTATCGAAAATCAAACATAAACCCCAATAAACTCACCTTCCAACGTTTTTTCAGCAGGTACTGAATCATTTATTGCAGTCTAGGGCTCACATGACTAAAAATATTACCAAGTCACACTGCAGGCCGTTGCTTTATGAAGAAATACCGGAGAAGGGAAATGACAAATAAGTGGCTGATGCTCTGTGTTAATATTAGCACGGATGGGTGTGAATATAAAAACAGACTTTGATTCAAAGGTACATCCATTAGATTCATTATATTAGCACTGGGCGATATGGCAATCACACCAGCATGAGGATTCTAGTAGTCTCTGCAACATATGTGTGCATAAAACAGTCATTTATACACTGGTGGTTTCTATTAGCACAACAACTTGTTGGCCAAAGGGAGGGGGTCCTCTGATCCCTTCAGATCCAAAAACACAAAATCTCACTTATAGACTCGCCCATGAGGGTGGTGCGGATCAGAATCAAGTCAGGATCAGAAAATCTTATTGGTCCTGGAAGAAATTGCCTATGATATGAATGCACAGACACACAGAGACAAGAACCCAGACAAAAAAAACACACTATGCTCTATACACAAATTGTTGTGGTCACTAAGAGAAAGGAATATAAACGTATTAGTAAACCACTGCTGATTAAATGGTTTACTAATTAACACAAATAGTGGTTTGGAGTTGTTCTCCATACCAAGTCCTGCACATAACAGTGATATGATTAGACTGTTGCACGTGATGCATGATGTGATGTATGTGAGTTTTTACTTTTTGTGTCGGTCAGACGTTGAGGACTTACGTTGAGGACTTTAAAAAAAAAGTCATTTACTGTATCTCATATAGAATAAGAAACAACACTTTAAGTATATTCAATATATCTCCAAGTCCAAATGAAGATAATGGAAAAAAGTGAATAAATAAGAGCTATGTCCTATCCTGTCACAACAACAACACAACTGGACAGACTGAGACTGGCTATCAGTATTATGTAGGTCTTCCTCCTTCCCTGCTTGTCTATCAGCTCTGCTTTGTCATCATTTTGTCACAAAACTTCATAAAAGTATATAAAGGTTCATGCGTTTTCAGTGTTGTCCGTCGCACGTCAACAATGGTTGGATTTTTTCTCTAGATGTTTCACCAAAATAGTCCCACAAGTTCCAAATCTGTTCACTGTGGGACCACAGCATCGTCTCTCTCTCCTCCTCTTATTGTCCTTCACTGGACGCTGGTATTGTCCCCAGACATTTTGTGGTTTAGGTTCACAGAGGGAATGAGCAGATGTCTTCAAGCAGGAAAACAGACCCTAAGCATCAGCACATGGGCAGTTCTACACTTGTTAAGAATAGAACTTACTAACCAGGGCCCAGTGAAGACCCCAATCCGTATCAGCAACTTCATTAGATAATGAAGCTGATTCAATACAGTTTCTTCGTCATGGCTGTCACAAACAAGCTCCATATGCCTTGTAGAAGGTTGTAGTTTAGAGGTGCTAGTTAAAGTGTGGTTGGTTAGTGTAGTGAATAACACTGATGCCTTCCAAGCGGGAGAGCAGGGTTTGATTCCTTTTTTTTAATAAATAAAAGCATCTGTCAAATGCTTGTAAAATATTTGCACAGTCTTAACAAGAATCCCGATGTATCATTCAAATATTTTGATACCAATAGCAACACAGTACCACAGTATCGTTTTTTGATATATTTTTTTTTCCCATTTACAAACCAGAAATGAGTGTGAAGTTTAAAAAAAAAAAGAAAGTGGGTCTATTTACTGACCACAACGGATAACAGATATTAAAAACATAAAGATAAGAAAATGTAATTTAGCCAGACAAAAAGTACTTAGATACTGAAAATTGGTACTACATTAATTTTGATACTCAGTAGTGATTCTGTAATTCATATGGTATCATGAATATACTACAATTCGATGGTTAGAGCTTGTCTCTACTATATTACACTATCAGTATTCATCCAAATGTTTATGTTTTGAATTGTTACTTTCTATCAGCCAGCAACTGCCGTTCATCAGACATTTTTTTTCCATAAGCTCCAGTGACCACATAAAACATCTTAAGTTGATCCTGGTCTTATGTTTTGCCTTTAAATGAAGTTCGGTGTGTAAAACTATTCTCAAAAAATATTTAGTTAGATGTTGATGGAAATTGGACACAGATTTCTAGACTATTCAGGCGACATTTCAATGCAACTGTGGTTCACCATCCTTCAGTCCTATTGTTTAGCACAGTGAGTGAATTTTCTTTGCATCATTTTGGTATCAGCAGCCTTCAAAAACACCTACAATGTAATAATAAATTGCCGGATTGCCAAACATGTAGTCAAAATCTGCTGGTATCATTTCATGGCTGATCTTGAACTTGCTCAAGATCAATATCTGAGCCAAATAGTTTATAACAGTGTAGTTCCTAATACCCTAATACCCCCCCACCCCCCAGCAAGGAATGACATAGTCCTTCACACTTTAATTAGGAATTCTGGAAAGTAGTGAAGAGGACCCTAAACCAGTGAGGCCCCCCACATTCCTTCACCCACATACATGCACTCACACACACACACACACACACACACACACACATGCAGAACCCCCTTCCTGTGGGGGAGAAAATTCCACTAGGCTGTTTACCAACACCTCTGAATAAGACTCATACACGCGTGCTGAATCGCTACCTCCCGAACTCGCGAAACCACACAGTGTGCCGCTGGAGGTCAGGGGTCGGGACCTGTAGGCTGCTGGGGAGGGCGGGGCGGAGGGCGAGACTAAAGCCCTATTCTTTCTGCCCTGCAGCGCGTATGAGTCACTCACAGCTCTATTAGCATAGTGTCCTTTCATCCACTAGCCCTGGAAGACGGATTCCACCAAAATGCAGTCTCACACACCTCTCCAGGCCATTCACAGGGAGTTCTGATGAAGGAATGGAAAAGGATTACAGAGGAGACAGACAAATTACATGTTTTTCTTCACTATCTTGCTCTCCCTGGGACGTCTCCAGTCCGCAATGTCATCCGCACAAGCGTGACTGAAACTGAACGTCTGACTCGCCGGCGGAGTCCAAAACGGCTTGAAAAAAAAAAACATCACACCGATCGACAGTACCGGTCAAAAGTTTGAGCACACTTAGTTTTTTTTTCACATTTTAAAATATGTGAAATAAGCCATTTGAAAAACTGAATCACTCCATTACTCAAGTATTTGTTTATGTCGGTATTTGAGTATATATTTTGCATACGTGCTACATTTAGCTCTCTATGCTACATTTACCAGCCACAAAATTTGTAAACTAAACACATTTCGTCAGCAGAAGACTTGAAAATGGACAGTGGCTGCTACAATGTGGTAAATGTAGGACTTTACATTTGAAAAGTGCTTTAAATTATCATAACAAGTCCATAAAAATACACATAGAACTATACTGAGACCCTTCTCCTGTTTTAGACTCTTAGAAATAGTCTCTCTTTGTCTTGAGGCAGTTTTAGATTGAGGTATTCTCTCAGACAGCTTTAAGAAGATAGATGCACGCTTGTAAGGGGTGTTTTTTTTAAAAAAACGTTTTATCTGAAAATAGAGCAGTCTTCATTTAAAAGATGACGATCTTCAAGTGCACTAAAAGCACCAAAAGGAACACATTTCAACAGGAACAGCGGTAATAAAACTGTCACAGTAATAGTACATCAGACATTAATGAAGTCTAGCAAAAAACTGTCAAAAACCAAGCGGGCATTAAATAAATCAATCCTGTTCGCTTCTACCACTGAACCCATTCTCCTAAGTGACCCTGTAGGACTCTTCCCTCGTTCCATTCATCTTTGTCTTAACTGTGGTTTTGACCCCAATCTGAAAGTTAAGCTAAACTCACAAACATGCTCCAGTTAAATCCCACCAACACTGGCCTGTTTTTCTCCGGCGCAGTCCATCACGGTCGGCGTGGGTCGCTGGGGAGCCCTAAACCCCAGGCAGTACCGGAAAACTGTTTGGACAACTGGAAGTTATTAAGGCGTGATTTTTCACACAGGGTATGTCCACCGCCTGTCCAATCTTTAGACAGTTTTCTGCCTGTGATTGATGTATCGCAGACCCTAGTGACACCCCGGGCCTTTCTGAGAAACGAGATTGCTAATTAGCAGAAAGAATTAACAGAAGAAAATGACCAACAGGATGCTGATTAGATCCAGACTCGTTTAAAAAGTTTGATGATCGGCACAGAATAAGAGATAGAAGAGCCACAAACAAAACTCCTATAATGTTTATATGTAACATTTCAGAACGTTGAAATATGCCCTAAACCTACAGCTGATCTAAAACTAATAACCCAAACAAAAGTCTTAACCTTTGTTTTTGAATGATTTTACCAAAACAAACAATGTTTACACCCTTATCCTGAAATCACTAAGACACTTCAGCTCTCCATTAGCCCATTCCCTCCATCTCCACAGCGCCTAGGCCAGGGCTGCCAAAACAACTACCTTGGGGCACCAAAGAGCCATCACGGTTGTGGGCTGAGGGTCAAAAAGGTAAATCAATTTGCAGCGGAAGCGGACAGGTAGGCTTTAAACCTGTCAAAACGTAGATGTCGCCCTTACAAATATATTCCATTGTAAATCAGCCCAACTCAACTAGTTGTGTGAAGCTCAGCTCATGATCTAATGAAGGATATTGCAGATGCAGATATAGCTTTAGGAAGTCAAATATTTATTCATTTACAGCAGTACTTTCCTCCCCATCAATTAAAGTTCCCAGATCACAGATCACAGTTTGCACTGGTAGGATACGGACCCTTTAAAGCTGGCGTTTTAAATCTTAAATACCGAGTTAATTAAGAAACAATGAAACTCGAGATGACGTTTTAGCTACTTTTAGATACCGCATCCCTACTAGGCTCCAGCCTGCGTGAGCGATGCAGCGTATGCAAGTGATTTAATTGATTTAATGCCAAACCAGTGAGGGAATCTAATGCCACACTGAACACACTTGTGACCACACACTGTTTCACTGCAGTGAGCTAAACACGGCCCATATGGATGAGAAGCCCAAGCCCAGGGTCTATTTACTCCTTCTTAAATAACTAATCACTGGAATATTAAAAGAAAGACAGACAGGTCCAAAAAGTCCTGGTCGAATATGTTTTGTTGATTGTTTAAGAAAAGTTACCGCCTGTTTTACAAAGAAAGTATTTTATATATATATATATATACATATATATATATATATATATATATATATATATATGTATATTTATGTTTTTAGATTATTTAGATAGTGTTTTTATACTGTACCTTTTTTTTCTTACAGGATTATAAATTGTCACAATCAAATGATATATTATTATTAAATATTTAACATATGCAAGTCCGTGATAAAAATTGCATGAAAGCGTTCCGTGGTGCGAAACAAGCAGGGGACCCCGATCTAAAGTCTTACAGTGTAGTGCTCGTCTGTGGTGTTGATGTGGACGCCGTCTTTCCTCCAGGAGATGTTGGGTTCAGGTTGTCCTACAGGTGGGCTGCAGTTCATCACCGCCACCTCACCCACGGCCACCTCCACATCACTGGGCTGCACGCGGAACTCATCACGCAGCGCTGCAAAGCAAAACAACCTCTTCAGTGGCTTTTAGAGTCACTGCCCTTCTGATGTGTTTACATCACGAACAGAAAGTTTCTTTGAAGCAGTGCCATAGTACAGTGGTTCCCAACCTGGGGTCCAGACCCCCCTTAGGGGGGCGCTAGAGATCACAGGGGGTGCGCAGAATTTTGTCCGAATTGAGTTTACCAAAATTAGAATTGCACACAATAAATTCTTAAAGAGTGAAATGTAAAAGTGTGTGTGTGTGTGTGTGTGTGTGTGTGTGTGTGTGTATAAGTGTATAAGAGCAAAAACCTACAACCGCTGTTTAGTTTTTGCAAATAAATGTTTGTAATTATTTTATTCTTTTTGGGCGTCTATGGGGGTCCTGGCTTGTCTTGGACACAGGAAAGGGGGGTCTCAGGGAAAACAGGTTGGGAACCACTGCCATAGAAGATACTATAAGATAAACCTTTATTAGTCCCACAAGTGAGAACTTTCCCATATGAAAAAGAAATACAACTTCTAAAAGTCTTACAAATGTATTTATTTAATATGCATTTTACATGCAGTTTGACTTCCCTATAAACTATACATGAGGTTCTAATACAGCATAAAGGGAAACTGTTTGTAAGATGCATATTAAATACATACCACATGACACTTATATTGTTTTGCAAAATATAATCAACATATACGCAACATAAAAGCATTGTATATGTTTGTTTTATTCATACATGAATATAATGAGAAACGGGCCACTTTTGTGGTTTGTGCCACATAAGATTTGATTCTGGCAGTGTAAGACTTTTAGAAGTTTTATGTATTTATTTTTCATATGGGTTGCGTTGTTACGGCAGAAAGTGGGCAGTACAAAAGTAAGAGCAGCAAAAACAATAGGCTAAAAACTATAAACTAGTACAGTATAAATGCACTATACAAATATGTAAATGTAAACCTATGTAGGTATATGCATGTGAGTCTATATGTACAGAGTAGATATATGAATATGTAAGAACACAGTGGATATACATACAGGTGGAAGTGCTTAGATATTTTATCCTAGATATCCTTAGATATTATTTTATTTATTTTATTAGTAAGGATGTTTTACTCATACTTAGAATGATATATTTGTTTTCGTGTCTTTATTGGTTCGTGTGGTGTTTCTTCTCTTCTTGGGCATGAGGTGCACACAGACTGGGCCTGAGAGTGAAAAGTTACTGTGATATGAGGAAAGGAGATGAGCCAGTCTCCACTGTAATTTACATTTGCGTGAAGCTATAACTGCTTTGTACAGGTCTGTATTTGAGGAGGGAGAGATCTGAGGGTGCCCCCCCATCTACCAGTCAATCCCTTTCTTTGCATTTCTCTCTAGCATGCTCTCTCTCTCTCTCTCTCTCTCTCTCTCTCGCTCCCTTTCTCTCTCTTGCATGCTCTCTCTCTCTCTCACACTCTCTCTCTCTCTCTTGCATGCTCTCTCTCTCTCTCTCTGTCTCTCTCTCTCTTGCATGCTCTCTCTGTCTCTCTCTCTCTTTCTCTCTCTCTCTTGCATGCTCTCTCTCTCTCTCTCTCCCTGTCTCTCTCTCTCTCTATCTCTCTCTCTCTTGCGTGCTCTCTCTCTCTCTCTCTCGCTCTCTCTCTCTT
>JBBJLR010000139.1:14276592-14303057 GCA_037577145.1 Brachypetersius gabonensis | reverse complement strand
CACACACACACACACACACACACACACACACACACACACACACACACACACACACACACACACACACACACATGAACTGTGAACTGACTCCACTTTCCACTTTTGCACTTTACGTGTCACTTTGGTTATGATGCACATGTAGATACATGCACAAAACAGATCTATGTTGAATTTGTGTTTGAATACTGTTTCAGAAATACTACATTTTCACAGAATGGTAAAAAATGCCTTAAAATGCCTATTTTTATAGTGTAAACCCCCATAACACTTTAATTTGAAAGTTTAATGCATTACCCTTAATGTAAATGTAAATAAATAATCAGAATCAGAAAACCTTATTGCTTAAAAAACCATTAGCATTAGCGGTTAGCATTAGCAGCGTGCGGCTAGCGAAAACAAACACTCATACACAAAAGAAATGTTGAAATAACTCTCTCTACCCACATGTTTAGTTGAAAATGGGGGGGGCGTTAAAACACTAAAATACGAGGACAAGACACAGAGCAGTCATGCTACATGCTACATGCTACATTCTTCTTCAGTCTACAGTTTGCTTCTCAGAAAAATCCACGTAAAACTGGGATTAGTGAACTGGTACACAACTAGTTGTATTTATGTGTCTTTTGGTACCGTGTGAAATCTAGAGCCATGCCATCTTGTCTCTCTGTATATATATATATATATATGTGTGTGTGTGTGTGTGTACATAGCTGAGATGACAAGGTTAACTCTGACTATGAAAAAAAAGCTGGAACTCTTGACAGAAAGTTCTGCCGCTTCATTGACTAATATAGAATGTCTGTATCCCTGTTATGTGTCTACTGTCATAATGTAAACACAGCCTAAGCGTCTTCATGTAAGCAAAGTGAGAACTGATTGGGGTCTCATAGAACAGATGGCCTGCAGGTTTGAGATCCAGGGACCAAGGTATTCAAGTACCTGCCCAATCAGGCCTGAGATGGGTAGGGGGGTCCAGAAGAACTTTTTAAACATGAAGCTCAGGTTGGTATTTACCGCCGCCTCCCATGGAGCTCCTATTCTCCTCCTGCTAGGTGGTGGAGAGAGACAGAACACTTCTTTCAGCATCCACACACGCTCACACAAACGTCCCTAAAGGTCTGTAATAACCTATTACCTCCATCTCTGACCAACAAAACACACATTTAAAGCACAATTACACCCCCTGCCTCCCCCAAAATCCCCCGCGTAGCTCTTCTGCAATTCAGTGCTGCAGGTCCATCAGACTGCAAGCTCTCTCTCTCCCTCTCTGTTACTCACTTTCTCCCTCTCTCAATCTCTCTATCTCTCCCTCTCTCTCACTCACTCACTCACGTTCTCTCTCTCTCATCCTCTCTCATTCTCTCTCCATTTATCTCTCCTTCTCTCTCTCTCTCTCTCTTTCACATTGTCTCTCCCTCTCTTTATCTCTCTCTCTCCTTCTCTCTCCCTCTCTCTCACTCACTCAATCTCTCTCTCTCTCTCACACATTCTCTCTCTCTCATTCTCTCCATTTCTCTCACCTTCTCTCTCTCTCTCACCCTTTCTCAATCTCTCTCTCTATTTCTCACTCCTTCTCTCTCACTCTTTCTCAGTCTCAATCTTGCTCTCTCTGACTCACTTTCTCTCTCTCTCTCTCTCTCTCTCTCTCTCTCTCTCTCTCTCTCACACACACACACACACACACACACCCTGATTGTGCAGAAGCAGAAGAGAGTGGATTTTTATTATTGTGGAAAAATTCATCATCAAGCGAGTGCAACTTCTTTCATCACACACAGCCTCACACAGACACACACACCACAAGTAAACCACAATTTCTCCAGATTTTATAGCATTTCTAAGATCTAATTATCATAACAGCCAACATTTTTTCTCTCAGCTTTTCTTAATGAATGAATGCAAGAAAGAAAGAAAGAAAGAAAGAAAGAAAGAAAAAAAGAAAGAAAGAAAGAAAGGAATAAGGAAAGAAATTTCTAGGTGCTGAAATGAAATTAACCCACTAGGCTGAAACGATATTTTGACAAAATCTACAGTCATGTGACTGATCCTGACATATTACAACCTGTCACACACACACACACACACACACTTTTACTGGGAGGCTAAAGATTTAAACAACTGTTGCCTTGACTCATTCTCCTCTGTGCAGCCGTTTCTGCCGCAGTCCAAACAGAGGGTGGCATTTTGCGATGGTGTGAACGGGTAAAGGCAGCCTTTCCACTCATGTTCTAACAAAATGCAATCCCGGGAATGTCTTACGCACCTATATGAGGAAATTGCTTTCTATATATCTAAAGTGCAGGTTATAGGCAAGAAATATAAAGGAGGCCTAGCAGAGGCCGTGGGAAGCCATTTTTCCTTTCATTTCAGAGCAGCTGGGTTCAATTTCACAGCCTGAGGAAGAGAGAGAGTGGGAAAAGCAGGTGAAATCGATTGCGTAGATTGCAGCTGTGTTTTATTGGACTCCTTTTGTGTCATTTTACAGTGGCAGGCAGCGGTGGAATGGATTTGCTGTCGACGCAGGGCTGATCACAAAACTGAGCCAAAGCCAAGAGCCTCATGCGCCCATGCATTCTACTGAAAATCGTGATTTCAGTCTGATTAAATACAGCTGACCGAATGAATGAATGAATGAATGAATCAATGAATCAATGAATCAATGAATGCATTTACATTCCTTCATTTAGCAGAACTCTTAGAGACCTACAGCAGGGGGCAACAGTGAAAGCCAGAACAAACACGCCCAGAAAACCCGCAGCAACACATGAGTTAAACAGTCCATTTGTGTGGAAGAATGAATGAGTGAATGAATTAATGAATTAAGTAATGAATGAATGAAGTGGTGGCTGGGTAGGTGAGTAAGTGAGTAAGTGAGTGAGTGAGTGAGTAAAAGAATGGATGAGTGTGTGTATTGGTGAGTGAATGAATTAACTAATGAATAAATGAACAAATGAAAGAATGAATGAACGAATGAATGAACGAATGAATCCCTGCTCTTAGAGATCTGTTTCCCTACAGAATTTAGTCACTTTGGTCTGCTAATGTGATGTTTCTAAGGACTTTGGCTATTTTACTTAGACACTCATTAGCAGTGTCGGGGGTGTTGTTTACAGTAATCCCATAGTTGATTCAGCACTCTGGGTGAAGATTAGTGAATAAAGGGTCATGACAAACTGTCTTTATAGTTAATTAGCTAAATCCCCCAATGAAAAGATCCATCCATCCCTCCATTATCTAAGCAGCTTATCCTAACCAGTGTCATGCGGGGGGTCCTAGTGATAACTGAGCTAAAAGCAAGAAAGACTCTGGACTAATTAAGTAAATGTAATACAAGAAAACAAAACTTCTTATCAAAAATACTCAAAATCATGTCAAGTGTTGGCTTTCATAAATATCAATAAGAACAAATTTTCCCATTTATATTTCACTTCCTCTAAAGGGCCCATATCCTACATTATTATAGCACTTTAATGTACCAAAAACCTGATTTTTACACAAACAGTTTCCATCAGATGGATTTGTTATTGTGCTTTTAAGATGGATATATGATATGATGGATATATGATGGATATAGAGATAAATATCAATTCCATCCTAAACTATATTATTAAAAACACAGGTCTAACTAAACACCTTCTCCATTGTGCACCAACCACATTGGCTTTCACTCATAATCGGTTTTTTGATTCACTCATGATCAAACAAATTTTGATTAGTTCAGCATTGAAACAACCATCCCGTAAAAGTGACTTTTCCGTTAGTTCCAGTAATCCTGGTACTGCAACTGAAAGTAAACAATCCCCAATGAGTGGCAAGGCACTGTCAAAGGATCTCAGGAATAAAGTTGTGGACAGGCACAAGTCACAACAACGGATGTAAAAAGATTTCAATGGCTTTCTCAATCCTATGAGCACAATAAAGTCTGTAATAATAATAAGAGTGTTCATTGAGTGCATGTGACAGAATCACTAGTGCTCCACAGTGGCTTGTATGGGAGGGTTGCAAGGGAAAAGCCACTCCTCAAGAAAGGCCACATTAAGTCTCGACTGAGCTTTGACAAAATGCTCTTAAAGATTCTGAAGCCAACCAGAAAAAGGTGTTATGGTCAGATGTGACCTAAATAAAACAAAATAGCCTTATCACCAAATTGTACATCTTATGTAAACCCAGTTACCACCATCCAAAGAACACCATACCTACAGTAAAGCATGGTGGTGGCAGCATCCAGCTGTGGATGTGTGTCTCTACAGCAGTTTAAATGAAACTGATATTGTCTTAGTTGGGGTGGGTTTGAGTGTCTATTGCAAAAGAGTCAAGTCAAGTCAAGTTTGTTTATATATAATTTTATTATGCTAAAATATCTTTCCACGTGCTTTACAATAATATAATAAAAAATAATTAATTAGAATAAAATAATGGAAGAAATCAAAGAAATAAAAGAAATAGGCCTGAGCTGCTGTCACCACACATCCCGGCTCACTGATGTAGGCTTAACTAAGTTAGACTCACTTGAGCCGTGCGTGACATGGCCTTGGATGCACCCTGCGAAATAATGAATGCCTCCCGATCCTATTGGTTGCTAGGAGGCCTTGGACGAAGCCGATTGGTTGTCGCTTGTTTCCGGGGCTCAGATTCACCGGTGACGTTTTTTCTCGCAGCAGTGAGACGGACGGGGCGAGAATGGCTGCCGGTGGAGGTTAGAGCTTCACGAATCCTTTTTCTTTCCAGGACTAAAGCTTACTCACGCAAGTTTCGGAGTTTATTCATCTGCCACTTCTTAGAGAAGTCTCTCGTTAACCCTCCTGGGTGGTTTACGGTCCAGAGGGGGTCGTGTTTAGGCGGTTAAAGCTGAGATTGTGTCGGAGGAGCCGGGAAAGTGCGGCCGGATTGGTTAGCATTAGCTGCTAGCAGCGATTGTGCAAACGTTTTAGCCCCTGGGGATTATAGAGCAGTTGTTTTTAATAAAACGTGCTCTCTTGTGACGAAAAGATCATTCAGAATGTGTAAAGGCGCTTTGGGGGCTATGTATCATCGTGTCGTCCTTGAAAGAGCAGAGTTTGTGAAGTCTCTGGCTAATATTGTTGTGGTTTTAAGATTAGCCTTGTTTGAAACTAGCTTGAAAAATACAGCTGTTAGCCTAGCTGCCACCTCCTGGTGAGCCTAGTTTGGGGCTGTTGGAGAGTAAAAGACCACATGTCGCTAAGTTGCCTCGGTTCTGCAGTCAACTGTTGTTTTATTGTCTTTAAAAGACCCCCCTCTGGGTTGAATGAATACTGTTTGTGAGTCAGCTAGGCCAGTCAGGCCAGTTCATGTGGCTGGAAAGTCAAAGTGAACTTTAGTGTCATCTCAGCCGTATACCAGTATACCATGTTAGAGAGATTTAACCTGTCCTGCGTGAAAATAGCAGCTTAAGTATACATTCTTAAAGGTTTGTACAAACAATATGGCAGTACAGACAGTGTAATGGCTATACACAGTATAACAGTGCTAACCTGTTACTTATACAAAGTAACCTTACTTAACTTTACTCTTAACCACCTTTGATTTTTTCCCCCCGAAAGACAACTAAGTGGACAGTCAAGATCTCTCCAACAGGAGGAACAGCTGGCTGGTAACAAATTTGCTGACTCAGAATGAGCCTAACTGTGCCTTAGGTCTATTTTTGAGCCTCAGGGTGCCGGAAACCGCACCACTGACTCTTGTGTAGAGAGAGGTTGAAACACAGCTTTCTGACTTGCCTTTTCTTTCACATGTATCTGAAAAGTGTGATTGTGCTGTGTACTGTGTTGTGTCAGCAGGTGAGAAGTTCAATGTGTAGCAGGTGGTCAATACACAACCCAAACCCTGATGGTCTCACTTCGTGACATGAGATATATTTTAAATGTTGTGGGCGCTGAGAGTTTTGTCATGTTTTAGTCATCTTAACTAAAACAGTTATGCCTTATTGTCAGTTCCTGGATTTCTCACAGTTCTCTTGTTCTCACTGCAGAAGTTGGCAAGCTGTTACAAGTACAGAATGGGACTCCTGCAAGCACAAGCTACAACGGTGTAGACGCCCTGCACGCCTGCACCATCCTCCAGCAGCTTAAAGCCCTGTATGATGAAGCGCAGCTGACAGACATCGTTGTGGAGGTGGACCATGGCAGGACCTTCTCTTGTCACAGAAATGTGCTTGCTGCCATCAGCCCGTACTTCAGGTAGAACTTGCTTCAAAGATTTGTCTTCTGGGTGGCCTTTTGTTTGAAGTGAAGTGAAAGCGACAATCTGGTCATACGTGAACAGAACGAAACACTTCCTCTGCATTTAACCCATTCACCAAGTGAAGCAGGGGGCAGCTACAAACACAGCGCCCGGGGAGCAGTGTGTGGGGACGGTACCTTGCTCAGGGTACCTCAGAGGCCTAGTGGTCTTGGGAATCGAACCCAGGACTTCCTGATCATGGGGCGAATACCCTAACTACTAGGCCACCAACTGGAGGGGAGAAGGAAAACAAAGGTGTGCATGAAAGGACATGCCGGCCTTTTTTGACTTAAATACTGTCAACATACTTTTATTCCGCATGACTTCACATTCTTCAGTTACTATGCAAATGTCTTGTTTTGTTTGTAACGTCCTTTTAAAAAAAAAAAAAAAAAAAAAAAAATGTTGGTTAGAAGGTTCAGGTCCATACTTCACCTTGATGATCTTTTGATATATTTGTGAAATTTCATCGGTAACTCCTGATTTAATCTATGCGGATTGATCAATTAATCTGATATCGATTGAGCTGAACCAGGTTTTTGAAAATTACAGTGTAATACTGGGCTGCTGTGAGAAGAGCTGTATGAATGGATAAATAAAGACAGACATACTAATATTAATTTATATTTGTATACATTCTAATATTAACTTTAAAAAAAAAACATGCCATGGTCAGTTAAACCGTTTTTTTTTTTGAAGTGTCAACTTTTGCACGGCACTGTACAATAATTATTGTCGCTTATTATTCAAACTGTTGGACTTTCCCACAAAAGGATAAATCCTTTAACAGCCATGCTAGATGGGAACCATCTCCTTTTAATAAAATAGTAAAATTTCATAATGATCTGTATTCTGGAAGTACTGATACAGGTTAGAAGGTTCAGGTCCATACTTCACCTTGATGATCTTTTGATATATTTGTGAAATTTCATCGGTAACTCCTGATTTAATCTATGCGGATTGATCAATTAATCTGATATCGATTGAGCTGAACCAGGTTTTTGAAAATTACAGTGTAATACTGGGCTGCTGTGAGAAGAGCTGTATGAATGGATAAATAAAGACAGACATACTAATATTAATTTATATTTGTATACATTCTAATATTAACTTTAAAAAAAAAACATGCCATGGTCAGTTAAACCGTTTTTTTTTTTGAAGTGTCAACTTTTGCACGGCACTGTACAATAATTATTGTCGCTTATTATTCAAACTGTTGGACTTTCCCACAAAAGGATAAATCCTTTAACAGCCATGCTAGATGGGAACCATCTCCTTTTAATAAAATAGTAAAATTTCATAATGATCTGTATTCTGGAAGTACTGATACAGTAATACTGGGTGACTCCCAAGGTCTTATTTCACAGGAAAATATTATGCTACCATGTAGACTGAGAAGCATTAGAGGAGAAAGGTTAAGTTGGGAAATATTTTACCTCAATATGTGTGAATATTTATTCAAATCAACATTTATATAATCCAGGGTGTGACTATTTAAAATGATTATAATTCTAATACATTACTACAGTGTCTGTTTTACCTGACAAACAGTTTCTGGGGTTGTTTTACAAAACAGGATTTCTCAGTAAAGCTGAGTATCTTGAGTCAATAGTGAGGATTGTCCAAAAGGAGACGACCATGGGGTTTTTCATAGAATAAGATTTAAGCACAAAGTTAAGTCAGTATAAAAAGAGAAGTGAAAAGTGGCATTGTCCTTCGACAAAACTGGGTTATAGGCTTAAGTTATCTGGCTAACTGAGGAGCTCTGCTTTGTGACATCCCCTCTAATCTCTTGACTTCTGGCTTACATTATCTGGCTAATGGGGTAAATCCTGCTTGTGGATTTACCCCATTAAACTTATGGTAGTTTCAAGTATGGTTGAGCGGTTTGGCAACAGTTTTGTGTCTATATTTTTATCATGTATATTCACAAGAGTTGTTCAGACCTGCAGTGAGACACATTGTAACACCACATTACCTTTTAAGAATTTTTGATTATTGATAAGGTTCATTAGGAGATTCAACATATACACCAACAAGCCAATTTATCAAGTACCCCAACCTAGTGTCTACACTGCGGACGCTTAATTAGTTTATCAGACATGGTATTGGTGTGTGTGTATGTTGCACGGAGTGGATTGCACACAGCCGTGCTGTTGGAACCTTTCAACACAGTGTCCACCTACTGTCCACGTTGAGGCATGTCTAACCGGCTGCTCCACCCTGTGAAGTTGTTGATGATGGTTCATCTGATGCTGCACAGTTTATGTTTGTCATCCTTTATTAGTCGTCAGTTTCTGGACAAAAGACTCTGTGAGCAGGATATTTTTGTTTGATGGGCGACTCTCAGACCAGCAGTGATGCCGAATTGCTTAAAAACTGTTGCCCACCCTAACATGCCACTACCATGTCAGTTTTGCTGCTGTGCTGAGTATAATTAATCTCCTAAATAATAAAATTCTTGCTGGTGGCCATGGTCCTGATCATTGATGAACAGGGTATGTGGGGCTAACAGATGACAGTCTGAAATTGTAAACAGTGTACCCAGTGGAGCTGATAAAGTGTACATATGCATGCTTGGTGTACTAATGAAGTGTACAGAACACTTTCTTTAGTTGTTCTCACAGTTTTTTTTTTTCCCTCTTCACCTGTTGCATTAGATCAATGTTCACCAGTGGCCTTACAGAGAGCAGCCAGCGCGAAGTGCGAATCGTGGGAGTTGAGTCAGAGTCCATGCGACTGGTGCTGGACTACGCCTACACATCGCGGGTCACACTGTCCGAGTGCAACGTTCAGGCCCTGTTCACAGCGGCCAGCATCTTCCAGATCCCAGCGCTGCAGGACCAGTGTGCCCACTTCATGATCAGCCGACTGGACCCCCAGAACTGCATTGGAGTGTTCATGTTTGCAGATGCTTACGGGCATCAGGAGTTGCGTGAACGCTCGCAGGACTACATTCGCAAGAAGTTCCTGTGTGTGATGAGCGAACAGGAGTTCATGCAGCTGACCAAGGAGCAGTTGGTCAGCATCCTCAACAGTGATGACCTCAATGTGGAGAAGGAGGAGCATGTGTACGAAAGCATTGTCCACTGGCTGGAGCACGACCAGCCGCGTCGAGAGGCAGATCTTCCTGAGGTCTTCTCCGAGTGCATCCGGCTGCCGCTCTTGGATGAAGCCTTTCTGAGTCGCATCCCTCCCGCCTTCGCCCTGGCCCTGTCCAAAGAACCTTTGGACAAGGCATGGCCAAACAGCACCAGCGGCTGCCCACAGCGTCTGGGCATGACCGCATCAGAGATGATCATCTGCTTCGATGCAGCACACAAACACTCAGGGAAGAAGCAGACGGTGCCTTGTCTGGACACCGCAACAGGGAAGGTCTACAAACTCTGCAAGCCACCCAACGACCTCCGCGAGGTCGGCATCGTCGTCACGTCGGAGAACGACATCTTCATCGCTGGCGGATACCGTCCCAGCAACAGCGAGGTGTCTATTGATCACCGGGCAGAAAGTGATTTCTGGCAGTACGAGCATGCTGGTAACCGCTGGTTACTCCGCTCACCCATGTTACGAGCCCGAATTGGCTGCAGACTGGTGCACTGCTGTGGCAAACTCTATGCCCTCGGCGGGCGTGTATACGAAGGGGATGGGCGAAATGCTCTGAAATCAGTCGAGTGCTACGACGCCCGGGATAACTGTTGGACCGCTGTCAGCCCAATGCCTGTTGCCATGGAGTTCCACAGCGCCATAGAGTATAAAGATCGAATCTATGTGCTCCAAGGTGAGTTGTTTTTGTAAGCACATTTCTTACCAGGAAACTAAACATAAAAAAATTGTCGTGACAACATTGAAATGAACAAAAGTACAGACAATTCACCCTTCAAGACCCTTCTACTGTTTTTATTTGTTCAATCTGTTGTTAAGCAAGTTATTGGAGAGACTCAAAGAGAATGTTAGAAAATGTTTGTATTAATAGAATGAAGCGTTTTATTAAACTTCCTGCGAAGTTGTAAAGAAAAAAATCTCAACACACTTACCTGTGAATTATGTGCATGGAGCTCTAAATTTTTGATGAGCGTCTGTTAATGGCAGCCCTCAGTCCGACACTCCCAGCCTTCTGTGCCATAACAACAGCATGAGCGAAGCAGTGATAAAGCAGTGTTTATCCCTGCTGTGTCTATGATGCACTTAAACATTTCTTAGCTTTTAGGGATGTCTTAAAGAAGGTCTGCTTGTTAATTACATACATAGATAGATAGATAGATAGACAGATCAATCAATCCCAGAGCAAAAAAGGTTTGTAACAGCTCACACAAGACACTTGGTTCTAAAATACACATAGTAAATATAGTAAAGTGCAAAGGGCCTCAAGTAACAAAGTATTGAATATTAGAATAGTATAATAGGATACTGCAAAAGTCTGGTAAACTTTGTTGCATGAGGTAATGTAATGTAGCTCACGCATCCAAGTAAATTGAGTAGCATTTAACTAACTATTGTAAAACATACAATGCAAATCTAATGCCAGTATAAATAAGTGTACTACAGGTATACAGTTCTGTACGGTGTAAGATTCATGCCTTGTTTACTGTAGTTAATTGTCAGAGACGGTGGCCTCATAGTTTTGAAACTGGGCGCATGAGTTACACTGTCTATGTGCAAGAAAGACCTCTTGTGCTCCCTGCTGCAGCGTGGTTTGTCGGTCTGGACCTTAACCTTCTCTGCTGTTGGATCAAGCTCGCATTTGTTGGGTGAGAGTAATTATCCATGATGTGCAGTAGCTTAGCAAGCATTTTCTCCTGAACAACCAGTTCCAGGGAGGCCTGATTGAACCCAGTGACCTCTCCAGCCTTCCTTATAGTTCACTCTGCTTTTTGGAAGCATGACGGTGGAAAATGTGTAATATCTTGCTGCAGTTGTTGAAGGAACCCGCTCTCCTTAGGAAGTAAATTCTGCTTTGCCCCATCAGTGTTGTGTGGCCAATCCAATTTATTGTTCAGTCGTAGCTTTCTTCCATGTCTTCCCAGGTGTTACTGGGAACCTGAACTTTTGACAGTCCATCACCAGTTTCTTTGGATTAGCTACATTGAGTGGTGGCATGTCTATGAGCTGTATGTGAAAGCAGATGTATAGTACGAACAGGAACAGAGACTGCGCAATCTTTTGCAGCTACATGGGCAGGCATGCAGTTAGGAAGCTAGACATACTGAGGGCTTACAATAGTGGAGTTAACCTGAATTCTCACCTACCCAGGGAAGGCTGTAAGGTGTTTAACTTCCCTGAAGTCAAAGAACATGACTGTAAACTTGTTATTCCCTTTGTACATGTGAGAATGGGCCCTCAGCAGGTGGACTGGTGCATTTTCAACACCAACATACAGAAATCATCAGAAAAGATGAACTTGCTCTTGTCACAACTGCATAGACAGAAAGACATAAACAATATAAAATATAAAGTCAAAACAAATCATAAAAGAACATGCAGAAAATTGTCTATATGAAATATACTATGCTATATATACATAGTGGTTGTCACGTAGGAGTATGCTATTGCACATGATGGATCAGTAGTATATAATTAAAATTAATGTAAGTAGTAATATTCCACACAGTAAGACTAAATTACAGTGAACCGCCCCTTAAAGTCCTGTGTGAACACACCACAGCATACGGTGTGAACTGTGTGAAATTCCTTTTCTGCATTTAACCTATTCACCAAGTGAAGCAGTGGGACTTGGGATTTGATTCCTCTGATTGCAGGGGCAACGCCCTAAGCACTAGGCCACCCAGCTGCCCCATTGCACATAATATTGCACATAATAAGGTATTGCACATAATTAAATGGAGATTAAGAAGATAATGCTCATGGTCTGTCGTAGGTCTGAGGCAGGCTAGGACCAGTCTCTTTATGGTGTTTAACATGTGGAAGGTGAGAGGCACTGGTCAATAGTCTTTCATGGCTGTTGGGCACCCTGTCATGCCACATGTGTTCCAGACCACAGAAGACCTCGCATTTTCTTAGGGTCAGGTTGGAACTGGAGCTGCAGTGCTTGGCTAAGCTTGTCAGCACAGGCTTTATGGACCCTCGGGCAGGTCTGCCTGAAGTGGGGTGTTAGCAGTTCTATCCTAACCTGATCTGCAGGAACAGTTAGCCAGTTGCTGAAGTCCCTGATAGGTGCTGGCACAGAGGAAGGATGTGAATGGCTGAAAGTATCAGAACCCATGGTGTCCATTGCTGGAGTGGAGAGGGAGAGCAATACTGAATGATGCAGAGGTCTGTGGGCTGCAGAAGTGTGAGGGGGAGGAATAACCAGAGAGCCTGTGCTATTGAAGATTTGGTTCTGCTCATTGGCCCGAGCTGCACCTACTTGTCTACCACCATCTTGAGAACTTGTAATCTGCTTCATTCCACTTCACATATCCCTGCTGCTGCGTAACTTTCTCCAGAATTGATCCTTGCTCTCCTTAATTTTCACTTAAGTTCATCAGGTTTGTGCATGTAACTGTTCTAGGTATTGTGAGCATATAGTGTGTTTTTAGGTGTTGCCTATTATCTTGCATTATTTGTCCAAGTGCAGTCAGTGTCAGGGTGGTTTAATGTGTGATGGTGCTTTTAGAAGATACCTACTCCTTTACTATACGACTTTATTGTAGAGGTAATAGCAACCAGGGGCCAGAATGTTGTTTGAGTTTTTAAATGTAATGTGGTAAATCTGGAAAAAGTTTTTATTGGGTATTTTGTAACACATCTTGTACCTCCTCATCACGAACAAACTTTATATTTTCGGAAAAACCTTCTGAAAAGGCAAAGTCCTGTGCATCGGGCACCGCCCTTACACTTGGTGCGAGTTATCTTTTAGAGGTGTTAAACTTATCTGATGTCTTTTTCCTGTTTCCACCACTATGAACTATTTTTACACTAAATTTCACACTGTGCCACTCTGACTTTACAGCATAATTATTTGAATTATGCAGCCATTAAACAAACATCCGTGAATAATTACATAGAGAACATTATTGTAGGATTCATATAAAGTAGAATACATTTTTACATTTTGTATATATTTATGTAGCTCTCTCCGCTAATTATATACAGCCTACAATTCTCAAAACTTTCCCAATTTTGCTTATTTATCCATTTCTCTTTATTTCATCATTTTTTTTCCTCCTATTCTTAGGTGAATACTTCTTCTGTTTTGACCCTCGCAAGGACTACTGGGGCCATTTGGCCCCCATGAGTGTCCCTCGCAGCCAGGGCTTGGCAGCATTGTATAAGAACCACATCTTCTACATTGCCGGCATCTGCCGCAACCACCAGCGCACCTTCACCGTGGAGGTGTACGACATCGAGCAGAACAGCTGGAGCCGCCGGCGGGACCTGCCCTTCGAACAGGCGGCCAGCCCCTACATCAAGGCCCAGCTGCTGGCCGGCCAGCTGCACGTGTTTGTACGCGCCACGCAGGTGATGGTGGAGGAGCACGTGTTCCGCACCAGCCGCAAGAACTCGCTCTACCAATACGACGAGGAGGCCGACCGCTGGACCAAAGTCTACGAGACTCCCGATCGCCTCTGGGACCTCGGCAGGCATTTTGAGTGCGTGGTGGCCAAGCTGTACCCTCAGTGTCTTCAGAAAGTGCTTTGAGCAGGGGGTGTAGGTTTTCTTTGTTTGTTTGGTTTTTTGGGGTGAAAAAGGGGTTGCTAGTCGTGCCCCTTCGCATATGGTGCTGTCCAAACACGCAAGAACCTTCCTGAGGTGGAGAAGTCTTAAACAAATGCGGTGATGCTTTCGATCGAGGGCTAATTGGATAGTATTTTAACCTTCGAGAGACGAGCACAAAGTGCCCTCGCCGTTGCTTGTTTTACGGTCGAAACAAAACAAAATTATAAGTGCAATTAACATATTGTTCAAGTTTGTGTTGAGCCATTTTTTCTTCCTTTTCCTTGTAACTTTAAGGCATAAGTTAGAGATTTGATTTGTTGTTGCTGATTTGGATTTTTTTTAATATTTTCTTTTTGTTTTTTGGCATGCAAGGTTGGGACAGAGTCATTGATGTTGATCCTTTTTTTCCAGAAAGGACAAGCAGTTTGTCAGCATCTGAAATATGACAAAGTAATAAATATATAAATAGCTATATACATTCATACGGGTATGGTGGGCCGACGCGCTCATCGTTAGGTAGCTAGGTCTGAGTAATGAGTTATCACATCTTTTACGTAAACTTTAAAGATCCCTCTTGCCACCTATGGAGGGATGTTTTTGGTCTCTGATTATGTATGACATTAATGATTCATTTAGTTTAGTTGAATTGCCAAGATATTCGGTGGCTGTTTGAGTTTTCTATGTTTGATTTTTAAAAAAAAAAAAATCACAGTCGTTTTTAATGTGTCAACCCAAATGGTTTCCGAAGCCACTGCAGTTTTAGTTCTGGGTTTAGTTTTATTTGTCGAGCTCAGTTGCCCCACATAAATCTTTAATTTGTATTGGTGTTCCCTCAAGCTTTTGCCTGGTTCCACCTTGTTTAGTGTTTTCTTTGCTTCAACACGCCTAAACCAACTCACCAGCTAACCTTTCTTGAGTTGAAACGGTGTGTAAGAAGAGAAAAAGCACTAAATTTTAAACTGCTTTTGTCCAAGGAGCACCAGTATAGGCTATAGGCTGATAACCTTTCTATATCTTTGCAATTTTGTCTCACCAGCTACATCTTCAGTGAGGTCACAGTGTTCTTCTCTGTCTCCATATTGGAGAGAAGAAAGAGCAACCTGGTGTCGGGCACAACTGAGTTAAGTCTATGGGTTTGAGCGCCAACATAAAATTCGAGGGAACATTAAAGCAGGGGGTTTTCAGCTGCACTCCCTGGGACACTCTGGTCCGAGCAATTGTCCTCCAAACAACCTTACTGAGCTTATGGAGTGTTTTGCTGTGTCCAGCTGGTAGAACAAGGTGGACTCATGGTAGTACTATATCCAGTAGGGGTGGGTTATAATGGATAGTCAATATACGATGTGGATTATGATGTTCTGCATCATACACGATGCATTAAGATCCAGTATTTCCCATAAATTCCTAATTCCCAATTATTCTCTGCATGTAATGAAACATGCTGCCACAACGACTTCATAACATGGACGGGACTCAATACGCAGGTGTTTGAGCAGCTTGTGTCTGTATTTGCAGCACAGTATGACGTAAATGACACTGTGTTGATGTAAGGGGCTTTAAACTAAAGCGACAGACATTTGTTTCATTTCTATTTGTGAACACCATGATACTGTAACAGGACTGATTCAGTATGTGGTGTTTGTACCAAAGTCTCTACCTTTACTTGAGAGTAGCTGTTTATAACAGAGCTTTTAAACTGAACGAATGGTTGTTGTGCTAAGGGCCCTTTTGCAATGTCCCTTAAGTTTTCCTGTGTGTGACATAAGCTGTTCCTAAATACTTACTGATGAAATACATAGTTCAGGACTTCGGACTGTCCCTATGTAGGTGCCTTTTGAATACAGCGTTACCGAAAGGATTGCAGGTTAATCCGACTGGATTAATGAGTTTATTGCTCTTGCAGAACTGTGTCCCAGTGAGTGGGTTTGAAAACCCCACACTTAAACAAAAGTAGCTTTTTTCAACTCTGTGTATGGTTACCAGTTGATGACCCATGGATCTGGCTTCGCAGTGTCTTGTCCTGGCCACGTGTGCAAAAGAAGCCCAGGCAATAGATTTGCTGAACGCAAGAGGACATCAGACAAGGCAGAGAGATCGGCTCCTATCCTCTGTGACACCTGGATGACCCCCTGTATCCAGACGTCCCGTCCATAATGTGAATTCTGTTTGAATCAAATGGGACGGATGCCCCTCTCAGTGGGAGGTTTACGCATTAAAGATGTCAGAGGCTTGCTCCTGTTAGCAATAAATAGATCTGTTTTAATGTCCTTCCTGGGGGGAAAATCGTTAAGAAATTCCCATGTGGCTCTGAGGTGGACGATCTTTGTTTATAAGGGATTGTTCTGTTGCCATCTTTGAGGTGCCATCCAAAGATGGTGTTGACTGGCCGCTGGTTGGGCTTCAGAAGCTCCAGTCTTGGCGTCCCTCCTTTAAGAGTTGAAAAGGTGGGAGTGGGTCCAGTGCTTGGCCCCTACAGCATCCGAGTCTACATGTTGCACTGAGATGCTTTAAATAAGCCTAATTTCTTCTTCTCAAGGGTTTCCATTAAGTCTTGACAGAACTCCACCCCAGACTATCTGGACACTCTCTCGTTTTGTTTCCATGCGTCCATCTTCTGATGTCATAAATATGGAGACTAATTTGAGTAATCGTTCTCGGTGCTGCTTTTTCTTTGACAATCTTGTACAGAGACTTTTTTTTTTTTAAATCACAGCCACTGGGTTAAGGTCCTGTAGCTCTATCAGGTTGAGCATTATGGTGTTTGGTTTTGTTGATTTGTGTTCTATTTACATTTATCATATGCAGGTTCCCTGTGGCATACTGATCTTGCACTACATCCTTCTGTCTCTCCTTTCTTTCTTTCTTTACCATATTCTCTTTTCCATACTTCTCCATCCTCCCCACGTTTTAATTTTTTTGTTATTTATTGCTCACTTTGTTCCCTTCTTTATTTTCTCCCTGCTTTTGAAATGCTCTCCTCTCCAAGAGTGTTCCTCTTAGTTTTTCTCTCAAACTCGCCCCTCTTCTCTTTCTTTTCCTTTCTTTTTCTTTCTTTCTTTGCTCTCCGCTTTTTAAATACTGTCCCCTCCATTATTTTCTCTCTCTTTCTCTCGCTCTCTGTCGGACGTGGCGAAGAAATCTCAGAAAGCCGAATTCTCGTTTCCAGACAGTGAGCGCTCTGTGCCGCATCAGGACTGGACTGACTCTGAGGAGGCGCGAATACACCAGGACCCCCAGCCGAGGGGTCCGGTCAGTGATGGCTGTATTGACGTCCGGAGCCCTCCTCAGAACATGAAGGCGTGGACTGTGCAGCAGGTCGCCTTCGGCAGGTTCGCTCCAAAGCTCAGTAGCGCGGGAACCAGAAAACGGACCATTCTCAGGATTAATTACTGATACCCAGTACTGTATTGACTATGGTTTGATATATGTGTAATATACTGTAACATATGTTTGCTGTACTTGCACAGTTTATTTTTTGTTTATTTGTTTTTAACAGGACTTTTTCCTTTTTTAACTTGAAAAATAGATGTGATTTTTTTCCCCCAGATATGTGTATTTTCTGTTTTAAATTGTGCATAGTTTTTG
Organism: Brachypetersius gabonensis; assembly: GCA_037577145.1. Classification (NCBI taxonomy): domain Eukaryota; kingdom Metazoa; phylum Chordata; class Actinopteri; order Characiformes; family Alestidae; genus Brachypetersius; species Brachypetersius gabonensis. Next base: position 14,285,576 of record JBBJLR010000139.1, on the reverse strand, counting down.
TTAGTTTTCTTAAATGAATCACAAACTATGGAAAACGACACCCTTTTTCTCTTTTTTTTAGGTTTTCAAATTTTTGCATCACTTTAAAATGACTCAAAGCATTACAGACAGTAACTGCAGCAGCAGTCCTCTTTTTAACTCTCCACAAAACACCAGTCGTCTCGTCCAAATGTACAGAAAGCTTTGATAGTTTTATGGACTACACTTCTCGTATTGTCGCCTGCTGCAAGTGCAAAAGCCATTCACCTCATCTTTGCATTTCGCTCACCATTTTGTAACAGCGTGGCTACACAAGTTTTTTTTTTTCGTTTTATTTTATTAGTGTCTGCTTTTTTATTTGCCTGTTTGTATGGTATGAGAGTTTGGTAAATATACTTTGAGCTCTACTGTGAAATTCACATTGCACATAGTTTGAAAATAAAATTATTGAAAAGTAATATTTAGCTACAGGATGCCTTTGTGTTTATTGTCCTGCTTAATTAACACCTTAAACGTGTGTGAAATGTAATTTGTGGGTGTTAAAGGCTTTGTCTGTTTGGGGATACTTACCTTTCTCCTTGCATCAGCCTTGATTTTTGTTGAATTTGACAAAGTTCCAATTAGTCCCAGATGAATTGCCCATCTGCTTCATTATCTTACCGTCATAACAGCTGGTGAAACGGAGACCAGAGGAGCTTGAACAGACGCAGAAGCCTCTAAGCAGAGGATTCATGGATGATCTGATGGTAACAACCACCGCATACATCCAAGCAAGATGGATTTCAGCACCACTAGAGGAAGCAACCACATGGACCAGAATGATATTTAGATCACTGAAGTCCAGGCTATCAATCATCTGATCAGAGAAGGTGAAAACAGTTCCAGCTCATGGTGCAAGAGGAACTAATGCCATCAACAGTGGGGAACCCGAACACTTGCCCTGGGAGGTGGTATCATGGCCCGCATGGAGACCTAAACAACTTCAGGAAGGTCTGGAAACAAGGTTGAAGGTCAATGCCTCCAGGGATGTTATCAACATTACTACTATGATTCATTTGGCTACTTACATTGTAGGACAGGATCAAGTTCTGTGGAATGTACCATCAGATGTTATCATCAAAACCCTATTAGCATCTTTAGCTGAGTGGTACAAAGTGGCCAAGACCAGACCCTTCAGGACTCTACAAGGCTTGAATCAAGGCCAAGACACAAAGGAAGTGGTCTGTACCACAGACAGTAGCACAAGTAAAAGTCACACTTGGGCATGAGGGCGTCCTCAGGCTCGTATGCCAGGGGCTTGGGAGATCACAGTAGCAATCCTGGAGTAGGATCAGCCCTGCTGGAAGAAGAGCCCTCCTGTAGAGAGAAATCAGAGCAGGGGGAGAGGAGTTGGGGAAGGCCAAAGCCGTCATTCTGGGGTGCCAGAGCACATGGAAGAGATGGCAGACTGGAAGCTGCACCCTCACATGGACTGAGATCTGAATGTATCCATGATGGCGCTCCAATTCCTCCTTCAGTCTGTCAGACATACACTTCCATCCCCAGCAAGGCTCTGCAGATGGTCGCTGGTAGACAACCCTGCCTGCAAGCTGTGTGCTCAGAGAGGTATCCTGGGGCTAGATCCCACAGCAGATACACTGATTAGGTGTAACATTAAGACCACTTTTTTAATATTGTATTTGTCCCCCTTGTGCTTCCAGAAACAGTGCTGCCATTGCACTTCTGCCATTGCAATCCTCGCCCCACAGTTTATGGTCAGTCGCCATCCCAAAACCGCATCTATTGAACCAGCAGAACGTTTTTTTCTGTCAGAGCTGCTTTTGTTTTTGTGGTCTTCTATTTTTTTTGTAGTTTTGTTTGTGTTTGTTTTTTCTTAGTGCTCGTTAGCTGTATGAGGAAACCTAACTCGCCAAACTGGTTACCGATGTCCTGGTATGCCTTAAACTACCACAAATTCATCTTTAGCTGCAGTGTTTTTAGGGAGTAGTGACTAATAGCAGGGATGCTGTTAGCTCCGCTGAGGCCCACTTTTGGTCCCGCCGTCGAACAGAGCTTGCTTTATTTGTTCACTGTACTGCGCTGTTCCTTGTGCAAGTGGAAGAGTGTCCCAAAACAGCTGTGATCTAATTGATGCATGGGATCCACAAAACCTGGAGTACCTGCATTGTAATGATATGACCAAAGCTATTCATTAAGCTACTTTTGTTATGTGATGGCAGATCTGTTGTGTGATGGCAGATCTGTGTATGCTTAGAGGCATGGCCAGGTCCTGACTGTCAGGGAGAACAACAGTGCAGATGATTTCTGTGGGTGTGTAGTGAACATCCTGTTGGATGTGGATGAGAATGGTAGCTGGAGACCCACCTTCAGACCCCCCTTCTTGAGGGTGAACCACATAAGAGGTCGGCAAGCTTGACAACCGGTGGTATCGGATCTGACACACTAAATAGTTCAGTAATGGATGTTTATCAGGATATACATGAAATGCATGTTCATTTAAATTTACTGTGGAGCAGTATGTAACATACCCAGTTAAATTATCTTTGGTTGTCATAGGTGGTCTTTTAAATGGGATGTGCATTGCCATATTATTACAAAGCACCATTTCTGTAGCCTCTCACTGCCTCGTTGGCCTACTTTGGAAAAAGCTCATGGTCATACAGCTGCTATGTATAGCTTTAAGTAGACTGTGCTACATGTGGAATCTAAATTTTCCCTCCCCAGTCAGCCAGTTCTCACAGATGCCTGTAATCTAGGAGGGTGTGGGTGCAGCATGTTATTAATCTTTCACTTCAGCAGCACTTTATCGGCACGTGTGTTCCAAGCTGTTCAATTGCTAATGTAATATTACGCATAAAAATAGAGAGAAACTGAACCACAGAAGACAAGTTCAGGGTTATTCATTGATGTGTTTAAACAACGTCATGATTTGCAGCAGAAATGCTGTGAAAACTGTACTACTGTTTTTGTCGTACTTGTTTCAGACATTTAGACTAAATTTGATGTAAGACAAACACAGTAAACGTCAAATAGAAACTCCGCAAGCATAAGGAACGGAGGGCCGAACTGTGACTGAATCAGAGCATCCCCAAAACAGCAGGTCTTGTGAGGAGTTTCTAATATGTAGTGGTTAGTATCTACCAAAGGAGGTGAACTGCTTACAGGGTCATGGGTGCCTGATTTGAAGACTAGTCCATCTGGTCTGATCCCACATCTCAAACTGCTGAAAAAAATAATGCTGGCTATTATATAAAGATATAAAGAACACACAGTCCATTACGTCTTGCTGTGAATGGGGCTGCAGACCAGTCAGAGACCTCATGGTGACCCCTGTTAACCCGTGAAAGTACCTACAAAGAAAACGTGAGCATCAGAACTGGACCGTGGAACTGGCCTTATGACTTTTCTTTTACATCATGTGAGCAGCTGAAGATGTGAGCACCACTTACCTGGGGCACCAGGCTGGAGTATAGGAGGAAGGCAAGCTGGTGGAGGCGGTGTGATGCTCAGGGCAGTGATCTGCTGGGAAACCTTGCATTTATGTGGGAGTTACTTTTCCAGTTCTTTAATGGCAGTGTCCTTTTTCAGTAGGATCATTTCTTCTGCCACATTGCAAATATTGTTCAGGAATGGAAAGTCTCCAGGTTTCCCAGATCTCAGTCCGATGAAGTATCTGTGGGATGGCCTGGTCAAACTGGTCTCACCAAACTGGTCTGACCAATAGAGGCTCCCTAAAGATATGGCTGAATGAGTGGGAGAACTTGACTGGTCCACACAGAGCCCTGACCTCAACCCCATCCAGCACCTTTGGGATGATCTGGAACAGAGATTGTGCTCCAGACCTTCTCGTCCAAAATCAGTGCCTGACTTCATAAATGCTCTTCAGAATGAATGGAGACAAATTCCCACAGAAACTCCAAAATCTTGTTTAAAGCCTTCCAAGAAGAGTGCAAGCTGTTAAATCTGCAAATGGGGGCCAACTCTATATTAATGTCTGTAGAACTGAATGCATTAAAGTACCTGTTGGTGGAACGGTCAGGAGACCCAGTATTTTTTGTCCATATAGTGTATTAGTGATTCTAACACTTCAGTCTGTCTATATTCCTGGGACAATGTCTAAATGAATTATGTACATCCTCAGTCTTACGTTCTCTCTAATGAAGATGTAGATGCTTGACCAGGAAAGATCAATGAACTTATGCTGAACTTATTCCTCCAACTGAGTTGCTGAATTCTCAGAACGGTATCTTTACATGAGAATCAGAAATCAGAAAACTTTACTGATCCTGGAGGAAATAGCCTATGTTATGACTGCACAGACACATGGAGACACAAAGACGAAAATAATTTAAAATATAGTGTAAAGTCAAAATAAAGCTGTCCATAAACAAACCGTTTAGACATTGAATTTGCTTAAAATGTGCAAGAGGCCTGTTATCTGTAGTAAATGTGGGCTTCCCAGACTTTTCCATATAACTTTGGTTTAGTACTGTCTTATTGTATGACTGAGAAATGACTTGGAATGGGACATCTTGTTGAGTTCTTTTGATCTCTATGTGGAGAGTGCTTTTAGGATCTAAAAATCTTGCTTTTTCAGACATGTCTCACTATCTGGAAACCTTCATTTCTACAATTTGGAGCTTCTCTAAATCTTCTGTAAAGTGAAATTGTATTCTGGACTGTTTCCTTAACTTTAATGTAATGTTATATAATTGTGGACCATTTGTATGGGAAGACTGAAACTGAGTGGGACACTGAGTAATTGGTGATAATTAGTAGTGCGGACGTAAATCAGAATGGGATATTGGGGGTGCATGAAGGAGTCAGGTATGGGCCATTATCAACACATTAATCATTGTCAATAAATGGATGTCACATGCTATTGAGTGGCATTGTCAAGCGCTGATTGACTTATGGAACGTGCGAAGGTCAAGATATACAGGAAAGCACTCTGTCCTCATTCTAATGCCTCCAGGATCTTCTCCCTCTCACTCCGTTGCTTTCTCTCAGAGTGGTCATGGGTGCCGTGCCGGTCTCAGCATTGGGGTACACTCCTCCGGACGGTGGCTGGGGCTGGGTGGTGGTTTTTGGGGCCTTCATTTCTATTGGCTTGTCCTACTCTTTCCCGAAGGCCCTCACCATCTACTTCAAGGAGATCCAGAAGCACTTCGGCGTCTCCTACAGCCAGATCGCATGGGTCTCCTCCATCATGCTGGCTGTTATGTATGCAGGAGGTAAGGCACTTTCCAGTCTTCCGTAGGGATCGTGGTTTTGACCGGAGTCTGAGCTGATCTTTAGAGTACTAATGAGAAACGTCGTTTGCAAGAGTTAATTGGTGCAGGGCTGCTGTGTTGCTGCGTCCAGGATGACATTTGTATTCAGCCGTTCCGTTCCTTTTCCTGTTGGGTTCGGGTCACTGTTCTCTGATGGTGGAGGAAAGGGGAGAGGGCAAAAGCTATGAGGCCCCGAGGGGCTGGGAAGTAATCTGGAATTAGAGTCAGATCATCACTACTCGCACCATTAATAGATAATAACACATGAAGCCACTGCAGAAACCATCAGGGAGTGGTATTTCTAGGCTAAAAAATGTTCAGTACTTGATAAAGTCGTACTTGAGTAAAAGTACTAGTGTTCCGTCTGGATTTGTACTTGAGTAAAATCGAAAAGATTTGGGAATTCACTTGCATGTCAAATGTATTTTTTACTTTACTGCCTGCAAAAGTTTGAATGCAAAATAATAATTAAGCATGGCTTTTTTCTGCACATATTTGTGCAGTTTCCAGTTGAGTTAAACAAAATAGAACATTAAAGAAAATATAAAACACAGTTATGTACCATTACATTCCTCCAGGCCTCGTTCTATGTTTTGTTTTTATTTTAATGGAATAAATCCTAACTCTGCCTTAAAATGTGCAGATTAAACCTGAATTTTAGCCAAAGTTTGGATGTTTTTATAGATCACAGTGTCAGAAGCAAATCTAGTGGAGATGACAACAACACATCAGCACAATCAGTTTGTGATGATTCAGCCATACAGCCAGCGCATTGCTAATGGGTGATTATAAGCTTGTTAGTTACATTAGCATTGTAGCTCTAGTACAAAACCAGTCAAGTAACTTCAGCCTCAAACATGTCTTGACTGACCAACTACGTTTGAGATGAGGGAGAAAATGTGCAAATTTGGGCCAAACATTCGCTTTAACATGAAGTAGTTTGTGTGTGTGTATGTGTGTGTGTGTTTGTGTGTTTGTGTGTGTGTGTGTGTGTTTGGGGTTCCATTTGATTGGTCCAACATTTGGCATGAATTACAAATTATATAATTCACAGCTATGCCATCTGTCCAGTTTTATCATTATTGTAATTAATTGCATTACATTACATCAGAATATGGTTTTCGTGACAGATTGGTCGTGTGGTTTGTACTTAACAGTTATTAAGAACCGTTTAATTTGCAGAATATAAAATGTAGTATAAAACCATTTGTACCCCTAATTTTTGTTAATAGATTATTTATAAAATGTTTATAAATATTTTTTATAAATTATAAATTATTTATAATATTTTATAAATAAGGTAATGTTAGGTTTAAAATCACATTTAATATTAACATTTGTCTTATCCGTTCGCGTCAATATTTATTTACATTAACTCCTTGATGCGTTATCTGCTTTAAGATTTATTCACCACGCTCCTTCTAGTTTTGTCACTATCGACTATATTAATAACTGAGTAATCTAGTGATTATTTTTAAGGATTAATATAGTAATCATACATGCACTGTTTAATTATTGCTGGTGTGGTTTTCCTCCCTTTCAGTGATACCCACCAAAGTGACTGGTGTGCTAGTACCTGCCCCTTGTTGAGAATGTTTGAAAATGGCTTTCTAATGACACTCATTCCTTTTTTATTGTTTAAATTGAAAGCTACATTTCAATCCGTTTTTAAAAAGTGAGAAATCAGCTTTAATCATGTAATGGAGACCACCTTAATTCATTCTGGTTATTACCATTATGCTTAATTGCTAGTGTTGTACAGCATTCTCTGTCATTTTAGCATCACTTTAAATATCAGTTCATTTTGTCTGTGTCCAAAATGTCTCACAATATCTTTGTTTCATTGCTCTAACAGAAAATGTTAAATTGATATTGATTTTATATCACTAAAAACAGCTATTGTAAACTGAGATTCACACGTAAGGAGTTATCTTTTTTTTGTTTTACTACTTTTTATGTGTTATGATCAGTAGATGAGAATCAACGGCCTTATAAAAAGATGCATAAAAGCGCTAAAGCAAAAATCTCAAAGTACACTGGAGGTCTTAGCAGAAGGTTCTTTGATGGTGGGATACATGGAATCCCACAACAGTCCTGAGAGGATTGCCATCAAATTGTGAGCAAACCAAAGGCTTTACTCCAATACTGGAATCACAAACACCACACAATTCAATCTGAGACCTGAGTCTGCTTGGGCTGTTCCATTTAGCACTACTTTTTCAGCGACTGCTGGAACATGAAACACTTACAGGGCGAGTTTTGCAGACCCAGATTAAATCTAAGCTTAAAGACTAAAAGGATCTTTAATGTTAAATCACCATTGGCGGCGCAAGGCTTGTCTTAATCCGGGTCCCGCAAAGCCCTGGGTGGTGTTATAAACAGGGATTTGGTGGTGTGTCGTGAAACTGACTTTATTTCTAAACTATTGATTGTCGCTGTTGGTAAGGAGTCAGATGAAGGAGTCAGATGAAGGAGTTAGATGAAGAAAGTGGTCCATTAGAGCAGGAGAGCTGATGGATTTGCTGGGAAACCCAGTGTGAACTCTGCGCTTTTCCAAGAGCGATGGAAAAAAGAAACCATTCCCGAAAAAGAGGGATAAGGGAGAGTGCCGGGATCTGATCATCATTAACACGAGAGCGAAAAGAGGGAGAATTCCCACGTGTGCCAGCGACGGCACAGGCTTCATCATAACGCCCTTGACTTCTCTTTTGCCAATGTCACCCCTTCGCGCACTGGAAGAACGACAGCAGAGATACATCACCCGCAGGTCCGCTGCTTTCTCCCTTCACCAGCCGTCCCAGTGGGAGCATGCCGATGACCCCACCTCCACCGGGCAGGAGTGACTAGAGCGGGTCGGCTGATGAGGCGATCGGTGGTCTCTTGAGGGGTCCGGGCACCTCGTGAGTGAGAAGGTGTCAGATATGGTCGTGCGCTAATACTTCTGGCTGAGTGGACTCAGTGGCTTTGCTTTGATACGCTTTTGGGTATTTAATGAAAAACATTTTTCTGTAGAAATCGGTCCTAAGATAAAGTCTTTCTGAGTGGACTGATGAGAAATCCAGGATTGTTCACAGTAGTGGTAAATAGAGCCAAAAGTGTTTAATACCTATAAAAGATACACCACAGATACGTACTAAAAAATAGGGTAACAAGAACATTCCCTAAAAACATTGTATCATAATAGGATTTGGCCTAAAATGCTTTTTACAGGGCATAAATTTGACCTGTGCAAAATGTAATGTTTTTATTACTTTCCAGTATGTTAAACTTAGCAAATAAATAAAATGTGGGCTGTGAACGTGTCTGAAGAATGCCATGTTTAAGCTGATTCAGTGTATATGTGGTGTTTTTCACTAAATTAATATGACTGTATACTTGCTAAATGACTGGAATACTCTCTGAAGATCCTTTTCATGGAGACTCAACTTCTGTCGAACTATTTTCTGTGCCATTGCTCCAAAAACTCATCATTGAAATTGGTCAGTCTAAAGTTTGTTTTGTAATTAGGGAAAAAACTATTTCATGCCTAAATCTAGGACAGTCACACTTGGGCAGATTTTTGGGGCATAAAATACAATTTTTCTGTGAAATTCCCCCATAATGAGGCAAATGAGGTCTGTGTGTGAAGCATGACAAGCATGGAATCTATTACTAAACAATGCAGTCAGAAGTACTGAAAAGTGTGTAAAATGACATATATGTTGAATATATGAATATGAATATATATATATA
>JBBJLR010000139.1:14226667-14239872 GCA_037577145.1 Brachypetersius gabonensis | reverse complement strand
AGAGAGAGAGAGAGAGAGAGAGAGAGAGAGAGAGAGAGAGAGAGAGAGAGAGAGAGAGAGAGAGAGAGAGAGATTGTAGCTGGTGGAATGAGCCAGTAGCATTGTTAGTGGCTGATCAGAGAGCACTGCTGGTAGGGAGATATATTCTGACAGGATGTGTCAGGATGTCTCCACAGGGATCCGCCACAACGCACACACACACATGTAAACATGTAACGTCCCCATGTGGAGCATGAATAGAATAGACTGTTTCTTTCTGATACTATGCAGGTACACAAAATCCCACAAAGCAATGACTTGGAAGGACCACTTTCAGTTCTGGCTACTAGGGCTGCCAACCTTTGCCCAGACCGGAGAGAGATTCCTGAGGTGGGTGTCTTTGGGGCAAAGGGAATGGTTGTTGGGTATTGACAGTGTTCAGCTTGGAGGGAGAATTGTTCTGGGGAATTGGCTTCTCCACCAGAGCACAGCTTTATTGTGTCTGCTTCACTGAAATGGGCATCACAATGATTTACTGCTGCACACACTGCTGTTCGAAGAAACATCAAAGGGAACATATGAGAAAAGGCATGTGTGGTGTGAGATCTGTGTCAGTTGCATATGCTAACTGTTTTTGTAAAACCATACAAAATTAGTCCTTCGTCCACATATCAGGCATATAAGGCAGCTGAGGTGTGTGTGGGTAGCTGCTTGTGTGAATGTATCTCTTTGAAGAGTAACATTGTGTTAAACTTTTGTAGGATACACTATACCTGGATGGGTTTAACCCTTCGGCAGAGTTTTTTTTTAACAGTTCTACCAGTTTTTTTGTTGCTTTTTTTGCTTGTGCACCAACGTTCCACACAAACGTTTGATAATCTGTTACTTTATTTTGTGAACTGTTCGTGTATATGCACTGGTTGTGCTGGCTAACTGCAGAGCAGCTGAACATCTTGTCAGTGAAGAGACGTTCACCTTGATGCTGGTGTCACTTGTTGGACTTGTTCAATAGGATGATTGTGTTTGTTGTACAACAGTGCAGGTTGTGGTGCTATGGTCACAGTGCCATAGTAGTTGTGACTGAAAATGGGGGGTTGATAAAAACACAGCAAAAAGGTTTATAAAGGCGGGTAGCCAAAACAACAGCTTGGCAGGTCATTTGCCAGTGTTGCTTTGATACATATAAAATGAAGTGAAAGTGAAAATCTGGTCATATGTGAACACACCACTGCACACAGTGTGAACAGCACAAAATTCTTCCTCTGCATTTAACCCATTCACCAAGTGAAGCAGGGGGCAGCCAGGAACACAGTGCCCGGGGAGCAGTGTGTGGGGACGGTACCTTGCTCAGGGTACCTCAGAGGTGCCTAGCGGTCTTAGGAATCGAACCCAGGACTTCCTGATCATGGGGCGAATGCCTTAACCACAATTGGAGGCCAATTGCCCCTCAAGTGGCTCAATAGCCCAAAATCAGAAGATTTCTTTAACGGCGTAGCTAGTCTGCTGTTCTTCATTGCATGTGTTGTGCTCTTGAGTGTCCTACATGGTACTCTGTCCATCAGTTGGTGCATTAGATGTTTGGACGCAGTCCGAGTTAAGTGTGATTTAGTTATGGAGTGACTGCCACAAATCTACATGTAAAAGTCTGATTGTAAAAACTATTGTGTATCAACTCCAATCTTGAAATGCTATTAACTTGCATTGATTCGTCAGTATTAGACTGTTTATTGCTGAATGTTCCAAAACACACAGTTGTGATGGTACACTTTAATGGAAAGTAGTCAGGTGTCCCAGCTGTGGGACATTACAGATTGAAGTGTTAAGATAGAAGTTAAACTGCCAGTAGAGTGTTTTCTGTAAAATGTGCAGTATGTTTCCTCCTTAATGATTGGTTTGACTGGAAATCAAATGTATGTGTTTGGCAGATGCATCTATCCCGAGCTAATCTTGTTACAAATGTAGCATTAGGAGTCTTGCCCAAGGACTCTTATTCATGTAGTGTTATTTTTTGTCCTGGGAGGGAACCCCATTTTGGTGCTTGGAGACACTGTACCAACTACAAAAGGCTGTAACTGTATGCCTGAAATACAAAGAGGGTAGGTAACAAAGGCACTGATTTGCAGCTAAATACTACAATAGGCAGAGAGCAGGAGTGAATCTTCCCCTCAAATATCTTTGCAAGGTTTTGCCCTTGTAAAGCCGCGTGGGAGACGTGAGATTCGGGGTGAAACACTAATCCGTATTGATCCGATCAGGACAGCGACAGCCGAGATAAACAAACTGGCTTATTAAAAGAGAAGCCTCAGGCATTTACTAGCGTGATGGCCCAAGAGCTAATTGGAGTCAGGTTTCCGTTTCAGAGAGAGCGATAGAGAGAGAGAGAGAGAGAGAGAGAGAGAGAGAGATATACGTTACGTTACAGTTATAGCTGTTATAGTTCTGCAGTTCATATGACCTTGTGGACGTGTTGCTGACCTGTGTATGTTGTCAAAAAGCTATACAATGTATGCAGTTAGATTAAGTGTGTGTGTATAAGTGTGTGTGTCAGCATTGCCGAAGCTTGGCCTGGGAGGGATAGTGGACTCATTAAAAGTGAATACATGAAAAACAGACAAGACCCTCAGAGATCCCACCAACTGGGAAAGCCCCCCCACCTCCCCCCCACCACTCCAAAAAGAAAAAGGAAAAAAAGGAGTTCTACTAGACAGTGCTTCAGCACAAAGTACAGTTTGAACTGCATTAGCTTGCATAATTTAAGGTTAATGAGAAAACAAGCTGAGATGAATTTCAAAATCTTATCTCGTCTGGGCCGGGCTTGTCTACTGCTTGGCTGCGGGCGCTCATTAAACACCCGTCAGCCGGTGTCTGTTAATGAATCGGCGAGTTGCTACAATTTTCAAAGCATTATTGCTTCCTTTCTCTGCACTTTTAAGAAGGCGGGCATGCCTCCCCTGTTTCAAAGTGATATTGGCTTTGTTTCAGATATAGATTAATAGATGAATGGGGTGGGGGGGTGGGGGGGTGTTTCTGCAAATAACCCATTTTTCATTTTAGAAACTGATGAGATGGCTTATGATGGAGCGGCACTCTTTATCTCAGTTGGCCTTTACTATGTTACAGTTAAAGGGGACATATTATGCAAAAACAAGTTATAATAGGTCTATGGGCTACAAAACATGTTCTTTGCACAGAATCACTCTCACATAAAGAGATCTCACCAGCTTTATTCTTCACATTTCAGTCCCTTTCAAAATGAGCCGTTTCAGGGCTCTGTCCCTTTTATGCAAACAAGCGGTTGCTGGCCACCCCCCACCCATCCCATGCTAATGAAACGAAAAGAAACAAATGAACTAGTTCATACTTAACTGCAATAGAAAGACAAAAGTCATTATTTGAAAGTACTTCCTCATTTGCTGAATCGTCACGGACAGTAGGTGCAGATCCCCCAAGACGCTGAAGATAGCTCCTTATTCGAATGTTTCGTTCCACCTTAAATAGCAGTATAGCAGTATTATAATAGCAGTATTTAAATAGCAGTATTTAAGGTAGGATGAAACCGATTGTTGCTGGGACATGGCCATCGAAAATTAAATGAAAGCCACACAGTTCTTCGTCTTTGTCTGGGAGAAAGTGCAGGATTTGACTGTTCCTTGCAGCCACAACAAAACCTCATGAGTGACTCGCCTCTGCATGTAGACACAGCGCTCGGCTTCTCCGTGCTCTAACACCAGCAGTCAAAATGGAGGATCCTCAACTAATCTAGTGAGTGGGGTTTTGACAGATGAGGGGCGGTCCTATGCAAATTGACCCAGTTTTACGTCACAATGTGCTTGCCGTCCATAGTCCTATTGTAACTAAAGTTTAAGAATAAAGGACAGAATGGTGGAATCTGATTGTCTGGGATCAGATCAACTGTATGCTACAATTAGTCCTGAGGCTGAGGTATCTGTAGCAACAATATAAGTTTCATTATGACAGAGTTTACAAGAACTCGCAATCCAGTTGAAAGGAATTAAAATATAATGAAGAACATGAGATATTTCATATTCTATTCTAACACGGAAGATGAGTAGTAAATGTAACGTCCTCCTAGGGCTCTTTACTGATGGAGTCATTGTAAAACTACACCCTAATTTTTCAAAAATGTCTATTACATGGTTGTTTGTTGCCTGAGGGGAGATCTACAGTGTGGGTCTTGTGGATGTTTTATCATTATTATTATTATTATTATTATTATTATTATTATTATTATTATTATTGTGAATACCATCATAATTGTGATTTGGTTATAAATCATCACAGTCATGATTTTATTCTTGATAACAGAGAAAACGTTCCTATTATTCGTGAACACTGAATTGAACGAATCAGTTCACAAATTATGAATGTGCACGTGAGTGACGTTCACTCTTGCGAGACTGAACGCAGCTCACGTTTTACGCTTGCTGATTACAGTCTCCCCTCCTATGATCCTATATCCTCACATGTGATTGGCCAGAAGGCCAGACACATTTTGTTTACATTTTGTGTTAATATTGTCTGAATAAAATGTCCATATTCAGTAAACCTGCACCTCATTCTTTTCAACACGATGCGTTGCTTAAGTGCTAAGATCTACCCTCAACCTCAAAATGGGGTTTTAATTTAAATTCGGTCTGTGATTGTTCAGTGGTATGACAGATAGAAGGAGAAGATTGAATTAGGTTCAAATAGAAAGACGTTGTATTGAACGTGTAAAATAAAAAACAAAAAACATACAAACATGAACAAGTTCATTTCTGAGCTGTAAACTTTTATGAAAAATAACGATGAATGTGAACTAGTTCATTTTTTTTAATGTACGGAACTTTGAACTAGTTCTTTTTAGGTGTGAACTGGCACAACACTGCCAATCAGATTGTACCATTGGAACTGCTGGAGTTCTCCTAGATCTTTCTGGGGGGAAAAAATTATTTTTTTGTCCAAAAAAATGTGATGCCTGAAGAATCCCTCACATTGTTCCATCTTCTCAGAATTAAATGGTACTTTTTTGCGGTTGAGGAGTTAACTGGTCTGCCAGCAACCAGCTGGGATGATTTCATGGTTCTCATCACACAGTTAAAATGCTAATCTGTGTATAAAAGGCTGCATTAAAATAGAGGTTCCTCGTGTCTTTTTTCACCACCTGAAAAACATCCAGTTTTGGGACGATTTAAGACCCAGAACAGTGTGTGTGCATGTGATGAGAGATACGTACACACACACACACACACACACACAAACACAATCTCTCTCTCTCTCTCTCTCTTCTCTGCTGTCCCCTAATGACATGGGCATGTACTCTGAGGCTTCTTGCTGTAATACAGGCGCTGGTAATTGGACAGCAGGACGGAGTGTCCTCACCTCCACCGGCCCGGCTGCACAACTAATCACGCCCCAATTTGCATGGAGGGCCGCTCAAATCAGCCGCAATAACACAGCGCCGCTTTGAGAGATGAGTTTTTAATCTCGCGGAAGAGATGAGACACTGACTCCGACATTCTCTTCCATTTCTCTTTCTCTTTTTTTCTGCTTCTTGTGTTTTCATTTCCTTCCCGATCCTCTTCTCATCCCTTTTTTTCTTTCTCATCCTATGTTTTATTTTGTTTTGCCTCTTGCATCACGATGGACCGGTGTGTAAATTCGCGAGGGCAGGACACCCATCTCAGGCAAGACGGAATGTCACTGTGCATTCATTATTATACCAATAACGGAGAGAGAGAGGGGGAGAGAGGAGAGAGAGAGAGAGGGAGAGAGAGAGAGAACAGAGAGAGAGAGGAGAGAGAGAGAGGAGAGAGAGAGGGAGGGAGAGAGAGAGAGAACAGAGAGAGGGAGGGAGAGAACAGAGAGAGAGAGGAGAGAGAGAGGGAGGGAGAGAGAGAGAGAACAGAGAGAGGGAGGGAGAGAACACAGAGAGAGAAAATAGAGAGAGGGGGTTGAAAGATGGAGAGAGAGAGGAAGAGAGAGAGAGACACACACACACACACACAGAAAAAGACAGAGAGAGACACCTAGGGAGAGAGAAAGATAGAGAGAGAGGAGAGAAAGAGACAGAGTGAGCGAGAAAAAGAGAGAGAGAGAGAGAGAGAGAGAGAGAGAGAGAGAGAGAGAGAGAGAGAGAGAGAGAGAGAGAAAAAGAAGTGTCAGCAGTAGGCTGGGCAGGGCTTTGCTAAGAATAATGACTCATTGATTGAAGGGAACATTTTTGCCACTCTTGATTGATAAAAAAAGAGGACAAAGAAGAAGAAAGAAATGAAGAAAACCTTGGTCAGAATGATCTGCATCTCCATCACTGATCCTCTCTGATGCAGTGGCAGATTTCCAGGCTCCAGAAAACCCCGCTTAAGCAAGAATGTGCTGCCGAATCAACATTTAGAGCCGCATCCAGATACTGCTGAGAGGAACTGGCAGCTCTCCGGGCGAAGGGGGGTGTTTTTCATTAGCGTTACACAGTGAGGCCCTTTAACAGCTCTGTTTGTTGGCCGAGGGTCCGAACATAGCTATTCTGCATTAAAGCTTAAAGGAATACATGAGCTGAACTGCAGGATCTACACAACAAGAAGATGTTTTCACCAACTTCTCGCCTCCAACCATCAGTGTTATGATTGTCCTTGGCTGTTTCTTATTTTGATTTGGTCAGTATGGGCACTGTCTGGGCCTCCTCGGGCGGTAAAGAAGCTTACTCAGTGCCCACACTAACCACTGACCAGAATAAAAATACAGCAGACTCTGTGTACACTCTTATAATCCCACCAGATCTGATATCTGCAGGCCAAACCTCTACAACTGCAATGTTTCAAATAGCCCAGTAACTCAGTTAATAAAGCAATAAACACCTCAGTACGAAATTTAATATGCAGTAGACACCTTAGTAATACCGTTACTGTATATTAAAGGGGACATATTATACAAAATACACTTTAGTCATAATAGGTCAGTGGAATATACAAAACATGTTCATGGCATTCATTGCACAGAATCAGCTTTATTGTTGACACTTTCAGTCCCTTTCAAAATGAGCCATTTGTGGGCTCTGTCCCTTTTATGCAAATAAGCAGTTGCTGGCCACACCCCACCCATCCCATGCTTAAACTGCGCATTTAAATTCTGGATTTTACAATAGAATCCATGTGCTTAACACCAGTGAAAGTGATCTAACACTAATCTAGTGGGTGGGGGCTTGACAGATGAGGGGTGGTTCTATGCAAATCCAAATGACTCATTTTAAAAGGGACTGAAACCGTCAAGAACAAAGCTGGTGAGTTCTCTTTATGTGAGAATAATTTTGCACAAAGAACTTTATGAACATGTTTTGTAGCCCATAGACCTATTATAACTTGTTTTTTTTAATTAAAAAGTGAGTTTTGCATAATGTGTCCCCTTTAAAAACTGAAAAACTGCACTTATGAGCTAGTAAATACCTCAGTACTCCAACTACTATATAATAAATACTGCACTTTTTAGGTAGAAAATACCTCAGTAAATACTGCAGTAGTCCAGATATTTTGTAGTAAATACCTCAGTACTACAGTCATTAAATACAAGATTTAAATAGTAGATTTAACTGAGCCCAATAACTCAGTTAATGATGCAATAAACACCTGAGTGCTCAGATTAATATATAATATATGCCTCAGTGCTCCATTTATTACATAATAGATACCTTAGAACTAACATATTTAAAAAAAATACCTCAGTACTGTAGTTTTTTTCTAACAAACACCCCAGTAACTCAATATGCATCTCAGTTACCTGTTTAATGTGCAATAAACACTGCTGTACTCCATGTATTATGTAGTAAACACAGCAGTAATTCCGTTAATGATGCAATAAACCCCTTAGTACCAAGATTAAAATATAATAGATGCTTAACTACTCCAGTTATTAGATACTACTTCTCTGGAAATAGTTATCTTTGTACTGCAGTTAGTATGTAATAATGCCACATCTCCCCAAAAAAGGCAGGCGCTTTGGCAGACTTCCATTTAAAACTTTTATTCATAATCCAAACAGAGAAACAAAAACTAGCACGAGGGCCAGACTCAGGACTTCAGCTTTTAACTCTAAATGAAAAGGAGACGTGAGAAAACCTAAACTATAACCACTAATCTCAAAATCAACACAGCTGTAACTAATAATCAAAACCCACCATCACTTTATAATAAAAGTACCCCCAAAATAACCTCCGAAACCAAACACAGGACGGCCTCTAGCAGCTGCTAGCAGGACCTGACAGTACCTGATGTCTAGGGCGCCACACTGGGGCACCAACAGACCACCAAAACCACCTCAAGGGTGGAGGAGGCGTAGGCAGTGGCAAAGGGAAGCGTCCTGTGAGCCCCACCTGGCTGCATCTCGCTGGACAACATCCTGGCCCATGGGATGCTCCCCTTTGGGAGTCGATGTACTTGTGGGCAGAGCCCCCTCTGTGGAGACCCCCCATGTCCTTGGAGACCGAGCTCTCTCCGTGGAGCCACTCCATGTCCTGCTACATGCTTCAACCACCCTGCTACGTGCTTTAGACCTCCAGCTACGCTCCTCATTTCTATACTGTGGGCTTTAGTGGCTTCATTATGCTACCTGCCTCTGCAGCTATGCTAAAATCAGATAGCCCCTGCTCTACCGCTAACACTGACCACTGACTAACATGGGTAGCCTCTCTCTTGGCTCCCTCTGGGGCCATAACTTGGAGCCGGGGCCCTGTGGACCAGTGGATGCTGGGAACGGGCTCCTCGACGACGGCTGCACTCTCGCGCTCGGTGACTGCTTGTCTTTGACCCACAAGGAGTGGTGAGATGGGCTGCATGGCCTCGAGGAGCAGCAAGACTGAAGTTCACTTGATGTTGCTTCTCCATGTACTGTTCAAGAGTCCTGGGAGCTAGCGGGAGGACTGGAAGAGCACTCATGGCCAGCGCCTTCGCCAGGGTGATCCAGACGGGCTTCCATGCCCGCTTCCTCCTCGCTGGCAGAGGTGCTAGCCAGTTGACTCTGTCACGCTAAATCAGCTCCTCCTCTGGGCTCCATCCCTCTCTAACGTCTGCTACACCTTTTGTTGGATGGTCGGTCAATCTGTCACATATTTCCCCAATGAGGGCAGGCGCTTTGGCAGACTTCCATTGCAAAACTTTTATTCATAATCCAAACAGAGAAACAAAAACTAGCACGAGGGCCAGACTTCTAACTCTAAATGAAAAGGAGACGTGAGAAGACCTAAACTATAAAGACGGTTGACTGACAACACAGGTCGGTCACTAACTAAATACTCAATACAAAATGCTAAAAACCAATATGCAATATCCACTAATCTCAAATTAAACACAGCTGTACATAATAAACAAAACCCACCACCACTTTATAATAAATGTACCCAAAACAAAACCAAAAACCAAAAACAGAAAAAGGACTTTAGCGGCCGCTACCAGGACATACCTCAGGATCCCAACTATACCTCAATAAATACCTCAATACTGCAGTTATTATGTAATAAACACCACAGTAACTCAGTTAAAGAAATACAGACTGATTTATCAACTGTGTACTGTGTTTGATGAAGCTAAAATTAAGTGTATTGGCAGTAACACTGGGCTCTGAGAATAATTACTTTTCTGTTTTTTTCCCACACCCGTGAAGCCCCACAGCTCAGGCTAATGAGTGGCTAATACGAGCTGATTGTGTGACTCTCTGGTTGAAACGGGTTTGATTGATTCACACACTGTTGATCTATTTATTCCAGTCCACACATTCTCAGCTGTACAAATCCATCAGGCAGCCGGTGACAGTCCAGCGTTAAACCCTTAGCACGGCTTTCCTTTTGCCTTTGACACTTGATTGATATGATTGTGGTAAATTGTATGAGTACTTTCTTAAGTGTCAAAAGAAAATTTTCAAGTACCAAAAGTAAAAGTAGTGAGAATTTTCACAGCTAAAGGAAACTTTCAACTAATTTGCTTCATAATTTAGTGCTTGAGTTGACAAGTTCTCCATATACCCCCCACACCATTAAATGAGTTTAGTTTTGGGACCAGGATCTTCTCAAAACTCTGGCAAAACAATGACTCAGGTGTCAACTATAAACATTTAATAGAATACCTTTCTGTGAGGGAGATTTTAGAGACAGATGTCTGGTTCCATTCCCTTTCTCTGCGGACACTCTGAGTTTCTAGAACAGAGCGCGAGTTTCTGGAAACCACACTGAACTCCTCTGTTCGCATTCTAAACACTTCATTATGCATGGATTTGGAAGTTAAATATGGAGAAACAATGGAACAGTGAAATATAATTGCAATAATAACTCACAGTGCTTTTTATTAGACCATGGAGAGAAATGTTCTAAAGTTCTCTCATTTAATTTCCTTCATGTATTATTTCTGGAAGCAATCAAAATGATAATTTCACTGGATATAAAACACTTAAAATGAGTGTTAATGTCTAGAAACAGGGTGAGTACTCTTATGATATCCTTTTATATATACAGTGTCTTATTGTCACACACACCAGGTCGCGTGGGTTCCCCAGAAATGACCCCACGCAGAGTATAAAAGCAGGAAAGTGGTTACACACATCACACAGACATTGAAGTTACGTGCTTCATGTTAGACGTGCCCCTCTATCACTTATTCTCCGGTACCGTGAGTACTTCAGCTCTTCGGAGCCATTCATTCCCCTATCTGTGTGTTTGAGAACGCAACATTTGGGCAAGACTCAGTTCATTCCTGTTCCACTCGTGTAACTTATGTTATATACTGTATACTACTCACTAAAATATTTGGCTTACGGGTGAAATTTATGGAAAATGTAAAAAGTTCACACTGCAGTGATATTATATCATGAAAGTAGAGCATTTAAGAAGAAACATGCAATGGGAATTTTTTCATCTCAAACTATTTTTAAACTTTTGTAAACTATTTATAAAAGCCAACAACAGTGGTGAGTAAACAAGTCCACTTTTAGCTGCTCAGGCACGGCATCCCACTCTTTTTGAAGAACGGCCCTCATGTCAGTGAGGTTCTGGGGTACAGAGTTATGAGCCTCCACACGGCGACTCAGCTGATCCCATAGGTTTTCTATGGGACTGAGGTCTGGAGAAATTGCAGCCACTCTGTTGAAGGTATCCCAGTCTCCAGCAGCCGGCCCCTAATGTTGTGACCTCAAAGAGCTGGAGCTTTGTTCTCCATGAAGATGAAATTAGGCCTGTGTTGTTCATGCCGAGGAACAGCGACTGGATTAATGATGTTATTCAGGTCGTATGGGCTTGTCACTGTAGGGCAGAACCGAACCAATAATTTTTTCGCAGAACCCCAGATATCCTTCGCATTTTTGGGCTTTTCTGATGTTCGGGCCTCGTCCGCCACGCCCCCTCGTCCTCCTGCTGGGTTGCTAAGCACCGTGCCCTAACATAAACCCTGCATGAGGATGAAGAGACGTGGCAGACGAGGCCCAGACATCACAGCTTTTTTTTTTTATATTTGTGCTAAATTAGACAAAAATATAACTTACATGACTTACAATATATGTTAAAATTTATTCTGTTACATAAATCTTTACATATATTTTTGTATAAAAAATAACGACAAATGTTTGCGGAAAGGTTTGAAAGTAGCCAATCTGAGCACACTATTTATTTGTCCTGATTGGCTGCCGCCCTGTGACCTATGCCTCGCTGTACTCAAAGACAGGAGGTTTGAAAGTAGCCAATCCAAGCTCGTTATTTATTTTTCCTTGGTGCTGATTGGCTGCTGCCCAGAATATCCCCCTTGGAGCATCTCGAGTGTTTTCATGTTTTTATCTTTACATTTACTTTAAGGCTAATGAGTTCGATTAAGTGTTTTGGGAGCATATAAAAATAGGCATTTTCAGATTTTTTTTTTACCACAACACAAAAACGTGGTTTTCCACTGTTATTGCTCTTGGAACGTAACCCCTGCGAAAAGCGGAAGTTACTGTACATAGACTTTCATATGGAGCTGGTTCCCCTTTACAACTACTGTAATGGTTCCGCCCGTCCTGCTCTGGACCCTGAGTGGAACTTGTTTTTCTGTATCAAACTAGATAAAACAAATGCCCTGCAGTGGCAAACAGCTTTAGTTTAATATTTGATTTGATTACAGTAATGTTTAAGTTTAATGCCGTAATTATTTCACATATTTTCTGCAATTAATCCCAATTAACTGCAGAAAACAATGCGAATAATCGCAGTTGACAAAATGAAGCATTAATATATAAATATACACGTCTATCTATCTTTATCTTTACCACTACACGTATACATTACTTGCTTTTCAGTTTTTGTAGAGTATGGCATTGTTCCTTTGCTAGCTGAATGCTCAGTGAGCGCATTCACACTTCTGTTGATTTTGATTTGGAAGCAAGTGAGCTGTTAAAGTGAGAATATGTAGATAAAATCTTCAGAAAAGTACTTTCTGTGTGTGTTTTCCATCCGACTGTGTTATTTTTCTGTGCCTTAGCGGAGAACTTTCCCTTCAGGTTCTTTTGTTTCTGCCGGGGCGCACTGAGCTTTGGAGAGCTGTGTAAGTGTGTGTTTGTGTGTGTCTGTGTGTGTCTACCCGTCCATCTTGTCATGAGCATAGCGGTTTTACAGTAGCTGGTATTGGGGATTGTGCGCAGAAGCTTCTGTTTTGTTTTTTTCCCCAGCGTTCCTCTGATGTTCCTCATCTCTGAAGTCAGTCTCCCACCGGCTTAGACAAACACACACCCCGCTGCGCAAGGCCGCTGTGAAAGCGACTCACTTACACTGCATATCTGTATCAAGCCGTGGATTAAGATTCATTAGTGGGATATCTCCAAAGGTTGGGCTGCTGTTTCCTCCCCGAACGTCTGAAGCGTGGGTGAAAGAGGACGGCTTCGAGACACCCTCGCACTTTCAGTACAGCTTGGCTCTGCTCTCTTGATCTTCTGCACTTTTCTTAGTTTTAGCTCTGCTTAGCTTCCTCATTTTATACTGGAGGATTTTCTGCTGCATGGCATTACATCAGTAGTTCTTCACGGAAGGCCCCCATCCATAAGGCTGCATATAACAAATAATAACACTTAAACACTTAATAACACTTAACACTTAAACACGTAAAGTGAAGCAGGAAGCTGCCACCAATGAGTGGGCCTTGGTGGGGGGGGGGGGGGGGGGGTGGTAGTGGTATGTGGGGACCCCTCTCCGTGTTGGGATTCGAACACAAAACCTTCTGATTTCTTGG
>JBBJLR010000139.1:14202454-14212527 GCA_037577145.1 Brachypetersius gabonensis | reverse complement strand
TGTGTGTGTGTGTGTGTGTGTGTGTGTGTGTGTGTGTGTGTGTGTGTGTGTGTGTGTGTGTCTGTCTGTCTGTCTGTACTCTCGGCCCTGGCTTTAGTTATTCTCCTGATACATACCTGATACAAGCCTCCAGCACATAGAATAATGACTCTGCAGTGGAAGTGGATATTTCTCTCTCACCTAGTTTTATGTTTATAATGATAATATTCTATATTTTATTAAAAACATTAGAATTACAACATGCTTGAGTTCAATACCTGCAGACAGAAAATGTGGGAAAACATCCAGTCATTCTTTAACTTGCTCTTAATGGACCCAAATCCTCACATATCGGAAACAAAGAAAATGGTTTGAAATGGTGTGTAAATATTGTTAAAGCTTGGTGTACTGTTCACACCCTCCAATAATGGAAATTCAGCAAAGTTAAGTAATTATTTTTGTCACACACTTCCACATCCCCTGGGTTAGCTCTGCCCACTGTCACTGAAGCTATAATACTGTGTTTACATGGTGTTGCTCCACGTCCCATAAAAGAGAATTGGAACAGTTAATAGAAATAGTTATACTTTAATAGACTATAGTTAATAATAGATTGTAAATGTTTTCATGGTGATAGCACCTCTAATAATATGTTCATTGGACTTTGGTTTTGATGTACATGAATAGATAAACCCAGATAAAATCTGTGAACAGAAAAACAAACAAAAATCAGTGTTTATTCCACTGCTAAAGCTGTTGGCATGCACTGATCTCCTCAGAGAATATCCCACTGACTGTGGTGTGCTTTAACAGAATTTTCTGTCACTGCTGCTTAAGTACATTAATTCAAACATGTCTTTATTCAGACTGCATTTTGAATAAAGCACAAAACCCAGCAGCCAATCAGAACAGAGCTCATTTAGAAATACATCTAAATGAGGCACAGTAATATAAACAATATAATTTGAAGCGATGAAGAGAGACTGAGATAAGGACGATGGATGTCTGAGTTTCCTTTTTTTTAAGCATAAGTTGACAGAGCTGACAAACTGAGAAGCTGAGACAACTTTATGATGAAGCCCATCATAGAAAAATGGAAAAAACCCAGAAAAAGAAAAACAAAAATGACCCAGAAAACACAGTGGAACTGGAAACTAAGGTTGTGAAAATAATTGGAGAGTAAAAAAAACCCAGAAATGATTATTCAAGGATGTAGTCACAATAAAAATACATTCTTTATATAGAACCTTGTGTATACATAAATGCATGTAAATGACACAATAAATACATGCATAAAACAATGCATGTATATACAAACTAAAACCCAGCATCAAAATGTTTTCTGTAAGGTTTATCAAACCAGTATTAGGTGATCTTTAGGACCTGTTTGGAACTTATTCTGTCAAGTGCTCTGGAATATATGAAGCTGTTTTGTCAATTTAAATCTCTAAAAACAAGTAAAGGTGTTCTGAATAGAGCAGTTAAGTACTGTATTCTTCCTGCAACAGGGGTGTATTTGCTCTCACTGCTGCATTTAAAACAAGTAATTTTTCATTGTATTTTAGGTAATTCTGCAAATTATAATAGTGCATTTTAATAGTGTCAGCATGGGAAAACAAACAAACAACATGAGACTTTTATTTTGACACGGGAGTACACCTGCTGAGAGAATGTCCTCAACTGGCCAGTGTTTAAGTTAAGTTGGTTTGTTCTGGGTTTAGGAGAGTTTAGTATTTAAGAGCCTTTGTTTTGTATACGGTCCACCGTCTTTTTTGGGTGAAAGTGTTCTGTTGGGGATCTTTTGTTTGTATGTAGACCCTCATGCCTTTTTGTTTGTGTTTGGAGAAAATAAAGTATGTAATCCTGCATATGCGCCTCTGTCCTTGGCTCCCCGACATGACCAAGACATAATAAGCAAACACAGGCAACTATGCAATATGTGCTATGCATAAATAAATAAATAAATAAAGTTTCTAAATATATTGATTGTTTTTTTAGTGTGTATTTTTTTGTATGGATTTATTAAGTACACTAACTAAAACAAAAAATACATGCAAATAACACAACATAGTAAATAGTTATTTAATGTGCAGTGTGTCAGTGTGTTTCTTGTAGAAACTCAGTATTACTTGTAGTTTACATCAGAAACCTGATCAGTCCTTCATTAAATTAAATCAGGAGCTGCTGATGGATTTTCATAAATCCAAACAATGGCTGGAGGAACCGAGGAGGAACCTGGAACCGAACCTGTGTTCTCCTCACCTGCTTTCTTGTTTGTTTGTATTTATTCTAATGTTAACTTTACTAGCAGAAAGATCTAAGACTTTTGCACAGCACTGTACACCCATTCATACATATATACATACAAACAGACCTGGTGAGGAGCATGACAACAGTGCAGCACATAAAGAAAGACTGAACAAATGGGGAAGGGAACTAAGACAGGAATGTTACCGGTAATGTAAAAGTAAATGATAAATGTTCATGGTACATATATTCTTATAAGTAGACCTCATGGGACAAAAATAAATACAGAAAAACTTGCAGTGTGTGTGGTGAATGTTTACTCAAGCACATATGAAAGATTAATCAGTAAAATGTCTTCTATTCCCTACAGCAGCGACAGCCTGGCCCTCTGGGATATGGCCCCCGACAAGCCAACCCACCGCAGAGACCGGTATCTCTCATGACAACTTATCTGCATGATTCCAACTCGTTTTGCACTCACAGTCAGTGTCAGCGCGCACACACACACACTCTGTCTGTCTGTCTGTCTGTCTGTCTGTCTGTCTGTCTGTGTCTCTCTCTCTCTCTCTCTCTCTCTCTCTCTCTCTCTCATGCAATTCACCCAAGGCATGTTCACGACTGTGAATTCCTATAAATTCAGCTCAAATGACAAAAAGGGGGCACTGTTTGGGGGGAGAGGGGGGTCTGGGGATTTAGTATGTCTCAGACAGGAACTATAAAAGAAAGGACAAAGTTCATAGCTTTGATGGATATTAAACAAAAATCCATTCTTTTTTGGAGAAGTAAGAAACACTCTTAATTATGTTTTTTAAAAAAGAGAAAGAAAAAGTGTTTCAACACATTGTCCTTAAGTTCAGGTCAGATTTGTCCAGTGGGGTTAAGATCTGTTCACATGTGCAGGAATTTTCCTGTACTCATAAAATAACAAATAGCTCTGAGCATTTGCTTCATGTTCAAATTTTTATGTACTTTGTTAAAAAAAACTCAAATTCAACAGTTAGCAGTTGAGCTTTATCCATTTAATCTATATTTCTGGGATCACTAATAATTGCATTAATAGTTGTAACCAGGGTTGGGCAGGAGGCGCTCGGTCAGTGTTCTCACTTTATTGGCCCGGCTGGCAACAATAGCTACTCTTAACAAGCTATATTTCTTGGCGGAAGAATGGTTTGCTTTGCTTATTACGAAGTAAATTGGCTTATTTTCAACATCCTTTTCATTTCAGGATGTGCCCTGTTTTCACGGTAATGCACAGCCTCTCTGCATCATTTAAGCCTTCAGACACAGTGAAATGAACTGTAACACCGTCTATTTGTGTGCAAACCAATATTACAAACCGGCTTTGGTCAGAAAAAACACTAATGCAGACTATTTTTGACTCTGCAGAGGGAAACATCACCCTCACACCTTCAACAGTCGACACTTCTGCATGCAAAACATTTTGAAAACTCGGCTCACATTTTCAGCATCCAGAGTGAAAACAAAGGCCCTCCACAAAAGAGCACCTTCATCCACAGCTTAAACTGCTATAGCCCCTACTTACAGAGAGAGACTCCACTCCGTGACCTTTGAAATCTTCCCAAAAGACAGAAAGAAAGGCAATGAGTAAGAGAGAGATGGACTGATTTATACTCTGTGTCAGTAGTTCCATGACTTTGTATTCCAGCTATACACACAATCAATAGCTGCCTCAATTCATAGTTCTGACACTATACACCATCCCCTTTTTTCTCCTGATCATTGTGGGTTTGTTCTGTAAATACTGGAAATCTGATTAAAATCCTCCTCAGTGCATTCTGTAACTCTACATTTGCATTTACGGCACATTATCCAAAGTGACTTCAATTCCCTGACTACAGAGACAGTCTCCCTGGAGCAACTTGGGGTTAAGGGTCTTGCTCAGGGACCCAATGGTGGTGTGCTGAAGGTAGGATCCGAACCCATGACCTCTTGGTCCTCCTAACCACTGAGTTAGGGAATGGAAATCACTTTGGAAAAAAGCATCTGATAAATGCCGTAAATATAAATGACATTAACCTCAAAATACAGGTTTGAGATGTCACTGATAGCTATAACATCTCGACAAAGGTAAGAATAATTAGCATGGAAATAAACTCCTGCATTTGCTAATGTCTGTAGATATGCTCTCTTAAAATAAAGGTGCCAAAAGGGTTCTTTAAACCATTTAAACCGCTGTATGTAAGCATTCGTTCATAGTTTTTCAGAAGAAGTGGTAGGTGCATGGTTTAGTTGAAATGACAGCCATTCTGCCATTCTATTTTGCTTTCCATTATGTTATCATTTGCATCTATGAATCCCAGACTGACCGTATGAATGGATTGAGATGCTACTTATATTCTTGTGTGTGGGAACTGGACATGGAAAGTGAGAGTTTGTACAATCACAAGAACAAAATCGATCTCAGAAACAGCACTGA
This sequence comes from Brachypetersius gabonensis, assembly GCA_037577145.1. Classification (NCBI taxonomy): domain Eukaryota; kingdom Metazoa; phylum Chordata; class Actinopteri; order Characiformes; family Alestidae; genus Brachypetersius; species Brachypetersius gabonensis. The sequence goes on along the minus strand of JBBJLR010000139.1, from coordinate 14,207,864 downwards.
ACCTCTGGACACAGGTGTTGATATCTGAATATGGATGCCCAGCTTCAGAGATTCTGGTGTGTTTTGTTACCTATAACATAATGAAGAACTGAAATCTGACTGACATTTAAAATAACCAACCACAGAAATGTTTCTGAGTGACATGGAAAGTTTGATCTTCACACATTTTTCAGTCCAGTGACTTTATCTTTCTCCAGCATTCATAGTTGCATGCAGTACAGGTTTCACAGTAGAAGGCTTAAAACCTGTGCACCAAACCATGTATAAATTAGTGCGCAAATAGCCAAAATCCAACAGACAAAATCCCAGTAGCTGTGCCCAGTTTAGCATGCAAAAAATATCACATTATTCCAACCTCCGAGCGTCTGAGACTGAGACTAGCCCACTGATTAATACCTAATTAACAGTAGTTTGGCAGAGTTGGCCTTCAGATTTGTATGGGATTATAACTAAAGACTTTAGCCCACACAGCCCAAATGTATTCCCAGCAGAGTTGATGATATTTAGAATGGAGATATTACTAGTCATGTTTTTTATTTTTCAATTATTGACAATATGTTCATTATTATATTCACAGTGAAGGTCATTTCAGGCAGGTATATTCCTATAGAGTGTAGAATCTTGTACTTGGACCCAGTTGTGGAAAATGCATGCTTTGCGCTTTGTTGGTCTACTTATGTATTTATATTTTTCTTTAGTATTAGGGAAACGAACTACTTGTCCTTTTACTCAAATGTATTTGTAAGAAATGAAGAAAATACTTTTTTCACAGATATTTTAGATGCATTGTATGCTTTGTATAAGCCTTATAAGAACTAAATATCTATAAACTCAGCTCAGTTTTTCAGAACCCTAACCCTGGCCTTAGTCATAAAAATGGCCCTAGTGAGGGACGCCTTAAAATGGATTTTTGTAAATGCATTAGTGAAGAGAACCTTTTCAAGGTACAGGACAAAGAACAATCATGTAATGTGCCCCTGTGATCAGAAGGTCGTGGGTCTGAATCCTAGGATTGCTTGTAGTTCACACACTGCTCCCCTGGAGCACCTCATGGATGGTAGCCCACTGCTTTACTTGGTCAATGAGTTAAATGCAGACTTAGAGTTTCAGATTGTTCACACTGTGTGCTGTGGTGGGTTCACATGACAATAATGATCCACTGTGCTTTATTATATGGAGGTTCTGTAAACTTTTCAAAGGTTCTTTATGCTCATTTACAAAACGTATTTTAGGAACCACCAATTAAAAGGTTCTCAAACTAGCTCTTATGGTCCCCAGACAGTCCACATTTTTGCTCCAACCGCACTCAACACACAGGAATGAAGGAAAAATGTGAGCCTTCTGGAGATCAATGAGGACCTGCTTTGACACCCACAGCTTTAGGGGAACCAGAATGAGTTATTTTATGGTGGCAATCAAAAAAACATTTCTGGCACCTTTATTTTTTTAAAGAATGAAGACTTCTAGTCCATCCTTGGTCCCTTGTTATATGAACAGTGTAGACTGTAAATTCAAGCCAAAGGACATTTAAACATATATATTTTTAAGAATGTATTTCAAACTAAACATTGTGTAGGGGTTGTAGATTCGGGAAATTCGATACCTACCATTTCTTAATAATGGGTTTCTATGGTATAATGCAGAAAGTGCAGGCAGACTTACTTTATGTTTATTCCAATTTTATACAGCATCCCAATTATGGAAGAGGTTCATAAAAAGGGAAGTGTGTTCCACAAAGCTTCCAACCGTCCAGTGGGATTTCTAAAGTTTTTCCACTCGCTTCTTCTGCCGATCAAGGCCGTTTTTCAGAAACAAGGAACAAAACATTTCTTTTAATCAGCAATAAGTGGGGAAATGTGCTGCTAAATTTAGACTCCTTTTACAAAGACTATTTAAAAGTCTCTGCAGATTTAAGTGGCAGTCCTGCTTGAATTCTGTTCAGAGCTGTTTCAGCCCAGACTAGTTTGAATCTCAATCTGTGACCCTCCAAAACAGCATAGATTACAGCTTAGAGAAAATCGATTGGTGCTTCTTTTGAGCTTCTTCCTGATTTTTTAGAAGCACAGGAGCAACAGTGGCTCAAGGCTTTCATCAACAAGGTTACTCCTCTGGTCTGGATGGTAGATCACATGAAATCTGTATCTTGTTTCTCTGCCTACCATCCAAACTTTAGTTTCTGAACAAAAGTTTTCACAATTGTCCAACAGACAGCACATTAGTGTTAGACCATTTGTATGTAACTTCACACTATTGCATCTTGCATGCAAATAACCTTTTTATTAAAGTAGGCTTAGGATCAAGACCAAGGTTGGGTTTAATATTAGGAGTAGGTTTTGGATTGAGGGGGTAGGTTTATGTTTAGGTCAAGTTATGGTTCATTTAATGGATAAAAGCAAGCTAAGCATCTCCAGAGCATCTACAGAGGGCCATGCAAATAAATTATTACTGATATTTCTACAGGAACAACCAAGTCAGGAAGCAAATGTTAATCATTATCACTATCAGTGTGCATCATCCCTGCCTGTAAAATCTACGTATCAATCCAGTGAACTACTTATTCTTTATATACCTCTCATATAACACTTTGGACTTTCAACAGAACCTCCACTTTACCTTTTGTTTTCGGTCACAATGGGCACACATGTCCTTATTTGATAAGCTTATAATTTACCTCTCACTTCGTGTGGTTCAATGCTGCTAACTGTACTCTGTTTAACACTTAATCTTTCAATATGTTGCACTCTAGCCCATGGTGAATCATTGTCTCATTGTACTATGTATGTGTATACAACTGCTGGTGACAGTAAAAGAACCTTGAGGTGTATACATTAGAAGTCAGCAAGGGTACAGAACTGAGGTCTGAACCTGGACAATAAACTTGGTTTAGAGATCAGACCAGATCGGGCATGAGAAGTATTGCCTATTGTGAACATTTTTATTAGCGGGACGATCACAGACATGTTTTCACAGCTTTACTGAGTTACTAAGCGTTTTGGTTGAGTGACTGAAACTGTTTTGCCAGATAAACCGATATTGTTTATTGGCAGTGCGTTTTGGTGGAACTGATGATTGAATCTGATTTTTCAGCAAAAAGTTTCTCTTGCTGCTGCTGCAGCTCTCAGAAATGCTTGACACAGTTAGGGCAAACTTAACAAGCAAAGGGAAAGATCCGCTGCCACCTTTCCACCAATCTAACACACACCCGTCACCCAGACTTTCACCGAGGGGCACGTTCACCCACTCCACAAACTCTGGAGTCGTTCCACATTCAGCAAATGTTACTAATGTTAGTAACAAGGCTGAGAGTGCATGTGGCTGTGTGTGTGTGAGAGAGAGAGTGAGAGTGAGAGAGAGAACGACAAATAGATGGAGAAATAGGTAGACAGAAGGAGAGAGAGAGAGAGAGAATATTTATATACATATTTGAGAGAAGTGCCTGAAAGTGTGCAAAACATTTCACATGGAAAAGTCACTCAGAAAACAGCCTGATATTTTGTTGGCCTCCCTCTGTGGCAGGTCCAAGTGGGGGTAGTAATGACTAATAAAGACTAATAGCAATTTTAGTGTAAACTTCTTTGCTCACCAGTTCAGAATTTACAGATACAGATAAAGAATAAAAAATCTGCTCACCTGGGAAAATCCACCAAATCCAACTCATGGCCTATCTACAGCTCATAGACTAGCTATACTGTCTAGCCTACCAGCAGCTCACAGACTACCTATGCTTCACATGCTAGAATCAGCTCCTAGCCTAGAGACAATGCCTAGTTACACTGCCTAGCTTAGCTACAGCTAACAGCCTATGATTCACAGGCTAGCCTGGCCATAGCCAATAGCCTAGTTACATTTAATTACTGCTCATAGTCAGCTACAACTCGCAGCCTACTTACAGTTCTGTCAATAAAACACTAATATTTCCACTAATACTAATACACTAATACTCTATCCACTCTACACCCTACCATCCCCTCTCTAAACCACACCATTATGATAAAACCAGGCCATGCGTGATTCACAGTTCATGACCAAGCTACAGCTCCTGGCCTAGTTACAGTTCCTTGGTAGCCCTTTGGTAAGACATTTGGGGTAACCAAAATAGTAAAAGAAAATACAATTGTTACATGTTTTCTTTTTAATTATGATAAAACCATGCCACAATCATCATAAATGTCATTATGCATCTTAATAAAGTTTGAATGTTTACCTGAGCATGCTCATATGCCCAATTCAACGCATGGCATGGTTTAAAGAATTATTTTTATTGTAATCAGTAAAATAAGTTAGGAGGTGGTAGAATGTAGGGTGTGTAGATTATTACTGCTGTGTTCTATATATTAATATATATAAGGTATTTCTATTTTCACATGTAAACTTTATATTGCATATGTATATACAGTATGTATTTTTAATTTGACAGATATTGTGTATTTTTCTGCACTGCTGCTGCAGACTGTGGCTCAATAAAAAGATGCAATAAGAATGTTTCTGGGTATCTGCAATATTCTGATTCCGATTTGAATTAAAATATAAAAACGTCTTCAAGAAATAAATAGGACTAGGTTTAATCTCTTACTTTTTATCATTATGATTCACATGCATAAAAATCATCAGAATGCAGGACATGAAGCTTGAAATTTAAATTTGTCTGAGGGGTCAAAACCTCTGCCACCTTTTAGCAACCCCAAGTAAAACTTGCTAAAAACACATACTAAGAGCTCTTAGACATCAACAAAACTGTCGAGTGCCACCAAAAATGGATAAAGCTTGTTGTTTCAGCTTTTAAATATCATACTTGTTGTTTTAGGCTTTAAATATTATCGAAAATGTTAATAGGTGAACATTTTGATGTGGGTGGCCAACGAGGCTGACTGAATTACTTTATAGTGATTGAGCCCCAAGCTTTGTTCATGCTTCAGGGTTTCTAGTAGAAGGATTTCTTTAAGACTTGACAGTATTTAAGGATGACTGGAGATGTTCAGTCTCGCTCTTTCTTAATCCCATTCATCATCTCCAACCAGCTTCATCTTGATACCTGCGCTTTGCCTGAATCATTTGCGTAGCCGAGTTGAAAGTGCAGGAGTCAAAAGAAGGCCATAATTAAAGAGGACGATTCCGACACCTAATAAGAGATCTAATTAAGAAAATGAATAAGGTGTCAATCCCTTTTCACAGTGCTGTCAGAAGGAAGATTAATCGCTCGCTGGGCTAATTTGATTTGTGACAAGAAAAGGGATGACCTGGTAAGGCAGTGAAAGAGAAGAGCAAACCCAAAGAGCGTCAGACATTAATAAAACATGAAAAGAAAAGGTAGTAAGTGAGAAAAGCCTCTCGGCCTGACTCTCTGTGTGTGTGTGTGTGTGTGTGTGTGTGTGTGTGTGTGTGTGTGTGTGTGTGTGTGTGTGTGTGTGTG
>JBBJLR010000139.1:14190482-14202354 GCA_037577145.1 Brachypetersius gabonensis | reverse complement strand
ACACACACACACACACACATTTATACACACACAACTTATTTCTTTTGTGTGAAGCTGCTTTGTGACAATGACCATTGCTAAAAGCGCTATATAAATAAAATTGAATTGAATTGAATACCAATCCAACACCGTCATTTTCCTTTTTCAACAACTAAGCTGTCAATAAGACTTTTAATTAAACATTTGTTTGTGTCCTCATCTCTGTTCACTGCATGTTGCTCAAAGTTTAGTTAAGTGTTTAATAGATCATTCAGGCCTTTTCCAATATCCAATGTTGCCCCGTATTGGACAGATGCTGATTAAGAGCATTAGATCAGCACAAACCAACAGAAGACATTTGAAGTGCAATATATCTGTTTTTGTCATCCGTTAACACGCCACAGCACACAGTGTGAACAGTGTGAACGTCTTGCTCTGCATTTAATCCATTCACTGAGTGAAGCAGTGGTCAGCCAGCAACACAGCACCCAGGGAGCAGTCTGTGGGGAGTCTTTTGCTCAAGAGTACCTCAGTGGTGCCACTGGAAGTCCTGGGGTTCAAACCCTCGACCTTTAAATTGCAGGGGCAATTCCCTAACCACTAGGCCAGCAATAGCGTGCAGTTATATTTTTGCCACATCATCTTATATTATGATGGTATATTTTTGCCACATCACCCATCTCCCAACAAATGTGCATCTAAGACTGAATTTTGTCCATTTCTAAAATGCGTCAACAGCTCTAAAAAAAGTCTTACCACCCCGAGTCCACGCTGGTGCAGACAGGGTAGCTGAACCTGTGCTCTGGGGGGCAGGTTCTTTCATAACCCCAACACGCCTCCTTCTGCGATAGAGCATCCTACCACACACAAACACAAATAAACAAAAACTTTTACACACCTAAGTATGTTTAACTGCAAATACTTTGACTTTCATTCAAGTATATTCCTGCCCCTCTACTTCCCGCACCCAAACGCTCACCTTTCACTGATTTTTCTAATTTTTCATAAGTCAGAGACGTAAACCAAGTCATTCAAAAAATTATCATTTTAGAGAAACTTCATGTTAATGATCGTAAAATAGAGGCAAATCTGAAAAAAAAGGATGTTTTCTTTATGCCCCTCCAACAGAAACAAATTTTAAAGGCCACAGTTTTCTCATTACGCAGACTATTCACAACCATTTCATGAAATAACTGTCTGTGAGAGAGACACTCCATGCATCACCACAGTGAACGGTTCTGATTTAGTATCAGAATTTTAAAAAATCCAAATATGAAACTATTATGGATCCTGTTGTAAACTGTTTATGCTACGACTGCAGATATGGAGAGACACAAAGACAAAAACTATAGAAAATATAATATAAAGTCAAAATAAAACTGAAGTAAAGTACTAAATACTCTATTCTATATAAATAAAACACTGAGGTCAAAAAGGGAGGTGGATATAAAAACTATAGATAAGTAAATGTTTTTCTTGTCATCGCTTTACGAAATAACGATTTTTTTTTTTTAAAAACTGGTAGAATTTAAATCATAAATGCTGATGTACTGTGATACAAATAAAGTTAATTAAGTTGCAATTTGGCAGAATTATTCACATTACTGGTCATGCAACACTGTGCGATATCTCTTTGTTGGCAAACCATGTAGGATCATCTGAACCTCGTGTAAATCCACAAAACCCGGTTTGAAAGTTCCTCATTCAGCAAAAACTCCAACAGAAACAAAGATGAGTGCTCACACAAATACACACCGGTATACCTCAGTATCCGAAAGGCAATCGTTCTGTTTTTCTGCAAAAAGGTGAATTTGTAATAAAAAAACAGCATGTTTCCATGTGAAGCCCAACAAAACGTGACCATCTCAACACATTTTTTTTAATCATTCCTATCATTATGAAGACATTTCGTCCTCACAAAGAGATAAATACATGTGCACACACACAGGTCTTACTTTAAATGGGCACAGCGGGTCCTCTTTGCAGACTTTAGCCACGCGCCGGTTGTTGTGGAGGAAGTAGGGAAGGTGCAGCGCGGGCAGAGACAGAGCGCTGTAGTTCAGAAGAGGCTGCAGCTGCTGACCGGAGAGCACAGAGCGAACAAACACCAAACACACAGTCAACAGCACAGCCAACAGCGGCATAGTCCACCAACCAGCCTGGGGGAGAGAGAGAGCAGACTACAGAGAGGGAGAGAGGGAGAGAGAGGAAAAGAAAGAGAAAGAGAGAGAAAGAGAGAGAGGCGGATAGAGAGAGGGAGAAAGAGAGGGACGGGAGAGAGGGAGGGAGGGAGAGAGCGAGAAAGAGAGAATAAGAAAAGGAAAAAAAGTGAAAGAAAGAGCAGAAAAAAGGGAGAAAGACTGATGGAACGAGCTTGAGAAAGACATTCAAAAAAAGAGATAGACGAAAGGGTGTCAAGAGAGAATTAGAGAAAAAGAGAAATAGAACGACAATTGCTTAAGAGAGACCACGGTAAAGACAGACAGAAAGAGATAAAGAGTGAGATAAGAAAGAAGAGGGAGATAAGAGAAAAACAGTCAAAAGAGATAGAGTGTCAAGAAAGACAAATAGCGAGAGAAAAGAAAGCAAAAGAAAGAGTAAAAGTAAGACAGAGACATAGGAAAAGATTGAGTGAATGAAAGAGAGAGAGATGAAGAGAAAGTGGAGAGAGCGAATCAGAAAGACAGAGAGAAAATGATAAAAAGTTAATGAGAAAAATGGTGAAGAGAAAGTTAAAAAAAGAGACAAAAAGAAAAAGAAAAACAGAGAAAGGGAATTTTTAGTTAGTGTATTTAGAGCGATTGATGCTGTGTTTTAATCTCCCACCTCTTCCAAGCCCCCAAATTCACCTCTGAGCTATAAAACAATGAAAAATAGACGCGTCCTCCCGTTCTCAGACAGATCAGATCAGGCCAGAGAGCAACAGAATGGGAGGAACAGAGTGAAAAAAAGCAGATCAGAAACAGAAGAGGAGAACGTGAGCAGGTCAGAGAGAGTGAAGACAGGTCCAGTCAGGGTCCGGCTCCTCGGAGACGCACCGTGGGAACCTGTGCAAGAACTGACGGAGCTCCGAGCAGGAAATATTAGTGACCTTTTTCCTACCATTGTTTGAGCATTCAGGGCAGGAATATGGGAAATTAACGTCAAAACAAGCTCAAGCCAGGGGGGCCATCTACTCACAGGACACTATGGGGCACAACATGTTACGGGATTTAGTACTATATTGTAATTAATGACCAATAATCAATATAACAACTCAAATACCAACTAAAATGTAGTCTCACGTGAAATTATTGCATGAATTTTCATATTTTAAAGTACAAAACAGAGCCAGAGAAATGCACAGACATGCGTCGCACATTGATTCGTGTGCACAGGTTTGAACGTCTCCAATTAACTGACTTGGCAAAAATAAACCACTTCTTCTATGGGGAATTTAGACTACAGCCACAAAGGTTTGGCAAGATGATGTTAACTATTAAATCACTCGGGCCTGTAGAGAGGCAACTGCAGTAGAACAAAAATTCATTTGTAAATAATTATTCTGCATAATTACACAGTTAAGTACACAAACGGCCAGTTTCCTGTACATGGATTAAGCCTAGTTCTGTTTTCCTTTCAGTGGTAAATCTCTGTTAAATGCTATATAGTTCAGAACTAGGATTAAGTCCTGTCTGGGAAACTGGCCCAAAGTCATTCAGAGTGGTCATAGTCAGAATATTTCACACTAATAGTGAATGGAACCAGATATCTAGAAAGAGTTTAATGCCTGCAAAACAAAGTCAATTAAAATCCGTTACTCCATTATAAAGGCTTTATGTGAAATGAAAATTGTTTCACCATGGACTTGGGAAGGTTTTAACATAAAATGCATTTTTATGGTGTGGCAGAGGGGTACATGAGGCAAAAGAGTCACTGTTCTTTCAGATTTGCCAGTATCTTACCATCTCCAGAATTACACAGAATTCATCCCAAAGCTGTTGGACAGGGCTGAGGTCTGGGCTCTGTGTGGGCCAGTCAAGTTCTTCCACATTGAACATATCCAGCGACGTCTTTATGTTGCTCGCTTTATGCACTGGGGCACATTCATGCTGGAATATTAAAGGCTTTTACCCAAACTGGGTCCACAAAGTTGGAAGCATGGCTGAGCTGCTAATGCATTGAAATTGCTCTTCACTGGAAGCAAGGGGCCACGATTCAGTAATTTAGAGGTGTGTCACAATACTTTCGTCCATATAGACTAGTTCTTCTTAATGTCTCAGTCTCAATGCCTTACAGCTGGCGATACAGTGAACTATTTGTGTGGATGACAGTTAAATTGAGAACATATCTAATGCGCTATGTAGGGAACACAGTGACAATTGAAACAGAACCAATGCAGCACTCATTCACTCCAAACTTGTGGCCACAAAAGAAAAACCACAAAACCGCAACACGGAAGAGCTTAGAGAGCAAAACGCCCAGACGATTAAATGAAGATAAAGGCGATGTGAAGGTAAAGCACAGCAGACAGGTCAGAAGAAGTTCTGAAAGGCAGACAAGTCTGCAGCTGTGCACTCTTCAGTCTGTCAGCATTTACAGCACTTACTTTAACATGCCACCAAAAGAGACTAGCATATGATTTAATATGTTGTGCAAAAAACAGGCGTCTGTGCAAACAATAAAAGATACTGGACGTTAGAAGCGATCGAAATCTTCAAATATAGAAGTTGTAGCCAACACACAAATCAAAACTTACCTCTTCTATCAAACTAATGTGGAGTGGGGGACCCAGGCGCCATAACACCGGAAACCTTCAGCCGGCATGCGATTCAATTATTAGCCACTAGAGGACGCTTGAAACATTTACAATGGGTACATCCCAAAAACATCCCTGCTCCCTCTATAGTGCACTACACAAGTTCACGGCTTTCACAAACTCAGAACGGCACTAAATATGCAACTAGCCTAAGCAATTATTCCAAACATGTCACTTAGATGTTTAATGTATTATTTGGATGCGAAATCTGTAATTTCACACCATATAAAGTGAACTACTTAGGGAGTAGGTAGCCATTTGAGATACACCCAATACCTCAAAAGAATACGATGGTGAAAAAAAGGCAAAAGATCAGTTACAGGAAAATAACTAGCATTAACATGTATTCAGCAGAGTGCATGTACTTATTTTTGCATAGAAAATGATATACACCATCCTTACCATATCTTTTAACTGTAAAATAACATCAACCCTTCTCCCTATTAAGTGCACTAGACAAGACTGTACCAGAATGGTATTTACAAACACAAAATCACCAATTATGGATATAACTGGTCTATGGATAAATACCAATTACATCTCAGATATTTAATGCTCACTTTGAATGCTAAGGCTGGCATTTTACAACATATGAAATGCACTATATAGGGAGCAGGGGGCTATTTGAGATGCAGCCAATGACGCAAATGCGAATTAAAGGGTGGAAAAAAAGGCAAAACATCAGTTACAGTACTCTAGTTCTTATTTTATTTACACATTTACACAGAAACCGCAGATGGAAGGTTGTCCGTGATGACAGACGATGAGAAATAATAATTTAAAAAAGTTTGCAATGAAGTCAAGTTCAGTCTGGTCCAGTTGAAAGGAAGGAGTAGCAGAAACATAATTTATAGAACATCCTCCTTAACCACATGTACTCAATTTGCCAAGGAACTTAATGTGTTGACTGATCGATTATGTTGGGAGGAAAGGGAGTATTGTGGGGTTCTGTTTGTGAACTATTCCTTTAAGGAAGTTTTCAACAGGATAAACAGAGCAACTTTGTTTCAGTGAGCCAGAAAGACATCTTGGCCAAGACACAAATCCTGTTTTTTACTGCACTGAAGTGAATAACGTGGGTTTGTACAAAACTCCAGTTCCCGTAACTGCTGGACTCAGCATGAAAAATAGTTAAATAGTGTAGTGCAACTGCCAAAATCTACTTGATTTGACGTGTATCCCTATTTAAAGGTTTGGTTCCGTTTACTGGAATATTACTGAGAAATTTCGCTTTGTGTGCATGTGTGGAGGCTAGAAGAGCAAAGAAAAAAAAAAAAAAACAGCAAAAAAGATTGCATTTTGTGCTGATTAGTCCAAGACTGTCCTTGCTTGTATGAGCAGTAATGACAGAACAGGAAAAGTGTGATTCATTTGCTTCTTTTTTTCCAGAGAATGTAAATGCAATCATTAAATACGTTAAGATACAAGCGAGAGGACGTCTCCATCCTAAATGTGCAAATTCTTGTGTTATGCAAGTCACTCATTGAACCCAGGCCCACACTAACGAGCGTTCAACTTCATTAAATCTACTAATTACCTTTTGAGGAAAATCACGTTGAAAGTGTCAGATCCGACAACCCCAAATAGAATCACCTCTTAAATACCTACAGATCGTGCCTGATCGTGAACACACACAAGCACAAAAGGAGGAAAATAGATGCGTATTTGTGGAGGGACGATGAGCTTCTTGTACGTCACAAAGCATCTGCTTTCGACCCTCGAAAGCAAGTTTTCCTTCTACGGTAAACGCACTTGTAGCTCTGGCATCCGTCAACACAACAGCGTGGGTGTGAACGTGTGTGGGAGAGTGAGAGGGTGTGAGTTTATTTCTGGTTTTTGAGCAGCTCGTCAATCTGAGTCTTGTACATGTTTTTGACATCCTCCAGGTCGAGCCTGAGCTCCTCGGCCTCCTCCGCTTTCTCTCCGTACATCTGCAGGATGGTGTTGTGTCTCTGCTCCAGGTCCTGAGGACAAACAGACACACAAACATTCTATTTAGGGGAGTCAAGCAATTAAAAAAATAATCTAATTAATTACAAGCTCTCTGATGATTGCACATATTTTTGCTGTAAAAGCATTTAAACATTTGAATGAATTTTGGCATTTGAGTGAATGAATTACAGACTTGCAACATCTCTTATTTAATAGCTGTTTCATATGCAGTAACTTCACCACCTAATATTATAGTTCTGGCGTCCAGCATACAAGCCATCTCAAAATAAACTCAGCAACAGAGACCATTTAGTCAGGCAGACATGCTCAGTTTGGGTGCTGGCTCAGACCACCAGATTCACTCCTAAACGCTTTGCAGTAATATTTTAGATGTGATCTACTCCAATTTTAGAAAAATTCCATATTGCATTACTTGCAGAGAACGACACTCCTATCAACCATCTGTCCTTCTTTAACTTTCCACTCACTTGTCAGAATCCTTCATTCTACAGAGCACCTGTGGCCAGAACCGGACCGGTTCGTGGTACGATTTATCAGCATTAATTTTTTACGACTTATTTTTTCTGCGATTAATTGATCTAAATTAACTAATTCTATTACTACAATAATGAAGACCAATGGTAAGATTCAATTGTTAATTTTAAATAATTGTTATATATTCAGCAAAACAGGGTTGAACAATGCATATACTATATTAGATTGTATACATTATATATTTATATATAATGTATACAATATATATAGTATATGCATAATGTATATTATATTTATTACATGTATATTATTTCCCAAATATCACAAAACCATGGTATTAAATGGTGTGTTAAGGAACTTTTTCAAAAAAAATTAAAGGTAACAAATTCTGTACAGGGAGCAAAGAACCTTAAATTTGGTTATTTCAGAAAAATTACCAGCAATTATGCATTAACACCTGTTCACCACAGAGAGTATATATCCATTTTTGCATAGAACATGGACAAAATGTCATTTGACTATGGGTGCCCTAACTTTTGCAAATGATCGTATATCTTAACCATATTTTAACTGTACAACAAAATCAATTAACCCTAAACTAACTGTCACAAGTAGGCTGCATGTGTGGCTTGATCACTGTGCAGCCTATAATGAGCAGCAAATGTTGACTACTTTACTTCCCAACTTAGATGGACACACAAAAAAGTCCTTCTAATAAAGATCAAAAGGACTGAATTAACTCACTTTGAGTTGCACTCTGAGTCTTGGAATCTCCTTTACTTTGGTCTCCATTTCATCGTTCTCATTGGTTAGTCGGACCAGTTCTTCTGCCATGACTGAGCGGCTCCTTTCTAGATTCGAGATTTCCAGCTACACAATAGCCACAGATGGAAAAAAAAAAAAAAAGAGAGAATTAGTATTGCCTTCTCACCTCAGGATTGTCATATAAAACATTTAATTTGCATTAAATAACAGCCCATTTCCACAAATGACCCAAAAGTAACTGAGGTCTACAGAACAGGTGCATCTCACAAAGCTCTGTTTAGCTGCAGAAGTTAATTAAGGACTGCTCTTATAGGAACAGCTGCCTTTATGAGGCAATTGTGTATTTTGGCTTTGGTATTCAGGCTAAATTAGAAGTTTTGTGAAATAAATCAACTTTAACAGCTTACATGCCTCATTTGTCTTGGGAGCTGGACATGGGACTAGACATGGTTTCTAAAGGGAAAGTTATTGACAGTGAACTTTATGTTACCTGAAGCTGTGCAATCTCCCCCTCCCGCAATTTGAGCTGTGACTGCAGGTTCTCAATGATGCTGGAACCTCCGCTCAGACGTGCTGCCTCATATAGACTGCTCCCGCTCAGAGACATGGTCATTGTGCCGAAAGAGTGGTCCAGAGATTCCTCCTGCAACCACAATGGCATGAAAATAGATTCAAGATGCTGATTTTTAACGTACACAGTTACACACATTCAACATGCAATGAAATGTAACCCTGAATTGCTTGAGAAAATAGAATAAAAAAATTGAATGAAAACTAAAAACTAATGGATTTCTAAATGCTATTAAACCACATCTAGTTTTCATGGAGGTGTTTTAGGAGTCAGTATGACTTACTGTAAGCCACAAAAACGAAACTCAGGCTTTAGACATCTAGGTCTGTTTTCACAAACTGCCTCAGGCACAGGAGAGCTGATCTAGAATCAGGTTTAATGACAATCTGGTTCAAGATCTTCACCAGCCCCGTAATTTTATAAAACGGCTGTCTGTAATGATGTTCTACTCATGTCTCACATTATGTCTTAAACTGCACTGACAAGTGCACTGGCTCTAACAATAAGTTAAGTGTGGTATGAGCAGGTTGAAAGAAAAGCATACACAGAAGAGTATTAAGTTTTAGGGTCCCAGACAGGATTAAGCCTAGCCTACCCTTTTCTTTTCAATGGGAAATCTCCATACACAGCTCTTCATAATCCAGGACTAGGCTTAATCCCTGTCTGGGAAACCGACCCTTAGTGTTTGTTAACCACACATGTCTTAGCTAGTCTTAGCATTGGTTTCATAGATTAATTAAGATTAATAATTAATTAAGATTAAAAAAGAATGAATGTCATGTAGTTTAGAACATAAGCAGCATAGATTCATGTGAGAAGCGCAACAAATGGCAAATGGCAGTCATACAGCAAAACAACCATTTTGGAGCTGCACGCAAATTAGATCTTCGAACTTTCAAGATGCTCTCTTGCAGAGGGAAGGGGTTCCGGAGTGTGCCGAGCAAAAGAGCAGCAAGTGGTGAGCATGTGCTAATGCAGACAACAGTGAAGGAAGGTAAAATGTCTTTATTATTATGTAAGTCCTACTTTGTATGAGGAACTTCAACTTCATGGTATTAAAGACTATGTGACTGACCTGAAACAGCATAGAGGTGTGCAGACCTCCATGATCAGCCCCACTAACAGAGCTGGAGCGAGAGAGGGACGGCGTGGAGGACGCAGGAGCCTCACTCATGGATACACTCGGAGTCTTCCGTTCCTAATGCAAACATGAAAATGCACACAAAACAGGTTAAACTGGCTGAAACTGGCTTGTCTTATAAACACCATACCCACATAATGTTCTCAACCATGTGGAATATGTTTCAGTATATTCTGGTACAGCTACATTACTAGTGTTCCTTTTGAGCTGTTGAGGTTGACAAAGATCTATTGTCTAGACTGATAAAAAGCATCATGCAGCCCTAATACAAATCTAATTCTATTATAGATTACAGAGTATATGAGGCTGATTGAAACCTAGTCAAGTCTCAAAGACTACAAGGCTCCAAAATGATCCTGATAGCTCCAACCTTTTCCTTCAGTGCCTCCTGAGCAAGGTAGCACTTCTTCTTCTCTTGCTCCACCTTCATCTTCTCCATCTCAAGTTGATTTGTGAGTAGAAGCTAAAACATAGTAAGAAGTGGAAACATTGTGTGTGATTACATTGTGTGTAAGAGATGAACGTGTACGAAGCAAAACGGGTGCTTAACAATACCTTCTCCTTTCTGGCCTCCTCCAGGGACCGTGCATATTCCCCTTTCAGATTCTCCAGTTCAACATGTTCCCTAAAACAGTAACACAACACAAATATCTTTCAGAAGCAAACCCACAGCAAAATTATTAGATGTTTTTCTGCAAATTGGAAATGACTGGAGTGGAAATGTTTTGCTAAATTCCTTCAAACTGCCTTTTGATTAAAAATGCATCATCTCATGCACTGTTCTCATATACTTTCTATAATTAAAAAAGTTTTTCCATATTTACTTATTTCACATATGCTGCAACTCAGCAAGCAACAGCAAGTTTACATATATAAGCACTATTCACCTCCCCCAAAAAAACATTTCTAATGTAAACTGCACATCATATTAGATATTGACATTATCAAAATAGCTGTCAATATTCTTAACAATTTACAAACTATTTTTATTTCCATTGCCTACATCGACAAACTTTTTGAACCATTAAAATGTTTTGCACAGAGAATCCTTTGGTAGCTAGTGATGATGTACATCTAGGAAGCACAAAAAATGCCTAACTGCATCATTACACATCACTTCAGCCAGAGTATATTTCTTCAGATATTTTCAATCAAATAACAATGTATATTAGTTTTTATGCTCTATATTCCACTGTAGAAAATAATTAAAAAAAGATGCAAAGTTACATGCAGGAGTGAAAAATTATGATACCTGTGTTTTTAAACATACAAGAATTATAGTAAAAAAAATAGAAACAAAGTATATATCTCCTTATTTCCAAACCAAAATCCTTTTTTAAGCATAATTTTAAAGGAAATGACAAAATATTAAAATAAAAGAAATGATGCAGGGTTTACAGAACTTGAATTCAAAGAAAACAAATCTCTTGTTCACTCAAACAAAATGGCAATGACCTTTGATGAACTTCTAGTAGTGTTTCACCATCCAACTGGTTTCATTGTGAGAGGAGAGTGTTGACTACAGGCACTTGATTGAATAGTTGTCACACTCAGAGATGCTGATTTTAAAATAAATTCCAGTGGTCTCTTTTTTTTCTCTGGAGTTGTACAATAACTCAAACTACTTTCTTATTCGTGCTTAGACAAGCAAGTCGAACAAGAATACTTAACTCAAGCAGATTCTTACATTTACATATCCGACGCTTTTATCCAAAGCGTCTTCCATTCCCTAACTACAGGTAGCAGTCTCCCTGGAGCAACTTGGGGTTAAAGATCTTGCTCGGGAACCCATGACCTCTTGGTCCAGAGGCAAGTATCCTACCCACTAGACCACATCCACAATACATCGAGTATGTTCATTCTATCTTTTAATATTGCTGTTGTTTTTGTACTGTTGTGCTTGAGAGACACCATCTACCGGAATCAAATTCCTTGTAAGTATTCGCTCACATACTTGTCCAATAAACACGATTCTGATTCTGATGTTTACAGACACACGGAATAGAACTGCTTCTACAGTGACACTGTGCTTTTAAAACGGGATAAAAATAAACATGGGCAAAACAACAGAGGGTTAAGCAGATGTGGATGCAGTAGAAACAGCCTTCATTTAAGCCTTCCTTTCACATAGAAATACACCTTACTGTGCAAGTCTTGAACCACCCATCAATTCATTATATTTTGAGTCACC
>JBBJLR010000139.1:14178867-14190382 GCA_037577145.1 Brachypetersius gabonensis | reverse complement strand
ACCCACCCACCCACACCCACACCCACACCCACACATATATACACAGTACATATATACATACATACACATACATACATACATATATACGCACGCACGCACGCACGCGTGTGTGTATATATACACATACATACATATACATATATATATATACACACACACGCAAACCTCGCGTTCAGTCTGAAAGCAGCTTGATTCAACGCGCGCGCGAGGTCACGTGACATCATTGCTGTCACTCAGGTCCTACACGCAACATAAAAATAAATCCACGCAAGTTTTGTAATTTAAGTAGATGCACGCAAGTTGCACAAATTAAAAAACACATAGGCCCCATTGGATGGGGGCTCAAAAATTTACTAGCTCGTCAGATGACGTTTACACTTTTTATTGGCTTTAATTTGGCCTAATTTCATTTACTACCTTTTACTACCTTTTACAACCCTGGAACCTTTCAAAATGTTTCTTTCATTTAAATTACTTGATAACTTTATTGCATAGTCTTTGGGGTCAATTTAGGAGCTGATGTTGCTCTTGTATAGTTATGTATGTTATAAATAAATTTAGAATCTTGAAATCACATTCTTTCTCAGTCAATACAAAGTCGGAGAATAGAAAGCCAGTGTGTGACTGCATGTGTGTTATGTGCATGTTTTTACTTGTAAGAGTTGTCCAGGGCAGCCTGCAGGCTGCGGTTTTTCTCCTGTAGCTCCTCAAGCTCAGTCTGCTGTCTGCTCAGATCTTTCTCCTGCTTCTCCACCACAGAGTTCAACTTCTTAATGTTCTCTCTGTGCTGCTTCTCCAATTCTTCCTTTCCATCCAGAACCTGCACTCACACACACATACACACACAATTCAGTTTTTACACACTGCAACAGTAAGAGAGAGCAAACATCGCAGTGAAGACATTCACAAAATATTTATTCAGCTATTCTCAGAAATAAATTCCTGTTCCTGGAATTACAAAAGGTCAGAAATGTCTAGCTTAGGTAGGCCGAAAACAGTTTGACAGGGTCTTAAATGACAATGACATTATTGGTACAGTAAAGCTCTACTGGCGCTGAACTGGATTTGCAAGGAGAGGTTGTGTAATGTCACTGGCAGGATTTAAAGCATAATGTATCTGTGTCATTTCCCCAAATTCTCATAGGTCATAGCTAGGTATGTAACAATGCATTGAAATATTGTAATAGCGCAATACAACCATATGACAATAAGCAGTCTATTAACTCACATTTGAGATTTTTTTCTCCCCACATATACCCCAACGCCTTCCAGTTCTAGTTTCAACTGTGGCTGCCATAATTTTCTTCACTCAAATTTCATTTTAAATATTAAATTTCATTTTAAATATAAAATTTTAAAAATTAAAGTAGGGCTGCAAAATACGTTTTTTGTTTAATGTTATCGCAATATTAGTCTCTGCATACTTGATATCGTAGAAGGTGAGTTACTGGGTGTTTTGATGAACTCATGTTATCTAATCCTCAACTCAAGGTATTCGTGTTATCCAATACTTAACTCAAACTACTTTGGCCAGTCTTCAATCATTAAAAACATTGGTCCTCCAAAGTGTTCCTTAAGGGACCACATTGTTCATTTGCCTTCTATTTAATTTTTCCATGACATTCATGTGGGTTGGTGTCCCACAAATAGAATTCGTAATTATTATATATACCAGTTCTTAAATATAAACCATTTCCCTCCTATGTTTATCCCTTAGAATGCTATGTTACCAAAAATATTTCAATCACAATGTATTGCAGTATAATGCTCATATTTTGTCCATATCATGCAGCCCTAATTGTAAGAAAATTGAAACGTTCTCAGTGTTCAATAAATTCGGAGCATACAGAACTGAGAGTAAATGATCAGGTTTTTAACCCATTAACATCCTATTCTGTAATTAGAATAGGTTTGTGAGCCCTTTAGATTTTTGTATTTCAAATTAAATAAACATTAACAGCATAAAATGGACTATGCTGTGCATTACTCTCTCTTCCTTATACCTGCTGCAACTGTTTGAGCTCTTCATCCTGCTCTTTAAGTTTTTTGGACTGTTTGGTGATCTTCAGTTCGCCATCCTTCTCCTTCACCCTCAGTTTCTTGATGATGTTTGAGTGCTGGAGCTGCTGCTTAGACAGTTTCTCACCTGATTGAAACATAAACACCCGTTAGACAAAAAGCACCCCCCCCACAACACACACACACACAGGCTTATCACAAAAAATGCATCTTTTGGCAAATAACTTATTATAGACCAACAAGTCTTTAAGTGCTGATAAAAGCATGATACACAGCTGTTATGTTGATTGGGCTGGAGCAGTCATAAAACTATATCAGTGTAAATGGCTCCACAACAACATACCCGATAGCTTATCAAACTAGGACAGACATCATCAATCAGTAGGTCATCACACAGTGTAACACAAACACTGGTGAGTTAAACTGTGCCGCCAATCAATTGTCTAATGTACTTAATTACCATTTAAAGTAGAACAAAAACGTTGAGTCCAACCTAGAGTTAAATTAAAAATTCATAGATGAGATGATACATGAATTCAATGTAAATGTCCTTTATTCTTATGGATTTTCTTAAAGCACAAATCACAATTTGTGATGGTCTCTAAAAGCACTCCAGGAAGTTGAGAGCCATTATCCAACTCAGGACTTTAATCTGATGAAATTAGGAAAGCAGAGAGCCTTATTTGGTACTTGCCTTCCTCTAGAAGGCCTCTGATCTGTTCCTCCTTCTCTTTAATCAGCTCGAGGGTTTCATTTGAGTTGAATCTCGTAGACAGCTCTTCTCTAAGGCCCTTGATTTCCTGAATTAATAATAATAATAATAATTACACAAAACAGACAGTGGACAATGTTTACCCTGAGCCAAAAAGCCAAAAATTAGGTTAAAGGACAGTCTAGAACCACACACCCCGGTAATAGGATGTAAGACATGCACTGTTACATATTATTTCCATCTTATAAAGCAAAGTTTTATTTTACATTTTTAACAACATTCCAAGACGTAACAAAAATAAATATCTACAGGTAAAGACCTATGGAGTGTCAAAACATTTGACTGGTGCTTTTTACTAGCTGCTATTACTTACTAGTTACATCAGCCTCATATATCTATTATAAAGAAGAAAACATTAAACTCATTACATTAAAGGTGAGGGGATAATGTGTAAAACTTATTTTGCACCAGACTATCATATTTTTTTATTTTTTTAAGAACTGGACATGTCCTACCTTCTTGGCGATGTCCCGCTCCTTGCAGGCGAGCTGAGCTTTCCTCTCGGCATCAGCAATGCGCTGTGTGAACTCATCTTTCAGAGACTGAACACTGGAGCTTTCCTCTTTCAGACCTATTAGCTCACTACAGGGCACAATTAGACATTATACATTATACTCAGTGGCTCATAACCACTTCCATAACAACTGTGCAATAATACGTACCTGTGTAATAATATAAATATGTTCTAATAATATTAATTCTGGAAGGTTTACACTCAGTTACACTATACTGTTAGATTGCTGTATTGTTAATTTGCTGTATTGTCTTGGATTTACATCCCATTCACACTACTGTTACATTGCTATATTGTCCATTTATTGCATCATTTCCATCTTTCCTTGCACTTTGTTCAATCCTGCTAACTGCCTCCTGTCCAATAATAATTATACTTCTGGAGAAACTCGTCACTCTGGATGGATACAACCCCTTCACACTATACTCTTACATTACATTACTTTACATTGTTGAGGAACTAAATGATTTGTTCATTGTTTGCCTGTCATAACTCGCTGAAAATAGGTGATTAGCTGTACTACAATATTGTAGATCTTTTACTGCTAAACTAAAACTGCAAACGTGTCCTGGCTGGTCAAGCACATTTGAGATAAGGGAAATAAAATATCATCTAATAAGAACATTCACATGGACTTATTTTTTAAAGCCACTTTGCCCAACTCTACTCAAAGATACCACCCTAACTCCAAACTGAACCCGAACAGCTATGCAAAAATAGTGAAGTCTGAAGTCAGCTCAAACACAATGAATATCCAAAGAGCTGCAAATCATTTATGTGAAGACATGAGCCATAACTACGGCTGGCCTCAACATAATTTTATAGACTTTATTTGTTTTGAATACTTTCTCGATTAAAATATTCCTTTTCATGTTGTAACAAAGTTACATTTAATCCTGCAATCAGAAGGTTGTGGGTTTGCATCCCAACTGCTAGTGGCACCACTGAGGTACCGTCCCACATATTGTTCCCTGGGCACCCCTGGTTGGCAGCAACCCCTTGCTTCACTTGGTGTACGGGTTAAAGGCAGAGAAAGAATTTCTCATTGTTTGTGCTGTGCTGTGTTGACGTATGACTATAAGGGTCAATAAATAAATAAAAAAATAAACATGACTGTGTATGGTCATCGTGTACTATGTTCATATATTATAATTATACCATGGTATATACTACAGCTGTACATAGCTAGTCTGCTTTCTCAATTGCTTTCCCATTCTTAGCTCTAAGGGGCTAAACTTAGCACATTGCACTTGAACGTTGTTCGGCAGCCATGTGTTTATAGTTTTCTTTATTTTTGTTTGGTTTTAAATATCCTTCCCTGAAACAGAAGGCTTAAATGTGGCTGCAGCTGATCTCCTGGGTATGACATTATAGTCACAGTAACTGAGTCTGCCTTACTCACTCTTTGAGGTTGTCACACTCCTCCTCTAGACTGGCCTTGTCTTTGCTGACAGTTAGCAGCTGCGCTTCTCTTCTCTCCAGCTTGCTTGTGAGCTCATCAATAACCTGAAAAAAAGCAAGCCAGCCACAAAGACATCAAGACATGTTAGCAGTTTCATCTCTGAACGACATAAAAGACAACTTTCAAAGATTGGAGGGAATGGCAAAAATTGAATGAGAAACATGATATTACTGGTTAATATTTTTATAAATGATTTTTATTGCTGTGGATGGTGGTCATAAAAACTCAAAGCAAGCACAAGTCATTACATTTCAAAGATGACTGAAGACTACAGAAATGCTGGCTGGTATGATAAAAGAACACTCATATTGGCTAGCACTGCACTGACTATATAGTAATGTGTTTCACTCAAATTCCATTTCGTCTAGGCTTAGATTAGGCTTAATGTGGCTCTGGGAAACCGGTCCATGGAGACTAGACTAAAGTCTAACCTTTTGTAGTTCCAGGAGCTGGCAGGTAGAGGCTCCTTTTTGCTCCTCAGTTATGGGTGACGATAATGCTTCATCAGGCTCAGTCCTTAAGCTGGAGAGGGTGAGACTTGAGTCAGCATTCTGCTCTGCTTCCTGCAGATCTTCTGGCTGGTCACAGTTAACTGGTGTAGCGCTACGGCCACTTTCCTCCATCTCGTTCTCCTCCAGTGTTTGGTCCTTCACAGAGTCTGCTAGCTCCATCTCTTCCTCTTCCTGAGTGGTGGGTGGTGCAGGGAGGGCTAGGGAAGCAGGAGCGGGGCCAGCAGTAACAGATGCCAGGGTGTGGTTCCCGGGAATTTCATCATCCGAGTTGACTTCACTGACACTGCGGCTGTCCAGCGACTGGACGCTAAAGGAGTCAATGCGCTCAAATGCATCCGAGGAGGAACCACAGCTTTCCGTCAGCTTAGGATAGTCATCCAGACGGGGAAAATCTCCACAGGCGGAGGCCGAAAGAAGCTGGAAGGATCCTTGCATCAAGTGCAACCCTGCTTTCACTTCTGCAGAGTCCTGCTTGGAGCTAGCGGAGCTCTCGCTAATCACACTTTCATGGTCCAACACCTCAATGTCACTAGTGGTGGAGGTACCAGAAGAGAAGGCGCTAACAGGAGGGGAGGGGGTGTCAGTTTGCCTGTCCTCCACTTTAGGTTCTTTGGAATCCAACACAATTTCTTTCGGTGGGATCGGCAGAGTTTTGACCGGACTTTTGGGTTCTGGTGCACCAGGGCCATCTACATTATTCACAGATCCAGGTCCAGCCGCTACGGGCAAAGGTGCATCCACTTGTGTGACTTCAAGAGTTAGCTTGGAATCCTCAGACTCTGCTTTCCTCTCACTGCTCTCTGGTTCAGTTATTTGCTCTTGTGCAGTCAGTGGAGCAGGAGGAACAGGCTCAGGCTGCTGAACACCAGCTGGAGCCGTTTGCTGAGTTACACTAGCTGGATGGTCCACTTGTTCCTGAGGCCTGACCTCTGCTGACATGTTCTCTTCTGGTCCCATGCTGCCAAGCCTCTCTGAATCTGGATGAGAAAGCTTGGAAGACTCCACATCATCCTTGCCAGAGGGTGTTGTGTCTTTGTCAGCTTTCTCTTGTACTCTGTGGTAGGATTTGGTTGGAGCCACAGACACCACCGATGTCTTTTTGACAGTCTGGAGGTCTCCTGAAGTCAGGAAGGCACTAAAGAAACTCTCAGATTCATCGACCACTGTGCGAGTGACGGGTTTGGTGATGGCCTCTGATGAAGGAGGAAGAGTGTTTGGGCATTCCTCCGTGGGAGAGATCCATTGATTCATGCCCCATCCTGTGGGTACAGGCTTGCTCACTGTATCTGGGAATACGGAAGACCAGACACAAACATTAGCAGAAATTCAAACATGCATAGTGTACTACAGTCACCATGAGAGGTCTCATGTAAAACCCAAAGAAAGTTAAAGAAGTCTCACACTAAACTGCCACATCTTGACATGTTGGGCAAAAAACATTTACATCCAATAATTTTCATCTAACCATTGTATGGTGTTCATATCTTTGATATCCCCTCTCCATTTTTGGGTTTTCAAATCAACACTATCACACAATTATGTTAAAACAATCAACAGATGTTTACTTCTCAATTACATGCCATATGAACAGCATATATAGTTATTATTTGCAATTTACCTTTGTTAGATCACATTTATAAATTAATATGCTACTCATTTTTCTTTTGATAAGGTTAAATAATAGGCTTTTTTTTAAGTATTTTTTTATATCAAAGCTTTTTTGATAGAAAAATACTTTCTCAGTTTCATTTTATCCATTTCCTGTTCACATCTCTTACTATGAGGTTTCAAGTTTCCTAGACCAAAAAGATCCTAAAAGAAGAAACAAACATCATGAATTCAGTTCCACCACTTTCTGCATAACTGAATGATTCAAATGTTTTTCACTCTTGTGTAAAAAAATTAACTACATTAATAAACTGAGTAGAGAACGGAGAGTGAACACCTGAGTAAACACACCACCCCAGGACATCAACCTACATGTTTTTCCTGCTTTAATACACCTCATTCAGCTCAGGGCGAACCTGATATTTACCCTATGATGACAGGAACACACAAATAACAGTGCTGTGTAAAACATTCACAATACCTTTGGCACACAAAAAGAAAAGTATCTTCCTAAACTGACCCATTTTCATTGTGAAAGAAACACAACAGCCCCCAACACAAAATATGTGGACCAGTGAATAACCACAACACACCACACTAACCATCAAACCAACTACTGTATATAACAATTTAAATGTCCTATTTGTCACCTTGCTATTATTATTTATGTATTTACAGAATGAGAATTAACTGGTTAACTTATTTATTTTCCTTTTATTACTGTTGTTTTGGTCTGATCATTAATCACCAATAACTCTGTTATAGCTATTCGTTCCATTTACTACAGTACTGTGCATAAGTCTTTAGCCGTTCATCATTTCTTTACATTTACTTTGAAGCACCTTGTTGGTGAAAAAATGATATTTAATGCCTATCAAGTTTTCTTATCTTTGGAATATTGAATAGATTAAATGAAATGAACAGGAACAAATATTTCACTGCTGCGAAGTGTTAAAGATTCAAGGTGCCTAGATAAAGGTGTTCAACCACTCAGCATTCAGCACCACCAGTATACAGATCACCACCTGATCATCTGGAATCATCTACACCTGTTTCTTTACTGGTTCAGGCCTTAAGTTAGATGGCTTTTTAGGTCTGAATGATCCATATGTAGGTCACCCTGTGGCTTTAAAAAAAACACAGATACAGGGACTGAGAATGGGTGATTTTACATTTTTTTCCTCAAAATTACATACAAATACAACAACATATGTTCTATTAAGGCAATATATGAAGAAACGGAGGGTGGCTTGAGACTTCTACACAGCATTGTATGTCAAGTTTTATTGTGATTTGGCAACACTGTTGGAGAGACAGCCAGTAAAGCTAAATGAATGAATACTGAAACATTACTATCTTGCCTTCGGTCCTTCTATGCTTTCACTAAACTGGACTCCTGTCCTTATATGCTTTCTGTTTACATTTCCTCCTGTACTATCTTTAAACTGGGCTCCTGTCCTCCCATGTTCTCCCTAAACTGGGCTCCACCTAACAACTAAACAGGTAAAGACCTCACTGAAACTCACCGTCTAAAGCGGGTATATGGGCATCTCCCCACTGGTCTTCTTCTTTAATGTCCAGAACTCGGTCGATGGATTTCTGAGCAGTTGTCAGAGCTTGTTTGGCAAAGCTGGACAGCTGGGAAGCGTTGAACCAACTCATATTTACTGTCTGTCGTCTACCACAGCTACGACATCCACCTCAGCCAGCTTACTGGAGAAACCTGGTCCTTCAGATCATGGTTCAGAGTCAGACATTTCGGACTCTGGTAAACAAACCAGCTCTCAGAGCTGTTAGCCAGTTAGCTAACCACCTAGCCACAAACCCAACAGCGCCCACAACTCACCAGTCCCATAGCCCTTACAAGCGCCGGTCATATAAATAAATCTAAAACAAAGTAAAACAACCTCCTGATATTGGTTTATTCTCGATATCCAGGTCTGTTTTAAGCCATCGGTTTGTTTTTAGCTAAATTTAGCCTCAGCCTCCTTTCCGACCTGACGGGCTGCTGCTTCCTGTCCACGTAGCACTGAGCCGTGAAGTCATGACCACAGACCCCGCCCATGTGCAAGTGTGAGCATGTGTGTGTTCTGTAATTATAAATAACTGTATATAGTACATACATTTTGTGACATATATATACATATATATTATAGATATTATATACATATTTGACCTTTAACTTTGTTAGATCACATTTGTAAATTAATATGCTACTCATTTTTCTTTTGATAAAAAAAGACAACACCATATAATTGTAAAATGTTTTTTGAAAGCAAAGCAATATAAGAAAAATACTTTTCACTCAGTTTCATTTCATCCATTTCCTGTTCACATCTCTTACTATGAAGTTTCAAGTTTCCTAGACCAAAAAGTTCCTAACAAATCTTGGGCTTGTGAATGTTCTAATTCTTTTGATACATTTTTTTTGTATTTATATTATGTATTTGTTTTGATATGCTTTTATGTATTTGTGATATGCGGGTGGCAGCATCTGCAATATTTTTGTTCAAACCTCTCGCTTTAAAGAATTACACAGGTCAACACATTTTTTTCTTGTAATATTCAGAATATTCAGAACACACTTTTCTAAACCAGTTTTTCATGCCGATTTCAGATTTTCAGTTTTTTTCAGTCACATCAATTTTTGAATTGTGAGTTGTGAGTAATTGTGAGTAATTTTAGATTTGCAGTAGACTTGCATGTGTTTTTTAGTAAACTGCAGCACCAATCAAGTAACTGTTTTAATGTTTTCAGTGTGAAGTCAGACAGGCTCACACTGTGGTATAGATGTAATGATGTCAGTCACCTACTGTTTATTCAAAAATACTTAGCATATGATTATTATATGCTAATTATACCAACTATCATGCAGTATATATCTAGCTTCATCACAAAAACTGTACGTGCTAGGGAATATTAAACACAGATCTGAAATCAGCATGAAAAATACAACAAACCCACATAAACGTATCTCTGATGATTTTGACCTGTTGACCTGTGTTACTATAAGCATTATTATTTTATTTTACACAAAAACTGCAATAAGAGAAGATCAGAGCCTAACAAAATACTACTGATATAGACCGGCTGTATATGTTTGGGGTTTTTTGATGGGGAGGGAGTTCGGAAAACTATTTTCATCCTTTTTTGAATAATTAAATTATTATCTCACTACATAAACACTCCTAGCTTTGGGACACATCGAGAGGATGTTCTCTGGTGGTCCAGCAGAGGGCGCCTCTGCACGCAGAGTGAATGAGATGGGCATAAAAAGGGCATTAATTCTAAATTATCTTATTTCAAATGTGGAGAAACAACATTATTCATTACACTGGGAGTGACCTACAAATTTATTGTGAAAAAATGACTTTACTTAGAACTTTACTTTACTCTAGAACTACTTAGAAAATTTGTATAAATGAAGGGTTTAATCCAGGAAGAGAAAGATCTCTTTGTTTATTCCTCTCATCCTTTCTCTCTCCCTATTTCTTGCTTTCTATTTATCCCTCACTCTTCACCCTCTTCCTTTCTTTTCATTTTTATTCCTACTTCATTCATTTTGTTCTTTCCCTTCTCTTTTTTCTCTTTATCCCTAGAACTTTCTTTCTTTGTCTTTTTTAACTTACCCCTTTCTTTCTTTTCTCCTGTCTTTTTTCCTGTCTAAATGAATACTACATATAATTTAACACATATAATCATCTTCTTTCGTTTACTATCAGCTGCACCCAATTAGTGGTCTCCACAATGGATCAATCGTCTCCATCTCCTCCTGTCTCTGCATCTTCCTCTCTATTCCCCACATCCATAAACCCCCTGCTAGGCCTTCCTCTTCTCCTCTACCCTGCAGCTCCATCCTAAGCACCCTTCTTTCAACACACCCAGAGTCTCATTCCTGAGAGTATTTAAACTCCTCCACCTTCAGCTCTATTCCCTGCATCCTCTCCATCCATCACCATTCACTATTCCGTCTTAGTCCTACTGACCTTCATTCCTCAACCTGCTCTGTACTCTCACTACAGATCACAATGTAATTTGCAAACATCCTACTCCACAGGGATTCCTGCCTGGTTCCCTCTGTCAACCTGTCCATCTCCACAGCAAACAAAAAAAGGGTCGGCGCTGATCTCCATCTTCAACATATCAGTCACTTCTACCACAGACCTCACTGCACCATCAGAGCAAACACTGCACTTGAAGTGCTCTCCCCACACATGAAACCGAATATAATATAATATAATATAATATAACACATAATAGAAGAGAAGAGAAGAAAAGAATCATGAGTAAGTGTGTCAGTGCTCTGAGTCCAAGTCTGTCAGTGTTGTGAGTTAAAATCTCTCAGAGTTGTGAGCTGAAGTCTGTCAGTGTTATGAGTTACACTCTGACAGTGTTGTATGTTAGCATCTGTCATTGTGAGTTTAAGGTATCAGTGTTGAGTTAAACTCTGCCAGTGTTGTGAGTTAAAGTGTGTTTGTATTGTGATTTAGAGTGTCTCTGTGTTGTGAGTTAGAACCTGTAAGTTTGGGGAGTTAGAGTTTCTCAGTGCTGTGAGTTAGAGTCTGTCAGTGTTGTGAGTTAGAGTCTGTCAGTGTTGTGAGTTAGAGTCTGTCAGTGTTGTGAGTTAG
>JBBJLR010000139.1:14162676-14178767 GCA_037577145.1 Brachypetersius gabonensis | reverse complement strand
GTTAGAGTCTGTCAGTGTTGTGAGTTAGAGTCTGTCAGTGTTGTGAGTTAGAGTCTGTCAGTGTTGTGAGTTAGAGTCTGTCGGTGCTGTGAGTTAGAGTCTGTCGGTGCTGTGAGTTAGAGTCTGTCAGTGTTGTGAGTTAGAGTCTGTCGGTGCTGTGAGTTAGATTCTGTCAGTGTTGAGTTAGAGTCTGTCAGTGTTGTGAGTTAGAGTCTGTCGGTGCTGTGAGTTAGTCTGTCAGTGCTGTGAGTTAGAGTCTGTCAGTGTTGTGAGTTAGAGTCTGTCAGTGTTGTGAGTTAGAGTCTTTCGGTGCTGTGAGTTAGTCTGTCAGTGCTGTGAGTTAACATCTGCCAGTGGGTGTTACAGTCTGTCAGTGTTGTGAGTTAAAGCGTGTCAGGATTGTAAGTTAGTGTGTCAGTGTTGTGTGCAAGAGTGTTAGTGTTGTAAGAGTCCTTCAGTGCTGTTATATATAGTGTGTATAGTGTGTCAGTGTTGAGTTAAACTCTGTCTTTACTCAGCGTTGTTTTGTTTATTTAATCTGTCAGAGTTGTGAGTTAACGTCTGTTAGTGTCGTGAGTTAGAGTCTGTGTATTGTGAGTTACAGTTTGTCAGTGTTGTTAGTCTGTCAGTACTGTGAGGTATAGTCTTTTAGTGTTGTAAGTTAGTGTGCCAGTGTTGTGATTAAAGGTGTGTCCTGTGTGTGGTGATGGTGTGATCTCACTCTCTTGTTTTGGAGGAAGTGAGGCGAGAGCGAGAGCGGCTCCAGAAGGAAAAAGAAAGAGAAGAAAGACGAAACAACACCGGACATTTTTAACTCGGATCGTTTGAACGGTCTTAGAAGACCAGTGATATTCGGAGAAAAACATCCAGACCCAGTTGCGGTTGAAACATTTACTGTTCTGTCAGAGCTGAGAAAAACCAAACAGTGACCTGGAGAGGAGTAGGAACTCAGCCTGAATACGAACACACACTCTCCTCTGCCTCTTGGACCAGGTACGAGTCCCGTTTTCATTTAAATCAGCATTAAACATAGACAAAAACTCATTTTAGTGACACAAGTGATGTCTAATACTGACACCCAGGCGAAAGCTACAGTAGCTGTTATGCTAACACCAGAATCCACTGCAAGCTAACTGTGCTAGCTGCGCTAGGCTAACAAACATGAGCTCCAAGTCGTTTAATTCTCGGATGTAGCTGTTTGGGAATAACACATTAAAGACTATTTGCGCTTATGCATTTATTCTTGTCGTTGTCTTGGATATTTTAGGGTTTTGCGGCAACAGAGTAATGTTTAAATGCATAAAATTAAATGGCTAAGCTAAGCTAACGTTAGCAGTGTCAAAGTCCGACCTTAGCCAGTGTTAGCTCGGAAACAATATTGACAACTGAAACAGAGACCATTAAAAATAGTCTCTGAAGAAATTATAATAAGATATTTTGATTTTAATATTTATCCGCTGGTGATAAATTGACGACCGAGGGAAAATGCTAGCGGGCTTACTTCTTTAACTTAACTATTTTTTAATGCTCTGATCACAAAATGCCTCAAATATTTCTTGTTTTATTTGTAAAGGTTTAATGTGTCTCCTTTAAAACATTTATGCCTCATTTTACAAAAAAAAGTGATATTTTACTGTTTCTAATTGTTACACCCTTAATAGTAGTTGTGAAACTCAAATACTTAACCTGCCAGGGCTTCCATGGGATATATATATATATATATATATATATATAAATGATATACATTACATGACACCAGATTAATCTGTCTAGGTTTGCATCTCATCTCCCTCAATCTGTGCTGTTAATTTTATCTGCATAGACCGTAACAGATGATGCCCCCTCCCCCTCGGTCAAAGTGTGGCAATCAAAAAAAAGCCTTTTTTTAAATATATATATATATATTTTTTTTTAGTAAGAAAAAAGTTTTCCTAGTTAGAAAAAGACTTGCACAATGCATTAATTGGCATATTGCCATTTTGTGTATGCATATAGAATAACAGACACCATAAACCAAGTAATGAATATGAGATGTGCTGGTTATATGACATTTAATTCTTGTTGGAGTTAAATTCAGTGTAGTTTAATTAAAAAAAGTAAAAGGGCTCTAGCCAGCTTTCAGATAGAGGACTCTTATTCATGCTTGTTGAAAAGGCTTTGCAGTTTGCACCATGTGATCAGACTTTTCCCATTGTCATGGGTTCCAGATTAAACGTAGAGAATTGCAGACATTGCAATGTGAGAAAGATAAACAGCGAATAAATACAGTTATTTCATATTTTTATAGAAGTTAACTCTATGTAAGGCTTATGTAATCAGTCATAAAACTCGATTGCACAGCATAACAGTAAGCACTTGTGACCACAGTGTCCACCCTTATGACAGTAGGATCTCTGACTGCTTCGTTACACAACTGTACGTATTTCTGCCCTAATGGAATGCAGCCTGCTGCCGAATCCTTAATTTATGGTCTTTGTGCTGATCTGGCCAATGTCAGCAGTTTCAGATACGAAGGTCAGACTCTTCCCTGCTGGAGATTTTTAGGAAATTCCCTTTGTTTCAGTGGAGGGAGCTTCAACCAGCTGTGGACAGTAAGGGCTTAATAATGTGCATATTTTCAGGGTTTGAGCAATATTTGATATTTTATTTAAAAGTTAACAGAATTTACAGAAATTCCACTGTGTTTGTGGTGACATACAGGGGGTTCTCGAATTACGCCACAAATCCGTTCCTTCAACAGTGATGCAACTCAAACTTTCAAAACACACCCCAACCTAAGTCACTTAACGATCCTAACACAGTTGTAAAATAATAAACACAGCGACGCCACAGGAAAAGGAAAAATCATGGTCACCCTGCGATCAGGAAGTTGTTGGTTCGATTCCTAAGACTGCTCAGCACCTGTAAGGTACCCTTGAGCAAGGTACCGTCCCCACACACTGCTCCCCGGGTGCTGTGTTCCTGGCTGCCTGCAGCTTCACTTGGTGAATAGGATAAATGCAGAGGAAGAATTTTCTGCTGTTCACACTGTGTGCTGTGTTCACGTATGACAGAATGGTCACTTTCACTTTCACTTCAAAAAGATTAATCTATTCCTGGTAAATAGCATTGTGTTCTGGAATGTTAAAGTTGATTCTATCACTATTAATGATTTATTGATGAAAGTTGTAGTTTATTAAATTTAAAATATATTTTGTCGTGTGTTTTCAGATGTAAAAAATCGACCTGGTCTCAGGTCGATATGACATGAGACCAAAAAAAACAAATCCCAAAGAGGTGTGAAAGTCTTAACATGTTTTACTGATTGCTTTGAACAGACAAAAAAGAGCCAACTATTAAATACAAAGAGCACAAGTTATTTTTATGCACTGAATTGAAGCAAATTGAACAGGCCTAATTACACCCTAAGTGTAATAAAACATCCAGTTGATTAGATTTCTTTAATTATAGATGAAAACAATACTGTCAAGGATT
The DNA here is from genome assembly GCA_037577145.1 of Brachypetersius gabonensis. NCBI lineage: Eukaryota > Metazoa > Chordata > Actinopteri > Characiformes > Alestidae > Brachypetersius > Brachypetersius gabonensis. The sequence continues at coordinate 14,175,293 of JBBJLR010000139.1, read as the reverse complement.
ATGTCACAATAATGCAAATTTCCCTCTTGTGGGATTAATAAAGGGATATTTTATCTTAGAAATCACAATGCCCAATTCCAGACAACCATATGCGCTCATTGTTTTTATATTTCTGAATTGCACTAAAATAACCAAATTGTGGTGAAATGTGAGATACCATCATGCATCGTCTGAGTTAACTGGTGCTTAGCGACTCTTGGCTGGTATGTTGGGGGTCAGTGTGGGGGGTAGTTTTTTGTGTGTGTGGTGGGTGAGTCTTACAGGTGAGAAACAGCAGCACTGCAGTTGTTTGATGTTCATACTAGTTTGAGGAGGCCTGTTTTTAAAGGTAGTTTCCACAATAGGCATTTGAGAGACATTACAGTAAATTACATTTATTTGGAAGATGTTTTTATCCAAAGAGACGTACAACTTGAAACGCTCACGTTTCAGGAGAAGTGCAAGACAATGTAAGCTTAATCAGAGGAGCAAGTGTGATTTGCATTGGACAGATCATCAGGAGAGGAGGTGCTCTCTTAACAGAAGTCTTTAGGAGGTTTTTGAAGATGGAGGGGAATTCTGCTGCTCTGGTTGCCTTTGGCAGCTCATTCTGTTTGGTCTGTACGGTTTAAAAACCTGATATGCTGTTTTTAGCACTTATTTTAACATGACAGTGTTTGTGGAAGGTGTGTGGCTCGCTGCTCACTCGAGAGGCGCTTAAAAACTGCAGTCTAAAGCAGCAAAGACAAAGAGACTCATTGCTGGCTGGTCTTCCTTGTTTTACATCTAAACTGGAATTTATGGATTTCGCTGTTACAGTCTGAAGATTTTTCTGGAAAGGCAGAAAACACATGTGCGTTCTTTATCTCTTCATGTGTTCAGGCCTCCCTTAGAGAATTGAGGGGCTTTCGATAAATATGCATGTAGACGGCTTTGGGTTTTATTCACTTTAAGTGACAATATGGAGGATGATGTTACCCGTGGTAATGATGATGCCCTTGATGATGTTACACATCAGAGCCTTTCTTTTACACACACAGGCAGCCATACAGGTGCTGGTTTTTGAGTTTTTTGCACTTGTGTGTAGGGCTTGTGTGTAGATAACAGCGGCACTGCAGTAGTTTGATATTCATGCTAATTTGAGGATGGAGTGCAGAGATGCTCGAGGAGCATTTCTGGTGAATCTGCATATTATTTTTAAAGGAAATGTAGGTCAGCCGAACGAAGAGTCTGTCTGAGGGAGATGTTCTAAGACTCTTAAGCTCTTGCAGGTCTTTTCTTATTACAAACTCCAAAGTATTATTTCAAGAAGTAGGGCATTAGTTGAGTAATCCTCCTGACGGACCTGAAAGAAAAGGATTTTAGTTCTTGGCTGCAGATTTTGTGCTTGGGTTCACTCAGAACTCTAATATGTTTGGGTCTGATTCTGCAGGATTTTGGATTCGTCCTCCTAAATGCAGACCAATTGTACAATCCACTCAGCACTGCAAATTCAGACTAAATGTGCCTCTCTGATTGATTGAATTTTCTGAAGTTGGTGTTACATAATATGAAAATGAATGAGTGAAGGACTTGGCTAATGGACCTGAGCTCACCCATATAGCCTGAAGAGGGCGTTTATTGAACTCCCACACACTGAACCAAACTACCAATCACCACTCAACCGTACACATCTTATTCTAAAAACGTATTTTGGCACAAAGATCATGGCATAATGGAAGCAAGAGTACTTTTAATGGTGGATAATTTTACCTTTGCAACGTTTTCACCTGACTACTAGGGGGCAGTTACTGTCAGGTATATTCTTTTAGTCAATCAAGACCTCAGACTAAGTTCTTGTTCTAGCTTTCCACTCCTGTGTCTACTCGCGTGCAACTAACAGCCTTGTGCGTGTGGAGCCTGCATGTCAAGAGTTCATTTTGAGTTGTTTTGATTCTCCTTGGGTCTGACATCTGCAGCCAGCCTGGAGCTGTTGTTCTTTATATTTTGCAGTCTTGCACCTCCAGGCTATGCTGGAAACCTATGTGTAGTCAGAACCAGGTGTTTAAAACACCTTGTAGGATGAATTTAAATTTGTTACCCTTTTTCTGGCCATTGAAAGTATGCATGGCTGTCTTTAGTGGGGAAACCAGGAGCAAAATAAATGAGCTTAAATTAAAGGCAGTTGAAATCATGGCCCTTTTCCACTGGCACAAGTAACCGTGCCATACAGTGAATGGTAAAACGACCTGTATTCGAGCAGAAAGCAGGTGAGCTGACAGCATCACTGTTTTCTGATTGGTTGAAATGTTATCAGAACATGGAAAGAGGCCTTTTGTTTTTGTTTACAAACTAACAAATTGGCAAAGTACAAACAGTGCTATCTGTTAAGGCTGAAGATCAATTTTAGTGGGAGTATTCTTTGATGCGAACAGCTTTAAAGCTTTGAGAAATGAGAAGTTGGAGCAAGACATCACTAACAAGTTAGCTGGGTTGGGTTTTAATAGACTAAAGAATGCTAAGAGAAAATGTTAAAAAAAAAGAATGCTAAAAAAAAAACTCAAACAAAACTATAAAAAAAAAAATAATAGACCACAATAACAAAACCAGCTCTGACAGAAGAACTTTCCGTTGGTTTGACTCCATGGACACACTTATGTAAAGACAACAGGCCGGAAACTGAAAAAAGAATTGAGTGAGAAATTCTGTTGCTGGGCTAATATACACTGAAAAACCAAAGCGTGCAGCACATTCAGTAACATCAAAGTACAGCAAAATATGTAAAGCAAAACAATAAATGATGGAAAATCCGGTTTCTGTACACGTATCTATGTCCCATGAACTACTGGTTCTTTGTAAGTTGTAGTGATCACAGTCGAGTCCCAACTGCCTCCAGTTTAAGCGGATAGTCATTTGCTTTATTCCCATTTGTTTTACTCATAGTTTCCTTGCTTAAGCTAGTGATCTATTCGCTTCTGTTTTTTTAATCCTTTGTCAGTCTTTAAAATATACCTCAGATTTCTTGTTGAAACTATTTTGTAGAGTCCCTTTCACAACAGCCCCATCCCATTTTAGGTGTGTGGTGGGTGACCGTCATATGCATATTCTTTAAAACAGGCATGCTTTGAAAATATCTGGAGAGCCAAGTTATGTTCCATAATCAGTAAATCAAACATCTTTCTTTAACATCCTGCCACAGAAGCAAGTTTAATAATATTTTATATTTAATTGATTAGCAGTCTTTAAATAATGTTCTTGGATAACCATTTTTAACTATTTTTTGTTTGTTTACTTGTGTCTATAAAATGTTATATTCCCACCTTTTTGTAATGTGTACAATTATAATTTTGGTAACCTCAGTGCATACAAAATTGTGCGCACCCCTTGCGGTCTCTCCCCAGGTTGGGAACCACTACTCTAGACGTTCCACACTGCTGCTAGAGATAGCAGTTAGTGCACTGGGGTCCTTTTTCATGCAGTCACACTGCTGAAGTCTTCCTGGAATGGGATCATGCCTTGTTGTGCAATATGTTTTGCTGTTTAATGCAGCTTGTTTGTCACTTTGCTGATGGCATTCCCCATATGGGACGTGTGTTGTGCCAAATATGTCAAATATGTCTGCAGCTTTGAGTGTTTCTCTTCGCTGCCAGAGGGAGTCTGTGCTTGTCAGTGTGTTGTCTGATATTGTTGGCATTGTAGGACACACTGTGCCCTCCATTTTCTCGTTCAGGTATTTAGGGGCAGCCTTCCTTCACCTCCTGACACTAGTCATGACACAACACTTTTTTTCTTCTCTGCCTGTGATACAAAAACATTGCCACACTAGTGATATTGAACCAAAATTCCTATTGTAAATCTTAGTCAGTTATTGACTTACTCTATTTGTCATTTAGGTCAGGGTTTAATATATTTTTATTGTATTTTTTCCAAAGCTGTCTCCCATATGTGTGCTTTACTGAACCAGTACTGGTTGTTCCTGTGTTAATGTTAAACTACATGTGGTCACTGTTGTTATATCATGACACACAGGTATTTCTGTGATTACCCTGCTTAGATTTATGACAGAGTTGGACCATATTTGCTCGAGTATTGCTGCTGTTTACACCCTCATGAACAATTTGTTCTGTAATTAGGTTCTATGATAGTAGCAGAACCCTTTTTGGGGCTAGGTTGTTAAAGTCTCCTGTATAATTAGTATTGTGGTAGTCTGTTTTTTTTTGGGTTTTTTTGGTTTTTTTTTAACCCTTTAGACTGACACTTCTACTGACATTTTTACTGAAAGGCTCATGTATCATTTAGCATTTGTTCGTAAAACCAAGAAAATGACAAAACTCACCCAAATTACATGTTAATGTTTTATAAAAAAGTAAAAAAAAATACAAAATAATAAAAATGATGTCCTACTCGAATAACTTTTGCTAAAGGCTGAAAACGGCCAAACTTCTTCCTACATAAAATATGACTTGCTTGGTCACCTGCCTACCAGCTATTGCACTCAGGATGGAATTTATGAAGATGAAGTCTTTTTTTCCATGCTGCGTTAAATTAACCCCTTTTTTGTTTCATGTTAAATTATGCAGCATACCATTTCTGCATCATTTGACTAATAACATTTCAAAGATTAGTCAAATAATAGATGCAAAAGTCATGGCGCATCTTATGTTAAGTTTTATTATTTTTCAATCCATTAAACTTGAATCTAAACTCTCTCCCTTTAGATGCCGTGGAAATTCATTTTCATTTAAAAAGTCACAAGCCATGTCATTTGATCAGGGGTCTTTTTTTTTTATTCCCTAAGCATTTCTGAGACACTGCAGTTCAACAGTTGAGAGTTTGATGTGATTGACAGAGTGATCGTGGGAGAGTGGGTCAGTTTACAGCAGTTACTTTTTGCCCCGCTGTCCTTATTTTAATAGGAAGTGGGACCATATGTTTGACTGAGAGTGAGCACGAGTGTGAGGGCATGCACATACTCGTGACTTTGGAGAGAGTAATGTAGAGGGAGAGAGAGGGAACACATGACCACTTTGAGATTTAGAGCAGGAGTGGCTCCTACACAATGGCTTTCTATGTAACTCTTGTCACTGCAGGGTCATAGTAGTAGGAACAGCAGTAGTTTAGTGCTGTAAGATATTTTCAGGCTGAAATATTCATCCAAACTCCAGCCAGTGGTTTCATAAATGGGGTCACAGCTGCTGTAGAACTTGACCGTCTACTAACAAAGAACATGGTAAGCATGCATGGTGTGGTTCTGCAATGCTGTCCTAAGGACTTGTGGCTGTTTTTATTTTTGTTTTGTTTAATATCAGACACTAGTCTGCCTATTAGAGATTGAGCCTCAAGCTAAGCAAGCAAGTTTCATTTGTGTTTATGGTGTTTATGTTCAGCGAACATGTTCGTTTGATGATCTACACCTGGTCAGGTAAAAGCAGCAGCTTCCAGACCAAGGTAAAGAGAGGATAGTCTATTTATTCAAGGCATATTTCTCCCACAAATGCATTCTTTATAAGTTACTATTGGAAGATTTACAGTTAAAAATAGTTTTTTTCAAAATGTTTAAATTATTCACATTAGACAGGGTAACTTAAAACAAAAGGAAATCAAGCTACTGACTCCTCACTCTATTACACATCTACACAGTATAGTGTATTTCATAGAGTATTATCTGCAGAGTTGTATTGGATTATTTAGACTAAGTTTTATATGTTCTTGTCTTTGTGTCTGCAGTCATGACTTAAGCCTCTTTTTCTAATACATAAAATTGTACATTTTTTTAAATCTTTAAATCAAATCTCCTATTGTCAGCCGACTTACCCAAGTAATCTGTGTACTATACTTCATTAGTAAATCGAGATTTCTTGTCAGCGTTGTCCAATCTTGCAGCAGTAATTATGAGAGAATGCATTTGTGGGCGGGGTTATGGATAGGCTGGTTAACGCTATAGTGTGTGGTTGGCCAATGGAAGCGTTTTGTCAGGCTAAACATGTCATATGAACTACTGTAATCCCGGTTCGTGCTCTGAAAGCATCTGGCCAATTAACTTGCTTGTATTGCAATCAAACACTTTTTTTGCATTGTATTAATTTCTATAATCAGCCCAATCTTTGCATCGTTTGACCCCTTTCTGACCTGTGGTGTAATTGTCCCGTGCTCATCCTGTAATCTTTCTGTTTCCTTAGCTGTGACACAATGACCTCGAGGAAGAAAGTTCTACTGAAAGTGATCATCCTCGGAGACTCAGGGTGGGTACCTACAGTGCGACTTTACACTAACAGATTTTCATTCCCTTGTTCTAACACACTTTATCAAGTCACGATGAGTCGAAACAGGAAAACCACAAAGCTGTGCCATGCTGCTCTAAAGGTATTGGACAGGAAGCCATGTATAGTTGTGTCTAAGGTATAAGCTCAACAACAAGCTGCCTTGCGATTCTTTGGCCTTTTATTTTTCTTCACACAAAAAAAAATCAAAGTGCTTGACTGGCATAACTATAATGTCTGATTATGATTATGGTTATAGAGTGGTGACAAAGTAAAATACCAAAACGGGGGACATTTACTATTGAACAGACCATGACAAGACAGCAATTTCCCTTTTGGCAATGCATTTTTTCAGAAGGCAGCTGGTGTGTTACCGATCGTTACAGATTTACAGCATTTTTGCATCCGGAAATGCCTTTGGTCTTTTCTGAGCTCATGAACCCATCAGCGAACACAAGCTCACCAACACTGCTGTAAGAAAAGCAGCCTCAGGCCTTGACGTTTCAATCTCTGTGCTATATAGCAGCCTCCATGCAGCCTTGCTGGAAGGCTTTGCACACACAGAGAACCTGCCAGAAGTCAAATGACTTTCTGAAAGTGTTTTGCTCTGAAAGAGCTTCTTATCTTTCCCCGTGTTTAAATGGTTAAAAGTTAATGCTTTCTGAGGCCATATAGAAAGTTTGATCATAGCCACGTGGTAACATGTAGATCCACATTTATTAGCTTTTTGTATTAACATGCTTTGGATAAGCTATAAGCAAACCTATCATTTGCTTGAATTCCCATATATCTGTCTATTAATAGGCTTGTAAAAGTGGACCAGCATTCATAAAGCATTTGTGGCTTGTTTAGGGGAAAAAAGATCCCAGATCAGTTCATTCAGACCCTTAATGTGCTGCTTTGTGGTTTTTTTGTGTTTTTTTTTTTTTGGTAATTGAGATTCTACAGTTTACAGCCTTTATCATAATACTGTCTCTAAACCCCCTTAAACTTTATCTTAACTCATCAGAAATCATCTCTGTAATTCTGCTTAGTGCTTGAGTATGGTTTGCTTTGCTTTTATTCTCTTTTTAAAGAGAATTTTTTGTGGGTGCAGATGCTCTGCTGAGCTTTCAGTTCCTCTTTTGTGTGTGGTCTGTTTGAAACTCCGTGTTTACTTCTATCTCTGCAGAGTGGGGAAGACTTCTCTGATGAACCAGTATGTGAACAAGAAGTTTAGCAATCAGTACAAAGCCACAATAGGAGCAGATTTTCTGACAAAAGAAGTGATGGTGGATGACCGACTCGTCACAATGCAGGTACTAAGGCAGTACTGTGTCATAAAAATGACTGTGCACACATAGACTCGCAGTGTATAATTCACACTGAATGTAGGCCCAGATCTTTGCAGAAGCTTCTTTCTGCTGCCATTCTGCAAGTCAGTTCTGTATATCTAATGAGTTACAGATTTAAAAAGGCTTATAGTGACTTTTTATATGGCACAAGACATTTACAGTTTACTGTGTGAGTTATTCCATAGGTCTTTCTTCTACTTGTTATGCTGAAAGTAAGTTATTTTGTGCCGCTCATTTGTAACAGCTGGGTACACATCCTCCACAAAGTGTGGTGATTTGTGTGTGTGTGTAACTGATCAGCCGTAACACTAAAACCACCTGCCTAGTATTGTGTAGGTCCTGTTGAATAGGACCAAAGGCTGTGTTTGCAGTTTGCCATTTAGACTTCAGCAGCAGACCCTTTAAGTCCCATAAGTTGCGAAGCAGGGCCTTCATGGATCGTACTAGTTTGTCAAGCACATCCCACAGATACTCTGTGAATTTGGAGTCTATAGTTCGCCCTATAATCTACCCTGGTGCCGTCTCTTCCCCAGGTTAGATACACATCCGGGTGCCCCTTTTCCCCATTGCTCCATGGTCCAGTTTTGATGTTCATGTGCCTATTTGGCAGTAGACAGGGTTAGCATGAGCACTCTGACCAGTCAAAGGCTACACAGCCCCTTACACAACATGCACTGACACCTTATTAGAGCTAGCATGAACTTTTTTAGTTAGTGATGCCAGACACACTCACCTTCAGTCCTCTCACACATCAGTGAGCTTTGGGTGCCCATGACCGTGTTGCTGGTTCACTAGTAAGTACTGAATACCAGGCACACCCCACATGACCCCCTATTGTGGTTATGATTTGACCTAGTTATTTAGTTTTCTGATTCTGATTTTTTTATTTACCTTTACATTTTCTTTAAGGGTAATGCAACATGAAATTAAAGTGTCCTGGGAGCAGATTTGGGGGCATATTTTTACCAAAACACAAAAGATAGATAGATCAATCATCAGCCCTACCTGTTCAGATTGCTGTACGTTTTGATCTAACCTTGCCTCCATCTCTCTGGTACAGATTTGGGACACAGCAGGGCAGGAGCGTTTTCAGTCTTTGGGTGTTGCGTTCTATCGTGGCGCCGACTGCTGCGTGTTAGTCTTCGATGTCACGGCACCCAACACCTTTAAAACGCTGGACAGCTGGAGGGACGAGTTCCTGATCCAGGCCAGTCCGCGCGATCCAGAGAACTTTCCCTTTGTGGTGCTCGGCAATAAAATTGACCTGGAGAATAGGCAGGTGGGTACTGTGGGTGTATAAGTGACTTTAATGGGTCTGAACCTATATAGTTCATGATTTTCAGGCTTTAATGTTACTCTTCCCACCCCCCCTCAGGTAACCACTAAGCGGGCACAAGCTTGGTGCCAGAGCAAGAACAACATACCTTACTTTGAGACCAGCGCCAAGGAGGCCATCAATGTAGAACAGGCTTTCCAGACCATTGCACGCAACGCACTGAAACAGGTACACTGCGCAGAACTTGAACTTCCACACTGCTGCCTACAAGGTTCATATCTGAGAAAGTGGGTGCAGAGCGATTCAGGGGTGGACAGTCTATTAAAGGGTGTTTATATTTAATTCATTTGACCAAAAATATATTTTTTAGTTTTAGGGTTAAAAACAGAATATGTGCTTTATATCATGTTATTTAACTGTCTAATTTAACAATCTAATCACTGTTAAATTTACTTAGCTTTGTCCTGTTTGTGGCTTTATTTGTCTCATTGAATATCCACATTATTAACAGATATTACATGAGAACATCTTAAACCCAGAATCATGTGTTTTATGTCAAGTATAGAGTTAGAAGAGAAGAGTAGATTGTTGCTAAATACAGTTATCAGTTGTTTGTGTTTTTTTCTGGTTTACTGCTGTTGTGAGGCACTTCTTCCTTCTTTATATAGTTCTATGCTTAGTCTCTGAAGTTTGAAATAGTTGAAATACTGAATGCCTTCTGATCTGCTGTTGTCCTCTCAGGAAACTGAAGTGGAGTTGTACAACGAGTTCCCAGAACCCATCAAGCTTGACAGGAACGAGAGAGCCAAGCCGTCAGCAGAAACCTGCAGCTGCTGAAGACCTCCAGGGGGCGCTTCTGACAACTCTCACCCTTTCTGGCCTTGTTTCCTCCCTACCACCTTCTCCCCCCTCTCAGTCCTTTCATGTATTTCTCTCTCTCTCTCTCTCTCTCTGTGTCTCTTATCTTTCTCTCTCGTTCTTGCTCTGTCTTCCCCCCAATGTAATCACTGGCCTTCACAGAGCAAGCAGGCTTCCTCTCCTAGAATATACCCTATACAAATCGCACTCACACCCCATAGGCAAACCTACACACACATTACACAGCACATGCAATTGCACCAGTGCTTCAAAAGGCTCTATCTGAAGCCCAAAGAAATAATTCAAATAAATCAGTATATAAAACAACATTTCGGTCTTTTCAGGCCCTCCGTATTAAAGCTTAATCTAGTCACAGAGTCCTCTAACACCTTCCACGATTCTTCCCTAGTCCCTTCAGTTCCTAGCAAACACAAACACGCTCACACACTGTTAATCCTGAAACACTCACAGCACTTCAAGTGGTTCCTGCGACTTTTTATATGAATCCACCATGTAACTAGAATATGTAAGATCAATGGGGCTGTGTAATATATCGGTGTATTAAAAGCTCTGTGTTGGTATCAGAAGTGTCTGCTCTTTCTCACGGTGGTTTCTCAAGCAGCCGTACGTACGACGCTGGGCGACTTTAAAGCATGCTTTTAATGTGCTTCTCCATGAACCCTTTAGATCACCTTTGCATTGTGCTTGAACTCTTGCCCATCTGGGTCACAATGAGAAGGCTGATTTAGAGTCAGTCTATTCCTGCCCTTAGTACTGTAGGCTTTAGGATGCAAAAGGATAAACTGGCCCTAGATCAGAAACTTGACTCTTAAATGTTTTACACTGCATCTACTTTGAACACTGCCCCCTAGTGACCAAGTCTCAAACACTCATATCCTTCTCATGCACAGAGGGCTTCAGGAGTGCATATAAAATGAGAAAAGTCGAACCAACCAGAGGCAGTTGTGTAGTCAGGGCTCAGGGTGTGTTCTGTTATCTCTGAATATGAAGTTCAGTCATTAAAGTCAGTACTGAGTCTCATTCTGCAGTGATTTTTTTTTTTTTCTTTTCCAAGTTGGTTGACCTTGTCAGCAGGACTTTTTGTAATAATTGCAAATTAGTGACGTAAGCTGACGTTTTTTTGGTTGGTTTTGTCTTGGGTTTTTTTGTTCATATTTTGCTCCTTCTCTGCCAGCTCAGGATAGAAAAGAAGTGCTTGGTATCACTCTGTTTTACTGTCTGTTAATTCATTATTATTATTATATTATTATTCGTGGTAGTAATAGTAGTATTAACTGACCTAAAGGGGCAAAGACATACAAAACACACACACATACAACTATCACAACAATTGGGAGAATTGAACCATTCGTCATGATAATTAATTAAACATTTATTACAGCAGAACACAAACATTTGAAAAGAAATGTATTTCAAAGTAATAATGAAAATAAAACTTGTTGAATAAATCTTTTGTACAATGCATTTTTTCTAAGAAAACACTCTTGAGGAACCTATATTTTGTTATACAGATTAATTAAGACTTCATGCTAATGGAAAATAACAGTTAAAGGGAAATTCCACCGAAATTTCAAGCTAAAACAGCCACACAAAAACTATTTTTGTCTGCATTTAAAACTAATTTTCCATTATAAGCAATAATGTTTAAAAGTACACTGGTGGTTTTGGATGGTAAATAAAATACCTACATTTCAGTTTGACATCTTTCCAAACTTAAGTTAGAACTGGTCACAGCAGGTAATAAGAACCAGAAATCTGTACATTTTTCTTACTGATTCATAGTGGAGAGATTCATGCAGAGAGTTGTAAGGCAAAACAAGTGATGAACTGTCCACTTTCTGCAGTATATCAAAGTAGCAACAGATTTTACCTGATCATCAGGTTACAATTGGGTTCTTGGCTTCTTGCTGGCACTGCCCCCCTGCAGCCACTGCTGTAGCGGACCCCCGGGTTTGGACTTCGCCTTCTCTGGTGTTTTTCCTCCTTCGGTATCATTATCTGGTTCTTTCCTTTTATTAGGCGAGCCAGTTTTCAGCCAGCTCATCATCATCTTACTGCTGGCTGATGTTTGAGGAACCTATTGAAGCCAAGGTCGATCAAGCCAACAGTCACAGAGGAGAAATACAATACAAGTATGGGGTAAATATTTAACATTTGCAAAAATTAGGCATTTAGGTAAACGTTTAGAATAACATTCAGTTCGCTACTAGTGAATATTAATATACTGTGTTAAATCTTTTTTTTTATGATTTGTCTTGCTACACACTGATTATACACATAATAAACTTATAAAAGTATATTGTAACAATTTATCACAACTCATTCTGACCACATATATGTCTGCATCTGTAATGTAGTTTGAGGCAAAGGTTCTGTATTGTCATTTTACATTTTTCACATGAAAAAAATGGGGACTGGTTACATGTATGTGATAAAATACAGATATATAAATAAACAGATCAAATAAAATAAATAAAAATAAAAAACATCTACATTTCATGATGATAATCAGACTCAGTAATGGCCAAAGTGACAGACCTTCTTGGCGGCAAGGTCCACGGGCTGCAGGCACTCTGGCGAGTTGTTTCGGGAGTTGTTGACAAATGAGGAGACAGGGTGAAAGGTCAGACAGGATTTAGACTGAAGCAGTTTGAGAGCTTCCAGTGACCGCACCTCTCCGAAATCCAACCATCGCCTCACCTCCTCCTCTCCGTCCAGAATGGCAGGCATTCTACACCATACACAAAAACACACACACGACTTAGACTGAGAGACCCATTTCTATACTACAAATACATCCACACAGTATCAAATATTTTTATACAGAAACAAGTACACTGCTCACAAAAATTAAAGGAACACTTTTTTTATTGGGCCTGGCATGAAATCAATTAAACCTGTCTGATAATG
>JBBJLR010000139.1:14136791-14162576 GCA_037577145.1 Brachypetersius gabonensis | reverse complement strand
AATACTGTGGAAAAGGCTGAAGTTTTCATGTTTTGATTCCAAAGAGCCCAATTTCTATTTTTATTGAACTCTTGAGGAACTGTTCTACAGGCTTTCTGGCCCTGACCAGTTAACTGTTTTATACAAAGAATGAGAGGTGGCTCAAGAATTTATATTGCATTAACAATAAACAACTTTTATAAGTGTCACACTGTTATTTGTTACACTATTGTTTATTGTCTTATATTATTTTTGTCTTATCTTTTATTCTGTCTTGTTACACTAAGCATGTTAATGACAATTTCCCTTGGGATAAATAAAGTTCTTTCTTTTTCTTTTCTTATCTTAAGGGGCATTATAAGATCCTTGCCTTATTGAAGTGTCTGCTGGACAGTAGCACTGGGCTGGAGGACTGAGGGCTCTTGTTGTAGGATGGCCTGTATTTGTCTGCATCACCATCCTTCCACTGCGGCTGCCGGCGCTGACCGGTCCGGTTTCGGTACCAGGAGGCTCGTCGGACCTCATCTGGATTCAGAGTGCAGGCTGTCCTTCCACACATGTTCCCAACCTACAGACAAGCAAATACACATAAACCAGTATGAGTAAACTCAAAGAGCTGGCCTAAAATGTTTTTATATATATATATATATATATATATAGAAGAGCTCAGAAATGATTTTTTGCCTAAGAGACTAATATTTTCTTATATAGAAGGGTTCTGAAATTCTCTTTGTCTAATAGACTCGTTTAAAAAAAATTCAAAAGAAGGGCTCAGCATAGCTTTTGTCTTAAATAAAGCAAACTTTTATTTTGAAATACCAGCTAATAGTGTTCTTTAGCTTTTAAGCAAAGCCCCAACAACAAAAATAAATTTTAAAAATGTATATAAAAAAAAACAACAACAAGGACAACAACCAATAGATGCTAGCATTACAGTTAACGGGATAATAAGACATTATTTGGGGAGTCATTTATAACCGTTACTAGCCCATTTGCTCCTGTAGGCTTACACTGGAACAGCTAGAATGTGCTTTATTTGAAAACGTTACGGAATGAAACTATAAAAAGCTGAATATTACAAAGACAGCCCTCACAAAAATCTCACAGACTGCACTAAAACATGCTAGTCCAACGTTAGCTTGCGTTTAGCTGCTTACCTGTCTCTGTGCTTTTAGAATTTCTTCTTAAACAGACTAAACGGATTTGTTTTTAAAACTAGTTAAGATAAAAAAATAAAAACAATACTGCAGGAGGAAAAGCATAAGACAGCTGTCAAGTATCTGGAGCGAAAGTGTTATACTGGTGTTTCCTTCTCACTGTATGTAATTCTTGAAGCATGGCGCTTCTCCTGCTAATATGTGGGGTCTGTTTCAATCCGGAGTGAACACCCTACTCCCTACTCTCTACTCCCTACCCCTACGTATCAATCAAAAGTCTATGAGCTGATAAAGTGAAGTATATAAAGTCGCCCCAGTGTGAAATTTTTTCTCTGCATTTAACCCACTCACCAAGTGAAGCAGTGGGCACCCACCAACAGGTGCCACTAGTAGCCCTGGGATTCAAACCCACAGGTTAACCACTAGGTTACTGGCTGTCCAGGAGGTGTTTTATACATTAATTTCAGTAATGTACTACATTACTCACAGCACACTGTGCACTTTAATTGTACATGCCTGTTTACACTGGACTTTTTCTTTTAATCAACCTGCACTGACTGTCAATTCACACCACACAAGTATCACTGGACTGTTCACTCATTACCTTCCACCTATAAATTTTGTCTATAAGGTGCGTACTGTGTCTGCTTGTCTGTGTGTGCACATGTCTACTTCAATAATTTTTTATTTTTAGCTAATCTACTTCTTACTTTTGTATATACTGCTGGAAACTGTGAATTTCCCTCTGGGATGAAGTATTTATCTATCTAAAGTTTAATCAGCATTTAAAAATATATGGAATTTGCAGTGGGCAACATGGCCCAACAGCTGGAGTCTATGCTGGTTTTTACCTATGAATGCCATTTTTGTCTCAGTATAACATGGTTCAAGGTTGCTTGTACTGTAAGTGCATAACTGATATGAGCTGACTGGACAAAACTCAACTGTTCATGTTCTTCTTCTTCTTCTTACTGGCACTTCTAATGTGTCCATGCAGCAGTCACTCAACATCTGTACCAGGAAAACTGTATGCCTTATAGCCAAAAGGTTTTAGACCCCAAATTTAAGCTTTAATTCCTTCTTTTGGCCAAAATGTTTGGGACACCTTTGTTGTGACCCCAGTACACAGTAGTATCTACTTGGGGTACCTTAGCATTATATTTTCCCTCAATACATTGAGAAGCAAAAGCATAGCTGTACGGTACTGGGTTGCATCTGTTCTCGAAAACGCACTGACCTAAAGGGAGCAAATGAACATATTAAAGCTGTATGAAGATAGAGATGTTTCCTGGCCTTGAACAGTACTTAGTCTCTCATTAAATGTTCTGTTTATTTTCACGTATTAACTTACATGCAACTGCAAGAATTCTGCCATTTCCATACTGCCACAAACATTCTATTACGTCCATTATGTCAATCTCATTCGTACAAACAGAACTTATTTGAAACAACAATACTCTGGTAAATGAATACCTTCATTTGAATACTCATTCATTTTCTTTAATTCTTGTGAAATAAAAAAAATAATAAGCAAAATAACGTGCATCCTTTTTAACCCATGCACTGGCAAAATACAGCTTTATCATAATGACAAGAACATCAACAGTAACAACCACTGCTGGTAACTGCTTACATTTGGGAACTGTACAAAAAAGGCAAACACGGTAAAAATGAGATACCAGAACTTACATACACGTATCTAAGATCAGATCCAATCTGTTCCCATTATTGTGTTCAACAGAGAACAAACTGATCTTAGGTCAGCACTTAGTCCGTACAACTCCAGAACTCCCGCATCATCATGATAGGATTGATCACAGTAGTGTAAGTATCAGTGAGTTTTTTTCGTTTTGTTTTTTTTTAGTGCACATCATCTTGCTCAGTGGGATCTACTCAGGGCCAGTTCTAAACCTGGATCAGGATGGGCCAAAAAAGGTTAAAATGTCTAATTTATTTTAACAAAATATTAACTGAAGACATTTTCAATAACCAAGTGAATAATGCTTGGTCATGACAGGATACAGAGCTGCTCGATATATTGCTTATAATCATCACCATGATACTGGCCTTCTACATAATGCTACTGCAAGAAGGTTGCAATTTGCAAATTAGCCTCAAAATAACTGCTAAATGCTTTACTGAGTGCTATGATCATCCTGACCAACCTCAGATGTTTTTTTCAGAGGGCATTCATACGTTCTAAAGGGAACATTTTACATCGAATACACATATAAAGAGGTTAGGAACGGTTCTGTGATATTTCAGCCATATAGTGCAAACCAAATCATTATTTTTTTAGAAAATAATTCACTTCTATTCAACATCTACACGGGTGTCACTGTGGTGCTGCCTTGCATCTAGACAGAGTGACATAAAACGACTTCTATTCCTAAGCAGCCACCTTGACCTGGCTAGAACCGGCCCTGACGTTAGCCTCTATTCCAGATTGTTGTTGTCTATGTTAGTAAGCTGGTTGACCTGCCTATGAACAGCTCACTAACACAGTCAGTCCTCAGCAGGGCAAGCTCCTTTTATCCGTCCAACAGTTTGAGGATGCTCTCCCTCTCTTTCAGGGCCTTCCACGCCTGATCCTTTTCTTTCTTGGTCGGAGTGCGTTTCTTTTGCCTGGCAGCCATGATGCGCCGGAAGGCCTCCATGACCTCGTTGTCGGCCACTCGAACGCGCTGTCGGAGTTCCTGCTTCTTCATCTCCTCTCGTGCCAACCTGCAAGAGGTGAAGACACGTGACTCACGGTACAGATTTAGGGCACGTTTATACCTCCCCTATTCAAAAGCTTAAGATGGTCCATCAATACGCTTTAATTCTGGTTCTCTTAGCCTTCAGAATGAAACATGGAAGGTAAGCAAGGCATGCGGCCATGAAAAAAATGCAACTCGTAAGGTCACGAGACAAAATATTGGGACACAGCAGTGAGGTGAATGGGTCCCCAAGAAAAAAATATATTCGTTGCCACAAAAATAAATAAATAATAAATAAAAGGGGGAGGATATTTGCAGTTTCCGTGTTATTGTGGGGATTTCCACATGAAACTATGAGCTCGGTTCTCAAAAAAAAAAAAATCTACCTGTGACTGAATTCGTGACTCCTGATCTGCATAAAACTTGGGGATTACCGTATACTTAAATTTTTATTGTTCTAATCTTTGTGCCTATGTGATAGCAATCCAGGATGCGTCAGGTTTTCTGATTCAGAATAAAACCCTGAAAGTGGCTTTAATTAAAGGATGTGGTAACATGTATTTTAGGGAAGTGCCTCACCGCAGCAGCTCCTGTTTGCGTGCACGGTTGTGAGCACTCAGGGCCTTTAGCTCTGCCTGTCTCTTCTGAAGCTCGGCCAGAACCTCGTCCTCCGAGTCTCCCCCTGTACCCTGACGCTCCTCTGAGTCCAACAAGCCCTGAGACACCAACTCCTCCTTAATACGAGCCTCCAGGGAACGGGTATGAGGTACACTGCAGGAAGGGAGGGGACAAGAGTATAGAAACTTTGCACAGGTTTTCCTTTCCTGTGTCATAATTCAGCTTTCTTTGATTAAATGACACCATCTTAAATAAACTGTATAGAATTATTAAAAGAATGACTAAACAAATATATTTTCCCCCGAAAACACCTAAAAAGTCTGTTACAGAAAGATTTATGTGTGCTATGTTTAAATTCACATTCCCCAAACATCCAGCACTGTGATAAGCCTAATACAGTTACTTTCATGTTAAACCACAGTCAGAAAATCAGGAGTTATTACTTTTAACTGTACTATTCAACAGTAATTTTTTGGTTATTACCATAGGTTATTTTTCACATTTAATTTGCATTGTGTATCACAAGGCTTGAGCCTGGACTTCTGGTGGTTTGTTAAGATTCATATATCACAGAAAACAGACATAATAAGCCCATTATCCTTCCATTCAATGTAACTTTTGAATCCACTCTTTGAGACTCATGAGACCTATGAGACTCATATGCTTATGCGTTCTGTACACTAAGAAGTTTCTGGATATTTGTACCTGAATGCTTTTCCCTGGCTGCGAGGTGATGTTCCAGCCCCATCATCCTTCACCGGCATGTCAGGGATGGGGGAATCCTCCATAGGGGATATGATATTCTCCTACAAGAGATTTGAAACATTTGCTGTCATTGTCTTATATAGTGACAGTGTACTATTGAATACCATGAGAAATTATTTTGCTGCCTGTATTAAGGATAATGTACTTAAAACACATGGGTTTAAAACTCACTCATAATGGTCAGCATGATGTTTTGTGGGAAATGTGGGAAATGTATTCAGTGACAACTGACAGCAACAATATCTCTAAATTTCAATAACTCAAGCAGACACATGATATAGTTCTCGGCTCGAGCTTTTGAAGAGCTTCTTTTACTTTTAGCAGTGCATTATACTATACACCAATCAGTCAAAACATTAAAACCAGTTGTCCTTCCTTGAAGCACTTTTGGTAGTGGATCAGTGCTTCTGGATCAGAGGAACACTCCACAAAACCTTCCTTTCTGGAGATGTAACCCTCACAATTTAGTTATTGTCTAAGTTTTTCAGATCCTTACACCCATTTTTCCTGTTTCCAACATCAACTTCAGGAACTAAATGTTCACTTGCTGTCTAATATATCCCACCCCTCAGCACATGATTACATAATCTATGCTATTCCCTTCACACTTTTAATGTTGTGGTTGATCAGTGTATATGCACAAGTATCTGACCTCCACTAGAGCTTGTAAGAGCCGCTGTGTGAGAGGGCCAAATGGGCAGCCGTCCTCCGGCGGTTCATGTTGGGATTCAGACTTCTTCAGCAAGGCGTCCACATCTACACACACAAAAACAGGTTAATACTGATGAGGAAGACCTTTTGTCACAGACAAAGAAAAAGGAATATACAGGCCAACACAAATGTTAACACTATGTAGAACCTGGAACTGGACTGAGAACCACAGAGTGTTACTTTAAGATCCAGAGGTACCTTTGGCATCTATCTCTGAGAGTGGACCCAGGATGCTTTTCTTCTTGTCGTTGGCTCTGGCTCCCTCTCTCTGCTCCTCCAGCAGGTCCTCTTGAGCCCAGCGCTGAGAGTAGTGTTTCCCCAGAGCAGGAATCTGCCACACACATTTACATTTACATTTATGGCCAAAGCGACTTCCATTCCCTAACTACAGGGGGCAGTCTCTCCCTTAACTTTTGCGTTAAGGGTCTTGCTCAGGGTGGTGGTGCTGAAGGTAGGATTCGAACCCATGGTCTGGAGAAAGTATCCTACCCACTGAGCTAATTCCACTCAGACACACAACCATGTCCATGTCAAAGTCAGTCTTACATCAGATACGAATGTCATCAAGAGTTCATGCTGAACATAAACCTGAACATAAACCTGAGTTTAACCAAAGTCCGTATTTTGACACATTTATTTAGCTTAAAATTTAGAAGTGGACACTTCCCATTTCCCTTTAAATAGAGTTAATTTTAGAATGAATGTATAGCAGTGCTGCCTTGAAACTGTTTTGCTCTAGAAGGAATGAGCAATGTTAGCTTTTCTGTGATGAAGTCATGTTTCTGATCATAGTGAGCACAGTTCGTTTTATATATCCCACAAATGTGTCATGATTTCTAAATGACTTTAATTGTCCTGCAATAATGACATTACCTTGAAATGCTCTGCTTCATCTTCAGGGGGTTTAAGAAGCTCTTCAAGAACTCTAATCTCTTCATTGGTGATGTCTGCACAGTAGGGTTCCACTGAGGCCCAGAACCTGACACACAAACATGCACATTTATATACACATGCACATTTGAGAAAAAAACTATACCGCAAATGTTTTATTAATTATCAAAATAAGTTTTTTAATAACTGAGGAAACCTGTTTGGTGCGTCATTTTTGGGGTTGCGGGGTATGTCCTGTGGATCTTCACTGAAGTCATACTCCTGAACTTTGGGTTGCTGGATCTTGGATTTGGGTCTGCCCGGGCCGGGACCAGGACCATGTCCTGCCCTGCCATCCAACTTTTGTTTCTTAGGCTTGGGATGGCGAGAGGAGGGTGAGATATCTGCATCCTTACTCAGTTTTAGAAACCTTTTGTCGCCTTTTTTGTCCTGCCAGTCTGTCAGAATCTGTTAAAAAGAGACTTTGTTAGTAACACTTAACTTGTACTTAACCTACCATATAAAAACCGCAGGTGACTAACAGATGCTACTAACTGTGTATCAAAAGAGTTGGAAGCTACAGTCTCTAACTGACCACCAGCCTGATATGGCAATGGCTAGAAAGAAGGGAAGAGAGAGAGACATGGAGACTGAAGGAAATCAAGGAATTAGAGATATATGCTGATAGCAAGAAGAAAAGAAAACAGGTAAAGAAAAACATATGTCACTATGGAAAACTAACTATTGCCAATTAATAGACCTTTGTATGACCTCCAAAAATGCTTTATGCGTCTAGACCTCTGTATGACCCCAAGCTTGTATATGTGATTTGTACTGGTGTACATTTAAAGGTAAGGACAGCTACACTGAAGGTGAAGTAGTGACGTTCTATAAATTAGACATATAGATGTTTGTGGAGCATATATCCCCAGATAAGAAGTTGTTTTTTACTATACTAGAGGAACAACTATAAAAGAGTCAGTGATGACACTGACTTGGTTTCATCCCACAGACGGCATGAGTTCTGTGTGATGTGAGCCCGCTTTGAGAATAAACCCCAAGCTTGTAGCCAACAGAGAGTGTTTGGTGTTCCTTTTCTACCGTTGATCTGAGTCTACATTTTTGCCACAACAACGTAAAAGTAGAAGGAGAAGAAGAAGAAGGGCAGAGTTGAAATCAACAGCCTGTTCAACTCCCTCACCTGTCTCTGTTCTTCCAAAGCCCTGAGGCGACGGCTAGCCGATGACAGGAGTGTTTCCAGCTCCAGCTGCAGTGTGTCCAGCTCCTCAATGCCAATGCCATCATCCTCAGAGCGGCCCAACACAGCTGTGTAGCGTGGACACACTTTCACATGCTCCACTGGTTTAAAGTCATAATATTTGAGTGGCGGACAGTCCTTCAGTTCACTCATCTTCCCTATTACAGACAACTGGAACTGTGAAAACAAAACACACAACACTCAATAACAGGGCCTTCCCAACATAGTCAAGGATAACTATGTTGTTTCCTTCATTCAGCGATTCTTATCAGTATTTCAATGCAATGGACACTTTAAATGATCAAACTTTGAACATTGTTCTCTAGTGCAAAGTGTATAGGTGCAACGGTGGCCTTATTAGAACACCAGTGTAACATTGTTTTGTAAATAACTGTTCAGATTTTGTAAAAGAAAAGCCCAGAAAGTTAAAGTCTTTTTTATTAAATTATTTGACGTATCAGCTATACTAGACACGCTGTGTTGAGTTAGGGGTTATACAGGTATATGAATGTGTCTTACTATAAACTGTTGATACTGACAGAAGTGTTTCAATGAACCAAGAAATGCAGGCTAACTAGCCACTGCACACACAAGACCAATGTTTTGGTGTCATGTGAGTTTTATGTTATGTTTTAATGGACGTGATGGGTTTTAATTGCGTCCTAACTATGTGTTATAGCCACACTACATGCCTTTTATTCTCATATCGAGTGATGTTCTGCTCTGCTTTTAGCATGTTAGCAAGCTCGTCCTGGGTGGCGTGTTTCAAGCAAAAAAACGAACACAATCGCTTTATAATTCCACATAGATCAACCTACCCAGCTTTCAAACGTGTATGCACGATTTAGGCATAGGAAGTTACAACTCGGGTATCTAAATTGGCCAAACAAGCCAAGAATTTATACAAAATATCCACATTATTATTTACCTCCGAGAAGTGGCATCCATTACGGACTGTACCATTTAGAGGAATGGAGACCAACCCTGCGTTCAAAGAGAACGATTAAACATTTAAAGGGTTGGATTCAAGTAATACGGACATAATGGAAAATATTACGCTGAGCATATGCTTAATTAGATTATATATGTTTATTTGACAACCTGATCTTGCTTACTCTAAAAAAAATGCCCCTCGACCACGAATCTCAGAAACTGACATGTTTAAAATGGTACAGTCCTGTTCCAGCCGTGAGAGAGACCCCTGTTTCAAGCAATGCATGAGGAAAAATAACACACGGAAATTTTCATATAATTATTCATATTCGTTGGAAGGTAGAGGGCAGCGAAATTAAAAACTCGGCGAAATTGTACTTTTTCTAAATTAAAAAAAACTGAGCTGGGCGCACTATTTGCCATATAAGGAAGAAAACGCGAATCAAGGTAAGTTTGTCTGGACGAAATTATTACCGTAACGATTATAATAGAGTAGACGTCGCGCCTTCAAATGACCGTGTCTGGTCAATTATTAATGCTGTTTTTGCGTTGCATTTTGCTGTTAATTGTATTTAACTTTTCTGAAGAAAAAAATTATCCACAAATGCACAATTTACTTTTGATCTGTGTTCATGTTTGTCGATAGGGACGAAACTTGTGCGCCGATATTATATGTGTTAAGAAAAAAAGGAGCACGAAGGGCTGCAGGCGTGGCGCAGAGACTTCCGCCTTTCTCAAAAGCCTCCAGAAATGGTGAGATTTTCCTCTTCTTTATCAAAAAGTGACATTATTTTGTGTTTATGTCGTTTGCGAGAACGAATCAAGACATAAATGAAGACATGAGCCCTCTGGTCTTGCTTTATAAACAGACTTAAAGCTTTAAAAGGGAGCGAAACGGTGGAAATATCCGTATTGCTGGCTAATGCTAAAGCTATTACTGTGCTTTTCTGATTAGTTTGAGCTTTAAAACGGGATTTGTCTACTCTAGTCTGGGAGATTAACATTTTTCACAAATTCTAAAGTATACTACAGGTACTATAGTGCTTCGGTATGAGATAGATGTTTCATTCATTCCCATTTTTACCGTGTTGAGAAGACTGTAAACGGTGCCACTGTGTGATAAATGATTCATGACAAACCTGCATAAACACAAACTCTCACTGAAATCTGCAGGATTGACAATAATTCTTCCTGCACCAAATTTTCTTATGTTGATTATCACACTTTTTGTCCTATTACTACGATATTAAACCTGCATAAACCTGTACTCTTAGTAAAATATGCAGAAATTCCAGCAATTCCTTTTGCACCAGATTTATATGGTGATTATAACATTTTTGGTCCTATGCAACAAAAAAACTGCATAAACCTGTGCTCTCAGTGAAATCTTGCACCAAATTTTCTTTTGGTGATCATATCGTATATAGTCCTATTGCTATGATTTAAAGGAACTGCATAAACGTGTATCTGTGTATTAAGGCATGTATGTATTTTAATGTATTTTATTATCTTTTGGTGATCATATATTTTTGTCCTACTACTACGATATAAACCTGTACTCTCGACATAATCTGCAGAATTGTCCATAATTGTTTTTGCAGCAAATTTTCTTTTGGTGATATTGTCATTTTTGGTCCAATAAAATGTGTATGATTAATGCATCCTGTCAGCAGTGTCTCCACTTCAGAAATATCAGATTAAAACATCCCTTCTAGGGGGTAGAGCTGCACGTTATGGACAAAATATCAAGAAAATGGCTTTCAGGAACAATAATATATTGTGCAGCCATGCTTAAGTGGAAACCATAAGAACATTAACTTTAGTCGTAATGGATGTCATTCGTTTTCTTTGCAGTGGGACGTAAAGGCAAAAGGAAATACTTTTCATTGTGACACAATATGACATGTATTTATATGGGGTTGTCTAGAATAACATTATAACCTTTAATATTGTTGTTATTGTGGCATCCGTATGGGAACTGTGAGTTAATATTCAGTACTTTTGTTTGCAGTACCCTGTTCATACATAAACACTGTTAAAATGCTGAAGTACGGACTGCTGTCTGGATCATCATATAGAAAGTTTGTGATATTGCTATTAGGAATGCATTAATAAGGGAATTGTGGACCAATGCCAATATTCCGTATTTTTTTCATTTTTTAACAACCCTAACAATACATAAATGTTAACAATAAGCAGCAATTTGCACTAATGTCTGGTTTGTCCTCATGAAGGAATATAGCATTTATTTCTGCAGGATCACCAATGCAGTACAATTAATAAAATCGGGGCATTTTAACACTGTTTTCAGAGTACAATGTGTTATCGGGTAAATTTAAACTTCTGATTCCACTGTGAATTTTGAATATCCCAAACTGTTAATTTTTTTAAGTACTTGCCTATCATGTATATTGTGTACATTCACTCCATAGAAACGTTTTTCATGAGATTTTGGTGTCCTGTCCACTTTATTAGGCCAAACTGCATAATTTAACCAATTACTTGTTAAACTTGTTTTCAGACGGCAACTTTGCGGCCATACCTGAACGCTGTGCGGGCCACCCTGCAAGCAGCCCTGTGTTTGGAGAACTTCTCCTCTCAAGTGGTGGAACGGCACAACAAACCAGAGGTGGAAGTACGGTGAGTCACCCCAGATCACCCTGCCTCGCCTCTGAGTCACATCAATATTAGCTCTTTTCAGCATTGCATTTGTTTCTGTATATGTTTTTGTGATGGATTAAAAACATTATTTCTTCAATTCGGTCCTTATCACAGAAGCAGCAAAGAGTTGCTGTTGCAGCCGGTGGTAATTAGCCGCAATGACAAAGAGAAGGTTCTCATAGAGGGCTCTATCAACTCTGTGCGGGTCAGCATCGCTGTCAAACAGGTCAGGTGTTCTGTTCTATGCTGAGTAATTTGTATCATGTACTGGATCTGAAACTTTGCCTTATTCAACATGAAGCTCTGTTTACAACAAACAGAGTTTCATTTCCTTTCTTATGCTGATTATAATATAATTAATACTTTAGCAGCATTCTCCTGAGATCTTTGGGAAAATTAGAGGTAGTAAATACTGAGCCCAGACTAAACTGCTTTTCTTTTCAGGCGGATGAGATTGAGAAGATCTTATGCCATAAATTCATGCGTTTCATGATGATGAGAGCAGAGAACTTCTTCATCCTGCGAAGGAAACCTGTGGAGGTGGGATACAGGGGGGCAGTTTAGGGAAAAAAATATGAGTTTCACATTTCACCATTCCTGCAGTCATAAAGTTCGTAAGTGTTTCTTTGAAATGGTTTAAAATTGGGAAACACTGCCATAAGATAGCCAGTCTTGTAATAAAAAAAAAAAAATACATTTAAGACCGTAACGTCTCAGAACTATTGTTAACAGTGTCTAAGACACCAGGGCAACATTGACAATCATTTAATGTAATACCTTTGTATGTGGAGCTTTTAGAGGCATTAAAAAGTTGGTTTTTAGTTGTAAACAAATATAATTTTTTGTTTTTTTACACCAAGCCACTGATTAACATACATTTTAAGTAATTAATTGTGCACAGATTTTGCACAAACACAAAAATGGGTGGTGTTTCCCTTTAATAATACAGTGGCCAACTTGGATTTGGGAGCTATAAAACAATTGACGTGGTTTTGTGTGCACAGGGTGGACAGTATCGCTTTCATTATTGAGAGACTGTATATCAAAATGTCCACTAAACAACCACATACAGCACAGAAAGGCAGATCTAGACTGCAGAGAACTATATATTGCAGCAGTGTGTGCTCATGTCATCTCTTCTGTGACTTTCACTTCTAACACCGCACTGCCTCTCTCTTCTGTCAGGGCTATGACATCAGTTTCCTCATCACTAACTTCCACACGGAGCAGATGTACAAGCATAAGCTGGTGGACTTTGTCATCCACTTCATGGAGGAGATCGACAAGGAGATCAGCGAGATGAAGCTGGCCGTCAATGCTCGTGCTCGAATCGTCGCCGAGGAATTCCTCAAAAATGTACGTTTCTACTGCTTGTGTTTATTTGTTTGAAGTTCCAAGAAGGATTTCTGAGCTAGCTGAGTGTTTCACTCAATTTTAGGTGAGGTGTTATAAATTTCCCTGCCCACTGTTGCTTATAGTGGATCAAAATCTTGCAATATCACAATGCAAACATTTAGCAATGTGTACATTTGCAAGATATGTAATGTGTAAGATATGCAACTTGGATGGTCGTGGGACAAAAAGGTTTTTTATTGGCATAAAAAAAGCAAAAGAAGGTGGAGTATATTTGCAGCTCGGTTCTCAAAAAAACAAACTCCTGATCCATATAAAATTGGGGGTTTACTGATATATATATATATGTGTGTGTGTGTGTGTGTGTGTGTGTGTGTGTATACACACACACACGTATGTGTGTGTATATATGTATGTGTGTGTATATATGTATATATATATGTGTGTGTGTGTGTGTGTGTGTGTGTGTGAACCCTGTCATGAGGTATGACATAAAAACCTACCTTACTATCATGCGAACTGGCAACTGATGATAACTGAAGAAGGTAAATGATTGGGTCCTGGCTACAGCTTGATGCTGTAAGAAGTGTTTCTGCAGTTGTTCTTTAACATGTACTTTTGCTGTTGCAGTTTTGAGGACGTGTCTCTCGTGTTTTGGCCATCGCTGTGGTTCCCATGGAGAGCGAGAGAGAAGCATCGCAGGCTTTTAAAGCTCAGCAGACAAAAAGGGAGGAGCTTACTGTCAGCAAAAAGAACCACCGGACCTAAAGTCCAGCCCTGCGATGCCGTATGCAGTGTCCCCCTTTGCCTTCCGTCTTCTGTTAAAGGTGCTTCTTGTTCCCATTGATAATTTGTATATTTAAACAAAAAAAACTTTATTACCCCATTTTTCTGTTCAGAGAAAAAAAAAAAAACACAAGGTCAAGGCAGGTCCTTAAAAAAGTATTATCCAAAATGAATGTTGATGGGCACAGGAAATACTCTTAACACATTGTAAAGTCTACAGTGGCTTGTAATTTGTTTGTTTTTTATATACATGTACTCCAAGTGTTTTTTTTTTTTCTTTTCTTTTTTTTTTTGTTATAAAAAAGGAATCAAACTTCAATGTTCGTGGCATCAAGAAAGGAAACAAAAAAAAAGATGGGTGTTTATATTTTGACACAGCCAGCCTCTGATATAATTACAGGTGAAAAGAAATGACTGCATAAAATGTAATACTGATGGTAGTGATAAAACCAATAAAATTATATTGCGCTTTCTGTAGCCCAGAGGACTCATTTCTGAAGAGTTGACTAAAGAAGGAAGCAGACACTAAAGACACGGCGATGTCTCAAAACTGGATCCCTCAATTAAAAGTAGCCAAAAAAGATTTTAGTATAAATTGGTTTTACAGAACTCGATTAACAATTTTAAATAAATGTTGAGCAAAACTGCTTGTTACCACATAAAGCATTGTTTTAGGCTACTATTTTTACACTGTCAGAATGACTATATGAATCATTTCCTTCCTCTTTAGTAAAGTCAGCAATGTCTAATGTAAAAGTCAGCCAGGAGTTCTATCATTGTTTTTAAATAGAACTTTAAGTTACAGAATAACAGAAAAATTGGAAGTGATTTCAGAGGTGAAGTCATTCAGTGTTTGTAAAAGGTTTGTTTTAGAGAAATCTGCTAACCAGTACTCACAAATCTAGCTGTTTGATTTCCTATCGAAACCCACTAGTGAACCAGCACTAGTCTTCTAAGTGTTAGTGTAATGTTGACCATGGTAAGAGTGGCAAAAATGTTTTCATTTAGGATTATTTTACCTTAAAACGCCTATGCATGCATCCCTCAACCTTAAATGTTTTAATCAAACTATTCAATCTTATTAAAATCTGTATTATGGAGGTATATTTGAACTTGTTAATATACTTTGCATATGAAGAATAGACATAAAGCACTTGGGAATGTCTAAAATACACTTTATATTCAGTAAGACATGGGGACAATCCTATTGTTCCACAATTTACTATAAGAACTGGTGTATGATTACACGCAAGCACTTGGAAGCACTTTTCTCCCATCGTATACACATACACAGTTAACTCACTTCCAGGGAATTTACAATTTGGGGTACGTTTCGCAATGATTTATCTCAAAATAGTCATTAAAAAAAACAATGTGAAGGTGATTTTAAAGCAATTTATCACAGTAATAAATAATCAAAATAGTTTCATTTAGGTGGTGAGCAAAAAAAAAAAAAGAGACTGAAACCCATAAACATGTAAAAGGCAAATAAATATGTATATAATGTGTGAGGACAATTCATGCCATCTGTAATAACTCTGGTGAAGAACAGAAGACCACTCTGTCACACACGCACACACACACAGACAAAAAGAGGTTGTGCCATGCATCCCTCAAAGTAACAGAGAGATAGGAATCGATTGATGACACAACAGTAAGCACAATACTGACACAAAGCAGTGCAAAATACACACAGGAAACCTGTAGACCCCGTATATACTCTATATATGACCAACAACCCCCCTCAGTATGTCCCTTCTACAGTACATCCTCTGTATATTACATGTTTCCTAGGTTTGTTACACTTCCCAAAACCCAAAGGTATAATTGAATTTCCAGGATAAGCAGATTAAAGGGGAGTTCCATCAACTTTACACATTTCTTACAAAGTTAATGAAGTGAACAAAGTCATCTAGAGGAACAGACCACGCTGTAGAATATTGAATCGTTAACATACCGGACGACTATTTCACCGTAATCGGCGAGATTCTCCCCAATGAACCTCTTCACACAAAACACTAACTTTGTTCACATTTCAACCAATGCATTAGGCAGAAGTTATGTAAGATTAGTGGAGTTTCCCTTTAAATGGGCTAATAATGCTCAGAGCCTAAATGATGGACTTTTGGTGCATGGTGTTGGCAAGCAGTGTCCAAGTCCCAAAGCTCCTCCACTTAGGAAATGTGCGTATCAGGTTTTGTAGTGTAAAAACATGGAGCATGTTGAATGAAATAGGTCTTAAGGGATGTGATTCTAAAAGACAAACATCAGTGTGCATTATTAATCTTTTTTGGTAGTAATGCTGACCTAGAATCGGTTTTCACCACTTTAATTGGCCATTTTATCAGAAACATCTACTGTGTTTATATGTGTGTGTGTGCGTCTTGACTTATTGACCAAACCCCATGCGTGGCACAGTTTATCAGCATCATGGTCATCAGTGGGATAAGACAGCACGTTTTGGTGATTTCCCTGCTCAGAAACACTTCACCAGTTAATTTAAACCAGTCAGGTTTAGTGAATGTGTTTGAAGAGAACTATCGTACTGTGCTGGACACTGGCCCTCCAGGACGAGTTTAACACCCCTGCTTTCGGTAGAGAGCCTAAAACATCCAGCCAAAAGAGATTTGAAACTGACCACTGATCATGCCTAACATCAACCGTACATCAACAAAGTGGAATAACAACCTAGGGATTTCTGATAAAAGGGCCAGCAAGTGTACAGTCATTAAAACCCCAGCAATGCTCCTGTGCATCATATCAGCACAGCATACACTGCTGTTCTGAGAATGGTCTACCACCAAAATAAAACGAGCCAGCATTTCTGATAAAATGGCCAATGAATGCAGCTAGGTAGGTTTTTTTTTTTTTAACAAACCGTATATATCAAATCCTATATGAGTCCTGCAGGATAAATCAACAGGGCAGTGCAGTCTGGAGTTGTAAGAGTTGCCATTGCTCAGGAAGCTGAGTTGAGGGAAGGGATACGTAATCAGGCAGGGGATCCCAAAGTCTGTGTTTCTGAGGCGCTCAGAGGTCAGGGGACCCCTGGAGAACAGGCAGTGAGGCAAGTAAGAGTGGATGGCTGAAAGACGGGGTCAGAGGTGAGGCGGTACAGTCAGCAAGGCGTCTTCCGTTGTCCGGTGCACGTTAACATTCTGAAAAAAGAACACAAAACATGCTTATGGTTACTTAAACATCTCAAAGAATCAGCTCCCGTCTGCTCTACAGACAGCCCCCTAGGGATAGACCCCGGTAACGGGCCCCTGGTATTAGATCCGTGGTGGTAGGCACCCAGCGACAGGTGAAAAGAATTTGGTCCAATCCTGAAATAAATCTAGCCTGAAATGGCACACAGTGAGAGATTTGAAGTTGTGTGTTTTTTCCTTTAGGGTTGTAATGCTTAAGTGGTCCAAGCATTACAACCCTGCTTTTATCCAGAACAACCTCCTAGTCCGAAAGAAAACACATCACTTGTACTAGTAAACCTAAACTCAAAAAGAAAAGCTGTTAGAATATTCTACCAGGGATAAAGTTAGTGTGCCATCAGGGACCCAACAGAACATGTGTAGAATAATTTATGTATTATTAGATAAGTGCTCAGTGAAGTGGTGGGTCTTCAGTCTCTGAAGTTTTATGTACATTTCTGATATCAATATTATCAAGATCAGCGATGATTAATGACCGTATTACATGTTCAAGTCATGCATGGGTTTTACTGGCAATGGTAGAGCACTTGATCTATAGTGTAAACAGCTGATGCTGAATGTGACGCGTGTCTAAATTAGTGCTCCTGAGCCTCTTGGCCGTTTAACATTGGTGACCACAGGCTGAATATGTTGACTCATCCAGAGTCAACTGCCTCTTTTTCAGATCTCTTTTTACAGTCTTGGTTGTAATGCCAGGTTGTTGCAAACTTTTACAGCCCCATGTATCGATGTAATCAAAGCTCTGAGATTTAGGCAAACTGTAACAGCTCCCTATTGCCAGTACTGTGTAAACGAAATCACTGAATAATCACACCTGCATCAAACCACTGTTAAATCCACTCAAATAGAATCGCTTATGTGGTTTCTAACTCTGTATAATATACTGTTATCTGCAAAAACAGACAACTATATATATTTATATATGTGCATTATTCCATTAGTAAGAGTATGGCAATAACTATTTCAATAACGGCCTTGAGGCTACAGTGTGAAACTAAACAAGCTACTATCCGACACCAAGCGATGTGTTGGTTAGTTCTAAACTGGTGCCGCTTCGTGATTGGTCAGTACTGAAATCTGGAGAGTCTCCTGGTCAAACGGTGCCGCTGTCTGCATTAATACTTTCTAACTCGGCTGCAATTTCAAAGTTTTGAAGCTGGATTGGATCAGTGGAGGTACGGGAGCAGCTCTCTAACCATCACTACACATTTGTTGAGCAGAATATTTGTAGCAAAGCTCCTCCCTTTTATAGCAGAAATAAAGATTTCATGTCTTTTCATGTGACATCTTTATTTTTGGCACCAAATTATGGAGAGCAGGATTAAGACGATTATCGATCAGTATTGATATTGGTAAGTAACGTGTAACATCCTAGTTATGTGTCATCAATTAGAAATGGTTTATGAAGAAATGTATTTCTATATGAACCTGGGAGTATGTGAATACAAATGGGCATCAGTTTCTATTGAACATCTTTTATTAGCATTTCCATTTAGACATCAGGATATAAAAACAGCTCTCTGCGAGAGGAAAGAGCTTCACATTCTTAAAAAATTCACAGCATTTAAAAAAAAAGACTTTTTTTTTACAAATCAGGATTTTTTTGTAAATCAGTTTAGATTACAAATAAATTATGTGACAGAAAAGACTAAAGAAAATATTTGTTTAATATATACAATTAATATCAACATTAAGGTGCTGAACTTGGCACATCTACCTTGGTTTAATTAACTGATTTAATACAGGTTTATTATGATTGTGTTACAGTATTACATGTCAGTGCAGTAAGAACTGTGTTTCATTCTTAGCAGCTACGTAATTACTGTACTCAGATACTTGCAGCACAACATGTAGTGTCATTTAAAAGAACAATTTGGCAAAAGCATTCACAGCATTTTCCACTTACCTCAGAACAGACATGAATAATTCCAAATGTTCCGGTTTAGTTTAGAACTGAAGCTAATGTTGCTGACACTAGAAGTGAATAGTCAAACATTCCTTTTTGTAAAAACGTCACCAAAACTGCTCTTTTTATTAGTGCAATACCGACTTGTGGGTGTGGTTTCGGGCCCAGTATGACTTACAGTGAACTGTAAGTGAACGAAAAGAATTGCAACAGCAACTGATGAGCACTTTCAGTATTCAAAAAGCAGTCACAAGGGACGACTGGTCTTTGATCTGAGCTTTCCTTCACTTTATGTTGGCTCCTGATACAAAAGCAGATTCTAGATCAGTGTTTTTGTTCCCTTAAGATGACCCCCTCATTGTCTGCAACACTTGAACACAGTTTTGTTCAATTTATAGATCACATCATCATACTGTGCCTTAAAATACATTCACAAGGCTGCTCCCACTTAAATGAAGAGCTCGACAGTTTGAGAGAAATTTTGGGTGGTCATTGACTTCTAGTGTTTAAGCTCATAGGTCCAAATCAAAGATGCTAAATTTGAACTCGAAACATGTCTTGGCTGATTGACAAGGAATATTCTGTGAATTCAATTTCCCCCCAAATGACTCCTTTAATGTAAACATAATTAGTGATTAAAAATCCCTGCGTACACATAAAAGCCAGCTAAATGAACTGATGTCTGGCTGTAAACGTAATTGGATTTCCTATAACAGCTGGTAAAAGGCTCTTAGGATGGGAAATTAAAGCCTGACCAAAGACATCAGGGACAAATTTCTTGGTTTCAAGTCGACACAAGTAACGATACAAACTAGAGCAATTACGGCTCTGATTCAGCATTCAGGAGGACGACCTAGTCATCCCCAGTGTTTGGATGATGGTTTGGAGTGAAAGTGTGTGTGTGAATGAGTGTTTTTGTCTTTCACTGATGAGCTGGCACTGTTAGCAAGGCCTCCTCCGGCTGCCGCGTCACATCTACGTTCTGTTCGACACAAACACAGAGATGACATCACACAGTGGTAAATGGGGGGACCTATGCTTGTTAAAGGGCACCTATCAGGGAAAACGTTGCTGTGGTCAAAATGTGTCCACTGGTTACAGCCCGTTTAAAATGGTTCGTTTTTGTGATGTCAGAAAAATAGCCATTACTGGTGAGCTATATACGTATCACATATTATACAAATTCACACACACTCACAGGTAAGTGCATCTGTCCTATAAGTACATTAACAACGACTCAGAGGGACGGAAAACACAAAAACAAACTTTAAGATATTTAAGATTATGTAGATATCTAAAGACGAAAAAAGCCCCAAAAAAATGTGGGGCCTTAAAGATTTAGACCAGATATAGAGATGGTCATTAAAAGTTTGAAGATATCAATCAGCAATAGTACACTGTCCAATTTAAACTGCATAAAACAATGCAGGCGACTGGATGTTAGCTAGGTTATTTTATTTAGCGCTTATTAACTATATCATTATGTATTTTTTCAACTTTTGTGTTTTGGTAGCATAGTTAGAAAAGATATAAAAAATACTGATTGTGATAGATACTGTGTTTTAAAGACATTTCTTGGCCCACCTTAAAAACACTACCCTGCTCCAACACCCCCACTGCAGCTCACTGGAGGAGGTCCAGCAGCAGTATAATAAAGAGTGTTAAAGCAGATAAAACACTAAAATGTGCAACACTAAAGGCTATAAGAGGTGCTGTTTATTCATTTCCTGATCAGTGTAAAAATATATGATGACACACAAGATTCTGTTATTCTGTGATATGAAACCTTTTGTGGTGCAGCGACTGGAAAAAAAGATGCAGAAGCAATCTCAACTACATCAATTGTGTACAGAAATAATTATGAAGGAGTCTTATATTTAAACCTGTGTGTGACCTTTGTTTGCATTACTTTTAATTCCTCTTTAGTTCTCTTAAACACTAAAGTGAATACCTGGCAGCAACATGAAGCCCATATAAAAATTATTTATACCTAATCTTTCTCCCAAATTTTATTGTGGCCAATCTGTATGCTCACACTATCATATGATGCTCACAAACTAGCAGGGATCAATTTTATTTTCTAATTAATATTTTAACCAATGTGGAGAGAATGAGGCCAGGTATGCTCTATTGGACTTACGGATGGCTATGGCATCGCCAGCGATCAAACCTGTGATATCTCAGTGATGAAGCCAGCACTTAGACAGCCTCACCACCTGGGAGCCAAAAGTTTAGTTCAATTATTTAGCAGGTGCAGCATCCAGTTTCTTTTTGAATTATTTACACTCCTTTCTGCAGTGAGTATCTTCTCCTTTATGCTTTATAGGTACATCCCAGTCTTACATTTCTTTATTTTCAACCCTGACCACTTTTGAATAACGCAACACACTAGGCAGCCAAGCAAAACAGAAATGAGTTGCATCAGCCCCATTAAGTACCTTAACATTCATTCTAAAGTATAAAAAGGACCTGGAAAATGGTGGTGCAAAAAATGAATGACACTTGTTTTTGGCATTTAATATTATACACATTTCGTAAGCAGAAAAAAGCCCAAGAAAAATATGGGATATGGGCACTTCAGAGATTTAGACAAGACATAGACATCTTGAAAACAACAGTCAGCAATGGCACACTGCTTAGTACCAAAAAATGCATGCAATCAGATGTTAGTTATTATTTATTTAGTGTTTATTAACTGTTACTTTGTCCATCCTGTTCTCTGTTGCATGACTATATGATTATCATAATATTTATGACATTTTTCCTTCATTTCGTGTGTATTGGTCACATTGTGAGCAAAGACAAAATATTGATGGGACTGACAGCGTGCTACAAACACATTTATTTTACATTGTACACTGTAGAAAATGTGTTTTTGGTTTAACCTGAAAATATATTCATTTAATGCAGGAACAAGCAACTGAAAGGATTTTTCATTAAAAATCCTCTGAATTTTAGCTTGGGTAAACAAAAGCACTGTCTTTCAATTAATGTTTAAAAATGTTTCAATTTGTGTTTTAGCAAAGAAAAATACAATCTTCACCTTTATCAGCAACACCCCACACTCATTATATACTTTTACAGGCAAGTATGAAACTAAAGAGTCCTTTATTGAAGAGTGTGTGTTTATTTAGAATACCTTCTCTCTGGTTCTGAGAGAAAGAGAGACCAAAAGAAAGCACGCAAGTGAGAGCGAGAGGGAGAACGATAGAGAGAGCAAGACAACATGAGAGAGAGAGAGAGCGAGAGGGAGAACGATAGAGAGAGCAAGACAACATGAGAGAGAGAGAGAGCGGGAGGGAACAAGCATCTCCTACCTCTGGTCTTTCTCTGTGGGTGTTCACGGCCTCCACTTTAAGGAAGATGGACTCCACTTTACAGCCTGCAGGAAAAACAAAAGCAGTCATGTATAATTAAATTGAGCCCATGGGGTCAGCAGGGACTGTATGGTCGATGTAAATGACTATATAAAGGTGCTGTGTTACCGTAGGCCACCGGCGTCAGTTTCAACACTGTGTGCAAGGGACACTTCAGGTAAGGCAGCTCCTCTGTGGGAAACACAAAATTTAGTAGAATCCGCAGAGTCAACCAGGGAGTATAACAAACAATACAAAGCACAGAGAAAGGTCAGCTCAATTAAATCACAATAAAATAAGCTTCCTTTATTAAATTCTTGGCCCAGTCCTGGCTGGATGACTTTTTATATCATAATCACAATTTGAACTGCCAATTAAATCTGAGGTTAAAGTGCCCATATAATGGAAAATAACTATTTTAAATATAAAAATGCTCAAGTTTAAGACATGCACACTACAATTCAAATTGAGTCTACAGCAGTGGAGCTCCAGATAGTCTCAACAGAGGTCATTTACATAAGAAGCACAGTTACACAAATAGCTTAAAAGGCAGAGCTACAGAACTAGCCTGCTTCATTCTAAGAAATGAATGATGCCTGTTTTTTGTAGAATAAAATATCACATAAGTGGACCCCATTGGGGAAAAAATATATAAAGTAAATGCAAGATACCCCTCACCCAACAGTGAAGAAAAAGAAGAGAAGAAAAAAATAAAATAAAAATATAACGCAGAAACAAGACATACAGAAACAAATTTATAACAAGTTTCTAGTAATCTTAAAAAAAAAACAAAACCCAAACAACTCAAACTCCAAACACAAATTTGACACAAATCAAAATACACGTTTTGCAATTTTTACCCCCTTGTATGTGTGTATAAGTGCAAGCCGTTGGAAGTGTGACTGGAAGTGGAGGGTAATTAACGCTGCTGAGGGAGGAGACGAAAGGACCCGTGGCAACATATCCCAGATATAGCCACACGCCCGACCCCAAAAGGGAGCTGTGTTGCACTCTTACCTGCCGTCTTGTCGAGAAAGTAGGCAAGAAGGCAGCGCATGACGGCCTGGTGGCAGATGACCAGAACATTCTCCTGACGCTCGAGCTCCATGATGACCGGCTCTAGCCGCTGCACTAGGTCCTCATAAGACTGAGACATAAAAGATAACGAGAAAAATGTATAACTTTTAGAAATCTACGATTCAGGGTGGGTAGTTTTTGCAGATCCCCAACTGTCTAAGCCTTGCTCATGAGTCATCATGCCTGGTGACATCCTAACAAGAATACATTATATCCAATGTTGATGAGGTAACAGGGCATCTTTCAGTGAGTAAAAAGTAACTACTTGCCAAACGAGAGAGAAAGGAAATGTATTTGGGCTGGAGGTAATGGTGTGTGAGCTGCTTTGGCTTGTTATCTCTCTCACGCACACATACACACCATTTAGGCTCCATTAAAAAATATAATCCTGGCCCAGAGTAGGGCCTAACAGGTTCATTTATCACAGCTCTTCCGCGTCTCACTGCAAGATTATTTTGTGTGTAATCATTAACAGCCTGTCTAGCCATTAGCCTGATTAGCCACCTGGCTAGACATCAGCAGGTCTCACTCTCAGACCACCAGGAGCCTCAAAAACAAGTGAGCAGACTGATCACTGGAATGATGGGCAACTTTATAGCCTGAAGCTCTTTACACTTGCTTGTGAACAAGGGTGTATTTAATCAGTTCTGAGTTTCAATAGTGTTAATACTTATCATTTGAAAGATACCCTTTATTAATGATGTTGGCTGAAAGATGTATATGTTCAAAGGAAATTGGGCTTATAATGTACAGCATGAAAGGACCAGCTATTTTAAGTATATACACAAACAATGAACTGCCAGACCAGTGAATAAACAATGATCTGAATATTGAACACACTCTCACAAGCTCTCACAAACAAGTTTGGTAAGAATGTGTGGAATCAGTTAACATTTGCAGCTTCTTCTTAGAATGTGTGCATTAAACCGCTCTATTTTTTGGGGCGAATCTCATGTTGACTAGAAAACTGATCCAGTCCTATGACTGTAGTGCTGATTGTGTTGGACTGTGTAGTGGTCTAAGTGGTCATTCATTCATTCATTCATGCATTAAGTCATAGTTTTTAACATTAAGTTAGTTAGGTATTCATTAGGACAGGCCCAAATAACTTGATGGATCTGATAGTAATTTCTTAGATGAAGTAATGTGTACACACACATGCATGCATTATACACACACACACACACACACACACACACACACACACACACACACACACACACACACACACACACACACACACAGATATAGATATAGATATATAAGCAAACATCAATTTCACCTTGCCTGAGTCCACCACTCTCCATGTGGTGTTGAGTTCATCTCCCAAATAAAAAGGGATTATCTCACACATGTCCATCCCTGTACTCACCTCTCCTTTAGGGTAGCGGTAGCGGTATTTGTCCTGATCCCGGAGCGCAAACTCCAGAGGATGCCGCTGTTGGATTTCCTCATACATCAGCTCCTCACACACACCCTGAACACAAGTACACACTCATTAGACGTCCACAAAAAGGAAAGAAACAGGAAAGCTCAGCACTGGCATGGAGAACAGAGATGGTAACTGATGGGAACATAAATCTCAGGCCAGTTCATTCATTTTTTATTTTTAATCTTTAATAGATACATTTATTCAAAATGTCCATTATAGGCATGGCCAACTCATGTTTAATTACCATGTAACTAACTGTGAACAGCTTAATAATCCTGTATTCAATTATTACAAGCCTAAAACATGCAATTTAACTGCCCCACCCCCCCTTAAGCAGCTTCCTGCTGGCAACAGACACACATATACAGCTTAAATTTAAAACAACAAACTATCCTTAACAACGCCCCCTAAAGGTGACATGAATTAAAATAAAATAATCAACCTCTAAACGTGTTTACATATATGATCATGCATAAGCACTGAAGAACACAGACACATTATATACACACCCACAGACACACATACACACTTTTAGGCCTTGTAGTTCATTTTTACCTTAAAAGTTAACTTTATTTCCATCCAACATTAGAGTGTTAGAAATGATAAATTACCATATATAACTAACTCATTGATGGAACTGATATAAAAATTTTACGTATCTACAGGACCTAGAAAATACTGGCAAGGTTGTTTATAAAAACTGTATGTATTATTTATTGAATGTAAGTAATGGAGTCCCTACATAGGCAGCTGTCAAATAGTGTTCTAAATCAGTGGAGGTGTGTTAGAACTCACAGCATCTATCTCATTGAGAGCTTTCCACTGTTCATATGGAACGCCTAGAGCCTCAGCCGTCTGAATGGTTCTCTTCATCTGACTCGTCCACACCTTCAGATCACTGATACCCTGCGCATGGATGAACTGCCCCAGGCACCGGGCAAACTGAGAGAGAGAGAGAGAGAGAGAGAGAGAGAGAGAGAGAGAGAGAGAGAGAGAGAGAGAGAGAGAGAGAGAG
>JBBJLR010000139.1:14099131-14117794 GCA_037577145.1 Brachypetersius gabonensis | reverse complement strand
TATATATATGTGTGTGTGTGTGTGTGTGTGTGTGTGTGTGTGTGTGTGTGTGTGTGTGTGTGTGACATCCGTATCCGTGTCAGCAGTATAGCCTTATTGCTTAGGTAAAGCTTTGGTGTTCAATCAATAATATAATTTTTTTAAAAACACTTCTCCACCAAACACCTGCGACTTTTAACATAATAAGTAACTTGACTTGAGTTCACTGATCTTGAAACAGTAAGTAAAGCAAGAATTTTTTGTATTTCTGTTTTGTATTTGTGTTTTGTATTTGTTTTGTATTTGTTATCTAGTTGATATAATGAACTAAAAATCTTTTAAGTTAGATTGCTGCGAATCTTTTTTAAAATACACTTTAACAAAGACTACAGTTGCTGAGCAATTCTTCATGCACCTACATAACTTTAATAACTTTATACAGAATTCATATGTGGACTCACACTTTCTATAATGTATCTTTTACAACAGCTGTAAATGTGTCTCAGCCAGACATATTTTTAAAAGACCAAAAAACAGGTACATATTAGGCAATATCAAACATTAAAGTTTTTAACGTAGGGATTGAGTTCTTTCTCTCTCTATTTATTTTTCTCTAACTAAAGATAAAATTATATTAGATTGCATATATGAGAATAAAGAGAATAAAGCTCAATGCTAAGCCTGCGTCTGTCAGTGCTGGTGTTGCACTGGTGTGTTGTATCTGTGTTTGAATGTACAGAATGTCTACAATGTTCCCCTCATTCGCACTGGCTCATTTGATTCGTCAGATCTTCTTCTAGGACGTTTTAAACCCACCTGCCAATACTAGAGGGTCTGTGTGTGAGAATGCAGGGTGAGCTGAGCTTAATCTTGACATGTCAAATAAGAAGAGTAGATTACATGCTTTTTAATCTGCTCTTCTTATTTGACATCACAAATAATGTATCTTGATATGTAAAGAACACGATTTAGCCAACTTTTCTCACAATTTTCTCCAACTATAAATTTGTACAATCCATCACATAAATGGGAATTTTGGTGGCATTTTATTGTTCCACTGCAAGACGAAATAATAATAAACATTTCCAGGGAGATGTAAACTGTGTTCTTGCTTAGAAACTATCACAGCACATCCAACAATAAAGGCAGGATTTTCAGCTTTATAGTGATAGAAAACATGGTTAAACCTGAATGCAATGATGCCTGAGAAGCTGGCTTGTGACTGAAAGTCAGTGTCATCGTCCAGAGCTTGTAAGGAATCTAGCAGCTCTTTAAAAGGAGGCCTAGAGCATAGCAGGCAAAATCATATCTCAGAGTAGACTGATAATTAGCAGCGGGGTGGAAACAGACGCTTTTACTACATCAGCGCTTTGCAAAAATGTGCTGAGCGTCTGTTAGGTTGAAGGGAAAGGGGAGCATCTGGCCAGGAAATCAGATGGACAGAGGTTTTAATGACTCTCAGGACTAGGTGACTTTTGAAAGTACTGTTTCATTTCAACCATTTTAACTCTGTATATGAGTGTTCTTCTCAGTTCATCAGTATTAAGAGGGACATCAAATGTATCATGGGTGAAGAGAAGTTATATTGTCCTGTGACAATTTTAAAGCATTTTGGTCGAGAACATTTCTTTACATTTTCATTTTAATCACCTGTCTGCAAAAAGACTATTTTCTACCTGGCTAACTTTCTTAACTTTGGCATATTGCATGGATTAAATTAAAGAAATGGGAACAAATAATTTACTGCAACAGGCTACAAAGTACCTAAAGATACAAGGTGCCTAGATAAAGGAGTTCCAACCACTCTGCATTCAGCACCACCAGTATACTGATCACCACCTGATCATCTGGAATCATCTGCTCCTGGTTCTTCACTGGTTCAGGACTTCAGTTAGATGGGCTTTGATCTGCTTGAATGATTCATACGTAGGTCACTATGAGTCTTAACAATTCCTTTGAAACTGGTCAGGTCCAGGGACTGGACTGGAAATGAGAGGCTTTGAAAGTCCTTCAGGAAGCCTGGAGAACTGTTCCTCAAGAGTACATTAACATACAAGAAAGCCTGGATCTTTGGAAGTTAAAAATGAAGAAATATTTACTGGCTCAACTCTTTTGCATGGTACTGTATATCAACACAATGATATACAAGTGTCTTCCAATTTACTTACTTGTAGCAGTAAATGGTGTTGGTGTCAACTATTTTATTCATGGTGAAATGATGCAGTGTAAAAGGTATGTAATTGTTTTGGTTTGTTCTCTCTGACCTGGCCTTGTCCTAGTGAAATGGCGTTCATTTTCTTGGAAAACATCATGGTGTCAGCAAATTTGTAGAGGTCAGCGGCAGGGTCAGTGCCGGGAGACAGCACAAAGATGAGCGGAGTGGACGGAGAGGACTCCTTAAAGACCACAGACAGGTCAGATGTCTAAGGACAGAAGCGGAAAGAAAGAAAAAAGAAGAGGTGGGAGTCTTTAAGGCCTTTGTTCAACACCTTTATAATTTACACTGTGGGCAACATACTGTATACATTAGGTTGCTGAATTTGAATGTTTATTGCCCAGCCTTCCCTAATTTGTCTGGTTATTTAACCAAAAATGTTACCGTTAATTTTCTCACCACCATTTTCCAACTTCATCTCTTAGAACTAAACAGGCTATTTTTAAACCGATATATGTAAACTGTCTTTGCTCTGATTTTCTGCCCCTCTCCTTCTAACTTCATTGTAAAGCTCTATCATTGGCTGAGATATATGTAGTGAATTACAAATGCCAACATATATGAACTATATAGACTAGAAGTAAATGGTGGTACATTTATGAAAAAACAAAGAAAATAATAGAACATTTAATTCTGTCAGTGAATTTAATGTAAATATAATAAATAATGTAATCGTAGCTAAATGATAATAATAAATAATCTAGCAAGTGCTAAGAGATAATCGTTTTTGTTACAGCATAGTGGGCGGTACCTGCGGCTCGATGAAGCGCTGCCCCAGATGTGCGGATACAAAGTCCTGCAGGCCATGGGTGAGACGATCAACACGCAAACATCGCAACACCAGCAGCTTTTGGAAAGAGTCCAGCCTGCTGTCCCACTCGCCAGGGAGAAGCTCTCTGTACAAACACACATACAGCACCCACAGAAAACACAACACACACAAACAAAAATCAATAAAACATTACACACTTCAAGCACACTTTCAATCATGCCCTGTGTGTGTTTTTGTTAAGGTTACCTGTGTGGCTGGCTGCTGTCAAATATCCTCTTATACTCAGCCTCTTGTTTGTAGAAGGTGTCAGCCAGGCCTCTGAAATTGGGCAGCATACTGAGGGCCACTAGCTCCTTCCAAGCCCGCTCTGATAACCAACTGGATGACGGGTTGGGCAGCTGCTGCTGGACTGTTCCACCAGACAGCATGTACTGCCATTCAGCCTGGACACAGGATGTTTTGATTAGACTTGGATACTTGGAGACTTGGAGTCTTTTTTCAGTTAAAACAGCAGTGTGGGTTTTCGCTTCAAAGCTTTGAAAAAAGCTAATGCTTTAAAATTTGCCTAGACAATGTTTTAATGTACACCTATAATAAAAGAACCATATAAAATACATTCTTAACATTTAAATACCTTAATTATGAGCTCCCTTACCCACTGGACCATTTCAATGTTCTTTAACTACACTTTCAATTTCAAGGATTCTAGCAAAATTTAATAGGCTGCCGCACAATATAATGTGCCGCACAAGTGTGTTAGTGCATTCAGATGTACAGATTTAGGGTGATAAAAGAATCAATAAAAGCTGAAAATAACTAGGGTGAAATGGCAAAAATAAGATAGATAGACAGAAAGATAGTCAAGTAGACAAAAAAGATAACCATGTCTATCTTGTTGTCATTCATCATGATGCGTGCACATAAAAGGAAGGCAAACATGAGCTTGTGTTTTTCAAACAGGCTGCGGCACACGTTGCTGTAGAGGCTGAAGGTAAAATATTTGTTGATGTTGATGATGCGCTGTTCCACTGTGTCTATAGAGGGAGACAGGGAGAGTATCACAATGGATCATTGAAGTTAGTTTCAGTGATTTAATGCTAGCATAAGAACTACAGCAGTGGCTTGGGGGACGGTGTTCTGAAAGAAAACATCTAGTCAATGACAGTTTAAGGTAGTGACCAGTTTTCTTCATGATACTCATTCGAACTTTACTTTACCTGCTCGGTCTGAATTAGTGATACCAGCCATAAAGATGCCCAAGAACCACTCCAGTGAGTACTGGTACATAGGGTCAACATTGGACAGGTCAGAAACACAGAAGAAAAGGATCTGTGTGCGCACGGCCACAGGAACGTACTCCAGTCGTGTGGCATCGATGTCCCGCTCTGTCTCCTCAGCCACCACCACTTTAGCCTGCCATGGTCAAACAATGCAGCATTACCTCCCCACAGCTGGGCACATCCTTATATAAGTCATAACTAAGGTACAGGGAACTTTAACAAACATGAGAATTAGGTGACTTTGACAAAAAGGATATTATGTTCTTCAAATCAGACATTTTATTCTGTATTAATTACTTAAATTATAAGGATTTGGCAGCAAGAATGTGATTTCTCACTTTAATAACTACTATGTATACTTCTTTTACTGTAGTTAAAGAAAAATGTATGATTACTGTACAATAAGACTTTAAATACTGTAAATAACTGATGAATAAGCCTCAGTTTACAGATAGTTAATATACAAAGTCACAGAGAATTTTTGCAAGGTTACCTCAGACAGTGTGCTGTATTTTTGCTCTATTTTGCAGACTGACCTGAATTTCTCCAGCTTTCAGCTTGGAAGCTCCCAGCACTCGAATGAGCTCCTCATCATCCACAGGGTTTCCCTCAGATGAGCTGAGACGGAGCAGGATCTGATCCTCAATCTCCTTCAGCTCCTGCTTCATGTGGGCATTACTCACGATCAGCTGGTTTTTCGCTTCTTCCAGATCAGGCCTCTCCTCCGCCACCACCCGGCCCAGCAGCTGGTCCTCCAAACCACTGGTCATCAGTTTAACAATGATTATATTTAAATAATACTTGTATAACTCACAATTATTTCTAAGCATACACTGAATACACAACTGGAATACCAACTATGAAACAATGCACACACTTATTTTTTTTTTTTCACAGTGAGGGGTGGAGGTTCAATACATTTCCACTAAATTTTAAAGCTGTGGTTACCTGGGTGACAGTGTGAAGTTAATAAGTGTGACCTTGGTGGATATCTCAGGTGAGTAATGTGGGTTGGGCAGCTTGGTGGTGATGTACATTTTGAAGTCATCATGATAGGGAATTACAGCATCTCCCAGCTTGAGCACTGTACTGCCTTGCTGCTTGTATGTCTGAGGAACACACATACACACAAACACATAGTAGCCTTAATTTACACCTACAGTTTATAAAATTTAACTAGAATGACCTAGTAACAGTAATTTTATTATTGAAAAGTGTGTAAAATACACAATGTAGACAAAGGTATTGGGACTAATGGCATTGCTGGATGAGAAGGCCTGGCTCACAGTCTTTGTTCCAGTTCATTCCAAATGTATTGGATGTTGTTGAGGTCAGGGCTCTGTGTGGTCAGTCAGGTTCTTCCACACTGAACTCATCCAGCCATGTCTTTCCGGATCTTGCTTTGTGCACTGGGGCACAGTCAAAGTCAATAGAAAAGGTTCTTCCTCAAACTGTGTCCACAAAGTTGGAAGCATGGCGTTCCAAAATGTCTTGGTAAAAGGGTCTGTCCCAATACATTTGTCGATATAGTGTATTTCAGCATTAAGAAAATATTTTGCTTGAATTTCTGCAATGTTTTTTCATTTATTCTGCATAGAGCGTGCACACCATCTGCACTTTATATTATGTTAATGTATCAATAGAAAAGTAAAAAATATATATATTATCTTCCATTATAAGTTATGAAG
Source organism: Brachypetersius gabonensis (assembly GCA_037577145.1). Classification (NCBI taxonomy): domain Eukaryota; kingdom Metazoa; phylum Chordata; class Actinopteri; order Characiformes; family Alestidae; genus Brachypetersius; species Brachypetersius gabonensis. The sequence goes on along the minus strand of JBBJLR010000139.1, from coordinate 14,111,860 downwards.
GCCTTTTGCCTCTCTGAAAAATTACTACTTTGAAGATAAGACGGTCTGTTCTGAGAGTGAAGGCATACGATAAATATTTTACTCTGATTTGAGCTGGGACAAGTCAGAGCAAGCATGCTAATAGAGTTGTGTACCTGTCTCAGCAGAACTGGGTCCAGTGCTGGGTCTAGGTCTTCCCCTACATTCTCCAACAGACAGGGCTTTCCAAATCGAATGGCATTTTCCAAACTACGCAAGAAGTCCCGGTCACTCAGCTTCATCACGTCCAGTCCGTTATCACGCTCCTGCCGAAGGAAAAATATCCCACCATAACAAATATATATGTGCTGTTTAGAAGAGGGTAACTCAGCCCAGTCCATCGTCACCCACTGATTCATGCAAACATTAAGCCACTAGGTTCGCTACCTAGGTTACTGTTTCTAAAGCCTTCACAAAGACAATTGCCAGTTTAATAAATGCATTTTATATTTATTAGTAATTAGTTTGGTAATTATTTAATTAGATCAAGACAGTGTAACAAAATGACAATAAAAGGTGTACATTGTGTATGAAAGAGATGGAGTGCTCATTTTCAGCTTTTACCATGTTCTTGATCCACTTGTTGGCCTGGCCCTGAGGGTCAATGAACAAAGCCCAGCGCTGAGAGCACTGGCTAATCACTCCGTTTTCAACAGAGAGGTTATCCTTCGGCAGTCCTGCAATCTACACACAAAATCAAACACATACAAAGACAGAGACCCAAATGGAAGTAGGCACACACAAAACAAATACATCTCATCTCTTTCTCTGCACTGTATCAGCTCATTTATTAGTTAAGATTAAGAATAAGTATGTAACTGTAATTTGGTGTGTGTTTATGACCTGCCAGGAGCGGATCTTCACTTTGTCTCCGAGTGTGTTGATGAGATTTGGCTCTGTCGTGTGAGGGACCTGATGATCCTTAAAACCACGCAGCCACTCCTTAACCATTGAGGCCCGATATTCACCCTGGGACAGAAACACTGGCATGAGGAGGAAGATTTTCAACTCTCGTAGTACAAAAAATGTAAATGCGTAAATTAATATTACAGGTGCACTACTTTCGCATTTGCAGGGGAAATGGGATATCTGTTATTTATGGAAGCCAGAAACCCAACAAAAGCTGAAAATGTAGCCTTTTACTTATATACATAAACAGACACGGGACATGTAAACCCACAGTGAATGGTCCAAGGTAAGCTACATATCCTGCAGCCAGCAGCACATCGCCAGCTACATTATCCACCAGATACTCCAAATGCTGCACCGTCTCACTCCAGCGCACCTTCTCGTCAGCCAGACCTCCAATCAGCTACACACACACAAATTCATTCATGCATATACACATGTGATTTGGGCAGGTATATGTTATACAGGTGATTTGGACAGGTGTATATTGTTACGGGAATTTGGACAGGTGTACGATGTACAGGTGATTTGGACAGCGATCACCTTGTCTGCTCTGATGAGTCTGTTCTCACACAGCTGGCACTTGCTGTCCAGTTCGTCACGTTTGGCCAGGCAGTCGTGATATTTGGCCTGAAGTGTTGCAATGCCTCCTTCCACTGTTGCAAGCTTCTGTTTGGCCTCCTCCAGAATACACTGGGTTACTGCCAGGTCCTCCTGAGCCTCAGCGAGGGCTTGCTACTCACACACACACACAGACACACACCCACAGAAACACACACACACACACACACACACACACACACACACACACACACACACACACCAACAAGTATCTAATGACACAAATTCTGAAGCTCTCAACAGTTCAGAGCCCCTGCAGAGCTCTGAACTGCAGGGGGCAGTATAGTTCTGATTATCATGACAGGAAACAGCAGGAGTACTGGATCTTAAATTTGCTTGTTTCATGCCAGAATGTGGCAAATGAAAAACAGAAGTTCTCACCCGTTTGGGCTCCACAGCTTTGGCAACAAAGTGGTAGACATGCATGGCTCGCACCCACTGGCAGATGGACGTGCAAGCCTTGGACACTTTGGCTATGGAAGCTGGTTGGAACTCTTCGTTGTCTATGTAAGGCTGCACCAGTTTGATTACAGAGTCTGGGATATTGTCCTGGAGAAAACAAAGACCAACTGATGAATCAAAATAAATACATTTTTTGTAAACTCAGTATACAATCTGTGTATCTGTATAAACCTGACCTTGTCAAACCTAAAGAGACTCTCCAGGAACTTGCCGGGATCCTGCAGAAGGCCTTTGCCGGGCTCCCAGTAGTCATCCACTTTGGTCCCGGGTTTCTCTCCAGCCACTTTCTTAGGCTTAATGCCTTTCATAATGCATACGGCCTCAATGACCAGCTTCACTCCCTGCGGCGGCCTCTGCATTGCTCTGACCTGTAAACCACCATGAGAAAATCATTCTGTTAGAGTACTAATATCTGTTGGTACGAACTGTGGGAATGTGTCTATGGATTTTTTTGTGCTGGTTCCCATATGGTTGTTTGTTGTCTTTCAGAGAGTACAAAGAACTTTAAGAAAAAAAGAAAAGAAAAGTGTATCTCAGCAATCGAGCATGTAGGGGAGCAAATCCCAGTGTTAGACAGTTTAACTTTGCTAATACACTATGGGTTCTAAGAGTTAATGAAGCACCCATTTAAAATCACCTCAGTAACATCATTCTTGTTGAGAGATTTGAGGCTTGTCAGTGCGGCGTCCAATGCAGGCAGGGCTTCATCTAGATCTTTCTGTGCATCTGTAGCAATAGCTCCTGCAACCTGAGCCTTCTCAGACGCTTTTGCTTCCTCTGCCTGCACAGCAACACGAGTCTCCTCTGCAACCACTGTGTCTTCCTACACGCACACACATGGATGTACAATGACCTGATATAATCTTGACTCTAGCTGTGTTTAAGTTGGTTGTGATATGAGATAAACGTGTGAGTAATGCCTTAATTTTCTCCATAGTGATGACAGTGTCTCTGGCTGCTTCTTCCAGGAGAGGCCGCATCGTCTCCAGCTCCTCCTGCATCTTATTCACATCCTCAGCTGTGCTCAAGAGCTGCACATATGTGTGTGTAGGCACAAACACAGATACAGACATAAACACACATGCACATACATAATAGACAAACTAATGGTTTGGACTTTCAATTTGAATATAACCCTTCTATATAAACAAATCCAAATTTATCTACAAACTGAGTGTGATATGTCAATGAAAGTAACTACAGAAATATTGTATCAACAGTGTCAACAGTATATTTGTCTTATTAAATTAATTATTTTCGTATTAAATATTTTCATAAAAACGTGATATATACCAGAGTACCCCCGACAAGTTGTGTGTTTGTGTCTCTGCCTCTGACTTCAACTTTATTGATGGATAAGTCAACCTGAAAAGTTTTTAATGCCCTATACCAGAGTGTTATACAGTATTTCCTCTATGTGAATACACTTTGATAAACAACCTTGATGAAATTAAAAGGTCAGTATCTCTTTTATAATTGTTGAAAAAAGTGTTACAGTAAGGCTGTTATCAAGTCAGGTACACTTTTTTTAATCATTATCATCTATATTCAAAAATGAATGTATGTTGCTACTCATGATACTTGATATCCACCAGAAAAAAACCTATAGGGCATAAACAAGTCATGGGTCACATGTGTGTTCTAATTTTAATGTTTCTGAGTACTGTATTTCCTTTGCTGCCTCTCACCTTGTCCAGTCCGGTCTTCATGCGCTGGCGAGCACCATGGAGTTCCTGCTTTTTGCGGCCAATCAGAGTGGAGAAGATACTGAGGAGCTCCAGGTAGCTCTTGGGTGTGACATAGTTGTAGCGCGAAAGTTCAGCCCGGTACTGCTCACACTTACGGGCCACCATCTGGTGAATCTCCACGCACATCACTGTCTAAAAACACAAACAAACCCACATCAATCAACAGATGAATAGCCTGCTTGTATAAGTTATATTCTACATAGGTGCATACACACGCTCTCTCTCACACACACACATACACTTGTGGACACACTTTTCCTCACCATGCCCTTGAGAGCCGCAGGGCTGGCATCTAGCTCGGGGAGCTCGTTGAGGAAAGACACTGCCACAGACTGCAGTGCCTCCTGTGGCCAAGTGCTGAACCAGTCAATCGTGCAGCAGGTGACCAGAGAGGGGAACTGGCGAAGCCTCGCCCGGAACACTTCTCCTATTGGGCTTCAGAAAAGATAAAATCTTACGTGGGCAAAAGTACCATTGGAATACATTTAGCCTTGGAACTCGTATTAATAAAATCTGATTTCAACAAACAAAAATAGTGTAAAGCAGTCTAAAACCGGTGTGTGTTCTCCTACACACTCGCCATTTGATTGTCTTTCGCTCGGTACACTGCTGCTTGGCCGCTCCATCATGCCGAGGTCGGGGGGATGGAGTGTCCATGGAGGGTTTATGTCTCAGTGTGGTTCCGGGGGGGGTTATGCGCGCAGTATTTAGTCACAAATTAGGTACGCATTTGCGCTGTGAAGACTGAAAACTGGTGCACATTTTGAATACCACTTACGTCTATTCGGGCTTCCGTACCACTTATGTCCACCCCTGACAAGTTTGAGACAGCAATAAACAATTGTGCAAAAAGAGCGGCAACAGGATTAGAAAAAAATCTACAGTATATAATAAATACAGGGTATTTTCAGTGTAATTAAGGAGTATGTTTTCTTTGTTTTTTGCAGAATAGTTTGTTATTTAGCTCTGATTTAGACTGGCTAGGGTAAGAAACTGTCCCCCTTCCTGGTAGAGAAGGCTCAGCAAAACCTTCTGGCAGATGAAAGGGAGGAAAGAGGGTGTGGGAGGAGTGTGTTGCCCATAATGCTAGCGAATTTGCAGATGCAGCATGTGGTGTAATTATCTGCAATAATATCTGTTAATTGACTACTTTTGAAATAAGAAGGAACTGTTACCTTTGAGCAGAAACCCCAAAGGGGCTTCAGACACTCTACTGTGTGTGTGTGTGTGTGTTTGTATCTTACCTCATACACAGCACAGTGTGGATGTTGCTGCGGACTCTCTTCACATAAGCGGCCATGAGGTTGGCCTTGATGGGCTGTAGGCCCAAGTCCTGCACCACAGGTTTCATGGCGGTCAGGATCCTCTCCTGCTCATCTCCACTGTACAGATTTGGCACATCCCCTGAGTTCAGGATGTTATTAATGTCCTCCAGGAATGACTCATTCTTAATCTGGAAAGCAAAAAAGACTGTAGGTCCCATTTATGCCAGTTTAAGGTGCAAACTGAAGCCAAAACATGCCGTTTCAGAGCCATGTGCATGGTAAAAACGCTAATTATACTTCTGTACTTCGACCATACTCAAATATGCGGATAGAATGTTTACGGTCAGTGTGAGAAAAAATAGCCTTTACAGAACATAGAATGGAGCTAGAAAGAATTAACTATATAAAAGAATAGATTTTTTTGCTATTTCTTGACATCAAAACAAACTAATAAACTAATTATGCGACTATCTGTGTGATTACACATAAATATGTAATATAAATTGGATGTGTAGAATGACAATAATAAATAACTAATAAATAAGAAATCTTACTTGCGTATCGACGAATAGAAAGGTGATCTGACTGTTCTGCAGACCGGCCTTCATCATGATGCTCTTGATGTCCTCCTTCCATTCTGCTATTCCGTAGTTCTTAGCTAGTTCGATCTGGAAGCACTCGTACTCAGATCTGGGGAGACAAGATGGCAGTATTAACATCAAGTAGAACAGAATATAGTGCATAACGACATACATGGAACAACAGAAACAACAACATATCAGCCTCACAACAGACAATACTGCTCTTAACCTCCTGGCCTTAATACATAAATGAAAAATAAAACAATGAAATTACAGTAGAGGTTTTGATAAAACACAGGGGTGTCTTGTTTCCAGCTTGGTGGCTTTCTATGTGGAATTTATTTATTCTCATGGATTTCCTAACACAATCCAAATTGGAGATGCTAAACTGACCCTGTGTGTGATTATGTGTGTTTTTATGCGTGTCTGTGTGTCTTTTTTGTGTGCCTCCTATGCGATGTACTGGTGACCTGTCCAGGGTGTTTCTCAATAAGTGCTGCGATAACATATAATTGGTGGATGGATCAATTTTCCTTCAAAATAGAAGGACAGAAAAGCTGATTTAAGTCAAACTTATGTATGATATGTAGTCTGTTAATTTGCCTTATCATTGCTAGCTTGCTTAAATGAAAATGTGCAGTTTTCACTTATATGGATTTGCTTCCATAACACAAGGATAGAGAAACTGACAGTAACTATGGTTGACCTCTTCCACTGAAATATTTTAAATGTGCAGTTTTGATCAGTAAACTGCCATTGCAGGCATTTATTAGTGTCTACACATCTGTAAACCATGAACGTTTGGTTCTAGGTAACTTTCAATTCTAACAGCAGAACCTCAGTTAATTAGAGGTAAAGAAGGTCTCTAATTCACTCAAACATTTCTTCCATGTGGGCAGCATAATGGCGGATGCACTAATGCTACTTGCCTGCTTTCTGAGCCCACCACACATCTCTAATGTGGTGTTAGGGGCTAAGGAAAATCCCTTTTGTGTGAGTTAATGGCGTGCATCCAGGGAGGCATTTTTTGTGTCTATGGGGAGCCTGTCATACAGTAAAAACCTTTAAAATGTCCAACATGTGTGGCCAATTTATATGGAACTAATGCACATGTTTCATATGCACTGCTTTAAATTTTATTGATGACTGGGATTATTTATAATGAATAGCTTCAGTTTTACATGCATGGCTTTGTACTAAGTGTAACAAATACTGACACATGTTCTCCATGCATAGTTGTGGAGCTTTTATATGACAGGTAGGTCTTCACTGTGCTGCTTTTTTCATGTTTTAGGGGTACTCCCATACATAAGCTAGAAAGATAAACCTCTGCATGTGTGAAATAAATATGATGACTAGGCTTGATGGATTGTGGAAGACCCCTCACACCCATTATACAGATTCTTTTTAATCATACAATGCTGCTAAGCATGTGCTTTCTCCAAGACATGATAGGCCACCACATCCTTTTCAATACATCTGCCAGTTTACATCTACTCTCTTACATTTCAATTCATCTATTGCTGAAAAGACAGAGACAAGGCTTAGACAGTCAAACCACTTAGGAGTGCTACTTTGCTATATCAATATGCATGTTCAGAATCATGCATGCCACTATTGAAGTAATAATACTGAATTACAATACATTTGATGAGGTTTAATTTTATCCATGAAAATAGCTAACAATTTGTACTGCTTTATAATTTAAAAGAGATCACATTTTGGTCAGTAACAGACATGTCATTTATCACAATCAATTACACAAAATAGTGTCATTTATTATTTTTATTTTAATCCAAAATTGATTGGTGCTGAATGCTGAGTGGTTGGAACTCCTTTATCTAGGCACCTTGTATCTTTAGCCACTTTGCAGCCTGTCGCAGTAAAACATTGGTTCTCATTTCTTTCATTTAATCTATTCAATATGCCAAAGATAAAGGTTTGTCAGAAAGAAAGCAGTATTTTTGCACCAACAAGGTGATTCAAAGCAAAATATTAAGAAATGTGGGGTTGATGAAAGTAATGCCCAGTACTGTATATTACTGTTCTTAAGGCTGTATGACGGATATGAGATGGCTCACATGTGTGAGGCGAGTTTAGTGAGGGACTGGCGTCCACTGCCTCCAACGCCCAGTAGCAAAGCGTTCCCCAGCGGCTGCCGCAGTATGCGACTGATACGGCACACGTGCTGAATGGCGTCCATAAAGAGCACCAGCTTCATCTTAGTCGTGCTGACCTGATTATAATCATCCATATACTCTTCCATGACCCGCACCAGCTGCAGAGGAAAAAGTAAATTTATATATATATATATATATATATATATATATATAACTATAGATGTAAATAATTACATTTAATGTTAGCAAATGACTTAAGAAGAGAAGCAGCCCCACTTTCTCTTTATCCTCAATTAGCTGGTAGACTCTGTAGTCAGTCCCAGGGACCATGAAGTCTCCGAAAAGGAGTGGTTGGTGAGGCACCACCTCCTGGAAGCTGCAGCCAAATTCCTGGATGCGCTCCTGAAGAAGCTGGTCAAACCAGTCTCTGTCCTCAGCACTGACCAGCCGGTCCTGGAACACACGGCAGCTCTCGTGGTACCACAGCTGCAGCAGCTGGACCTTATCCTGAGGGATCCATACACAGAGCTTCATTCTTATACTATTAAAAACAATGTAGAAATTTTAAAGGCACATCAAATCAAAGCCTGTATTCTGTCTGTACTTCTGTCTATTTTTATAAATAACAATGTGTTATATAGTATCAGAAAACACATTAAGTGTAAGTAACTTAGGCATGCAGTTTGCAGGATGCTACAGGTTCTGCAAACCTAATTTACTTCTTAGCTACATTAGCCCATTAGCTTACCCCAAATGTGCATTGTGTGATCAACTACATTACAATTATAGTTATGCAAACTGTTCTCTTTAATCCTTCATTAGGCACAGGTTACTCTTCAGCATCATATTTACATCAAACCAATACCTTTAATATTTAATAATTTTTTTTTAAAGTCCACCATTAGAGTCAGTTCCCCTCTGAAGAAACAGTTTGGAAAAATATTAAATGTACACTTTTTCACATTTTACCCCAGATGTAGATCAGTGTCTAAATGTTGCTTCTTTAGTTATGAGGCCAATTCTGAACCCCTTTCGAGGTTATATTTGTGAGTTCTGTCATATTTGTAACTAATCTGAATGTTTTTACCTTTTTTTCCTTTTCATAGCTCAAAGCAAGTAATACTGTGTCTGTGCCATGTCAATGTGGTTTAAGACATATTAGGAGTTATTGTCAGGTATAAAAAAAAGGAATAAAACTTGACCCTGGAATTTTACAGAAAATATTTTGGTGCCTATTGACTTCTGGAGTTTGTTATCAACATTAGTGGAGAACTTTCATATGAGGAGCTGTTTGGCTGAATGACAACAATTCCAATCTGCTTTGACAATCTTGATATTCAGTCATATCTCCTGTCATATATGATTTATTCTTCCCATAAGTACATACCTCTATCTTTCCAGCTTCAGCCATGAGCAGGCCCTGGAAGACCTTGGAGAGGTCCCGCAGGTTGAAAGTGTAGTGGGATTTTGCCGGGGTGGGCAGGAGGCCAGAGGTGATGGTGGAGTAAACTTTAATGGTGGCATCCACCAGCAGCTCGTTTAGCGGGAGCAGCTGAGGAACCTTCCCTGAAAAAAAAAGATATAAACCAAGGGTGAAACTGTTTCTTTCTTCAAGAGTTGATGGTCTGATTTAACATGACATTGTGCTAAGATTTTGCAACATTTAAACAATAGGAAAATTATTTATATTTGCAAATTCCCCCTCCTTCTTTCTCATCACTTTTCTTTCTATCACTCTCATTCTCTGTCTCTCTTACAAAATTCCACCTCACTCAGCTCTCTCCCTTTGCTCTAACTTACTCCCTGGCTCCTTTTTGCTCATGTTGTCATCTGGAAAAAAAAAAACACAACAACATTAAACAACCCCTCTAGAAACCTCATCGCATAACACAAAGCGTTGAGTCAAATAAACAGCCATAGACTGTTTTTCCAGCTGCTGAGTCACATTAACTCCTTTTCACAATGGCCTTGAAATGTATCTGCTCTCTGTTTGGAAAACTGTGGCTTTCTCCTAATCATCTGTAGTATTTCTTTATTTTGGAACATTATTTCTTTATATTGGAACATTATAGTTGGAACCCAAAACGGTATAGTATAAGGTGACACAAAGTGGCATTAAACTCCACGAAAACAGCCCTCTAATATACACTTAAAATGCCCTCAGCTCACCCATCCAGTTGCCAAGGATGGTGGAGAAGATTTTCCTCTTGCTGGAGTCCTCCATCTCAGTGAAGGAGAGGAAATTGAAGTGGCGGGTGAAGCGCTGGGTGATGGGGTTCCTGCCACCACCGGGAGGGCCCATGGCACACACAAAATTGATGTCCACCAGCTGCTTAAATGTTCCTGATGAACACAGTTACTGAGTTCAGTTAATTTAATGAATAATCATCACACAGCAAATTATAATCATTTTTAAATTCTGTAGCTTCCTACTTTAACTCAAGTTTAACAACATATAGGAATAGAGTAAAATTAACTGTCTGGGGGTCACTGAGTGTTCCTTTCTTGTATTTTTGTTAAACCTTTGTTTATATTCCCCATTTGCTGTTATGGTGCTCCTGTTCTTGTTAGCCCTTGGACCATCTTTTGTTTTTGTAGTTTCTTGTGTTTTCATGTAGCCTAAACCCCTTTTTTTGTTACCTGTGATCTATCCTGTGCATCTGTCCATGTATGCAACATGGATGTGGATATTTAGCAGTCACTAAATAGGCAGATGCAGTTTCTACAGTGAGACAGCCTACTCACCTATCTGCTTCCTGTCATACCATCCGCCGTGGTCCATCCACTGGCGTAGGAGCTCAATTGGTGGCTGGGCTCCATATGTCTCTAGCATGGGCATGTTCAGGTCATCGATGAAGAAAATAAAGTATTTCCCCAGTGGAGGACCAAACACACCTTTCCTTCTGCTCCGCACAAACACAATAAAAATAGTACAAACATGACAAAACTGAAATGATACATGCCATGAAAGACTAATGTTTCGATGGATTTCGATAATCTGATTGCAAAAAATACAATACAGTTTAAGCATTCTAGCCCACCTCTTGTCCAGCTTGCTATCAATGTAGTCTTGGGTTTGGTTGGCGGAGGTGTGGGCAGAGAACATGAGGAAGTGTGTGATGTACTCGGCTGGCATGTTCTTCAGCAGTTTGTCAGACACAGTCAGGGTCTTCCCCGTGCCTGTCGGCCCAACACACAGCACCTGCGACAAACATTCAGCACAGATGGAAACTAAATCAAAACAGAGATACTAGCAGACTCAAGCAACACAGCTAAATATAATAACACTGATGTGGTCACTGTGAAGAGAAAGACACTATACCATCCTCTCCATTTTTTGTCATATGAAATAATAATTCTGCCATTTTTTCAGTTTTACTTTGACATATACTATATTATATATTGTCTTTGAGGCTATGTTCTACCTGTTTCTGATTCTTTAAACATTAATTCATTCTGATTTCAACATCCCAACAGCATACAACAAACACAAACACCATAAAATAAATGTTACTGCATCAGCATCAAACTGAACTATACATACTGGCTTCTTATTGGACAGAAGCATGTCCATCAAGAAGGACATGCGCATGGTGTCAGCAGTTGGCACGGTGATGTCGGAATAGCTGGTTTCCGGGGTGATGACAACATCCGCAGTGTACCTCATCCAGCTGACCCACTGCACCTTAAAGGCACAAAAAATGTGTGAGTCACAATTAGGGGTGAATGAATCAGTTATTCTTTTGTTTGTCAATAAGTTAATCAAATAAATAAAGACATCAAATAAATAAAGACAATTAGCTATACTACTTTTGATGTAACAATTTAATGCAGGAGTGTCAAACATATGTATGTGGACAATTTACAAATGATAGAAATTCAATTACCTTTTAATTATTTTGTCTAAGACTGTAACTTTCTGTTTTATATTTTACACTTAATAGTGTAAAAATATACAGACTTTTACCTGAAAAACACAATTTTTCAAATCCATTTTGTTTTTTTAGTATCAAGAATATTCTTTCAATCAAAATACAGTTTGTGTCAAAAAAAAAACTGTGTCATGAGAGTTAATGGATTTTATATTTTTGGGAAACAATTTTCTCTTTTTTTGTTTCAATTTTTTTTTTACCAAAAAAGGCTGGTAGAAATTAGCTATCTGTATCTTCAGTATATTTTCATTATTATTTTAAAAAACATATTTGGAATAATAATCATTCATTTCAATCTTCATTTGTTTTAATCTCAGTCACCAATATTATCTAAAGTTCTGCAGCTGTTATGGGACAGCTAAAGAATGGTTCGCTAAAAGCTGGTGTACCGATACAGTTTCTGGTCTGGACCCAAAACTTTTTATTTGTACAGCCCACGAGACCTTAAATTTACACACATTCTGCCTGATTTAATGAAAAGGCAATTTTTTTTTATTTAATTAATAAGTGAGTAAGCAATTCAACACTTGTGAATATAGTTTTTGAAGCTGTTTCATGGGATTTTGTGGTATGAAAAAAAAACTGTTCATTTCACCTCTCATTGCTCACTAGCAGCTCAACACAAAGTTTTTTTTGTCTGCATTGTTTAAAAGTTTTAAGTTTCAGTTATAGGGTGCCTGCAAAAAGAGAGCACTCCATGTAATGTCAAATATACTTGAATAAAGTCTAGTCTAGAAGTCTAGCGAAAAGACATATTTATACCACTCTCTCTTTGGCATCCTCTTCATCGTCACTCAGGTTACTGATGCCTGCATCATCCAGCTGATAGTCATACACCAGTCCCTCTTCTGGGAAACACAACTGTATCTGCACAATATATGTACCAGCTCTGTTAAAGCAATATTTCCACAGCATAAAATGACTTTACTGAACATTACTACAGGCACTACAAATAATAATCAGAGGTCACTCTGTCTCTTCACACACTATGCACTGTTTCTCTCTCTCTCTCTCTCTCTCTCTCTCACACACACACACACACACACACACACACACACACACACACACACACA
>JBBJLR010000139.1:14060651-14099031 GCA_037577145.1 Brachypetersius gabonensis | reverse complement strand
CGTGTGATTGGCTGAGAGTGGTTTAAATCCCGGTCGAGCCAGAGAAGCAGTGCGTGGTCACCAACATCTTTGAGAGTATAAGTGTGTAAGCTGGAGGGAAAGGTGAAACTGTAGTAAAGTAAAAGAAACCGTATCTTGTATGTCGAGTCGGTAGACTCCGAAAACGTATTGCCGTGAGGTTTGAGCTGTGCTGGTGAAAGTCGGGTGCGAGTGAGTTGGGACTGTGTGTGTGTGGGGATCTCTTCCTGTCTAGGAGAAGCGTCAAGGAGTGAAAGCAGACAGCTTTACAGCGAGCAGCGGAGAAAGGCGGCTGTTGAGAGATGAGTGGCACGTTTTCCTGACTGTGTGTTCCATCTTGAGCTCTCTCCCTCTCTCTCTCCCTTTTGTGTACTAAGCAGGAGTGATGGGTTGCTGTGTGAAGGTCTGGGGCTCGAAAGGAGGACTTGGAAACATACAGAGGACAGTGAGAAGGGTTCCCGTCTCAGCATAGTAGATGGGGGTGGATCTTTGTAAAGTAAAAGAACTGAAGAGGTACCAAGGAGCGGAAAGACTCCTTGGAGGCGGAACCCACAGGGGTCCTGTGTATTTGTGTTGGCCTTTAACTTCTTGTGTTACGAATAAACTGTCTCACTGGAACCTTGTTGCGTGCTGCTGTGTCTCTCCCCTTCAGACGACATGACACACGTTGTCCAAAATGTTGTAGTCGGCTGAAGGATTAAAATGACCCTTCATTAGAAGTAAGGAGCGTAGCCCAAACCCTGAAAAAACTGAAATACTGTTTTATCCAGTGTGTTTGGTTTTTATGTGTGATGCTCTGTCTTGACATTACACATTTTATTTAAGCAATAAATGTTTTAGGTGGGTGTCTGTTAGGAACCCCCCTACAAAAACAATGCACATTAATGCTATAAGATTGGCTACTTGCTGAATTGTTGTTAAAATAATTTAAAAATATATTCTATCACATTTCAACCTCCTTTGTTAAGTTTTTATTTAGATGGAATGTTTTAGAATATATAGGTACCCTAAAGTGTCATTATTGTCTGATTTTAATGTGTAAATCTTATAGGTATCCTGTAAATACTCTGTACTATTGCAATAGATTGGCAGTAGACATTTAATCCTTAACAAACTGTGAACCATCACGAAGGAGGTTATAGTCAGGAGATTTTAATTGTATTTGGAACACAACAAGAAGTGTCAAGGGTCTCACTAGTTTGCGCCCTAGACAGGGTGTATGGAAGCGGATTGGATCGTATCCGCTTACGTCAAAAATACGTCAGAGGTAAGTTTGAAACTGAGGAAGGGAGGAAAAAAATAAATATATAATTTAAAAAGAGCAAGAAGGGCGCTAAATACAAACACGCCACGAATAAAATGTGAAAAAAATAATATCATTAAAGCAGCTACACTCAGTGAGGTTTTCTGGCAAATACAAGCAAGGTTCGAAATCACATTCTTTTTATATAAAACAAAATTAAGCTTTGGTAAAAAAAAAAAAAGTCATCGTTACTTGGTTAGCTTCGTTATGCTAAGCTAAGCTACTGCGCAGCACAATAATAACGACTGGAGACCTTTAGCTCCATGCTAACGCTAAATTAGCAAGCGAAATAAAGACAAAAAGAGACAGAGTAACTACATAACATAGGAGTATTTGTCAGTAAGTGGAGAGTTGCATCTGTTCTTGGAGTAAGTTTACAGAACAAAAGTCAATTATTAAAGGGCGTAATTGTGCCGGGACTAAGCTAAGCTAAGCTAAGATAACGCAGTTTGATTGGAAACGGTTAGCCAGTGAGGTTAATGTAAGGCAGTATAGAGTTCATTCTGCTTGACTGGGTTGTGTTGTGTTTGTCAGAGGAGTAGATGAGTTAAGCAAGTCGGTCCGCATTGAATCGTGTTGTTGGTTTATTTATTTGTTTGTGTGCATAGAATGGCTCCTCGTCTCCAGCTGGAGAAAGCAGCCTGGCGATGGGTCGATGCAGTCAAACCAGAGGACATCACACAGGAACATATCGAGCTGGCGTACCGGATTGCTGTACCAGCGTGCAAGAGAGGAACATGCAGGCAACGAGTTGTTTTTATTTATTCATGACTTATTTTGCAAAAAAACTAACCACTCTCTGAACCACTGTCCTCTCTTCTATCACACACACCTAGTGTTAACTTTACTGATCAGCATCCACTTTGTACTAACCATCATATACACTTCATCTGAATCAGTTTAGAGCTCAGTCATTAAGACCCCTGCTTGAATTATTAGAAGATAACAGCAAAAAAAACCCAGCATCTCCAATTGCTCAAAGGTGTTACAAGTGTAATTTGAACCTTGTTGTTAGGGGAAAAACTTCAAAGGGGACATGCACTTAATCCGAATCAATTTAAAGCTCATTATTAAGGTCCCTGCTTGAATAAACCATGTTATTACAAGATAACAGTAAAAATGCAGGTGCTACAAGTGTGTTTTGATCCTGTTGTTTTTACACATGATGAACTGCAAAGGGAATGTGCACTTTATCTGAGTCAGTTTAAAGCTCATTAAGATCTTTGCTTATATAAATGCTGTTATTAGAAGATAACAGCAAAAGTGGAGCATCTCCATTTGCTCCAAGGTGCTACAAGTCTAATTTGAGAAATTGCCACAGCAAACATGCACTTCATCTGAATCGGTTCAAGGCTAATTCATTAAGATCCCTGCTTGAATAAGCCGTGTTATTAGAAGATAACAGTAAAAGTGGAGCATCTCTGTCTGCTCAAACGTGCTACAAGTGTGATTTTTATCCTGTTGTTTTCATACAGGCGGAACTGCAAGGGGAACCCAAACTGTTTAGTTGGGATTGGGGAGCATACATGGTTGGGGGAGATTGATGAAAATGCCTTCCACAACATAGACGACCCCAACTCTGAGCGAAGAGATAAGGTATGGACGTATATTAGGGTCATTAGATGTGAATGCGGGGTGACTAGTGGAGTCATAAACAGGGAAGTGTGTGGAGAAGCATTCACATGCTTCTCCACACACTATGATATTCATGACAGGCCAAAAAGTCTGTGGCAGTCGCTGAAGTCACTGGAAACACAAGCAGGCTGTTTTCTATGGAATTTAGGGGGATTCCGGTTAGTCACACCCACAGGAGGGATTCAATGGAATGGTTGATGTGACTCAGCTTATATGCGCACACACTCTTTGTGGAGTGATGGATGAGTAAAGTGTCCACACAGTAGGAAAGATTAATGGTTAGTTCCCCTTCTCTTAGCATGCTGAGACACTTAATAATATGGTAATAGTGTTTCACATGGTACAACTGGTGCGCATAATAAGATGTTATTGCAGGTAATTATAATGTTTTAGAGGTTTCAGAGAATTGCATGATATTGCACTAAGTGACATTACTACCCGATAAGAAACTGCACAACAAAGTAGCAAAAGTTACAAAGTTATTGCACACATTATTGTGTGGATGTGTGACAGAGGGAGTTATGGAGTCTGATGGCGTACAGGTGCACTTTGTCATTATACAGTACGAACTGTTAAATCAGTCAGGCTGTTAAATTGTGCTGCCACAGGTGGTCTATGTTCAGTGATTGTATAATTCAATTCAATTCAATTAAGTTTTATTTATATAGCGCTTTTAACAATGGTCATTGTCACAAAGCAGCTTCACACAAAAGAAATAAGTTGTGTGTGTATAAATGTGTGTGTGTGTGTGTGTATGAATGTGTGTGTGTGTGTATGAATGTATAATAATAATACATTTTATTTATACGCACCTTTCTGGCACACAAGGACACCGCACAATAAAACAAGTGCCACAAACAGTAAAAACAATAATAACAGACAAGATTAAAAAAAGCATATTAAATTGACACCATTTAGACATTGCAGAAGAATCAGAGAGAGAAAGCACACTTGAACAGATGGGTTTTGAGTGTGGATTTAAGGTGTGATAATGAATTGATGTTTCTAAATTGGGAAAATGAAATACTTAAATATAATCTTAAGTCAGAGACTCATTGTTTGTAAACACTGTCCTGGTGTGGATATGATTCTACATGAGAAATTTGGAATACAATTGCATATGATACAAGTAAGCCATGCAGCCTTTAACCCCATACAGAGAAATCAGGTCTTTATGAAGGCGTAGCATCTTAATTTTCTTCTTGTGTTGACTTTTATTGACAGTTGTAGTTATTACATGATTTTTTCCTCTCATTTCAGAATACGTTTGTGGGACTGACAAATCTAGGCGCCACATGTTATGTAAACACTTTTCTCCAGGTGTGGTTCCACAACCTGGAGCTGCGGAGGATGCTCTACCTGTGTCAGAACTCTAGGGCTGAAGGGCACAACACAGATTCAGGTACTTGATTTTTGTTCACAGGAAGCTGATCATGCTAACTTTTAAAAGTGGTTGACAATGACAGTGTGGTTGGAGGATCTGGATTATTTGAAGGAAATTCAACCAGTGCTTTGAAGTTCTGAGTAATACACACAATTAAAGATTAGCGAAGTAATTCAGAGTGCATCCTACATTAATGATTTATATACCACAGATTTATAACAAAAAAAGAGGATACCATTGGCACCACTAGATGCTGAAATTGTTCCCACTTGCCTAAAGGTAGCAGCCAAGGGCAACTGGGCAGCCGTTAAAGTCAAACCTTGTGATCATTACACTGGATAATAGCTTTTGTTTTATAAGTACATGAGGATATATTGATAAGTGTACATCGTGTGGAAGTGTCCCTATGCAAAGGAATTGAATGGAAATTGCATTAGCCTTGATTTGTGTGGGCTTTTGTGTGAATCCCATAGATTATGAGCCGAAGACAATATGTGAACACCTGCAGTACCTGTTTGCGTTGCTACAGAACAGCAACAGAAGGTACATCGACCCCTCAGGTCTGGTGAAAGCACTGGGCCTTGATACGGGGCAGCAACAGGTAAACGGATGCATGTGTGAGCCAGCAGATTTGTTTTTCTTTATTCTGATTGCTTGGTGTAATAACAATTAAAATAACTCGTTGGTCATAATCTAATGAACATTTGGAAGCAAATGTTTAATAAAGGATGGTTAATGGTGAAACATCACTGACATTACAAGACCAGCCAAGACCCAAACCAGTTTGAGATGTTTTAAGGATTTATTCAGCATCTCTTTGTAACCAAGTTTCTCTTCTAATTATCTGGATGTAGGACGCACAGGAGTTTTCCAAGCTCTTCCTTTCACTTCTGGAAGACACTTTATCGAAGCAGAAGGACCCAAACCTCCAAAACATGATCCAACAGCAGTTCTGTGGACAGTTTTCTTATGTTACTGTGTAAGTGATTATTACATATTTGAAGATAAGATAAAGTAACCCTTTATTAATCCCATAGCTGGGGAATTTTTGGTAAGGAGATGATTAAATTAAGAGAGGAAATGTGAGGGAAGTGATGGAAAGTACAGTGTAAACAGGCTGTATAGATGATGGAAACCAGTTTTCAAGGGTAACGTTTTTGCCCTTTTTATTGCTGGGTTTCATACATCTGCATCTCTGTGCTTTAATATTAGTTGGAGTGCTTTCCACTATCCTGACTTAACTTTACAGGTCTCTTGAAAAGCAATGTTTACTTTAACTGTACTGTATATGTCTGTCTGAATGCAGTTGATTTTTATAATAGATTACCAATCTAAAAGAGTATTAGAAGATAACAGTAATATAAAAGTTTAACTTACTCATTTGAATGACGTTACTGGTATTCATTTAATAATTTTCAATAGATAGATGGAGAAAAGTTTGCATATGAAATGCATTGGGTGATTTTTAATGTTAGGAGACCTTCTGTGTTTATTATTACTCTTGATGCAGATGTAATCAGTGTGGGCGCTCCTCTGCCTTGCCATCTCGGTTCTACGAGCTGGAACTCAACATTCAAGGACACAAAAACCTGACCGAGTGCGTCACTGAATTCCTGAAGGTGACACTTTTTCTTGTTACAGATAGCAAGCATTCCGATTTCACAAGAACATTCTGGGTCATGATCATTAGGCCTGATGTACTAATGCATACAGTATAATGGGTTGGAGCTGGTGATGTTAAGGGTCTCTTGAGTAGCTGTCTATGCTGAAGTGGGTTAGAAAATTGCTGATTAAAGGTGGCTAATCAAGGAGTGCTTTCTTGTACTGGAAGGAGATATTACAGGTCTGACCTGCCACTTAGAAAGTATGGCTTCTAAGGTAGACCATACCCCTTTCTAAAAGATTTCTTCCAAAGAGCCAGACTTTCTTGTATTTTATTGTGGTCTTGAGGACGAGTTCTCCAGACTTCCTGAAGGACTTTCCAAGACACTCATTTCCTTCCTGTCACTGAACCTGTCCAGTTTCACAAGAATGTTTTTGTTTGTTAAGCCACACAGTGACCTACATACGAATCATTCAAGCAGAGCAAAGACCATCTTTGGTTCAGCAAAGTCCTGAACCAGTGCAGAAGATTCCAGATGATCCGAAGGTGATCAGTATACTGATCACCATTTGTATATAAAGAAATGAGGAGTAGCCCATGGCTTTTGCACTATATTTGAGTATTCAAATGATTTGGTCCAGGCCCAATTCTCAGATTTCAAAAACACCTGATCACTACAAAAAAAACACAATAAAAACGAGATTGGTTTTTGGGTTTCTGGTGTGTCAGTATCACAAACATAGTCCTCAGAATAAGAGTTGACAGACATGTAGTGCAACTCACATGACAACTGAACTTTTCTAAACGCTTTAAAGGATTCCCAGTGAAACAAGTACTGTGTCTTGAATATAACATTTGGTTTGTTGGTACATGCTGGAAAATGTTGGGTATGTGCCTGATGGTGTCTTTGACTCTCTGGTGCTGTTTAGGAGGAGAAGTTAGACGGGGACAACCGCTACTTCTGTGAGTGCTGTCAAAGTAAACAAAACGCCACACGTCGGATAAAGCTCCACAGCCTTCCACGCACACTCAACCTCCAGCTCATGCGTTTTGTGTTTGATAGGTAAGAATGTTATTTACTCACGGCTGTAATTATGACAGACTGTGTTGATCTTAAGGGACTCTTCACTCAGAATGGTAATAACAAATTAGATTTGCAGAAGATTAGGTACCAGCATGTAACTTGGGCAATTTTCCTATTGTAAGTATTATGTTAAATAACATGATGGTTGTTGTTTTTTGTTTTTTTGCTTCCAGGCAGTCGAGTCACAAAAAGAAATTAAACACATTTATCAGTTTTCCAGAAGTCCTCGACATGACCCCATTTTTGGAAGGAAAAGGTAACGTTTGTAAAGAAAATCAAGCATACGCCACTAAAGTTGTGAAGATTTTTTATTAATATATTATAATATTAAATAAGTTGGTGCAGCTGATTTATTTATGTGGATTTCATCAGATTTCATCATTATTACATTGTATTTGGGGATAGATGAGTATGAATATAACAACCACAAGTATCTGTAAAACTATAGACCTTAAACCTTTACTGCATGCTCTTACCATATTTTAACAAATGCATTTTTATAAAATTGTACTTTAAAAAAATAGACATACATGCACACACCAGGTCTTTGCAGACCCCTTAAAGTGTATATATAATGTTGTACTCAGTCATTCTGTTGGACTCATTGAACAGTACTGTTTTTACGGGCTAAGTTGATTGGTTAATTTTTAACATAAACTGTTTTCACATTACTTTCTGTATTCCTAAAATGTTTATGGATATTTGGCTAATTTGTAAAGTGCTTTTTCATGTATATTTGTTTTTTTAGTAACTATGTCATTTTTAATAAGAAAGATACAGGAAAGGGGTTCAATGGCAGTCAGGGGTTTGTTAAATATAGATAAAACAAATCGATGGTGTTTATTTTGTGTCTTATTTTTGATCTCTTCAGAGGAGCAGTGCACATATGAGCTGAGTGCTGTCCTGATCCATCGTGGTGTGAGCGCCTACTCCGGCCACTACATCGCTCACGTACGGGACGCCTGCACCAACAACTGGTACAAGTTCAATGATGAGGAGATTGAGAAGATGGAGGGCAAAAAGCTTCAGCTGGGCATAGAGGAGGATTTAGGTGAAGAGCAAAACTGGTCCTTTTGCAAATCCCTTCAGCAGCAGAGGTTCTCACACCTTTTTATTTTTACAGGGTGCACGCCATTCAGTGAAAAAAAAAAATCGTTGTTTTTCATCTTTTTGTCAGTCAACGGCTGGCATCAAAATAAAAGAATGTGCTAATTTTAAAGTCTAGATTGGTTGGGACAGGAACTTCCACACAACTCCATCTTCAGTCTTTTTGGTTTTGAATGTGTTGTGTGACAAATGTTTTCAATGCAGAAGATGTGCAGCCCCTCATTAAGCCTTTTCGTCTCTCAGCTGAAACTATCAAGTCTCAGGCTCGAAAGCCCAAATCAAGCAAAGGCTATCACTGCTCCAGAAACGCCTACATGTTGGTGTATAAACGTCAGATGGAACAGACGGACCAAACTCAGATGAATGTGGAGGTGCCAGGTATGACCAGTGACTACTTTACTTTCAAAACCTAATAGATATGAGTGTAATCGGTCTTATATTTATCCAGTGCCATTACATTGAAAGTCTTTATATGTTCCCGAAAAGACTTTATTGAAGAGATGGATGGTAATGTTGCTGCAGTTAAAGTGATCTCATCTCACCCTAGGGAGGCGTTCCGTGTCCTTTTAATAATAGTTCGCTTCGAAGCAGATTATTGTCTTTGCAAAAGTGACATTTTTTATCGACTTTTTGTGGGGGTTTTTTTCATCCTCTATGTGTCTCTGAAGCCTTCCTCCAGAAACTGGTGGACCAGGACAATAAAAAGTTTGAAGAGTGGTGCAACGAGATGGCAGACATGAGGAAGCAGAGTGTCGATAAGGGCAAAGCCAAACACGTGGAGGTCAAGGAGCTCTATGAACTGTTACCCGCAGAAGAGGGTACCTCTTTTTTTTATTCTAAAATAGCAAATATTGTCATTACACTTGGCCAAAATTCGTGGTATTGAACTGTTATTTATAAAAACTATCTTTAAAATGTCACTACCAAGCACTATTATGGGACACCAGCCTCCTGTACTGTGTCAAGCAGGGCTTTGATTTAATTTATATGACTCTATGTCCCTGTAGGTGAGCCTTATGAATTTGTGCCTGTGGAGTGGCTGAAGAAATGGCTGGATGACTCTACAGCGATCAAGGCCATCGATAACAGCCAGTTTCTGTGCTCGCATGGGAAACTGCACCCGGACAGCATTGGCGACGCCAAGCGCATATCCCTCAAAGCTGCTGATATCCTCTTTGACCGTTATGGTGGAGGACCTAGAATAGACCGTAAGGGATTTCTGATGCCTTCTTATTTGACCTTAAATTGTTAAAGTGTTGCTGAGAGGCTAACTGTCGTTGATCTGCCCAATGTTAGGGTCCTTTCTGTGTCGAGACTGTGTTGAGAGGCGATGCCTAGTACTCCGGCTGAAAAATCAACTGAATGAAGACTACAGAGAAGTGACCAACCTTGCCAAAGTACAACAAAGAAGGTATTTCTAAATGAGCTCTTTATCAGTTTAATTGAGGGGAAAAAAGCAAACATTTTCTGTATCACTATGGAATGATGGTTGATCAGTTTTTAAAACTGATGTTTTTCTTGTTTGGTTTGTATTTTTGGACAAATCAGCAATGGTTTTCAAACTAGTTAACAAGACTGGTTATGTTGTTTGGTCAGAAAAGCATAGTGTCTCCTTCCACCCTGAAGTAATAGTGGAAAATTACTTCCACTATCGAGGCAAAACTTTGCCTTTATACCTTGTTCTTTTTTTGTCTGCTGTTTGTTTCTGTATTTTATTAATTGATAACTCAATTTATAGATTGGCGAATAAAGAAACACTTCAAAGGCTTGATGTAGTCTACCCTATTTGATTTGCTACTAAAGCCCTTTTCAAAGCCCACCATCGCTTTCTATAATTGGTCAAAAGACCATAATGAAACAGACTATCTGTTAGTGTTTTTATGTATCTTCTTGTAGCTGTGGAAGTTTTTGTGGTTAGTTGTGTCTAACTGCATGAGGCTCTAGAAATTGATCTAGCTGCTGCTGATGTGTTTTAGTGGTGATGAAGGGTTCTGGGTAGGCAAGGCGTCTCTAAGGCAGTGGAGGCAACTGGCACTGGAGCAGCTGGAGGAAGAAGAAGAGGAGACCAAACACCCCAACTGCAAAACCAATGGGGAAAAACCCACAAGCACAAGTGTGAAAGGTGCGGTCATGATTTTCAAAAGTACTTGTTTTCGCCTTTTCCATATCTTATTACGGCGTGTGCATGAGAATTCTGTCTCTTCATGCTTTTGCTGTTTATGTACACTCTGATAAACAGATAATGTAAAAGAGAACGATGGTGACGTTGAGGAAATGAAGACTTTTAATGAAGACATTCTCTGCTGTCATGGTTAGTAAATCTGAGAATGCTTTGAAGAGCCACAGTTACATAATTTGTAAAACAGGTTGTCTTGTCATGATTCTGAATCCTAACTAGATTTTTACATTATTCTTATCCAACAAAAAGCAGGAATGTGTTGGGCAAATCCTTTCCTGTCTTAGTACAGTGTGTATGACTGTGTGTGTGCATGCACCTGTGTATGTTTGTGACTCCCTAGGTGGTCTCAGTATTCAGGAGAGTGAGAGGCGACTGGTCTCGATTGAGGTGTGGAGCAAGCTAAAGGTGTATTTCCCCAAAGCGCCAGAGTTCAACCAGCAAAAGGAGCAGTGCCAGCAGTGCATGGTAATCACACTCTAAACACCTTAATCACAGTCATTTAATCGGATATGTACAGGTTTCCTGGAATTGTATTCTAGCATTGTTTATGAAGTATCTTCAGCTCCTGCCTCTCTAGCACTCATTGCACAGTGTTAGTAATTCTCAACATTTTGTTTTTACTTTACATTCAGCGCCTAAATGCAGCTGTAGGATTACCGAGATCTTTGAATGATATACAGGACAGTGCAGAAGCCCTACTTTAGATTTTTGCTGGGGAAATGAGACAATGTTTTATTGCAACATATGCAAACATGTACAAGTCAATACAGAATATAACACAAAAGAGAGTTTGCATAATTATAATCACCGCCATACACTGCTTGAATTCTCTTGGGCAAGCTTTCCTGTAATTTCTTTGAGTCTTCCGGGATAGTACTCCAGGCTTCTTGAAGGACATTCTAAAGCTCCTCTTTGGATGTTGGTTAACTTTTCTTCTGTTCTTTGTAAAGATGATCCATACTGCTTCAATAATGTTGATATACTGCTTCAATAATGTTGTTCAATAATGTTCAATAATGTCTGGCCATTGGGGAGGCCAATTCATGACTGCTAGTGTTCCATCGTGTTTTTTGCTATGGAGTTTTCTTTGAATGCATGAGCTCAGATGCTTTGCAGATGGTATTGCCAGGTGGCACAATACTTTTGCACAGTACTGAACAGAAATAGTAATTTTTAAAAATGTGATACTTTTCAGAGGCTGGAGAGAGAGGGTAAAGAGAATGAGGCTCTAAACCGAATGATGGCCAGTGAGCAGAAGACCTCTCTCCTCAATCTTTTCCATGAGAAAAATCGCCCCACGCTGCAGAAGTGGCCACAGGTACAGTCGTACATATTGCACCCTTCAAAGCATTGTAATAAACATCTTGGCTAAAATCTATTATTCTTGTATTGCATACAGTTTACAGTTCTTTCTCTTGGCAGTTGTTCTATTCCAGTGTCCTAAAACACTTGTTTCTGTATGTTTTCAGGACACAGATATCCTCTACATTGTTCCGTTGTTCTTTGTCGATGAGTGGAAGAAATTTATCAGGTAGTCGCTTGTTAAAGCAAACTATTTGTCCAGGTTTGCTTAAATGAACCTCAGTTTATATCAATCGTAATGTGTGTAGAGCTCTAAATATATTCTTTTCTTACTTCAGGAGGCCAACAAAGTCCAACCCAGTGTCCAGCGTGGGGAACAGCATTTTGCTGTGTCCCCATGGAGGCTTCATGTTTACCTATGACTCAATGATACAAGGAGATGCCCAGCAGTGAGTAACCCTCCACCAAACCTCAACCACAGTACAGTTTCCCAAGAACACGGATGGGCGTGCTGGAACTCTTCAGTGTCATACTTGCTCTACTGTACTGCCCCGGTCTTTTTTAAATGAAAATCACTTCAGTTCAGAGGCCATGCTCAAACAGAATTAACTTAAAGAAGTGTGATCAAATTTAAAGGGACACTCCAGACAAAATAAAACAAATGCTGCATTATTTCTGATGAAGTATTTTGAAGGTAGGGGGAACTTTTCAAAAATGCTTTGATGGGGTGTTTTGGGGTGCTTTGTTTTGTTTTTCTGGTGAAAAACTGCAAAAAGAAGGTACACAGTAAAATTTAGCTGAAAGCTAAAAGTAGCAGGGCTATCCATATTCCATCCACTAGTTTGGTGTTTCTAGTCTGGCTGAATGAGAAAAAAATGGTGTTTGTAGTACATAAAAATACAGTACTTAGCATTGTTTTTACTGGCCTGTAGAAAACCACCATTTAGAAGGCCTAGATATTTTAAACCATGTTACGTCACATACCTTTTCGTTTCTTAAAATGTTTGCCCAGCACTTAAGTTCTTCCCTGCTTATCTTTCTCACAGCATGTGTGTCTGTGTGTGTGTGTGTGTGTATGTGTGTGCGTTTCTCATTGCACAGTATAGCTCTGCTCTGGCCGGCTGAATGGGAGGTGGTCTGCAGGCTCTTCCTAGTAGACCAACCAATATCCATATGCAGGATTCACAACGCAACGCAAGACAATGGGAACGTGCAATACCACACCCAGCCTGGTAAATACGCCAACATGAACATGAAGAAATGAGGGTTTCCTCAAGATATTGCACACTACTGTGCTTTTTGTCCAATTTTAGGACAGTGTAAAATGTATCTAATTTCAGCCAAGGATGGTAAAGCCATCAATCTGACACAATCATGTTTGTATTTTGTCAGACTTGTGTCGAGAATGCCGTGAAGGCTTCATATTCCAGCAGCAGAGGGATTTGCGGGAGTATGCGCAAGCTACTGTGTATGTTCGAAAGGTCATCGACAACAAAAGGGTGAGCTTTCCCTTGCTAATGATTTTTTAATAGCTACATTATATGTATAAATCAATGGTTCTATCCCTGATGTGACCCCCACCCCTTTTAATTCAGGTGAGTTGGTAATTATCAAGTCTTTTAAATGGCAAGAGTTGTCATAGAGCACTTCAACACCAGGTTCTGTGGAGAGGGATCTAAAAACTGAAACTGACAACATAGGTTTAAAAAATGAGATTTCAAATCACCAAATGTGACAATCAAATTTCTCACTGTCTTTTTTTCCTCTTTCTTTTTGTTGGTCTGTCTGCCTGCCTGCCTGTCATTCTTTCTTATGTTTGTATAGATGATTAAGGAGGCAGCTCCTGAGTTCAGTATGAGTGGATCTGAGGCAGAGGATGAGAAAGAAGAGCCCAAAGTGGAAGGAGAGAAAGACCCAGACTTTAACCAGGTAGCTTGACAGAACGCCAGTCATCTAAATACACATCTTAAGTTGTACTCTCTACCTTTCATTTAGTAGAAACCAACCCACATTCAAGTCAGAAAAATGTATTCTGCTCACCATCTGTGATGCAAACATAGTCTGTTAACACCACTACAGTAATGTTAATGACATTCAGAACAAGAGAGAAAAGAGAAATTACCTGAAGGAAAACACAGGATTGATGGGAGGGTAGCCTTTAGTATGACTGGCTTCATGTGACCTAATGAGTGTTTACATATGAGTTTGTTTATCTCCCTACTTTTGTAGTCTGAGGATGGGGCCAAGAGGCAGAAGCTGGGTGAGGTGAGTTCCACAGTGCCTCTCTCTTCTGGCCCCGCTGCCTCCTGTGTTCCCGTTGGGAAATCGGGCATTCGCAGGAGCATGCGCCACAGGAAGCTGCGTGGAGAGAAAGCCCTCATTGTCTCTGCCAACCAGACTCTGAAGGAACTCAAGATCCAGGTATCTTACACTTCAAAAGTTTGGAACCGTCTGATGGAAATTTTTGTTTACAGTAGTAACTTATACAGGGTAGATTGATATTAGAAACTAAATTTCAAAGAGTATGTTAAATTGTTGATTTAAAGTTCTACGAGACTAATAAGAAATTCTCAAATGAAATAATGTAATGTAATGCAACGTTTCTCAAACTTATTTGTCCTGGGGACCAGTCATGTCAGGCTTTGGGGCTGCAGGGCCTTGCATAAACGAGATAAAACCGGCTTTGACTGATTTTTATCGGTACGGAAGCAAGGCTCCCTGTCAGGGACCAGCACCGGCCCAGAGTTTGAGAAACACTGATGTAATGCACATGTGTAATAAACTGGATGGAATTTTTGGATGGAACCATGAAAGTTCACTCCTCAGGACATACATCTTATTCAGTAATTATGGAATTGTGACCTTCAAAGCTTCACCCATATTCTGTCCCAAGTGACACTTCTTGAGTTTATTCTGTTGCTGTGATTACTTCAGGTCCTATGAATCTTGTCTAATTAGATTTTGTTTCCATAGATCATGCATGCCTTCTCTGTTGCCCCATTTGACCAAAACCTATCTATTGATGGGCGGTGTTTAACTGATGACTCTGCCACGCTAGGCAGCCTAGGAGTCTTTCCAGAAAGCATCATATGCCTAAAGGTACTTTATGGCAGTTCTGTAATCACTTTATGGTAATATCCAAAAATATCAGGCAAAGAAATTCTGTATGAACTTATATATTTTACTTAAAACTTTTTCTGTCCCATAGGCTGATGAACCTATAGCAGATTATGCAGCTATGGACGATGCATACCAGGGTAAGAAGTGTGTGTGCAAGTTCGTTAATGCGTGTAGAAAGAATATGTTTCCCTCATGTTGTATGGCAGAAACAGACAATGTCGTCAAGAAGTATAGCTTCATTAGATGCCACCTGTATAACTGCATACACTGTGTGAACAAAAGTATTGGGACACCTGACCTTAGACCAACTGGAATTTCCAGTGGCTGTATGATGTACAGTATTTGCATAGTACATGCTGTAGAGAGAAACTACTGTAACACACCACATTTAGTCTGTTACACCCCTTTTACTTCATGGCAGTTCATTACCATTAATACTTTGATTTACTTTACTGTGACACGTTATGTTGCTTTTGTGTGATAATTAGCTTTTCTTTTTCACAGTCTGTTTGCCTGAGGAAGGATTTAAAGGTAAGACACTTTGTTTTCCAACTGTAGTTTTCCAGCTGTAAGACATTCCACATAGACTAACTGCTCTGTCCTTATTAAATTGAATCAGGTGTGAATCAGAAAACTGAACTGATCCCATTGGAAATTGTTATTGCACATAATTGTTATTGCACACAATAAGATAATAATGAATATAACAAAATTACTTTTAAAACCAATAAGAAATTGCACAACAAAGTATCATCAGGTTATTGCACAGATTATTGTGAAGATTGGGGAATGGGTTATAGAGAGTCTGACAGTAAAGAAACTTAAAAGTTTGGGTACTCAACTATGACTTTTTTATTTAAAATATATTTACAGGTACAGGGCTACTAGGACACTGACGGAGGCTCTGATGTGGCTCGACATTAACATCTGTGTGAAGGAGATAAAAAAGCTTGAAAGACGCCAAGGGATGACGTTAGATTTTGGGGTTTTTTTTGTGTGTCTTGTTATTTTTTTGCTTTGTAACTTAACGTTGCAACTCCTTTAAAGAGTGTATGTCTTTGTTTTGGGGGAAAAAAAACAAGTGTGATGGCTTTTAATATTACAAGATGTTTATGCATTCTGTAAGTGCACACCATGACTGTGAAAAGATACGGGTCGAGACTTTAACTAATCTTTTATGTAACGGCGTCCTTGTGGGTGACAATGTCCTGTTATTCCGAGGCGACTGTTTGATGTTTCGGTGCATCATGTTTTATTTGCTGGACGATACATTTCTGTAGACGAACCTCTCATTTCAGCAGAGTCACATGGTTACACTACACTCTCGCTCAGATATACGTAAGAATGCATGAGCAACTTCAATATTACAGATGTAAACTTCTATGACAAACCCCGCTCCCACCCTCCTCACCAAAAAATAAATAAATAACTTTAGTAAAAGTGATGTCTAGAGAGGCAAGGTTGACTTTAAAGACACATTTCCAAAACAGGTGAAATAAAAAAAAAGGAAAAAAAAAGAAAGGTGAAATAGTTTAGACATGTTCTGCTACTACTTGAAATATTATGCAGGCATTTGTGTGAACTATTCTTTTCTGTAATTCTTTCATATGGGCAATAAAGTTACTTTTTACACAGATATCCTGCTGCATGAATATGGAGACTAATTTGTCCCCAAAAACAATTCTGCAGTGTCTTACGGAACATACGGAATAATGATGAGATGCCAGGACCTGTTTGGCCAAACTATCCCTCAATTGTTGCTGCTGGAATATACAACGAGCCATAACATTAAAAAACCACATGCCTAACATATTAGTTCTTCAAGACGTCACGCTGTCTCTGTACCATCTCTTCCTCAGGTGAGGGACAACACACCTGGATCCCCACATGACTTAGAACAAACTCAACAGACCAGGTGACCACCTTCCACTCTTTCATGGTCCTGTTCTGATGCTCACATGTTCTTTGTAGACACTTATTGGACAAATGTCAGCAGGGGCACTTTGACCGGTCTGTAACCCTACACACAGCAAGCCGTGTTGGACTGTCAGGATGAACATTTCCAGTAGTTTGAGCTGCTGGCATTCTGTGGAATCAGAACAGACATTCTCCATCAATGAGCTTTGGGCACTTATGAATCTTGATGATTGAGCTGATTGATGTAAGAAGTTAATCATGTCAGAAGTCTGGATAGAGGCATTAAATGTTGGTTGAAGTTATAACCGTAACAGGGAGTCAATCAGTTGTTGAATAATGTTACACCAATGATACACAAAATACTAAATAGTCCTTTTAAACATATAAAGGACTGCTGGTATGTGGTTGCATCAATATAATCTGAGATTTTTGTCTCTCAGATTTGGGGTAACTGTAAAAAAAAAAAATTATATTGTTTTCTTGTGTTGTTCTGTATGCGCATGCGCAGTGCCGATCTCGCCATCTTCAAAATGAGTCTTTATTGCCGGGCCGTTTGTCCTCCGGAGGAGTTTAAATAAAGAGCCGGATTATTGAATAACAGTGAAGGTAAAAGAGAGGAGCTTCACTGCTCCACACGTGGAGGAGAAAATCAGACAGAAAACACATTTATAATACTTTACTCACTCTGGCTAAAGCGTTAACGCTCCGTGTGTTCGTTCCTTCGGTGCAGCAGCACTGCAGGCTAAAGGACTAGCCGTACAGGAGCTCTTTTGTTTATAAGACGTACTTTCTTCTTTATTGTCTCATTAGAAATGTTTCCTGTCCGGCTCAGTGCGTTATAAATGTTTTGTAGGGGGCAATTAGATGTTCTAAATACATTTGACACACATATATTAAGTGGAAATTAGCATAGTAGCAGCCACAAGCTATCTCTCCATTTACTCACCTCTGGGTCCTCACCTGCTTTAAAGGGCACCTCCAGTTGCTCCTCAAAATCGGTTGAGAAGTCACTCTCCGAGATTCACATTTTTTATGAATAAAAAATAACAAGAAGTGCCGTATTACAGAGAAACTCGTACCCTCAGGTTTCTTTATAGTGGTGGTGGTGATAGGAACCAGGCGTCATACTGTTTACACAAATGTGGCTGAAGAGTTGAAAAACAAAATAGTGACATTTACTCTGTCCACGAGAAATTTCTCTGGAAGTTCAACCTACAAGTTTGCATTTAAATATAGATGCACTATGATGCACATTTTTTGCTATGTTTGCACATCATATTTATTTTTTTCCCTGTCTGCGTTTGTGGTCTTGTGGTGTTCAGTTCTGTTCTTCTGTTGCCCCATGGTGCTGGAGGCACGTTGTTTCGTTTCATTGTGTACTGTGCATATGGTTGAAATGACCTGACTTGACTACATATGTCCAAATATCTGTACACCCCCTGCTCATCCATTGAGTTTGAGGTGGGTCCAAACCATCCCATTCTGCTAATCAGTACTTTTCTGTAGAGATAATAGATTTTTTGTTAAAAGCAGGTAAATACACTTTCAGATATACATGATGTGTCTGTGTGGCCAGTTATAAGAATAGGCAGCCTCCCCTGATTGTGCAATGCTTGTTATCGTAAACAGTCTCTCATTTTTACCTGTGCAGGCATTTAATGGAGCTGCCGAACTACAACAAGCAGCTGATGCAGCAGCTGCAGGCTTTACGAAATGAGTGCCAGTTCTGCGATTGCACCATTCTGGTGGAGGGCACACCCCACATGGCCCACAAAGTTGTCCTAGCTGCTTCTAGCCTGCTCTTCAGGTCTCTCCTCGAAGGTTCGGACAGAATCTCCATAGATGCGGCCGTGGTCACCTCCCAGGAGTTCTCCTGTTTGCTGGACATGGTCTACACGGGGAGACTGCCGCCAGGCAAGCACAACTTCACCCGGGTCATAACGGCAGCAGACAGCTTGCAGATGTTTGACGTGGCTGTCGGCTGCAAGAACATTCTCAATGAACTTGTGAATCAAACCCAGCCCAAAGAGGCTCAGCTCCTGAAAGAGGATCATACAGACCTCCAGTATGATGCTTCTTCCTGTGAAAGAGAAGAGGCAACTGAACTGGGTTCTGCTGGAAGGCAAGGAGACCTTGCTTCAGAGAAAGGCACATCCAGTGAAAGAGCTAGTCAGCATTCATCAGATGTTGATGGTACCTGTAAATTATATATATATATATATATATATATATATGTGTGTGTGTGTGTGTGTGTGTGTGTGTGTGTGAGAATTCCAAAAATCTAAATTGCACAAATTGCATTCTATTTTTCCCTTGATACGTGTTTGGAGTCCATATTTTATTTGTAACTACAGTTACAGTACATCCTCAAACATCTGTCAGCCCACACAAACCAGTTCTTCATTAAGGTGGAGCAGACTTGTAGATGTTGTCTATTACTCAGTGGGTTTTTATAACTCTGTAAGTCGCACTGTATCCTAAACCACATCCTCATGTCTGCACCACCTTAATGAAGAGCTAGATGTGGTTAGAGCACGTTTTTTGTTGTGTTTTTACAGATACAACTATGTGACCAAGGGCTTATAGTGTTTGTTAGCTATCTTTGTAACACTAACCCTAAACTAATACGGACACATTTGGAGTCGAAACATGTCTTGGTTTATAGACTACATCTGGGGTGAAAAGAAAATAAAAAGTGGAAAGAACTTTTCCTTTAAGACTAGACTTAATCTGTAACTATAAACTATTTTTTCTGCACTTACCGATGCCTGTTCTTTTATAATTCCTGTGGAGTTACTGATCAGGACTAGGCCTGTATGGTGTAAAGTAGTTATGTTGTGTTGTCAGAGGAGGGTGCTGAAGAGCTACTTTCTCAAAAGCAAGAGGAGATCTTGAAGACCCTGCAGAACATCCAGCCATGGTTTAAAGTTTTTTGCACCTGGGGCACCTTCCCCGCCTCACAGCAACAGGTGAGAAATACGTAGATATGTCCTCCCTTTAAAGTGACTGCAGTTTTTGGACAAAAAACATTTTTAGCCAGTTTCCCCCCACTTACTCCAAATAGTGTTGACATGTTTGGTATCTGAAGTCTGCTTAGCTATGAAGCTGATGTTTCTTACAGCTAATGGAAGCTTATCTCCCATCAGTTAGCAATGTGGGGTTTTTTTTCATGGGACTGACAATAATGTAATTGTAATGTTTTAATAATGTCTTAATACTTACCCTGAATTCTTAACACCACTATTTCAGTTTAAAGTTTAATTAACTAACACTATGCACCATGTCCAAGATCATTCTGGAATGCTTTGAGGGAGATCCAGAGGCCGATGTGGTTTTACAGCGCCTGTCGGACCAACTGAAAGACAAGCACAAGCTTTCAACCCAGACTTTTCTGGAACTGCTAGATCGGTTTGAAAGTCTAAAGCTTGATCTGGAGGCAGTGATGGTGGAACAGAGAGGGTCAGGTAAATACACACAAAAAAGTACATAAGCCTTCACACCTACATAAGCTTGTTGATCCCATCCCACACTGCACAGTTAGCTGAGCTGTTGTTTCTCCTAGATGCTTCCAGTTTATAATAATAGCACTTACGTTTGACTGGGAGAGATCTAGTCGGTCATAATCTCGCTTCTGTCAAAGATTAAGAGGGTTGGGCAAAATATATGTGTAGAATATGCCTATACTACTGTTTGTTGTAATAGTACTTTGATAGGAGCCTCATGTTGATTTTGTCAAATGGAAGTGGATACATTATAAATGATTCGTAAACAAAAATAATAGAAAAATCATGACACTACCACATTTAGTTTTTCAGTCAGGACATTCTTATTGAACAACCCCCAGGCAAAGTAACCAGCTAATTGTTATTGGCTTTATTTTTGGCTTTCAAAATCTACTGTATTGTATAGGAACAAATTCTTTTAATAAGATTGTTTTAATATTTAATTGAAAACATCATTAACTACACATGTTGCTTCTATTATGTTATTTTAGGAGGGCTCAGTCTTCTCACAGCTTCTGTTTTTCCTATCACAGAGAAGTTCTCAGCCAGATTAAAACTGACCGACTGCCTCATCAGGATTAATAACATTTCTGGACTGTTGACACGGGCAGCAGACAGATGCAAAAACGAAGCTTTAAGGGAGGTACACGCATTTTTCTCATCTCTCAAGACAGTGTGGACCTGCAGTTGTGGTTCCCTTTCTTGGTTTCCAATGTAAATAGTTCAAATGGCATGATGCTCACTGGTGACTACTAGATTCCATTCAACGTTGATAGAATGTTTGGTAGAACTAGTCCTTTAATGGAAGCTAATGAGGACTAATGATCCCAGCTGTTCGCTGCAGGTGCTGCTGGAGTGTAACGGAGTGCGGAGCCGAGTTCGTGCGGAGGAGAGGCTGTTAAGCAGGATAAGAGAGAGGGGGATTGAGGAAAGCTCTCTGCTGGAGCTGCTTCAGGAGGCTGGGGAGAGTGCCATAGACTCGAACCAGCTGGAAGAGCTCAGGAATAGTGGAGGTGTGAAGTGTCATTGAGAGTGTGTGTTTGTCTGTGTGTGTGGAAAGGGATTATATTGTTTCTGCTGTAAGAAAACCTCAACTTCTTGTATGTTTGATTTTAATGCTAATAATGTCAGCTGTACTTACTTGACAAAGGGACCAAAATCATATACTATTAAACTAAGACTAACCAAAGTTAACCCTTAAACCCTAGGCAGCACGGATCCATGCCAGAAGCCCAACAAATTGTAAACTGTTGTCATACATCAAAACAAATCCCTATATAGAAGTTCCAACAGTTTGTGTTGAAGCTCAAGGTGTCAGATGTCTTGCTGAGTCACACGCAAATGCCGCAAATGAGTCATACGCAAAACGACGTCACAAGCAAATGCCCTTATAGAACAAAAATACCCACATTTCTTTTAGTTTAGATCTTGGAAATAAATGAAAAAAACCACAAAATCTTTAAACTCGGGAGAAATCGGTGAGCGGCTCGCCGAGCGCAAGAGCAGCAAAAGGCGAGTGTGCAGGAGAACAAAAGTTCAAAGGGTTAAAGAGACCATACCCTACAAATCCTTTATAACACTATATGTACCAGAAATGGTCACTAATTTTTATATTATCACTTTTCAGACTGTTTTTGTTCTTGTGCCTTTAAGATATATGCTAATGAGCTCTGTTCTGATTTGCTACCTCATTCAAAAGCAATATGGACTAAAATAATCCTTATTAATCAGCATAAAGCAGCTCTAGGCTAAATATAATATATTAATTAATTGGTTCCAAATTAAATGGTTCTTGTGACATTGCAAAAAGAAAAAAACAAAATGGGCTGTTTTTGCAGCTTTTCCTCATGTGTATTGTACAGACTGGTGAGTGAACTGTACACTTTTTAAACTTAAAAAATCTTGATATCAAACTCTGTTGCCATGATTGGGCCCTTGTTTCTGTGTCTTTCCTGTGGCACCGTTTTTTCTTATGCCAGCAACAATATGATTGTATTGTCACGACTTATATAGTGAGTTACAGTGTATTAAAACCTTATACAGATTTTGGCTTATGTCAGATAAGGAAGCGGAGGACTGCAGTGGTGTTTCTCTGTTGAGAAAGTTTTGGAACAGGCTCTGTGAGCTGAAGCTACAGCCTCAAGTCCTCAGCCAGAATCTGGAGAGAGGACCCACCATCCTGTCTGACCAGAGAGAGGTAACAAATCCTCCACTACCCAAACTGAACCTACTGTTAGACAGATAATCGCATTTTTCATCCACATTAATGCATTTACTAGCTTTTGAGTGACTCTTTAGTGTGTGTGGTGGTGGGGGAGGTCGAAGCATTTTGCCCAGAAAAAGGCACTATGGCTAAAGGGGCAGTTGGTTGAGCTCCCCCATACACATGCATGATAAACAGTGGAAGGCCTAGCTTTCAGTAAATCAAGTGTGTGTGTGTTCAGTGTATTCAGGCCCTGCTGGAGGAGGGTGAAGATGTTGGTGTGATGGAGAGATTACTGAGAGCTGCTCTGGACGAAGGTCCACTTCAGACTGTGACATTGTGGCGACTCTTACTGTGGGCTGGGACTCAGAATCCTGAACTGGGACTCATCATGCAGGAGATCAAACAGAACCCAGAGGCCCAGAGTCTCATTCACACTGGTGTTTGTCAATGAGGTTTTTTTTCTTAAATGAATAAAAGTGCAGAGAACGCATATTTGGGCATTTTAATATCTGTTTAACATAAAATGTGGTCTGCATAAAGGTTATGCTGATTTTTATGTTTTATATTTTTCTTGACATTTTTCCCAATAAGAATAAAGAAAGATAGAGAGAGTGAATGATCATGTATTACTCACCTTAAGGACAAATGATGGCGGCGTGCTACACTGTGTAATGTATTAAAAGAACATCCTGTGACGGTGCAGTAATGTGAGGGACATACTGTATGTACTCCAGATCTCAGGTGTCCCACATGTGAGGTACACAATTAGGCTAGAATCTCAACATGGGAATTTCTCCTCAGTTGAACCTGGTGTACATCAGTTGATTTAGTGCAGTCTTGCAGTTTTCTTATCTGTTTTTCTCTCTAGTTGCTCAAGTGGAAGTCTTGTTTAAACACAAAGATCTGATTCTGCAAACGTTCAGTGATATCACTGACCTAGAAGGAGCTGCAGGTGGTTTGGATAACAATGCCATTTCTGAGGTGAGGATGTATGAAATATAGTATAAATAACTTTACAGATTCAGTGTATTTCTGTTGTATTTCCCCAGTTTAGCCTAAGTCCCCCTTTTGTTGGGGAGGGGTGTTCAAAATCAGTCTTTGTGTCCCAACAAATCAAAATGACCCCCAAGCAGTTCTGAGGTCGCATTTGGAAGTTTTTGACAGTCTGAAGTTTCTCCGGTATGTTCCAGTTCCTGCAGAGCTGTCGGAGATCTGATGATGCAGCGGGGTCTGTGGAGCAAGTTTTGGACAGAGTGATGGGCAGAGACTCACAGCAGGTCCGGCCGCTTTGCCATCTGCTGTCCATGAACCAGACGAGCTTCCCGCAGCTTTCACCTCTGATTAAAGAGCTCAGCCACGCTGGTGAGATCACAGCTGTACCAAACTGAAATAAATGTATACACAGATGATGTGGACTCAGCAGCCTGATATGTTTGAAATAATTCAGAACTTACTTCAAAAACATTACATTTCCAGAATGAAGTGTAGTAGTAAATTACTCTAAAATCATAAGAAAAGCTTTAACATCAAGAATGAAATTATAGTTGATAAGTAGGCTATTATACTGTATGAATTTCTTTATTTAAGTGATAATACTATATACGTAATTAATCAAATTCACAGTTTTCCACTTATCCTAGAAGCAGCTGATCAGTGAGGATGTATTTGGAGCTTGAATTTTATTGCTTTAGTTTATAACTGGAGCTACAAGGCTAATGTTGCTACTAGAAATCAGTGGTCACTAGAAGTCAAAAGTCACTCATACATATAGACATACAAAACCTCTCTCAGCCCACTCAAAATGCACCCAGAACTTCATTAAGGTTAATTCTAATGACGTACAGTAAGTCATTCTGTGTCCTAAACCACATCCACACGTCTTCTCCATTTTATTAAGATCCAGATGCACTTTGAGTGGGTCAACAGATGTTTTGGGGGTATATTTGTTAGAAAGATTTGGGTGACTAGTGACTTCTAATAGCTCCCTGTTCCTTAAATATTGAAGTGGAACCTGTTTTTCTTATTTTTCACCCTAAACAGAGCCTGTTGGCCCTCCTCAGGCTGCAGGCTCGTCGGAGGAGGAGGAGGAAGAAGGAAAGCGCGGTTTGCAGAGGAAGGGCGTGGCACTCTCCTACAGCTGCCAGTGGTGCAAGAAGAGCTTTGACTATAAGTGTCGCCTGGTGAGGCACAAGAAGCGCTGTGCTCTGTCTCCAGGTAAAGTGCAGCGCTGCTCTGACTGCCCACTCGTCTTCCCCTCCCTGACCGCTCTGCAGCAGCACTGCAGTCAGGACCACGGCGGCCCCCCAGCCAAGAAGAAGAAAACACAGCCTGTGTCCTGTGACCTCTGTAGCAAGACCTTTAAACACCCTTCTGGTGAGTCAACAAAAACAAAAACTGATTTGTTGAGGTCACCGCTAATAAAATAACACTTTGAATCTCACAGGTAGGGAATTTGCATTGTGAACAGTATAAGAGAAGAAAGTATAAGCAGCATAACAGATAAAATAAAACTGCAATTTCATATAAAAAGTGTACACTATACAAAATAAATAAAATGCTTGTGTGTATACATATATTTACACGTTTGTGTGTATACATATGTATACATTAGGCCATTAACGAATTTTTCAAGTCGACTAGTCGGTCCGTAAAGTCGAGTCGTTGTTGTTTGATGATGCAGCGGAGGAACACAGGTGTCCAACATTAAGCAACTTTTATTAAAAGTTCTCTGTAACATTAACAGTCAACATGACAATTAAACAAAACGAAGGCTGATACCTTGAATTCTGGTAAATCTAATTGTACAACTGAGAGTGGAACAGTTTAAGCCGTTAGCCATGTTAGCTAGCGGAGCCGTTTCAGATGTAGAACGCCGGTACTGTTGCTGTACTTTAACACCGACTCGCAGGTTCTGCAGGTCTCCGTGCTGTTTGTGTGTCTAGAGTGAAGGATCTCCACACATGTGATGTGATTCTCTGCTGCATGTCTCTTGTGTTGTTGTGGTCTCGTGTTTAGATTCCCCTTTTTATGAAGGAACGTGGGTCAGCGTAAGCCAATCAGAGGCAGAGATTGCATTGCATACACAAGCGAGGGCAGAGAGAGAGGGGAATAAAAACACACTACTAGTTGACTTTTGTGTTATACCCTAGTATATATATATGTAAAAAAAAAAATAACGCTGATTAATCGCACCACATGACTTTGAGCACCCGGCCCGATTCTGGCCACAAGGTGCTCTGTAACATGAAGGACGCAGAAGAGAATGCGATGCTAGGCCCAGTGAGTGGAAAGTTTACATTTAAACGTGGACAGATGGAAGAATCCTTCTCTGCAATTCATGCCATAATGATTTTTAGATTTTTTTTGTAAAATACCTCTCAGTGGTCTTGTATGCATGGGCACCAGAACCAGGGGGTGACTTTTAAAACTCATTACTTTTGTCCCTACTCAGCGATTTGTATGAGTGAAACACGTGAGACAGAAGAACTCTTATCTTTTTCCTTATGACATGAAGCACAGACACTGGTACTAGACAGTCAGACTGAATGTTATGTACAAAATTTCACTACTGCAATTATGCTGCATATCGTGAATGTAATGTCTTTCAGTAAAGGACCCAGTTCTTCCCCTTTCTGTCGCTTTTTAAAAATATCAACAGAAAGTCTAGGATCATATGCAATAAAAGCACCGTCACCTTTCCACCTGAACCTTGTCCTAGGAATCTTTAAACGTTCCTGACTAGAGGACCTTAAAGGCCTAGAAC
Source organism: Brachypetersius gabonensis (assembly GCA_037577145.1). Lineage (NCBI taxonomy): Eukaryota > Metazoa > Chordata > Actinopteri > Characiformes > Alestidae > Brachypetersius > Brachypetersius gabonensis. The sequence goes on along the minus strand of JBBJLR010000139.1, from coordinate 14,072,907 downwards.
CCGTGTGAATAGACAGCAGGTGCTCTAATCTGGTGCCTCGCCACGTAGAGCTTGATAAGTTAACAACATTTTTAAATCAGTTCCAAACGTTACTAGGAACCAGTGAAGAGAGGCTAGCACAGCACGCACTGTTTTTTGTCGAGTCGTGCCAATGATTTTTGATTCAGGCACATAAGTAGGGAATTCACTTGTCCAGGCACGATGAGATGAATGCATGGATAATCCTATTGTATCATCAAAAAAGAAAAAACAAGTCTAATTTTAGCACTGTTTCTCATTTGAAAGAAACATGACTGGACTTATATGTTGTGAAAACTGCCACTGAGAATCAAACATAACTCCCAAATTCCTTACTGATGCATTCACATTAAATCCCATAGAACTAAGTGCCTCCTGTAAATCCTTTGAGAGCTTTTTAAGACCAATGATAAGAATTTCACTTTTATCTTCACTAAGGCCCAGTTTTTAATTGAGATCATTTTGCATAAAAGAGAGATAGATCTGTGTGTAGTCTGCATATAAATGAAAAGCAATGTTAAAATTGCAGATTCAAAGACAAGGGGAAGCATGTACAAAGAAAATGAAGTGGACCAAGAATTGACCCCTGCAGCACTCCGTGAGAATGTTCAAATATTGCAAATTGGATTTTGTAAGCTGCCTCTGAAAATTCCCTTTTTAATAAACCATATTAAAGGTACACCTGATAACCCCATTTCCAGTCTAATAGCATACAGTCATCCAGCTGCTTTTAAATCTAGCAATACTAAGTTTGATATGTCCCTCCTGTCAGCAGACACTCACAGATCCTTTAGAATTCTCAAGAGAGCAAATACTTCAAACATTTTCTTCCAAAGCCTGCACACATTGATTAGAAACTGCCTTTTCCAGAACCTTTGACAAAAACATTTTTGGTATTTTAGTGAGTACAGATGTTGATATACATGAATACCTTGATGTATCAGAACACCCAGTAACTCACCTGGAGCTGTGATTGGTCGCCCTGTCAGAAACACTGAGATTGGTTCGAGGCTCACTGGCAAATTGTAGCCTTTTGAGAAACCAGTACAGGTACAATTAACAAATGACATAATGTGCAGAAAGTGAATTACAGTCTAGTGGTTGTGTGTGTTGCAGGGCTGCTGTACCACAGACGGACGGAACATTTAGAGGAGCGACCGTATGTGTGTGAGGAGTGCGGAGCCAAATTCGCAGCCAACTCCTCATTAAAGAACCACATGCGCCTGCACACGGGGGAGAAGCCCTACCAGTGTAAACACTGCGACATGAGCTTTGCTGTGGCTGCCGCTCTGTCCTACCACACTAAGAAGAAGCACGCAGAGGGTATGACCTCACGCTCTACATATGTTTCTGCAGCGGAAACGTGGTCTGGCTAATGTGACCGCTGAGGATGTTGTGTAAAATATATGTAACTGGTCCCTATATCTAACCTGGAAGGGGCTTTCCAACTCAAAATTAGCAATCACTGTTATATCGTTTATTTTTTTAACTTGTATTTTTATTCCTTTCTGAGTAACCAAGTAACACCCCACCCCCCACACACACACACACACACACACACAAACAAAGAGGGACTGGTACAGCAAACCATACAGCTTTGTTACAAAAATGTAGACATTTTAACACAGACAGTGTTTTTCCACCTCACTTATGTTTCCAATTATTTATTGAAATGTAAATGCCGCTCTTTTGCTGTTATTTGTGCCCCTTAGTAACCATTGTGTATGACATTCTTTTGTATGCAGCAACCTTTCCCAGCTATTACCTTATTTGTTAAAATCCTTAACATAGATCACTTCACTCATTTGGGAAAAAAGAGGGAAAATATGCTTCACATTACATCTTCACCTTATTAAAAGATCTATTAAAATTAGCTATATTCTATCATACAATATTTTTAAATATGAGAGGCCCTACAGTGTAAGAGTATTAAAAAAGGTATTTAAAAGAGATCTGTGTTTAAAACAAAAACACGTTTTTGCATTTCATATTGTTAAACATCCAGGACCTGGTGGAAGAGTTCAGACCTCCATTCCTCACTCCTATAGCTCAAAAAAAATTCAGCCTGTTTAGAACTGCTTTTAATAGGGTGTGATTTTAGATTGAAATTTAAATGTTGCATTTAAGGATACTATAATAGTTTTGTGAAGTTTAAGATATTAAGCAGTTTCCTCTGGGATCAATTAAGTTGTCTGATTCAGATTTTGAAATAAAGGACAGAGTTTCTCAGTTTAAAATGATATAAATACTGTAACACTGGGGAGGGCCGAACCAGAGCGCTCTGTGGTTTTAATTTGTGGGAATTGTTTGTCTAGTCTTACACTACTGTGACTACATTCACCCTGTTAGACTGTGATATAGTTAAGCAGAGAGCAGCTCGAACTGGGCTTCCCAGAAAGGATCAGTAATTTTCTCCCATACTAATAAAGCCATAGGCTGTCAGTTCAGGCTGATTGGAGATGTCAGCTAGCTTTGAGGTTCAGGTCTGAAATGCAGTGTCCTCTCTGTCTCAGGTAAGATGTACTCGTGCCAGTACTGCTCGTCTACGTTTGCGCAGTCCATTGAGCTCACACGGCACGTGCGAACACACACTGGTGACAAACCGTACGTGTGCAGGGAGTGTGGGAAAGGCTTCAAGCAAGCCAACGGACTCTCTGTCCACTTGCAGTCCTTCCACAGTGAGTACATCCAAGTACATACATCAGTTTTGGACCACTGTTGCCCATAAATGCCACAACTAGAGTGGGAACACTACAGCACTTCTCTGTCCAGAGCCTGATTGTCAAAGGTTCTCCTGTTGTTTTTCTCCTGTTTGACAGACGTTGCAGAACCCCATGACTGTCAGAAGTGTCGGGTGAGCTTCGGTTCGCTGGACGAACTCCGCGAGCACATCCAGGAGGTCCATCCCAAAGAGCTGCACCAGTGTCCTGAATGCAGCCGCATCCTCAGCACCGCCACCCAGCTGGAGAAACACATGAGCACCCACGACGGCAGCAAACCCTACAGCTGCAAGAGCTGCCACAAATCCTACCAGGTCAGACAGGAAGAGGCAGTGTAGAGTTAAAAATAATTACAATAATAATAGGAATAATAATAAGTGAACAGAACTTAGAAGAAGCCCCAAACATGGCTGATGGACTACTATTCATAAACTGTTTCCAGAATCAGAAAACTTAATTGATTCTGGACGAAATTTGTTATACTATGCCTGCACAGACACACAGAGACAAGAACAATATAAACTGCGTAGTACATGCACTAGATCATATAGACAAAACGCTGTGGTCAGTAAGATAAATAGATAAATGGAAACTTTATTAATGAGGATTCCTCCGAATTCTGTTTCAAGCAGCAGTACACTGGCATAGTTGCAAATGGAAGATATAAATGAAAGAAAGAAATGAATCAAAAGATGAAAATATAAGAGTACATAAGAAAAATAAGAAAAGCTATCCAAACAGATGTAAGAAAATGAAACCAATACAAGAAAATGAATAATAAGAAAAGAATATAAAATATTTTAAAAAGTATATAAAAGACATAAAAATGTGTAAAAATGCAGCAGTCACGCAGAGTAATGATAAATAGTCGTGGGATGATATAAAAAATAAGCAATTGTAAGTAATTATTATTGCACAGTAAGTAAAGAGAGGTGGATATAAAAACTGTAGATAAATAAAGTTACTGTTGAAGTTTACTAGTGATTTGGAGTTCTTTATACCAAGCCTCTATTGCACATACTAGTGATGTTGCACGTGTACATAAGTAGTGACATAATTGATCTAAGCAGTGCCCTTGCTTTTTTTTATTTTTTAATATGTAAAAGTGGTTAAGAGCTCTGTGAACTGTGTGACAGACTCTCTCAGGATTATGGTACCACAATCGGACCACCCACCCGGAAGTGGTCACCAGGGAGGGCAGCAGACCGCTGTCTCTCCTTCTGCGCTGTAAGATCTGTGACAAGGCTTTCTGCAGCAGGAGCAGCCTGTTCAAACACCACATAACTAAACACCCAGGTGAGGAAGGAGCCTTTATTACTGTCTGTAAATCACTTCATTACAGTGACAAGTGACAGTTTAAATGTTTTTTTTCCTAAAGAAACCTGTTCTGCTGCTGAGGGATCGGACAAGAAGGAAACACAGACAGGTAAACGTGAGACATTTATAGTATTTAACGGGGGGGGGATTCTGCAAAATAAATAATAAAGTGACCAACAATTAATGGAAAGTAACTGCCAGCCTGTTTGATTCTGTTAATTGAAGCCAATATTCCAGGCCATTTACAGCTTCTCAGAAGATGCTTACCTTCTCCAAGCTGAAGCTCTTTTCACCTTAGTTAGTTCATGTTCTTGTTCATTTTTAGCACAATCCAATGTATCATATTACCCAGAAAACCATAGTGTGGTGGTATCTTTCCACCTTCAAAGTTCTCTGACTTTTACCTGCATCACCCTGAACATGAAAAAAAAAAAACCTGCTATTATTTTGGGCTTTTTAAGATATTTGTATTGTACATTTCTGGTTCAGGTTGACGAATATTTCTTCTATATTATACGTTATACTCCCAGAGGTCCCACTGTGGAGGTGTGTGTATTGTTCGTGTGCGGCAAGCAGTGAGCAGGAGTTGCAGCAACACGTGTCCAGTGTTCACGTGAGCCAGCAGGGGTCCACCTTCGGATGCGTCGTCTGCTCTCTGACCTTCCTCTCCGAGCCCGACTTTCAGCACCATTTCCTGACCAGCCATCTCCAAGTCATCCAGGAGGAGGAGCCCTCGCAAATGGTACAAAAACCAGCTTGTGCTGATTTACCTGGAAACGCATCAGAGAAGCAGCTCAGGGAAGCGTAGTTGACAACCATCACAACATGCACACCACTAATTAATGGCTGATCTTCAGAGCTTTACAAAGATAGAAATGTGTGTTAATAGTGGGAGAGGGCTCTGGTTTGAAGTCTGGCCCCTCAGTATACGTTTCTGTTATGAAGAACGGACAAAGCGTTCACAGATACGAAGATGCTGGAGTATAATTTCACCTTTAAAACTGTTTAAGTTAAATATATTTTCAGTTCCTAACCACTTCCTTTCATATTACTTTCATATAATTACAGAATAACATATATATGTAGTTAAATAGTGTTATGTTATATTTCATATTATTTCAAATTATTTTATTATCTGAACCGGCATCTCCGGGACATGCAGTAGCCTGTGCAAGTGGAGGGAGAAAAACACAGAGGACCGATTTCCAGTGAATCGCATACACACACACACACACACACACACTACCACGTTTGGACACACCTTCTCATTCATCGATTTCCTTTGGTTTTATTATTGGCTTTGTTGTAGATTAATATTGAAAACATCACCTGTTGCTCTGATGCAGCTTTGCAGACTCTTGGCATGTTTTCCCTCAGATTCCTGAGGAATCGCCTGGAATGGTGTTTAATTAACAGGAGTTTCTTCATCAAGAGTTCATTCGTGGAGTTTCTCTCCTTCTTACTGTGTTTGGGATCATCAGCTGTGAGTCGGGTTGGTCCACAGTTAGTGATCCGGTTCCACAACGGTTCTACTGCACATTATGGCCAGAACCACTGAACTAAGTAAAAAAAAACAGTCCATCATTCCCTGATTACAGATTCCTTTATTTTTGTTTTCCACATGTTCCTTCATTTTGTTTGTTTTCAATTTTAATATACAATGTAGAAAATAATAAAAACAAAGAAAAACATTGAATGTGAAGATGTGTCCAAACTTTTGACTGGTAGTTAATAGACCCAAACCTTTTCTCTTGGGTGCCTGAAGTGCCATGTTTGTGCTAAACTAAGGGCCAGAAAAACAAAGTAGACACCAAATTGCGTCAAAATTCAAATTAATGTGTTCTTACTAAAATGCTTCAAAATTCAGAATTTAAAGATCAGTTCTACTTTTTTACATTTTCCAACCTCTCTTTATCCCCGAGAACGAAACAGGCTCTTTAAGACTGATATATTTAAATAGTCTCTCTTCTGGTTTGCTGCTCTGTATGGTTTAAAAAAGCAGTTCAGGCAGGCTGAAACACATTTGTAAGTTTAACAGGTGGACAGTAAATGCAAAGCAGGTGGTTTTTGCAGCTGCATTTGCAAATATGGGTTAGATGATGGTGTCTGTGTACTAAACTCACATCTTTTATTAAAGAGAAACATTTGTTTTTTCTATGATATTAACACTCACATTCTCCTCTTCCAATCAGGTGATCCAGACACAAGAGACCTCATCCGAAGGGGCGGGGCAGACGGAGGGGGTGGACCAATCAGGGCTGCCTGGTTCTCAGCAGGTGTTTGTTGCTGTGGGCGATGGTGGGGAGTCAGCAGCTGGTTCAGGGATCGTCGCTGTCAATGTGGAGGACCTGCTGGCAGGCAGAATCACTCTGATCTGTGAGGAGAATCCATAAGGTTAAGTTTCACTCAGGGAGGTTTAGGTAGTCTTTACATATCTGATTTATAGCTGATCTCCCATTCTAAATAAATCAATACGGTTGAGTGGTTTTATTTTTGGGCCTCATGTTCATAAACAGCAAATGTACAGCCTGTAAAACACACAGACACACAATGACTTCGACACCTTTGAACACAGAGAAAACATTCTGACAGCAAGGGAAGGCAGTTTTATCTAATGTATCCGACAGTTATCTTGTAATATTGTAATTAGTAACACGTCATTTTTCTCATGAGAAAACATTTTTAAACATTGACGAAACACACAAGTGCACAATATCTTTTCATTTCTGGGCATCATGAGGAAGATCTTGGTGATATTGGCAATTGAAAGTATCTTATGGACATAATATCATTTCTCATTACAGCAAGAGGAATATTATTTTTATTAGAATGTATTATTACTGTCAAGTGAAATGATCTTACTGTACTGCCAGCACACATCTGATGTTTTTATTTCTCCCAGTATGTTACATTCAGTAAATAAATTGCAGTTGTCTTTTAAAATGTGCAAACTTGTGTGTGTTTGTATATATATTAATGCTGGGTAACGATAAAAATTGTTAATCACGATTAATCACATGGTTTTCTGTGATTAATCACATTGTTATGCGCAAAATTGAATAATGAATTCAAAAGTAGTGTATTGTGCACTTATATTTTTAAAGTACTGTTATATGAACAAAAGTGCAAAAACATTTGGTTTGCAAACACTTTAAACTAATAAGGAGCTTTTTTAACTGCAGTGTTCCCTTTAACACAGTCCCACAGTTACAGTTCAAATATTTCTGTAAACCTTAAATTTTATCAAATGAATCAAATCAAGTATTAAAACGAAGCTATGTGCCACTGCAGGACATCCAGAGCATGAGCACCAGAACCATTATAGCATTATAACCATCATAAACTGCCGAGACAAAGTATATTACTTGGCTGTTTCTCATTATCGGTGTTATAAACTGAATAAACTTCAAAGTAGCATTTTTCATCAAGGCAGCATGAATCGCTGTCCGCCTTCATACCTGAACAAATTTAGTTTTGCCAGCAGCCGGTTGATTTACTGCTGACAGTGCATTTCTGCTCTCATTATCGTCTCAAAAATATTATTTTAATAAACAGATGGTGTTGTTGTGTTGCATCACAGCATCCTTGATCTGTATTTGCTGAGCTGCTCTGGGACGTTTTCCGTGTACAGGTCGGAAGCACCATTTTTAATTAAACAGCAAAGAAGTACAGAAAGATGCCTGAAATCATTTGTAGGCATAACCTGTTTATTTAGGCATAAACTGTTTTATGTAAACTTAACATGTAACAGTGTGAGGGGAGTTTACAGGGTTAAAAGGGGAATCCAGTGTGTATGAATCACATTTCTATAGAAGTTGGGACATTTTGCCAATTGCAAAAAAAAATAAAAAAATACAGATTGATGAATTCAGTGTATTGAGATAAAAAAAAAAGGCTCGGACCTGCATTTAACAAACACAGTGTGTCTAAGTTCACACCTAAAGGGGCATTTAGTTGAGCTTGTGTCCAGAGAACAGCCCATGTTCATTATCTGCAGAACAAAATATACAAACAAATGCTTGAAACAGGCAAAATATGAGACAATCTGCTGAAATGTCGATGTACAATCGTTCTGGAGAAATCATTATCAATCACTATGATTTACTGTCTGAATGTAAAGAGATATGAAGCCCGACCAGTAACGTCACTAGTGTATTGGACCGAAGACCTGACGGAGATGACCAGTTTAACAAACTGAAGAGAAAAAGGTTCAAAAATGGCTTTAAAACTGGAGTTGGGCAAATAAAAATCACGAGTTACGAGGTGAAGTCCCTCTGAACCTCAGGACAGATGAGCCTAGAACCAAAAGAAAGAATCGAATCATACCTTATAAATAGCCCATAAACCCCAGACAGAATAAAGCATGTGGAAATTACAGCACCTCTAAAGCAACTAGGGGGGCCGCGACTTCCCACTGGTCCCATTTAGACTCTCACATTTCAATCAGTGCAGGTTAGAACAGAAAAGAGGAGCAAAACATCAACAAACTGATTAGAAAGCACAAAGACACAGGCCTAGTAAAACCACCTGAACTGCAGAGCAAAGATGATCCACACAGTTTTATACTCAAAACACACACACAGTGTTTTATACTCAAAACGCACCATATTCACTCTTTAAATGGGATTTACACTCATTTTTCCATAATTAGATGTTTGGGATGTAAGTCATTCAGAGCGTTGGAGAGAAAGTCAGAGTGGTTTTACAGTGGTGGTAAATGGAACCAGACGTCTGCCTCTGAAAGCTCATCAGAACGTTTTCCCATTGAACGGTTATGGTTGTAGCACCTCACATTTGAAATGTTTTGAGAAGCATTTGGTCCTAAAACAAAACCCATTCATGGTGGAGGATTACATGCAGTGAGGCCAAATAGTCCCTCAAAGGAAAACTGATTTTGGATTTGTTCGTTCTTACCAGTCAACACATTACATACAAACACTCAAGACGTGGAGCTTCACTGGTGGGTCTGGATAGTAAATAAAATCTGTATTTGTGGTGTCTGGTTCCACTCGCCACCACTGTAAAGAAATCTAAAAGAATTTTTGTTTGCATACTATTTGGCCTCACGACACCCTCAATGTATTCCTCCACCATGAACGGGTTTAGATTTAGGACAAAAACCTTCGCAAAACAATGTTTTACTATCACCATTCTACACAAACACTGGAGACGTGGAGCAAGTGGATTTGGATAGTAAATGAAAGCTATATTTATGATGTCTGGTTCCATTCACCACCACTGTAAAGAAACCTTATGGATTTCTCTACAGCACACCGTTTCCTACCAAACTCTGAATGACTGTGTTTCCGCCCGAGTCTCTGAATTATGCAGAAATTACACAGAAATTCATTGTAACTCAGTATAAATTGTGCAGTTCGGAAACACTGTCCATCAAAGGTTTGTAGAAGGAAAACTGTTGCCAGTCAAGGATGTGTGTATTAGCATTACCAGACACGCTCTTGAACAGTAACAGAACAGTCCATGCTTAACTACATTCCATTCTGAAAAGCTGGGAGTTCCCAAACTTTTGATGGGACAGTGTACGTTAGTGACAGCATCCTAACGACACTTATAGTGCTGGTTTTCCATATTCAAATGAACTGGAGTCTTAAGTTGGGCCAGATCGCCTCACGTCGTTAGTTTTTTCCTGGGCAGGAAGGCGTTGGTGATTTGGTTCATCACCACCAGTGCAGGAAACAGAGGCAGCAGCAGGAAGGTGTACCACATGGCCCCTTTCACCGTGGCCTGGAACCAGTCAGTAAACATCGCTGCCATCACAGTGACGGTGGCCAGCAGGTAGGCCACCAGGCCACAGGTGGCGTGGTAGAGGCGGAGGCGGGGCACGGAGGTGATGCCCAAAAGTTTGGGGAAAAGCAAGCACACGCCACATGCCGCCTGCAGGACCGTCGCTGCCAGAGTGGCCACGCCCAGCAAGCTGTGCCACGAGGCCAGGTGGGGGCGCTCCGACACGTTCTTACTGGCCACCATGAAGCACAGGCCTGTGGTGGCCGACAGCAGCATCAGAGCCTGCAGGATCCAGTGCACTCGGATCTTCCCTTTGCGGGACTTGAAGCAGAACAAGGAGCCTTCAGCCGAAAACAGCAGGATCCCCTCCGTCATACAGAGACAGTACTGTGAAGGAAAAGAGAGAGTTTAATTCAATATACAGTACTGTGCAAAAGTCACCACTCATTTCTTCATATTTTGCTTCCAAAACTCCAGACTTGTTTGTATTTTTAGTGTGGTCTTGAGGAACAGTTCTCCAGGCTTCCTGAAGGACTTTCAAAGACTAATTTCCAGTCCAGTCCCTGAACCGGACCAGTTTCAGAGGAATGTTTCTGTTGGTTAAGACACAAAGTGACCTACGTATGAATCATTCAAGCAGAACAAAGAGCCTCTAACTGAAGTCCTTAACCAGTGAAGAACCAGGAGCAGATGATTCCAGATGATCAGGCGGTGATCAGTATACTGGTGGTGCTGAATGCAGATTGGTTGGAACTCCTTTATCTATCCTTGTATCTTTGTAGCGTGTCACACTTTGCAACCTGTTGCAGTAAAACATTTGCTCCCATTTCTTTCATTTAATCTACATAAACCTGTTTGACTGGTATAAAAGTGTTTTTGCTGATGATTCAAGGCAAAATATAAAGAAATGAAGCTTGACTTATGCACAGTAATTGCAGGTCCTTTATAAGAGACACCTTATAAACAAATAAGACCAGGACAAAACTCAAGAGCAATCTTGGACACATAATGTTTTGTTAGATCAGCTACATTCAGGGTGTTAATTTGACCCACTAAACCCAGGCTGTTTTAAATTTTTGACCTGAATAGTGGTTCGTCAGGGTGGCGTGGTGGTAGTTTTAATTTGTCATATTTGTTCATTATTTCATGGTTAATTGGAATGACAGGTGACTATTTCTTCTTTTTTTTTTTTTAAATCCAGATCTGTTCATAAAACATTTAGGGCTATAAATGTTCCTGCACTGAAGAAGCCACACAGAGCAGAGCTCAATGTGCATGAGCATCAGTAGCTAAAGGTAACATCACAGCCTCATTTGATACAGAGGAAAGGGCTGTAGGCCAAACACGCAATCAGCAAATTGCTTTACTGGAGGGTAGCGTTTATAAGGCCACATAAGCCTTTTATGAGAGCTCACATAAGCCAACATAGACCTTTGGGGCAGCTGGTGGCTTGGTGGTTAGAGTGGCTTGGTGGTTAGTCGTCCCTGCAATCAGAAGGTTGTGGGTTTAAAACCCAGGTCTGCCAATGGCACCACAGAGGTACCCTTGAGGAAGGGACTTGTACCACACACTGCAAATCTGACTTAGTTTGGCCAAAACCACAAGTAAGGCACAAATACCTCAGTGTTTGTCAGGCCTAAAGACACTGTTGCACCATTACCAGACGTGGCCTGCCAGGGTTGGATTTACTGCCATTTATTTATTTGATCAGAATGAGACTCCAGCGTTCCAGCATCCCAGTGAACAATGATTCCTTTCAGGACAAAAGGACATTGTCTGCAGATGAGGACGAGGACAATGTCCCACGTGGGGCAGGATATCACCACTATGGAAAAGTCCACCCCAATACAAACGTCCTCTGCGTTCCAGGTCAGCCGTAACTGTATCCTCAGTGGTAACCTGCCTTATGCAAGCCTAATTATTTCAGTCCTCGGACGTGTACTATCCATTATTCAGAGAGGCGATGTTTTATTCATTCACTGCCTGAGGCTGCGCGACAGTTACACCCGCGTCATTCCTCCACAATGGCGAACAAAAACAAATGCAGCATCGAGTTTCCATCAACTGAGCAGGAAAGGGGTTTCGTTTCATGGGTGGAAAACAGTTGTGTAGTTTAGTCTGGACTAGAAAAACAGGACTGAACCTTTGGTCCCTGTTCGGTTGTGCCTGCGCTAAACAGTGCAGGAAAGTGAAAGGAACAAAGAGTGTTTCAATCACATTTAAACTATTTTTAAGTTCTCAGGTTTCTAAAGTCTCAGATGTTGATACTTTGTTGTAACTGTATTAGATCTGCACAATAATCCTGATTTATAATTATAGTCTTAAGTATTGCAATTCCAACTTCCATAATATTGAAAAACACTTGACTATCTATAGACTGGCAGTGTTGGGAGTAATGTGTTACAAAAGTAATGTATTACAGTAACGTATTACTTTTTGCTGTAACGCAGTAGTGT
>JBBJLR010000139.1:14031152-14060551 GCA_037577145.1 Brachypetersius gabonensis | reverse complement strand
AAGGTAAGGGATTACTTTTAAATGACAGTAATAAGTAATCTGTAATGTATTACAGTTTAGAAGTAACTTGCACAACACTGTAGACTGGTGAGGGTTTAGAGACTCCAAGGCCAATGTCATAATACAGTACAACACAATATACTGTAGTACAACTTACCCCAAAGGACATGCAGAGAGGGTGCCAAGAGAAGAGGCCTGAAAATAAACAAAAGAAAAATCAGTGTGATACAGATGGAATAGAGCAGGTACTTAAACTTGAAATTACTTTTTAATTCTGTGTGTGTGTGTGTGTGTGTGTGTGTGTGTGTGTGTGTGTGTGTGTGTGTGTGTGTGTACAGTGTTTCCCTGCAAAGTCGTTCACAGATTTTTTCGTAGCACTGAACTAATAATTGTTCGCAGAAACCACAAATATCCTCTGCATTTTTTTTGCTTTTTTTTCATGGCAATCTATAATTTTTCATTCATTTTTGTGCTAAATTCTTAAGAAAAATGTTTAAGAATTATTATCATTAATATTAACATAAATTCAGCAAAATTTCCATTTATAACTATAAATTGTTTACTACTGTTGAGAGTACTAAAAAAGCCAGTCCTAGAACATTACTTATTTTCTCCTTGCTGCTGATTGGCTGCAGCCCTGGGACGCATCTCTGGCAGCTGCAGTCCAACAGTTTCCGAGTTTACCTTTATGTTTTCTTTTTCAAGGGTAACGTATTAAACTGAGTTTAAAATGAAATTAACGTGTAACGTGGGAGTATATTTGAGTTTAGACCATAAAAATAGGCATTTATAGGCATTTCTTTTACCACATTACAAATTTGTGGGTTTTTCACAACATTTGGAACGTAACCCCTGCGGATTTCAGAGGTCAGGTGAATATATATTACACACAGACACACACAAATTAAGTGATTTAACTAAAGGCCTTGTACTGAGGTGTTTGTGTGAATGTGCTCCCAGAGCTGCATGATGGACAAAATTCCATATTGTGATTACATTGCTATTCACTGCAACTGAAATATGTCTTGCAATGTTATAATGTTACGTTATGTTACTACTGATCTAAACTGAATCAGAACACCCACAGTGCACTCATCTGGTTTGTATGACATGTTAAAGCTTTTTGCAATATTACTGCACAGAGCATTACGGAAGAATGATTAACAGTGTACTCTGGATCTCGAGTTACAGGGAAATACCTGCTAACCTGTCTGTGGAGCCAATCCAAAAATGCACATAGAATCAAGGGCCCACATATGATATCAAAATCAAAGTAACTGGCTTTGACAACTGGATATACAAAGCCAGTTTTTTTTTTTTCATTGATGGCTCAAGGAAACTGGCATCACCCCAAAGAATATTCCCAATTAAAGTGTCCAAGTGTTCCAGCAGCCAGCCTCCAGTCCTGTTGGGCTGCATTTCAAGACCGCTGCATCATCAAACAATGCTCCAATCAGAACGAGGCCAAGAAACGCAATCTACCATCTGATCTTTTTTTTCAAGGAAGCTACCAGAGTATCCTCCACAGCCTTCTGTGACCCACAATCCAGCACATGTTCAGTAGAAATTCAGAACTAATAGATGCTCTTCACAGACACCAGTAACACATACAGTGTTTAAACAGTGCATTTCGTTTGTTGTGTATCTGGTTAAGAGAGTGTAAACTTAAAAGGGCCCAGATTCAGCGTTTTCTGCTCATTACATTGTTTTTATTTTATTAATCAGTAATTATTTATTTTTAATGAATGAAAATCTTCTGTTCCAACCTTCGTTATTGTCTAGAGCTAAACAGGCTGTTTTGTTACCATGCATTTAAAACAGACATATGTAAATGAGTTCTGTTCTGATTGCCCTTCAATACAGTGTGTGAAATGTGCTTCCAGTGAGTTGAACAGTGCTTTGCAAAACAGCATTTAACAAGTGAATGTATTGCCCATCACATTACATCTTTCACATCGATGTTCACCAGCGTGAGTCAGAGTGAACTCTGAGTGGAAATCACACAGTAATCTCAATTTCAAAACACAGAATATAGAGTAGTACTACAAAAGAGTACAATATTAATTATACCTGACCTTAATAAAGAAATCTAGGTGAACTAAATTAACTTTCCTGCTTGATGAGGGTAACAATTGGTGGCACTGCCAGAGGTGGTTGACTTTAAGTCACACTTAACATTTTAGTGTCTTTTGAGGTCAGTGACATTTTTCTTGGTATCAGCTTATCTTTTGCCCCACAGCTCAGGTGTGAAGGAAGAAGACTTTCAGGCTCTAACACACCTGATTCAGCATGATAACACCTTGATCATAAGCTGCTGAGCTAGCAGGAAAGCATGAAACCTGCAGGGAAACTCTGATTTAAACACAACAAGGCGTTTCCAAGGTGCTCAAACATGGACCTAGAGATCAATTTACATTAATTCAGTGAGGCCACATAAATGAATGAATGAAACTGCAAAGAGGTGTGCATTTGGCCAAATTGCTGCTGGGGAAATAATGTTCCAGGCAAAAGTACCTTTCCAATAAAACACTTAAAAAGTTGTAGATCATAAAACTTCTAGAAGTGCAATGGAGCTGCAATAACATATCCATCAGTGGAGCTGGAGTCTAAAGTGAAACATTAAAGCCTCAGTCCAGGATCGGAACAAACAGGAGGAATTTGTTACTCAACATGGCTAAAAAAGGGGTGGTGGGGGCCTAGTGGTAGGATACTTGCCTCTGGTGCAAGAGGTCATGGGTTCGAATCCTACCTTCAGCCCACCACCACTGGGTCCCTGAGCAAGACCCTTAACCCCAAGTTGCTCCAGGGAGACCGTCCGGTGTAGTTAAGGAATGAAAGTCGCTTAAAGCGCCTGATAAATGCCATAAATGTAAGCGAGCAAAAAGAGCATCCTTACTATCCTTTACTCAGCACTTTAAAACACTCTGAACAGTTTAACAAAGTAAACACAACCCTGTACTTTCCACCTCTGCCTGGTTATCCTGAAAGACACACCAAGGCTGAAGCTGGCTTCTTATTCCAATTTTCAATTCCACCTTAAACAGTGTACCAGGTCCATTCAGAGAGCTGCCGCATTTAAGGTGGGACAGAACTTTAGTGTAGCAAAAGGTTTTCTATAACAATCTAGATAAAGCATGATTGCTCTGCAGTGGCAAACAGCTTCGGTTTTATATGTGACGTGATTACATTAATGTAATGAATTACGATTTACAGAAATATTTGAACTGCAGCTGTGTAACTGTGTTAAAGGGACACTGCGGTCTGTTAAAAAAAGCTCCTTATTTGTTTAAAGTGTTTTCAAACCAACCATGTTTGCTCTTTTGTTCATATAGCAGTACTCTAAAAAATAAAGACGTACAATACACTACTTTTGAATGTTGCATATAACCTGCGATCACAATTAATCGCAGAAAAGTGTGAGTAACTGCAATTTAAACTAAAGCATAAAATATATATACACACATCACACAGGTACACTAATACCTGTTTACGGCATTTAGCAGCGACGTGCATCAGCGCTTAAAGTAATCCACAACTGTTCTTAAAACCTGTGGAGCTATACTTAAATCAACAACAGCTATTTAACTAAGTTACACACCATAACAAACCCTGTCAAAGAGAAAAAGCAAGTCAGAGAAGAATACACAAGTAATATGTATATACACGTTTATGTATGTATGTGTAAAGCTATTGTTCAGTTTGAATGTACTACAGTACTGGGGGTGGTGAACTGAGGATTAAACTATTTAAACTGAGTTTAGTTAGTAGTGTGTTATGGACTCACTCGTCCCGGGCCGGGCCAGTGCGGTGAGGAGCGCGGTGAGACCGAGCGCGACCCCGTGCGCCCCCACCACGGACACCTTCCTCAGACACGCGTACAGCCAGAACTCGCGCATGCCCAGTCCCTCCCCGACCGGGCTGTACTCCAGCTCGGCGCGCATCTTCCCCGTTCCCCCGGTACGACCCCCACCGTCACACACCGGACCTCCGCTCCGGGGCAGCCCCGGGACCGGGCATCACCCTGACTCACTGCGTCCCGGTAGAGCGGAGAGGGGAGTTCTGAGGGTTAGAGTGCTCCTCTCCTCTCCTCCTGACAGAACCGAAAGACTCTTATCCTCCACACGCGTCCAGGTCCCAAACAGATCGAATAACGAACTGTTACTCCTCCAGATATTCCGAACCTCCCCAGGAACTCGGTCCGGACCGTCCCGCTCCGACTCTGAGACCAGAATTCACCTCCAGAACAAACACCAACTCTGACAGGCCGGACATTTAAACCCACTGAGAAACACGGCCGCGTCACGGACCGCTCCACGGGGAGAAGGAGGGGGCGCGGGCGAAACCACTCAGAAGGAAGGAGGGGGGGTTTTGACACTACTGATGAATCCTATGAACCTGGGAAAAAAGGTGTGGTTCACGTTCCCCTGCATTCTCCACAGATGAATACTAATAAATCAGCAGCACAAACAAATACACTAAAATATTTGGTAGTTTGCAGTGATATATAAATGAGGTGGCTGGTGGTTAGGGATTTGCCCCTGTGGTCAGAAGGTTGTGGGTTCAAACCCCACGACTACCAGTGACCGAGGTATCCTTGAATAAGGGATTGTCGCCACACACTGCTCCCCAGGAGTTGGGTTAAATGCAGACAAAGTCATGAAATAATGAGCAAGCAAGGCTACCTGGCTTTCTAGACACCCCACATCAGTTTGGCTCATTTTCTCTGGCTGAAAGGGTTAAAAACAACCAACTGTGTATGCTTGGTATAAAATGAAATAAAACCAAAAAGCTTTTGGGGCACAGTTCTGCACAACACAAACTTTTTAGACATTTTTTTAAGAAGCCTTTCATTTGTAAAATGCTCTTTTTTAAATACACGCAGAAACAAACCAGATCCAATGCATCAAGTATAAAGAATATTTTAATTCATTTTTATAAATCAACATTTATATAGCAGCATATCCAGTAGATTATGAGGTATTTTTGAATTCACGGAGAAATTCACTCCCCCATCTTCTGTCAGACACTCCCACGCTCACAAACATTCATGTATTGGAAAAGAACCAAAAAAAAAAAAAAAAAAAAAAAACCTCATCCACTCAGATGTAACACATCCAGACTCTCAGTTCATACAAACAATCTTACACATTCTCACACACACACATCTGGAGTTTCGCATCCACAGTCCATAGTTTTGCAGGGCTCCCCAGTTAGTGGCTTTGAAGGCTGGTCTGCTCAACGATGCAGTTTTGGCTGTGAAGACAGTGAAAGGGGATCTGTCAGGGCAAGTAATCAGAACCAATTCTTGGTTATCAGAACCAATTAACATAGATTTATTTCACCTTGTTGTTCCCTGCCCCCTTTCTTCTCTTGTTCTGTTCACTTTGCTGTTTTAAGGATGCAAATATTTCTCCCATACGACTAATAAAAGGTTATCTTGTGTGTAAGAGGAGGAATCTCATCTACTAGTCAAAAATCGCTGTTTTGGTTTTAATCCAGAACCTGAGTTTAAAAACCATATCTGCTCCTTAATAACCCCAATCAGGCACTACTGCAATTTGCAAGGACAGCTATTAGTGCTGCAAGCTAGAGAGGAACTTGATCATCAGTCACAGGGTTATATGAGAACATCTACGCTGCTCCCAGTCGGTAAACCCTCAGCTAGACCTACAATTTCCCCAATCTCTCCTTGAATACTCACATTTCTCAGCTTCCTCTCCTGGATTCCTGTGGATTT
Source organism: Brachypetersius gabonensis (assembly GCA_037577145.1). NCBI lineage: Eukaryota > Metazoa > Chordata > Actinopteri > Characiformes > Alestidae > Brachypetersius > Brachypetersius gabonensis. The sequence goes on along the minus strand of JBBJLR010000139.1, from coordinate 14,054,814 downwards.
TTACTAAAGCCATAGACCCTGCTGATATACTGTCAAATGATTATCAACCTTCTTAACTGGAACAAGTGAGGGAGCTTTTTAACTTCACCTAAAAAGTCTTTATACTTCTTAGCAGTGTGATGGTAAACTGCAATCTCTGGATCTAAATGGTACCTTCAGGGTGTTAAGACTTTGGAAGCTGATCTTTTATAGAGAGTTGAACAATGTGGATCATAAGTGATTCTCAAAAATGCAATTCAGGAATAAACAGAAATAGTGTTAAAAAAATTAACACTAATTAATTGCAGAAGCGTTTAGGTATAAACCCGGAGGTCCGAGCAGAACAGCCCCTAATCCCAGGCTTGAGATGCGGTGCATGCATGGAGACCATTATATTACGAGGCGATTTTTAAAAAACATTAGTTTCGCCCCCAACTTATGACCTGAATTTAGATTAATTAATCAGAACTTGTATTAATTCGATTTTTTTAAATTACATGCATACATACAGATACACACGCTCACATATACACATTATAATACATATAATTATAATCCCCCCCCCTGCATAAGAGAATGTTTTAAGAGTGTTTTAAATCCCTTCTTAAAACATGTGATTAGGGTTGTATATAATTGTCTGATAGTCTGACCATGCCTTTAATGATCCTGTCTGTTTAAATTCTTTCCACTGTATTTTAAGGATTTGTGTAAAGCGCATCAGGCTTGTAGAGAAGGTGCTGTATATAAAGATAATTTTAGAAGTGATTTTTTCCCAGTTATGCTCAGTCACACTCACCTTCGGTGCACTGAGCTTCTTCTCCCCTCCCACAGGCAGTGGCGCCCCTTTGCTCTCCTTCCAGGCGTAGAAGCCTGAGTGAGGGGGGGTAGGCAGCCGGTGAGCTTTGGAGGGAGGTGATGAGTCGCTGCTTTTGCGTTTCTTACCCAGGCCTCTGTGCTCAAAGCCGGGAACCCTGCTGTGGTGTCCTGAGTTTCCTCCTCGCCCATGCGGGTCTGGGGGCGAGGTGTGAGTCCGTTTAAATGGCCATGGCGAAGGACTGTGGGGTGATTCAGCTGAGGGGGGGCCCAGGTGTGGCCTCGGTGGCTTGCGCCCGGGTGAGAGTGAGCCGTTGGTTTGTCCGTGAGATGGAGGAGCGGGTCTGTCTGATAATGAAGCAGGATTTGGAGCTGGAGAAGTTTTACTGGACACAGGTGGCCTTACCCGGTCCCTGTCCGGGCTTAGACAGTTCCTGTCTGGGCTGACAGCGTTGGACTCGCTCAGGGAGGCCTTGCGTTTTCGCACAGTTGATGACGCTGTGGCCTTTTCCACATCCCTGAGGCGCAGCTGCTGCTTGCCGGATCGTCCTAAGGGGTTCTTGGGCCGTGCCAGACCCCCTGGCTGACTGGCTGTCCGAGTGGACTTTGAGTGAGCCGCCGCTGATTGGCTGCTGCCCCCGGACTTCTCAGACTGACTGTAGGCCCTGCTGGTGGAGGAACTCTGTGGGTGGGTTTCCTTGCCTGGTCCCTGGGAGGAGTACGGGGAGGTCTTGACTGAAGCAGTGCTGTGATTTCCTGCCTTTGGTTTGAAATGATGGGAAGTGGAGGAAGGGGAGGCAGGAACGGCTGAAGGCTTGGCTGAAGGACTCTGGGACTGAGGATCTGGTGCTTGAGGTATTTTCCTAAAAGGAAAGAAAAGAAAATTAAATTCACAAGAGGCCTTTAACTTTCTGTTCCCTAAACAGACAGATATATGGAATTTTGTTTTGTGACCATCAAAACCAGCTGATATTTGCAGCTAATTTTGCACATATATGGAGAGTGAACATAATATTTTAAAAGGGCAAACACTGTACATACTCTTAAATTCTTATGATAAATAATGAATGTATTCTTATTTTAATATATGCTTTATTTGAAAAAGCAAGAAACTAAATACTAAATATTGTGACGCATACAACACAGAATAAATATTTTTTATAAACAGAATGAAAGCTCACTAAAACACATTCAGAATTTTTGGGGAAGACCTGCCAGAAAACATCTCCTGCATAGTTAGCGTGGTCCATCAAAGTTGAACATCAGTAATTGGTTGAGGCTTTGGTTGGCTCCTGAACAGCTTTCTAATCAGTTAAAGTGGATTATGTGCAGGATTAGGCTTCATTAGTGGACAGCCACAGGAAGTGAAACTTCGAGAAACCCAATGATCTAATACATAGTAGAGAAAGACAAAAGATCACCACTGCTGACTCTCTTTAAAAAAAAAAAAAAAGGTGTAAGATACACTTCTAAACTGCACCATCAAATGAGGCCTAAATTCGGATCACATTTATTGTTTGTTCATCTGCAAGTATATTTTGTTCATTTGAAAATTAATTTAATGTGTTTTTAGCAAACACAAACATATTAAAGCACACAACTGCAGTCCTGTATTCTGTTTGTTCTCTATTTGACTACTTATACAAAATTTGCACAATTCTAGATGCCAAAAATTACCCTTTGTACTAATTTGCACAACTGTTTCTTTCTAGTTTAGATCTATATTTTAATTACACACACACACATATGGTTACAAACATGTAAACAATGAGACAAGAAGTGGCTTCAGATTCTACAAAGTTTACTGTGACATTAAAAATTGCCAGCAAAACCAGCACAACAACCTAAACGTATTTGTGCAAGAGTGCAGACACTGATTATTCACCTATTTAAGCTTTTAGCATTAAAAGTTATGTGCCTAAATAACCAATTGCACTGAACTGAATACAGAACAGAATTAAATTCAACCAACGAGAAGGACATAAATGAGGCGCTTACTTCCACAGGTGGGCACTGAGGTGGCTCTCTACCATTGCGCTCACTGCAGACCGCAGATGGTGCAGTCGGCGGTCAAACGTGAAGACACCATGACCCAGAGCACAACTGCCAAATGTACAGTACTGAAACGGGGACAAAATGCTTTGATTAACACAAATAACAGCTTCTGATAGTCTCAAACACAATTAATTCAGTAAAAACTATATAACTGCATAACCTCTTGTCTGATAACGGATGGGACAAGAGAAAGTAGCCACGTTCTTGGCTGATTATTTCTTATTAAACCACAACAATCAGTGACGTGTCTTTTTTTTAAATAACAGATCTGAGCTTTAGTGCCTTGAAGTCTGTTTATAAGTCTGCTGTGTGTTTAGTCATGCAAGATTAATTTGTTGCTCCACGTTTTATCCTTTTCCAGTTGCCATGGCTGTGATTTCAGGCTCTGCTGACACAATTATACTAATGAAACGTGGGCTGATTGACACGTTGCTGGGCTATATTTCTGTCTAAACAACCCATTATAAAACCATCAAAGTCACAACTGATGGCAACTACAAATCTATACCATGCAGCACCATACAAACAGATCACCAAGTTTAACCGTAACGCCCTCAATAACATAAAATCAAAAATAAGTGTAACACCCTCAGTAATCATGTACAGTACTAAATTTCTTTGTATTTAGCTTTTAATCACCTTATTCATGCAAAATTTATATTTTATCAGTGGTTCAGGACTTTAACATTACCGCGAGTGGTTTGGGATGCCAGGGGGTTGAGTGCCAGTCGGCAGGTTCCTCAGCACCTTCTCCTTCACTCTCATCGCTGGAGATCCGGCCCTGAGTGAGGGGGGAGGACGCACCTGCACTCCCCTCCTCCCGAACAGCCTTCTCCTCCTCAGGGACACCGTCCGATAACGTCCCTGTCCTGCTGGACCAAACACACACAAAATTATTCTTACGTTGAGGGCAGTTCTTAAAAGAAAAAGGTATAAATCCGTGGTCGTCCACCTTGTTCTTGCACAAGCACCTACTCTCACAGTTTCTCACACACCTGAAACCATTAGATCAAACCAGAAAGCCAGCAAGTGCATATAAGTGCATAAGTCAGTTTAAGACATACCCACTGCAAACATCATGCACCAACCAGCACCAATTGTATGCGTGTGTTACACCAGTGGGTAATATAACATTAAGTTTACCCCACACTATTCTGAAGGAATCTCAGAAAGAAAAGTACAGAATATGAGAACTTCAGGATGTGACAATACTATTTTGAGCGAGCGTTTTGTTTAAACCTCTCCAGAATTAAACAAGATATAAAATAAAAAATGACACTGGGAACTCTCAGCAGGAAATGCTTGACTGGATATCAGAGGAAAGGACAACTCTAGGACAATTCTAGCCTAAAATAACACAGTAGTGCCAGGTTGTCAGTAATCACATCCTAGCACCTGTTATTTATATAACCAAACTACCACTGGGGTCGATACAGGCTGATACCAGTACAGGGGGTCCTCGGGTTACAACAGTCTCGCACACGATGCTTCGACTTTATAACGTTCACTATCACAACTAGTTAGGTTGTGGTTTCTACTACAGTACAGTGTTCATGTGCAGTATATTGTCCTTTTTCTGTGGCTTAGTTGTGGTTTTATGTACTAGATTTTATGTTAGTCACTTACCCAACCTAACACCAAAATTTGAGTTACATCATGGTCATAGGAAGAGAGATGTGTCGTAACTCGAGGACCCCTGTATCAAAAAAATAAATCGTAAAACCCCGAAGGGTACTGTGCTATTTGTACGGCCTCTACCACATACTGGAGTGTTCTACTTTCTATATTTCACTCAACCTGAATATGCAGCTTTCCGAAAACAATTCTACCCGGAAACCAGCCTGCACATTCAGACAGGAGGACATCTGGACCCGATGTCGTGTCCTCCTAGAGCAAAACAAAATCTTCTGACCTGAAGGCTGGAGAGCTGGCCAGTGGTCTCCTGCAGTGTGGTGAGCTGGAAGGCTCTCTGGGAGCCTCCATGCTGGGAGACGGGGCGGCTGACGCCTCTTGGGTTTGAGCCATACGATCACGACTTTTCGAACCCATCTTTAACTCTGCCACCAGCTGGTCAAAGTTTTTACTTCTGCCTGCAACCTTCCGCCGCTGGTGAACAGAGTGGATCTGAGGGACGGAAAATACTCAGATTAATACTGCACCTAAGGCATCATGTTTTACTGTGGCCAAAGACCAAATATGAGTCTTCTGTATCCTGTACAGGCATGAAAATGAGCTAAATAAGCAAACTACTGCTTAAAAAAGATGCAATGAGAATGAGATACAAATATCATTTCCCAAAGTAAACTTTAGAAAAGGAATATATCACTGTTCTTTCATGACAAGCACAATTTATCATTAGTTTATCCATATCCTGCTATTAAAATGTGCAAATGCGTAAGAGTAGACCAACGAACTAACAAGGTAAAATTCAGACGATACAGATGTATTATCCATTAACAAGGTGTTGCTGTATTTTCAAACATTAAATTATAAAGCTAGCAAAGATGTCCATTTCTGCTGAAAGTTCTGAAATATGCTCTAGTCCTAATAATGCTGCATTTTACTGCATTTTCTATTTTATCTTTTCTTTGTTGCATGAGAGTATTTGTGTATAAGTGCTGGGAAGAAGCAGACCACAGAAAAGGTCTTTTCCTGTAATTCCTTCCACATTTCCTGTGCATTATGTCCATGTAACTTCCTGTCTGTCTGCAAAAGCAGAAACAACTGCTTTTTTCACAGAATAACCTTTGTTTAGCTTATAGAGTTTATGGTGATCTGTACTATGAAAAGGTGACATTTGCACTAAAAAGCAGAAATAATCAATAGCTGCTCTATGAAATCACTTGGATGAAGCAAGAATTTGGGCAAATGCTTTCTAGACAGCAGCCACTGCATTCAGATAAACACAATGACAGTATGCAGCCAGTAACACAGCCACAAAGCTAACGCAGGTACCAGCAAGTCAATTAATTACCGTGCAAACTACTTGTTCTAACGTCTCATTCAAATTTGAGCAAAATAATAAAAAAAATAAACACTTCTAATTGTGTTTTGAGGAGCCAATGGGGCAAACAATGAATGAAAGCAAGTGTGCATCAGCAAGCATGATAAGAGTTGTTGGGAGCAGCCTACGAATTTTAGGTGAAAATCTCCTTTATGGGTATCAGAAGCAAACTTACATTGCAGGTTAAGAGCCGAGTACAAACTTTCTTCCTCTCCGGATCCAACACACCACAGTGTTTGTCCAGGTCACATTCTTTTTCTGAAAAAAAAAGAAAAAGAAAATCTTTTACAACAGCCACAAACAATGGGATTAACGATTAAAAAAAAGATTCTTATATCATTCGTTTAACTATATTAAACACAACATTAAAACCACTAACAGGTGAACTAAAACCCACTTATGCTGTTACAGTGTCTCCTGTCAAGAGGCGGAAGATATGAAAAGTCAGTTCTTGAAGCTGATTGCTGGAAAAACAGCCTAATGTAAGGCTCTGAGAGACTTTATGCGATGTCCAAAGTGTGATGTGTAGACGACTGGATCAGGTCATCTTCAAAACAGCAGTTCTGGGGGTTGGGGGATGTTCTGGTGTGCAGTGGTCAGGACCAAAAGGAAAGACAAGCAGTGAACCGATCAGAAGAACTGCTGTAGCACAAATCACTGAAAGAGTTCATGCTGGCTCTGACAGAAAGGTATAAGGACACACAGTGCAGCACAGCTTACTGCATATGGGACCAGCCAAAGTGCCCAGCACACAAAATGTCTACAACAGACATGTAAACATCAGAACTGGACCATAGGCCAATGAAAGAAGGTGGTACGGTAGAATAATGTTTCCTTTTACATCACATGGACGGCCGCTTAGAGAAGTGGTGACACCAGGATGCACAGTGGGAAGAAGGTGAGGTGACGCAAGCAGTGTAATGCTCTGGGTGATGATCTGCTGGAAAACTTTGGTCCTACAAACTCATCTGATCCATGGAAGCACCACCTCCCAACTTACAAGACTTAAAGAATCTGCTGCTAACGTCTATTTATGTTATGGCTGTTCAGTTTATGTATGTTCTGTTGTTTTTGTAAGTGTGTTTTGATGCAGCAGTTATAAATACAGTCATAAATACAAAGACAGTGATTAAGTAGAAACACTGAAAGATTCCTTCAAGCATTCCATTCAAAAACTTCAGACAATGTTAAAAGATCGTAATGACTCATTTCCCCCATTTGTCACAGACCCTCTAAACTGTTTGACAGAAAAACCAGAATAAAACTAGATCACAATTACAAAACAAGTCCAGGTAATTAGATGTTCCCTAAAGGTACTTACTTGACACTTTATGGGGCCTGGAACCTCGGACATGGCCGGGTGTGGCAGGGGCAGAACCAGGCTCTGCTCTCTGGCTTGGTGACCTCTCAGTGGGCGCAGGGCGGCTGGGTGAGGGACCTCCATGAGGCCAGGGTGGATCTCTGAGGCTTGGTGGAGGGGAGTTTCGAGCAGATTCCAAAGGTGGAGGCTGCTTGAAGACAGAGGACTCTGAGTTGGAGGTCTTTTCCAAAGGAGATGGACTGGAAGGGGAACAGCAGAAACACACAAATGTAGGCAATTCACAAAAGTAAGACTTCAATTAGGTGGCTTCCTGCAAAGGGATTAGGCACAGTCTTGGACTAAATGTTCATCTTTAAAATCCTGACCAGGATCAGACTATCTGTTGCTTTTCCAGGTACAGAAAGGACAGGAATGGTGTTTTCTTATCCCTTTGTCAGGTCATTTAATTAACTGGATTATTACTACGCTCTACAGAAGCTAAAGACTGGTCTGTATACCTTGTGGCACACTGTGCAATAAAGATCTCATTCAGATATTTATTGTAACATGGCACATGACACTACAAGTATCATCTTGCTGTGGTGTCATGGAAAAATTATTACTTGAAAAATATACAGGGGACATTTTTGCTTTTTTGGCATTTCGGCAATTGCGAATTGGGCTTCATTCTGTACTGCTCTCTATTGATGGCTTGTCAAATGTGCACTATAGCATCGGTCACATTCCCCGATTTTGCCTTCTGACACCATCTTTGGTCGCAAAGAGAGCAAGCCACAGTAAATTTGTTATCCATTCAAGTGATGACTGTGTTGAATTTGGAAATTCAATGCATTCATAAAGCCAAAGATTTAATAGCTTTCTTGAGATTTCTGCAAAATTGCATGGTTACCGTGTAAAGAAAGTACTTTTGAATGGTTTGGTGTTAAATGCTCCACCAAGTCAGAATTGTTCAGTGGTGGTGTTTCTCTACAATGCACCTTTGGATTTTTAGCTCATTTTAAGGAAGACAAAAATGGATTTGATCTTGAAGCTTCAACACTAAAATAGATTCTACATTGAGAGATTGTACACTAAAAGAAAAAAAAAAAGATTATAAATTCTAAACCAAATTATACACCAAAAGATTGTACACTAAAAGCAAAAAAAGATACTACAATAAGAGAGATATTCTACCAGCATATCATTCAACACCGAACTCACCGAACTACATCCTTTGTGGTTTTGCTGTGCCTGAACTGAGGGGGCGTGGAGGGAGACTGGGGTGAGGGTCTCGGGGGTCCACCAGTGCCCTGATTCCTGCCACTCCAGGACGCCGTCCCGTGGCCTGAAGCGGGAGGCGTGTGTCCGTGGCGGGGGTGTGTCCGCTGCTGGGCTGAGGGTGGAGTGGAGCGCAGGTGTGCATAGAGCTTCCCCACAGACCCGTGCCTTCTCTCACAGTGCTTTTCGAAGGCCTGCGGTTTCACCACCTGACCGCAGTGGCTACACACCACCAGGTAGAAGTCGTCATGTCCAGGATAATGCCCAAAGATGGACATATCTGTGAAAAGGATAGGACAGAGAAGATGAATAACATGAACTTTTCACAACAGGAAGTGAAAGCAGTGATTGATCAGACCTGAATGATGCACAGAATATACCCCAAAACAACAAAAACCCCTCCTCCCCAAAAAAGACAATCGTAAATCTGTCAAAGGATAAAGCTCCGTCTTTAGCTGTGCATGGAAAATAAAATCACAATTTAGTATCCATTCCTTTTAGGGTATTTAAACAGCGTTGCTTGGTAGCATAATTAAATGAACTGAATCATTTGCTTGGTTTCAAATGTTTTATATGGAGTTTTGTTTGTTAAGCCACACTGTGACCCACGTATGAATCATTCAGTCACAACAAAGCATGTCTAATTTAAGGCCTGAACCAGTGAAGAAACGGGGGCAGATGATTCCAGATGATCTGGCGGTGATCAATTCCATTTCTTTCATTTAATCTACTGAGTGTGTCAAAGTCAAAATAGCTAGACAGGAAAAAGACTTTTGCATAGTACATCTTGATAATGATAAACACGGTCATAATGCCCAATGGTGCACTTGCCTTGCTGGTGTGGATAGTTTTGAATTAAAACTTTAAACCAAACAATAAGAAAAAAATACTACACTGCAGCTCTTTCTAAATTACAAAAGTAAGCAGACGCGGATACACGTCACTTCAAGACCCCGAAGCACTAACGCCTTTCAGTCTCTAACATCAGAGCTTCGCTAATTAGGACCAAAATATGACTTGCTTCAATACCAACACACTAGGTGTGTGGGCTTTGTATGTTTTGATGTGTGTTAAACCACCATGCACAGTTGGGTAACACGTTAAAAGAATATGTGTGAGTGCGAAAGCTGTAGCTGCAGGCCCGGGGAGACATACCCTCCTTCCTTAACGTCATGGTTTCCGTCGTTTTCTTGCCATTCTTGCTGCAGTCTTCCCCATCGGACCCTGAAACAGAAAAGCTGCGCGTGAGTTTGCAGCCCACACCAACGCAGGGCAATCCCCGCATCAGACACTTTAGTGAGCGTAATGTAGGACACATTATTTTTAGGGGTGAAAGAAAACAGCAACAGTCCAGCAGTGACGGCCTGCATATAAACTAGAGCTGTGACTTTGTGTTGGGTAGGGTTGTGTACCAAAAGGAGGCTCCAAATAAGAACCAATACGAAAATACCTTATATCAGATACAGATTTTTTCCCCGAATTGCGCTTCTGCTCATCAGTCCCGAAACACTACACATCAGCAAGGCCATGCATAGCTCTTTGCCCAAAGTAAGTAATACTGGGCACCCTTTTTTTTTTAATTTCAGTCCTACTCGTTTTGAAGCACAACATAATCGCAAGAACATGCACACCTACATGCCAGAACCTATATTATTTGAATGCATCAAGCATTAACATGCTAAAATTTATTTTATTGTCGTTGCTCCTGGGACATTTTTTGTTATCCATACATTTGTCATCCTTTTTGTACTGTTACAGAATCAAGATGGGGAATCAATAAGAACTGGCTAAGTGACGGGCTATTGAAGGTGTTCAGGTGAATGTGAGGAACACCAGAAGCTCACAAAAGCAGGGAGCATCAGTGTTGGGAGAGATTCCAGACAACATGAACACATTTTTAATCCCACCAGTTAGCAGGAGGGCTAAGGCACTAAGCTGCCTCCACTAGCAGCACAGACGGGGTCTTAAACACTCTGCAGACCAACTGAGCGGGGGAAAGGGTTTATATAGTTGAGCTGGTGGGCTCTGCCGCTCTGGGAGGGTTACAAAGTGGCCACAGATTGAAAACAGAAGCCGTTGATAAAGCTAACTCCAGCTCCGTGATGACTACTGGCGTCAAACTCCTCCAGTAGCGGAGACTGTTTCTGCGCGGCTGGTGAAAGCTGTGTGGAAGTAAAACACCCCACCAGGCTGTAAACAGGGGCGTTTTGATTAGTGTAGCTGGGTCCTGGACTAACAGAGGCGGGGAAGTCTGAGCTACCGAGGCGGCTAATGCTAAAGTTAGCTTCCAGCAGTGCAGAAAGTTGTCTGACTGGACCGCCGCCTCTCTGACGGCACGGTAAAAAGCTCCGAGTTCACTCAGAGATGGTATTTTTGTGTCCCCCGCGGCTCCAGACAGGCTCAGCCCCGGCCGAAGTCGGTAAAGCGGCTGTCTGGCTCTCTAGAGCCAGGGTCCGAGCCGCGGGCAGGGCGCTACCCGGCCAGCGCTAGGACCCGGCAGGTCCTTTGTTTGGGTACCGCGGTGAGGGGTGCCGAGCCTTTTCGGACGAAAATAAACCTCCTCCCGGACCCTCCGGCCGCCGAGACTGCCACCAGCGGGGGCAGCGACGCCGCTACTCACCGTCCGGCGCTGTCACGCTGACCCGCTCCGCCCAGGAGCTCCAGCTCTGGCCCACGAAGTCGTCGAGACTCGGCACCCGCCGATCCAGAGCAGCCATTACTTTAACTGCGCGTTCACGCACCGCCATCATCATGACCGCGCGGCAGAGACGCTGACGTCACGGCGCGCGCTCCCGAGAGCCCGGCGGAGCGCGGAGGAGCAGTTAAAGGACAAGAGCAGCGCTGTCTCTCCAGATTTATTTATCTTTATTTTAAAATGTGTTAAAGTTCGTGTTTGCAATGTAATGTGTTAAACTAAAAATGTTTTCCACTCAAGTGTAGTAAGTGCATCATGAGAGTAATTAATAAACAGGAATATATTGGTTAAAAAGATCTTTTAGTTGATAATAGACATTATATATATATGTATATATAATCCAGTTTTCCATTCAAAGTTTGAAGAGCAAGGTTTACTTGTATTTTACTATTAACGTTTCCTACAAAACCTGATACCAAGTAGGTATAATAAAACGATCATATTTGAGTACACACTACAGGCCAGAAGTTTGCATATACCCTAAGATTTCAAAAATAATAAAACAAAACTTTGTAACAAGAAAACATTAAAAACACCTAAAGCAAATGTAACTTGTTTTGAAGTTTAGTAATCTATACCGAACATGCAGTTTAATGCATGAGAATGTTTATGTATGACTTTCATCAAAATCCCCGGCCCCTGGCCCTACAGCAGCACAGACTCACTATCATTTCCAGCAAATGGGAGTAAGACCTCGAGACTGGAGACTCCAGGAAATCATTCTCTAAATGTTCTGCCTTTCTTGTTTCTTTGGACTAAATATAATTTTACTGAATATTTTGCCCAGTGATGTGTAATCCATGATGAATTGAGTGATACTTTTTTTCATGATCAACACAAAGTGAATGTCTATTCACTAAAGACAGTCCTGATATGTCTTTTCAAAACCAATAGTTTGAGTCGTTGCAGCTAAATAAAGTTACTACAGACTCCACAATAAAACAGTATGTTGCTTTTTTTTTTTATCCAAGGGAGGGCCTAAACTTCTGGCCTGTACTGTACGCACGCAAAAAGTTAGGTACGCTGAACATGTGTTGTTTGAACACACTGATTTTACTGGTTGGATCACACTGCCACCCAGTGGCTGAAAAATGAACAGCAGCTTCTTTCAACTTCAGAACAAAACAAAGAACACACAGAGATGAAACTCTCCTCATTTAATCATCCACATCACAGGAAATGCGAACAAACGGTTAAACAAACTAATCAAAGGCACAAAGGCACAAGAGCAAAGTAAACCCCACCCCCAGACCCAACAGTTAAGAAAACTAGAATAAACTGACTTTAATCAAGCGGTTTCAGCGGTGTTTGAACAGAAACAATATAAAACAGACAAAAAGATTATGTTTCAGTGGCACTTGGCTTCTTCGTACATAATGCTCAAAACACACTAACTTCCATCTGAACTTCTATGCAGGCCATTTAATAAGGCCAATCTCCATTTGGCAAATATACTACTGGGTTACAGGCTACAACCTGGCCAAAAAAAAGAAAAAAAAACCCCTCTCAGATTAAGGACAAAGGCACATTACCTGTAAGGCTTTTCTATTGCAGTAAAACGAACATAGTTAAGGCAAAATAAAAGGGACACTTCATGGCCAATTAGAAAAATAGCATAAATTATATTATCATTTTCTACAGTGTTTTCACACCATTTGCTACCATCAAATGACGTCCAACACATGAACCACATCATGTTGCATCAAATGACAGACTATAAACAGAGGTTCCTTTCAAGCCGTTCTAAAACAATTTCCTTATTAAAGTTGAGAATTTTCGCACTCTTTTGCTTCATAAAAAAAAAAAAAAAGTGATGACAAATACAGAATTTTACAAGATGTCAGTCGACGTACACAACAAACACGACATCGATGCCACAAACAGTCAGATCTATTAGGGGAAACGCACAGAAGAAATAAAAACTATAAATGTGAGTGGCCTTTCTCATTTGAATAAAAAAGGAAATTAGTGTTACATATTTCACATATGGTGTCTCAACCATTACTGAAGAAACTTGGCTTGAAGTCATATTTCCATCACACAATCAAATCCCAAGAGCCATATTAAGGAATTAACAGCTTTCAACACAAAGTACTGGCAAAGCACATTAAAAGAAAATCGCAGCCACTTTTCAACAGTTCTGCATATTTAAATAGATGAGATGTAAACAAAGTCATACTTGTTTGGTATGATAAGATGTTCTAGTGAGTCAGATTTGTTCATCGTGTAATTCCTGAGATGATGTTTGGAGAAGTTTTTGGTCTATTTTTAATATTTTTTTTGTTGTAGGTTCACTGGTGGGTTTGGATGTCAAAAACGCAACAGATGTGCTGTAAATCATTGCAGCACAAAGGTTTTATTTACTACTCCAATTAGCAGCTCGTATCAAACCACTATGAATGACTTTATACACATCAAAAATTAAATGTTGCAGAAATTTTGATAAATTGGTTGAAATCTCCTTTAAGGTCTGGAGTTGATCTTAAGGAAATTGGCTTTGTCCCTGACAAGTGCTTTTAAAAAAATATGGCAAAGATTCATTTTAAGTCAGTTTTGCAGAACCACAATAGAACAATGGCTGTTCCATAATGAAGGCACTTTCCTGTAAGAATAAACATCTAGATTGTAAGGACAAGCTTTTAAAGTGTTTAAGGCAAGGTTTTAGAGTCTTAGTGCACAAAAAGAGGCACAGAAAGGTGGCACTTGGTGTGTAAGGCTTTCAAAAGGCATGGTTTGAGCTTTTTAGATTTTAATTATTATTTTTTTTTTACCAGACTGGACTGGTTCCCCTAATCAAACACACAGAGTACACCTGGCAGTTAACAATGGAGTTAAATCAGGAGTGTCTGAGGGGAAAATCACCGAACTGAGCTGGACATTGACCTTTCAGGCCAGAGCTGTTCATCTCTCTGTTCAAGTACAAAAACTAACTGTACTACTCCTGTACTTTAATTGTACACTAGAATTCAGTGCACATTATCAATAGACTAGGCATTGTGGCAAATCCCTTCTTTTTTCTAATCTGCCTACAACTGCCTGTTGTGTAGCATCTTACTCTGGAAATGTTATGTAACAAACCTAAACTCAAACCTCAGTTCATTAGGTTGAATGAGATTTTGTCAATGTTTTGTAAAGCATGTGAACAGAGGATCAGTTTCTCTAACTGAGGAGATTGGAGGCATAAAACCACCGACTTCAAAATGGCAAAACCAGCAACAATAAAAAAATGATTAGTAGAAGTAATACAAATCTGCAGTAACATCCCAGATATTTTTTTTTTTCCCATTTTAGGAGACCTGGATGTAAAACGCTTGTTTCAGGCGATGCCACCACGACAGATGCTCTGATAATTACTGACAAGTTTACAAAAGAAAAAAACAACAAAAAAAAAACAAGCTTTCAGCACAGTGCATGTAAAGGTAGCAGAGCACTGCATGCAACTTGACCGTTTGGTTGAGTCAAAGCCTTTACTTCTGAACTGACAGCGGCCTCCTCGAGTCTTGATTGGCTTGAACGGAGAGGGAGGAGCCTGGATGGTCCAATTAGGAGCTTGGGCCTCCTTCCTCTGGATTGGGCGGTGGGTGAGCAGGCTTGTGGAAGGGAGTTTCCTTATAGATGAACCAACAGTTACCCGCCCACAAGATCAGATTGAGGAAGCCAAAGATCTAAAGAAGGACAGAGATTTACAGTTTAACTACATTAGCACAGCAGTACATCATTTTAAGAACAATTTTCAAAATAAATTTCTTTTAACCTTAAAAGAGGTCCTAACAACTGAAGTTAGTGTGCATGCATCAGCAGTTGCACTACTGTTTGTGCACGCATGCACGCGTGTGTGTGTCGAGCTGCGCTTTTGACTCTAAGCAGCACAGAGTTTCCTTTAAAATATAAAAGACACTTGTACTTGATAATTATTTAAGCCTTAGAAGAGAACGAGTAATGCAGAAATGGGAAAAATACCCTCAGGGTTTTAAGGAATGAAAGCCAGTTTTGCTGCCACACATACCCCCCACAACACCACCCTGTTAAAGGGAACACATTTCAAAACTCCCCCCAATAATTAAGTATTTCAGATGTAAACAGAGAGGTCCAGAGTGGGTTTGGTGGAGATGCTCTGTTCCGGAGACACTCAGTGAGTCAGAACTGTTCACAGCGGTGGTAAATGTAACCAGATGTCTGCCTCCAAAAGTTCACACATAGAAAATTAAAAAGTTGGAGTCATAGGAATGTACCTGCTGCACCTCAGCAACCACTAAAAACCACCTACCACCATGGAATCACTCAGGTTTTTATCTAGTTGGAATTCAGCACCTCTTTTTCTCCTACAGTTATTGAAATATAGGCATGGTTCCAATGTCAAGGCATCCGTTAATGTCCCCTTCATTGCACGTGTACACAGCTTGTCGATCAGATGGTGAGGGGCTGAGTGCTGATTGTTTAAAACTAGCTATTTTTTCTGTCTGTAATATACTATATGGACAAAAGTATTGGGATGCCAAAACATTACACTAATTGGGAATTTCATCACATTGCATTCAAATACACTGAGTTTAATATGGAGTTGGTTCCCTTTTGCAGCTATAACAGCTTCCACTCTTCTTGGAAGGCTTTATAGTTTCTGTGAATGTTGAACGAGAATGCCTGGAACACAATCGCCATTTTAGGTCACCCCAAAGATGTTGGATGAGGTTAAAGTCAGGGCTCTGTGCGGGCCAGTCAAGTTCTTCCACACTGAACTCATCCAACCATGTCTTTATAAACCTTTTTTTTGTGCACTGGGGCAGAGTCATGCTGAAATAGAAAGGACTTTCCCCAAACTGTGGCTACAAAGTTGGAAGCATGGTGTTGTCCAAAAGGTTCTGAATTGTCTGAAGCATTATGACTGCCCTTCGCTGGAAGTAAAGGGCCACCTGAATTCAATCATTAAGTGGTGTGTCCCAATACTTTTGTGAATATGGTATATATGGTAAGAGATATCACATGCAGAGAAAAACACACAGCAGACGCATAAACAGACCTCCTGACACTAAAGCTTAGGTGTCCCTGTCTCTGTTGTGGTTAATGATAAACAGTTCAGGCATCCTTAAACATAAATGGTTTGATAAGAGCGGGCAAAAATTAAAAAAAGGGAGATTAAAATACGAAACCAACAGGAAATGCTGGGCTCACCACAGAAGCATTGAGGCGCCCCATGGCAGCGTATTCCTTGATCTCACAAGTTGGGTTACAATGCCCGATTAAGAATTTGGGGTCGGTGGCATTTTTCACATCAGTCAGTCCTTTTCCCCAAGCGGAAGAAGACACCAGCCAGAGGAACGCAAAGATCCCAGTTAGAACCAGATCCTAAAGGGGATGAAAACATTATTGAACCTGAGGAAACCTTGCTTAGGTTACATCTGCACAGACACACAGAGACAAGAACAATATAAACTCTAAATAAATCCAATAAAATATCTGCAAGAAAAAACAGTATGAAATACACAAATACTGGGGTATATATACAATAACTGACTTACAGTTAATTGAATTACTGGTAACCAAAATGATGGTTCAGAGGATGTTATTGAATGCAATCGAGATCAGTACATGATTAACTGTACATGATCAACTGAAGTAGTAGTATTTCACATGGTAAGACGAAGAAGATGACGACGAAGAAGGAGGACATTGCACTTATAATGATTTAGCACCTAATTATAATAATAATAGCATCAGGTTATTGCACAGATCATAATGGATATGTTTGTCACAAGGAGGAATGATGGAGTATAAAGTTTGAGCAGATAAGAAAAAAAGAGTTTATTGTTTGCCATTTCATACATTTAATTTTATACACCAGTCAGGCACAACATTAAAACCACTAAGAAGTAAATAACATTAATTATCTTGTTACAGTGGCATCTGCCAGTGAGTGACTGGGTCAGAGCATCTCCAAAATGGAAAATCTTGTGGGGCGTTCAAAGTTTGCAGTCATCAGAACCAACCCAAGGACTGCTGAACCAGTGACATGGTAAATGATACCCAAGGCTACCTGAAGCTAGTCTGATCCCACAGAAGAGATACTGTAACACAACTTGCGGAAAAAGTTCATGTTGGTTCTGGTAGAAAGGGGTCACAGTTGGCTGAGTATGTGGTAGACCAGTCAGGATACCCATGCTAACCCACCACCAAAAGCACCCACAATGTTGCTCCTCTGGGAAAGAGGGGTGCGCTCTGGGTGATGAGCTGCTGGGAAACATTGGGTCTTAATCTGACATGAACCACATCCCTAAACTCTTTTATTGTGCAGCCCTTCATGGTAATGGTGTTTCCTAATGGCAGTGTCCTCTTTCAGCAGGATGATGCCTTCTGACACTTCAAACACTGTTCAGGAACGTTTTGTGGATCATAACTAAGATGCCGACTTGGCCTCTGAATTTCTCAGATCTCAAACCGAACGAGGTACTGTGGAATGTGCTGGACAAACTAGTCAGATCCATGGAGGTGCCACCTCACAACTTCAGAGGTCTTGGCAAGTGCTTTTAAATGGTACAACTAACTGGTGAATGCTGCAAATTTGTGTCTGCAGAATGAGAGTCTTTATTTCCGGTCTATTTAGTCAGTCCTTAACTATAAGAAATAACAAATCTGCTCAATTTTAGATTTTCTATAAGGGTCCTCAAAACTAGGCACTGAAAACCACAAATATCCAGCTATTGATGTCATTTGTAGTGAGCAAACAAATGGGTTTACATGGTAAAAATACTGAAGCCCATCATTTTTCAAACAAAAAAAAGAAAGAAAAACAAAAACAGACAAAAAAAATGTAAGAAAAATAACACATTCTGACCAGCAGTTTCATTACCGTCAATACTAGCTTCAAAATGATGAACAAACAGCTTAAACAACCAACATAACTCACTTTGCCTCAATAACTTATCTAATTTCATTGCATCCCAGCTATAGAAAATAACTAAGGTAAGGTTAAATAAATTGCAATAAGAAAATTATGTAACAACTGTGAGACTTAATTTAGAACAGACCTATCCTTTCCAATTGCAAAGTTCTTGTGTTCTCTGAGAGAGTTTTATGATTTCCTGCTGTCTTTCTGGACTTCACGTTCTCTATTGGCTGCTGCCTTACTTCTGGACTTACTTCGGTGTTCCTATGTTTGCTGTTGACTTTCCTGATGTGTTTCTGGATATGCTTTAGTTTATTAATGTGTTGTAGACCTTTAATTTAACACTGCTAATCTCCTTATTAATGCTACATCAGTTCACTTAATGTGATTCACTTGATAAATATGAACAGGTTAGTTTACTTACAATGATGGGGCCTCGGCTTGTTTCTCTGTAAACATGCTGGTAGCCCAGGTACAGAATCAGGGTAAAGGTGCAGTACAAGAAGCCGAAGACGCCAACAGACACAAAGAACTCAGCTGAGGATGAGAAATCCCCCATCAGGTATGTTTTGTTGGTGCTGCCGTTGCAGTCAGGTATATCAAATCCATGACCGGGAAGCCTAATAAAATGAAACAGTACAGTGATTTTAGACTTTAGCATCAACAGCAGCTTAGAAAATTGTCAATTTGCCAGTAAAAAAGCCAAATGATGCCTTCTACTAATATTACTACTAGCTATTATAATATTTTTAATAGCAATGATTGTAATTAACACTGCTGCTACAAAATCACAGTGCTTCTACTGACAGTATTCACAATGGTATGACTGAGTTTCTGGTTGGTAATGCACTCACCTGAAAGGATAGCCAAAATTTATGGTAACATCTTCTTCTTTTGTACACTTAGTGGTCATGATGGTGGAACCGACATAGCCACCGGTGGTGGCAAAGGCAAAAATGGAGAAAAACTGAAAAACAAAACGCAGATCGCATAGTGTAATGTACATTTTAGAATACAATACATTACAATCATCAAAACATAAAGCAATCTCCATTGTAAAGACACTGACACCATTTCACAACTTACCTCTTTGATTGACTGAATTACGTGGAAATGCATGGAATTTACCTTTAATGCTGATGAACTGATGCATGTGTTGCTACTTATACCTATGCCAGACTTTCTTGTATTTTCTAACGTGAAGTGAGGAAGCAGGTGCAGATAACTCCAGATGATCATGCGGTGAGCAGTATACTGGTGGTGCTGAATGCTGAGTGTTTGGAACACCTTTATCTAGGCACCTTGTATCTTTTATTATAAATTTTTTATTTAATCTACTCAATATACCAAAGATAATATAATTGTATAGTATTTTTGGCACCAATAATGTGATTCAAAGCAAAATATACACACTAACTTGATGGTTTTCTGGTACTGAAATGTGTATATAAATATGATAAACATGTTCCTATTTTACAAATTTGTGCATCTGTTTGCCTTTGTATTACAAACTATGCAGTTAAAGTTCATTTTATTGCAAGGCACCTTGTAAATTAAAGAAATTGGTAGATTTGGGACTTGTGAATGCCATAACTGTCTCAGCATTGGCTCCAACATTGGGAGACCGTGAGTTCAACCTCTAGTGGCCTTGACAGGTCAGGTTGGTGTATGCTTTCCTTTCCACTTCAACTTTTGAAAACATCTGCTTTCCAACACATGTTGTCTTTCCCTTCTTTTCTCTCTCCCTTCTTCCTCCGTTTCTCTCCTCTGACTCACCCAAACCCGTGCAACTGTTTACTTTCCTTTTCTTCAACAAATTTCTTGTACACAGTAAAGAAAAGCCATGGCGGAGGTCAGAACAGCGCTGACGAAGGATGTGTGTGTGGTGTGATAAACAAAGTTAGCAGAATCACTAATGAGGGATTCTTTCCAGGACTGTCTTCCATCTCCCAACTGGAATTTAAACTCCACAGTTCAGCTCTATGCTTTTGATTAAGCTCTTGCTACAGAGAATGCTGCACATTTAGAAAAAACTACTCCACACACACCAATACCTAGATAGAGAAAGACAGTTTAAGTTTTTTTATTCTCTCCCTCTCTCTCTGATCATAGGGATAAGTCTAATGATGAGAAAAGGATTCATAAATAAAGCAAGAGACAGTTTTAAAGCATTTAAACTGTTCTTATTAAAACACTTTAGACAGAACAAAGTCGTGACACAACTGATTTTTGTCCATTCTGGGTTTCTCCACTTTTAAAGTGTTATACTCGCCTCCTAAAAATGTAGAAAGGAAACATGTTTGCATGTTTTTGTGTTGTAAAAAACAAAAAAACATGTGAAGGGCTTCTGCAGGCATAAAACTTGCTTTTCTTCAATATTAGTCGCAGATTCCTTTTTTAAGGTTTCACAATATGCATTCCAGAGTCATCAGAGCGTATGAGGGGTGTTGGCCTGTAAGTTAATGATTATGACACCCTCAAACACTTTCCTATAAATAGTCCTGTGCTTTTGCCAACCAGCCACATTACAGACGTCCTCTCTCCCTGCTCACGTACCACAAACATTAAACCTTTTCTGTGAAGACCTCAAGACTCTCACGCTGCCTATTTAAAGAGCAGCCCGGGCAGGTTCACTGGAGGGACACGATGGGCACTAAAAGGATAAGGCAGCATGAAATTGCAGTCAAATTTTACATCCATTTTTTTTTTCCTTCATTAACCAGGCTCAAATAAAACATGTGATCTCGATTTTTCATGTTTAGACTAAAACTATTGGCAGCATTCTTTTAAAGCAGGGGTGGTTTAAGAGAAAACTTACTTTCAGAATGATCAAATAAAAAAAACGTTTTTATGTTTTAGTCTCAGGTCTGAGATCAGCAGTGCAGCCACTTTAGGACTTTACACTGCAGAAGCACTGCCTTGGACTTCAAGCAATGTTGGGCGTGGCAATAACAGCAGACATGATCGGGACCTGCATATGGAAAGCAACAGGGAAAAATATATACCGTCTAAAGCTACTCAAAAATGTACAAAATATTATTAAAGGTCTATCAGATGTTCAAGTTAGCTTGTCATCCCTTCACACACGGTTTATGATTTAAAACCTTATGAATTAGTACCTGCTGCAGTGTTTCTCTGCCTAATTTGTATCGGCTCCATCTTTCGCGTCCAGTGGACAACCACAGATAATTTCAATGCATTTCCCTGGGCCAAGAAAATGGTTGAAAACCTGTGGGCTCTTACATAGTCACTTATAATAGAAGCCAATGGGCAGCTGCTGGATTCAGCAGATATAATGCAACACAAGGTACATGTGAACTGAGCTGTAAATCTGTATAATTCGTTCTGAGACTATTTTTAATACAATATACAGTGATTAGTTACAGGCAGAATTGGCACAAACATTTATATTTATATAACATTTATAGCCTGTCGCTTCATGTGACTTATAACTGGATTTTATTCTGATTTCAGTCACGTGTCTCCGGTCAGTCATACTGGAATAAGATTTGCGGTTTCAGTCCATTGCAGATTTTCAAACTTCCCGCCTCTGAATCCAGCTGACTGTGAGATCTGGGCCTCGTGCGTCACACGGCGGTTACCAAGGCAATCAGACACCTGAACGGAACGAACCTCTGCTGCCCAAACATAAACAACCAGCACGAGGACAAAACCATATAACAAAAACACAGTTTTTCACTATACGCGGGTGTTCTTGAAACGGAACCCATGCAAAAAGCATGTAGGGCAAAGCATCTACAAATAGGGGCGGTATCAAAATGGTTATTGAAAAAAGGTTATAAATTAGTACCAGCAAAAACACATCAATTCAATGTTTTAGCAGATGGAATGCAAATGTTTTTTTCCCCTCACATCAACAGCTATATAGACTGTTATAGAATTTTAACAATTAAAACACAGCACAAAAAACTACGACCCAAGTGGCTCAAAACTGGACTATATATAAGTAACTATATTAATTGTCTACATCACAAGTAGGAAAACACAACAATACAAACAATCAAAACAGCAATTGTGACCAAACACAAAAACAAAGGAGGAAAATGCAAGCAAATCAAACAGAAAACAGACAAAAACACTTGCTTTTGAATCGTTTCCACCAGGGTATGACGCCAAAACAACGTCAAAGGTGTAACGTCATGGACCTGCATCCATGGACAGCTGTTGTGATGTGTTGTAGTTACATTTAGCAAAAATTGATATATATTATTGTTATTAAAAAAATATTGTAAGTATTATTTTAAAAATAATACTTTTGTGTACCTGTTTTCTGTACTGAATACAATATTTATTGTAATTTACTTATGTTACATAAGAAACACCACACAACAATACATCAACGATAATGTTTGAAGAAAAACAGGTCTTGTTAAATTTATTATAACTGGCATAAAAAACTTGCATAGGTTTTTTACTCACCACAACTGAATTCTGATATTCAAGTCTGCTTATGTTAATTATGTGGTATTAAAAAGCAACAATTATACGCCATCTGACAAACATACTTCACTCTCTTACATATGGAAGACAAAAAGTCCATCTAATTCTGCACAGGAAAAAAAAACTGAAATAAATGATTCAGTTTCGGTCCAATTTTGCACAAACATGCTGGAAACATATCTGTCAAAAATAAATATGCATGTGCACTTCATGTTTTTGTCTGGCAAGTAGGACGTGTGCAAACAGTAGCGTCAGTGAAATGTATGGCTTGGATGTTCTGCTCTACTATAAATCCGTTGTTTATGGCAAATATGCTCTTACCGTAATACTTTCGGCGAGGCAATGTAGTCGCGTGTATTACTCCATAAACCGTACTATTCCATTGCTAGTCCCGCTCCCAGTCTGGAACCCTCATATTGGCTCTGTTTCTCCACAGCAGGTGGGCCAAGCAGAGAAACGAGCCAAGAGAGGCAGCCTGGCTCCCACCACAGGCACATGCCGCAGCCCAACCCCGTTCACACCGGAATGCACACCTACACACCGCATGGGCGCCTGCTAAAGAGCGGCTTTCTCCAAATGTTTCATGACTCCTTTTCTAAATCAGCTTATTTGATGTTATTTCTCTAAATATGGAAAAGTTCAATTCTGCATTCCTCATTTCATCCCATTGATTTCTACACTGCATTAATTTACCAGTCAAGTGTGTCAATGAAATGAAATTATTAATCAATTATTATATAAATCAATACCATTGTTTTATATTTCTTCCCACTGAATTCTGAACTGCCCTTTTTACCAGTTGAAAGCGAATGTCAGTTCATGTTTTCAATCAGTTAATGTTATTATTTAAACCAATTAATTAATATACATTTTTACCATTCTAATACATTTCATCCCACTTAATTCTAAACTATATTCCTTTACAAGTCAAAAGTGGAGGTCAATTAAGGGGTTATTAATTACTGAGATTAATTATTATGATTAGCATTCTTATACTTCTTCCCATTTTATTCCGAGCTGCATTACTCCACCAACGTGGATATCAATTAAATTAATTGCTTAATATATTACTATTCTAGGGCTGCAACTATCTAATATTTTTGGAATCCAGTATTCTGTAGATTTTTTTCATCGATTAATCGAGTAATCGGATAAATCATACTTTTGTGTTTTTAAACAACTATATCAATAGTGGGT
>JBBJLR010000139.1:14016067-14031052 GCA_037577145.1 Brachypetersius gabonensis | reverse complement strand
GGAGACTGTCCCCTGTAGTTAGAGAATGGAAGTCGCTTTGGATAAAAGCGTCTGATAAATGCCATAAATGTAAATTATTATGCTCCTGAGTTTAAATTTTGCTGATTAATCTGAACTAATTATTATTTATTGATTATATATTTTTTTGCATTAAATGGTCAAAACTTGTTTACAGTTTAAATACGGATTAAAAATGTATTTCTCGAAGGTGCTTTTAGCAGCTCTTTTCGTTTTTCACAGCCAGTGTGAAAGTGCCAGTGTACGCCACTAACTTACAATAACAGAACATTGATCGTTTTTTAACTTAAAAAAAATAATTTTCAAATATGACCGGGATAGTGGATGGGAGCGCGCGGGAATCGTCAGAAATTCCGCGGGAGCGGGATTTAAAAAAAATAGCCCCGCGCAGGGCTTTAATTCATGTCTCCCGCTCTGAGCTGTGTGCTTTTCTTTGGTGCAAAAAACCTACTCCCCGCGGCAAAAATAGCATGTTCCCCGGGTCACACGCGCCCCTGCAGGTGGACTTTGGTGACGAATTAAATGAAGCCTAACATTTTTTGTAATCGAATCATTCGAGTTACTCGAATAATCGTTTCAGCCCTATACTATTCATATACATTTCTTCCCATGGAATTCTGAACAGCATTCCTTTACCAGTCAATTATCTCTTTTAATCAATTTAAAACAATTATCAATCAATTAAATCAATTATTCTTTACTGGCAGAAACTAAAGTATATTTAGTCACTATGTTTCTTAACAGGTCCATATCATGGAAATCCAATTTTCATTTTCACCCCCAAGTCTGACAACCTAAATGGCAAAAACCTGCCTGATCTGTATTCACTGTTTTTGTGAAGTCACCAAAACCAAAGCATTTACATGCATTCACCTATTCAGCCCCGCCCACTCAGGCTAAAGAATGTTGCAGCCCGGACTACTTTCTAATTCAGGGCCGCCTATCGGACTAGAAGGCACGGGTCACTTATTTCTACAAAAAAAAAGGGTGGAAAACGGGCAGGGATGAGTTTATTTCCTTCGACATAAACTCATATACATATACTCATATCTTCACCATCCCAGGTGAAGATAAATGACAGTATATGACTTTTTTTTTTAATGCAAGCTATGGGGCCAAAGGTCTAAAATGTGATTCTCAACAGGTAGGAGATTACCTAGGTTGCAAAAACTACAACGAAGGGAAAAAAATTACAGCGCAGAAGAACTTGGAAGGCATGAAGACTGTTTGAAGTCTGGGAGGGGCTGGAATCTGGACATGCTAACGTCCACATGTTTCACAAAAAGCACTCAAGAAAAAAAAAAAAAAAAAAAGCAGTCCTCTAGTGTGACCAGACCACCCATGGGGTTTTGTGCTGTTTCATGCATAATCACATAAAAAATAGAAGGAAAAACCACGAACCATATCCTCCCTCTATTCTACTCCACACTGTGCTATGAACAGGATGCACAACATTTCCTGGTAGCCGACCCCTCCTCTCCAGGCTAAAGCTGACACAACAGAGTTAAGGCCAAGCAGTTCATCTAGGGGTCTGTAGTAAAAGTCTAGGTATGATCCATCATGGTCAATTAATAAATACCATTAATAACCTCTTTAGCAAATAAGTCGACGCAAGACTCCAAAAAGTCTCCATCATAATAATAATAATAGTTTGTCCTTATAATTATTTATCTATCAGTTCAAATTGCTTCAATAATTATTACTATTATCATGTCTCATATTAATTATTTAAAATCCAGATACAACTACTATAACAATGACATTATTATTACCATTATAATTATGATGATGATTATTATTATAATTGTCATCATCATCATTATTATGAGAGTAGTAATATTTATCTCATTTATTAACATATAATAGAAATACTAATAATAATTGGGGCAATGGAAAACAAATATTGTCACAAACATATTGGAGCAAATGTAGCACAAGTTCTGCATAGTGGACACTAAATAAATTATGATGACAATAACATTAATAACCATTATTATTATTATTAATGAAGCATATTGCTATTATGGAGAACCTCCCAGGCATAGTTCTTTAAGGAGCCTTTTCAGTGCAAGTCACAAAAGGTTCCTTGATCAGTTCTATAGAACTATCAAATGAACGTTTGCATCTTTAAAAACGTAAAAATAGATTCTCAACACAAACACTTCTAACCAAAATGATTAAGACCCATCATTTAGTTGAAAGGAAACCAAAAAGTGGTCTTGCACTTTTCAGCATTTTTTTTTTTTTTTTGCTAAGCAGTGCACACTTTAACCTAAAGAGAAACAAAGCTCTAAGCATGTACCTTCCACCCCCGCCTTAAACAAACAAAACGGTGGCTGTGTCTTAAACTTCAGCTTCTGGGATCGTTACCCTTTGCTTTCTAGGACCATTGGAGGCCGAACTCTGCTTGCCGGCGGGAGTAGAAATCGTTGCTATTTGTGAGACACCAGCTGACATTCTTTTCTATAGACATACAGCAAGCTTTCTATAAATGATCCTCTGCCACTTTTCAGCGCAGCCTGAAACTTTACACTTGCTAATTAGGCCTGCCCCACTAGTTCATGCAGGTAGTAAAATAGCATAAAGCGTATAAACAGAAGAAATTCCCCTGGATCATATGGACCACTGAGTTTTACTCTCTGATTCAAACTCAAGCAGTTTCATATTTCAGTCTGTTTCCAAACTGGGAGGAAACTACTATACAGTCACAGTATTTTGCCCATGTGAACGACTTGGACGCACTGTAAAGAAGAAAGAGTGCAATATTTACAGTGTAAACACAGTTTGTTTAGCAGCAGTAGCTAAATGAGGCCATCAGTATTAAGTTTAAGGCACATATCTCATTAATGGGTGTGTGTTATATCCACCCTGATGAGGCCTAAAGGTGACTTATTTGACCTAGAGGCTCTCATATTTAAAGTGAATGACACTAGTAATAATGATGAGGTATAGACCCAATGGTCTCTCCAAGGTGCTGCAGCTTCTGAAATTTGCATGTGGACATTTGCATGACCAGACAACTCAAGCATGGAATAAACGGACAGATGTTTTATCAGATTCACCAAACAATTCTGTTTTCATGGACCATAAAAAGGAATGAACAAATTCAAATTGAAATCTTGCCTATTCAGAGAAAAAGAGAATATAAAATAAGACTCTTCTCTATCCAGCCTATTTCTAGAAGACATAACTGAGTGCAATTTAATATTAATATGAGATTTTGACAATTTTCTCACACTTTAGAAATTCATCTCCAGAGAAGGAGCCTTCCAACTAATCTCAGATTTGTTCTTATTTCTGGGATTTAGAACAAGACTTCAATCATTTGCAAATAAGAGATTAGCGAGGAGACAAAAAAGACGTGTGTGTACTGAACGACCATTTTCAGAGAGACAATATGACCAAAAAATACATACATTTCTGAGGTTTACGGGATCCAAAAAAGTGGAGCCTGGAGTGTTACAGCAACACAGCATCTGTGTAACAGCTGTTGAACTAAATTAAGCTGCTTCTGTCTTATAAATGGCACATAAATATCTAAAAGATCATATAAAAAATATCGGCTTTCATTACTGATGAAGAGTAAAAGACACTCACCCACTCCAGGACTCGAATGAACCCCAGAGGCTCCTTCACGGGTCCCAGGTCAAGTCTGAAACCTGACATCAGTTTCTGCACAGAAAATCAAATTTACTATTAAAAAAAAGACGTCCTAGGCTGCAGTCAGAGAGTTCAACACCTGAAACAAGACCTCAGGCTTAGGTTTTCGAGGGAGTGTTTTAAAAACAGGATTTCTAAATCAAAGCTCCAGCCCCTGAGCGCTCTGAAGTTACCTAGCCACCAAGCTAACAGCTAATGCTAGCAAACTTGCTAACCACCTCGGCCAAATTCAGGCGAGAGTACCTGAATAAAGTCCATGGTTGTACAGGCGTGGCTGTCTACAGGTGGAGAGTACTTTGCTCCCGGGTGAGAGGGCCGGCCTGGGCGGGTTCAGGGTGTTTTTGGGTGCTGAGGGAGCGGCGGGCGATATTCGGGCGGAGGGAAGAAGATCCGAGTCCATTAAACATGTCAAAACTTTCTGACCTGCAGACACGTGACCTAGAGACTCTCTTAAAGAGACACGCACCCTTTTTTTAACTACCACTTACTGAACACTGCTTTAATCATCCTGCTATGCTAATAAACAAACAAACAAACAAATAAACAAACACATACATACATCTAATAAACACTTTCTCCTACAACAATAGAGTAAATAAATACTAGATAGATAAACACATTATCCTACAGCAATACTAAATACTAAATCCATGTCTTAATTATTGAACAAACATAAAATATTTATATATATACGTATACATACACACACACACACACCTATATATACATATATATGTGTGTGTGTGTGTATATTTTCAAAAAACAATTATTATTAATAATTATCATTGAACATTGAAATTAATAATCAAATAGTCACCTAAATGTTTTAAATAAATACGTCGTCAAAACTTCCCTTACCTTGCTCAAACTGCATTTAGGTTTTCCAGGGCTTCAAGTGGTGCAGACATGTGGATGTGATTTAAGACTTAGTATGACTACTGACTGAATAATGAACACCAGTAAATGTTCACAAGGGTTACTGTACTCCTTCTGTCTCGTTTAGTCTCTCCTGCTCTGCAGGTTCAGTGTGAGCTCATAGACCAGAGGTCACAAACTGTCCTTCTGGAGTTTTATGTTACTCTAGAAGTCATTTCCAACTCTTAAACATTAAAAAGGAAGATGTCTGGAGTTTAGGAAGACTCGTTGTCTTCTTCTAGAAGAATGGGGCGTGTGTGTTTTTACATTTCTTTTGTAAAATTCCAACATTCCTTCTGTAAGCCTTCCTGTCTGTATTCGTTTCCACGTACCTGTGGCATCGAGTCACACACCTCCTGGCTCTACAGCTCTGTTGGAGGAGATCTTTGGAAGCCTGGATAAATTCCTCTAAACGAGGGCAGTCATATGTCCAAGGGAGTCAAAGCAGGGAAAATAGCGAAACTGACTATAAAATTAGAGTATTATTTTTGTACTCTACCTACATTATAATTTAAGTTCATATGTTTACACCCTAATCTTTATTTTATAATCTATGAGTGGGAACTAAAGTCGCGGCTCGTGCTGTTCCTCCGGAGCGTTCAGGCGGCCCGTTTCCTGCAGTGTAGAAAGAAGCAGACTCACTGTTCAGCTGCAGGTTTGTTTATTTCAGGGGTTTTTTTGCTCCAAAGTTATAAACCTGTAACAAACTGGTGTTTGCGTACAGTGTTTATATGCTATTAATGTCTCTCGACGTCTGTGAGTTAGTTTTTATGGTGTAGAATAAGTCTAAATTGGTCTAAAATGCATCTGGCGCGGTGACTCACTGGGCTCTGGGTTAGCATGTTAGGCTAACTCTGTTTTCCTGACTTTCTTGCATTTGCTGTCTTTGTAATTAGTAACGACCGGGTTCTGTGGCTTTGTGCGTGCATTTTAGAGATACATCAGTTCATAAAAGTGTTCAAATGTGAGCCGTTTGTCTAAACAGCTCTCCTGAATGGAGTGATGATTTAGCAAGTGCTGGCTTGAATGGGAGCATGCTTTGTGATTGATTGAGCGTATGGCCAATCAGATGACAGATAGTCGCGTTGTTACCGCCCCCGGTCGTGAAATCACCCAATCAATTGCAGCGGTCTCTCTCTCCGACTGGTTGAAGGTTTTCCTGCACAGTCTGACAACTGCCTTTAAACTTGACTGGTAAAATAAAGTGGAACATTTTCTTTTCGTTAAGTTTTCTTCTGTTTTCTAACTCTTTACAGACATTTCATTTCCAGGATGTTTCTGACGAGATCAGAATATGACAGGTAAGCAGACTGGATTGTTAAAGAAAGTTACTTTCACTTTCAATTTGTCGTCAGATGCAAAGTCACGATTAGCATAAGTGAGTTAGTGTTTAGTTTTGTGATCAACTTTATTTCCACAGAGGTGTGAACACATTCTCGCCAGAAGGAAGGCTTTTCCAAGTGGAATATGCCATTGAGGCGATCAAGGTAAGTTTTTGATGTGCAAGAAACTGCTGTTTGTAGAAAGTCTTTCT
Source organism: Brachypetersius gabonensis (assembly GCA_037577145.1). Classification (NCBI taxonomy): domain Eukaryota; kingdom Metazoa; phylum Chordata; class Actinopteri; order Characiformes; family Alestidae; genus Brachypetersius; species Brachypetersius gabonensis. The sequence continues at coordinate 14,024,925 of JBBJLR010000139.1, read as the reverse complement.
ATATTGCTGTTGTTAACATTATTTTCATTATTGTCACAGTACTTGTGATTTTAATTGCGGTTCGTTTACAGCTGTCTAATATTTGTCTTTCTGCAGTTGGGCTCCACAGCCATTGGCATCCAGACGTTAGAAGGAGTGTGTCTTGCGGTGGAGAAAAGAATCACTTCGCCCCTGATGGAGCCCAACAGTATCGAGAAGATTGTAGAAATTGACACGCACATTGGTAAGGCCACCAATATACAGCTCCAGCTGTATTTTACTGGACATATTTTATTTTATATTTCATTTTCTGTCCACCAAATGAGATTATTTTTATTACTTCTATTACTATAATAAGAGAATATATTAATCCTCATGGAGAAATTAGGTGGTTCAGTTATGTTCAAGAAAAACACAATTTTTTGCAAATAAAAATGTATAAAAGAAAAAGTACAATTTAAATAGAGAAATTATATCATATGTTTACTTATACAACTGTAACTGTTTGTAAAGGGCAAAATTATTAAACTACAATTATTAGTTTGTTACGTTTCGATGCCATAGAAGTTTTGTAGAAATGTAGGGCAAATTTTTACAATTAAAGTTCCTTATAATTTCAATAGAGATACATATTATGTAACATGTGCAATACAGATGAAAACTCAGTATTGCGAGTAGTTATATATAGTTCAAGTATCCAAAGCAATACTGTGCCATAATACAGTATTTAATATACTCCGTATTGTCCAAGAGACCTTGACCCATGGAGGATAAAGCCGTAATAAAGTAATACTTCACTACAGAAAAAGGTTATGGAGTACGGAGCTGTGGACTGTATAGGCTGCAGGGAAAAATTACATACAGAAGGTTGCTGTGGGGCCCGAGCATTCTACTCCTCAGTGTTCTCCTCCATCCCTGTAGTGTTTTATAGACGGAGTGGTGACACATTTGCCAGCGTCCACCACTCCTCCGCCATTTAAATCATTGTCCAGTTTAGCCGTAATTGACATCGGGTCTTTCAATGTGAAATTCCTGCATATAACAGCATTAAAGATCACATTCAACATCACTGTCACATAGAAATGTCTTAGCAGAAGAACTTCAGCCTCCTCTGTATGTAGAACTGCCTCTGTCTTCTATGGCACCGCCTGTTCACCTCCCACCCCAATTTATTACACAAGTCAACACCTACGTGTAGGTGTTAACCATCTCTATGTTCTCACCCTGGACACTGACTGGAGCTGGAGGAGACTTCTCCCAGAAATCCACCATATTTAGTTGGAGATTATATTGGCACCAGTCCATTAAGTTCATCATCAGGGTCCGGGGTTCCTCCTCCCTCCTTTTACTAATTCACAATCACAGTACCCAATGGTGCATCTGTGTATTTCATTCTCTATCTAATTCATTCTATATCCATCAGGAGAAAACAAAAATTAGTGAAATGATACCATACCATTTAAATGCCAAATGTACTCAGAACAGTAAATTACCAGTAACTGAGGCCAATATAGTTGAAAGAATCAATGAATGAAGAAGCAATGTAGGCTACTTGCATGACTGCACTGATGTACGTCACTCTGGATAAGAGCGCCTGCTAAATGGCATTACCATGAACATAGTTTTTTTTCTTATGTGATTTTTCTACAGGATGTGCTATGAGTGGATTGATAGCTGATGCCAAAACACTTATTGACAAAGCGAGAGTGGAAACACAGGTCAGTGTGAATAATAAAACGGAGTAAGTTCTCAGTGAAGATTCTAATGAAGCTATGTTGCTGTCCATTCCAGACTTATTTTATTCATTTCATCCACAGAACCACTGGTTTACCTATAATGAGACAATGACGGTAGAAAGTGTGACTCAGGCGGTGTCTAACTTGGCTCTTCAGTTTGGAGAGGAGGACGCGGACCCTGGTGCCATGGTAAGATGTCTTTCAGGGCTGAGGGCTGCTGGACTTCAGATTTAGGGACAGTTCTTAAGAAAGCCAATTCTTAGCTGCATGAGCTCATTACAGTTCATGCTAATGCTGCACAATATGGGCCTCACACCTTATGCAATTTTATGGCTACATATTGCAATTGCAGGGCATTGTAAGATATTAAGGGCACATATCACTTTTCTGAAAAAGGTTTAAATGTCTCAAGTGGTACATTCACTCCATCACTTACACTTGCACTCATCCATACAGTCCATATAGGGAAACTAAGCTACAGAATAGGCTGTTTTCAAATCGTCATTTTTTTTGTGAGGTCACAAGCCCAGCATATTTAAATACATATTTTGGCCACAGTAGTTTAGCTCCTCCCATTCACCCACAGATTTGCCAACATCTTAGTGGTTTCAGAACACTCAGTAACTTGCTTGGTTAGAGGCTCTTATTTGCATATTGCAGCTTTTTGCAGTATCAGTATTGCAGAACCCAATATCATTTATAATAATTTACATGAAAGATAAATCTATGGATAGTTGGAATGTTAAATGTACATTTGAGTAGGGCTATTAAAATGGCCAAAGTCCTGCATTTTAATATGTTTCCAATTTCGACTGTTTTGTAATACAAAAATTCACAAATTACGTACATTTTCTAAACTCTTTTTATCCTTTATATGTAAATGACTTCTGACTGGCTACCCTGGCCTAAAGTAATATTGTGCCTTGTTCACAATACATGTCTTATAGTCACAACATTAAAGGCAAATAAGCTAAATAGGTGAATAAACATAAATGTACACACAAAGTGGCAGCTTAGTTTCGATCTGGGTACCAACACTGCATGCACGTAATGTGTGCAAGAGGCAAAATCTTTATTGTGGGACATGGATGGAGTGTAAAATTGTGAAACTGCTGCAAAGATATCAAAGAGTATATTGTTTTAATGTGTTATGAGCTCCAAATTTATGTGTTTAAGCTTTAAGCTAAAGACAAGGTGTGTTACGTGGGACTTGGTGGGTGGAGTTCAGACATTTGAATAGCAGAAAAGCAAATAATCAGACTCCTTTATTAATCCCCAAAGGGGAGAAAACTGAAGCAGCTAGTGTGACTTATTACTGAAACACAGGGGTTTATGTGTAGTACCAATACAACAGTTGTACCGTATGGATAAAGTGTTTCCAGGCAAAGAGAAGTTACAAGATGTAACTACATCTGAGGATTGTTTGTTTTGTCATTAATTGAATACATTTTGAATATTTTTCTTTCCAACCCACGCAGAGTCGTCCTTTTGGTGTTGCCTTGCTTTTCGGAGGTGTGGATGAAAAGGGACCCCAACTGTAAGTATTAAATTCTTAATAGAGTTTGCCCAGAAAGTCACTATTTTTAAAGCTGTTAGGGTTAGGTAGGCTTGTTTTAAATGAGACCATGTGTCCACTTCAGGCACTGTTTGAGAATGGTGTTTCTTAAAACAAACTTTCATATTAAACAACATTAAAGCTGTATGCCGGTTATTAATGTATTATCGTGTGTGATCTGATAGGGCCCTGGTGGAGCTCTTCAACTTCATCTCTTGTAGAATCCTTAAATCTAAGTTTACTAGTTTGAGGCATGTGTTTTCTTGTGGACTACAAAGCACAGATGTATTTTGCTGTGGATATGAACTTTTTCAGCCAAATGCTGAAAATGTAAATGATTGTGTTTTTGTTTTCACAGGTACCACATGGACCCCTCAGGCACATTCGTGCAGTGCGATGCCAGGGCCATTGGATCGGCATCTGAGGGAGCTCAGAGCTCTCTGCAGGAAGTCTATCACAAGGTATGTTCTTAATCTTTTTAGAACAAATGAGTTTATTCTACTATGAAATTTAAGATTTCTGATTCTTTGTCAGGTCAGGTAGGTTTGTCATTTTAATATATAACTACATTAATGTAAGACTATATAAATGCAAGCAGGACAGGACTACATGGAGTGCAAAAAGAGAAATCGCAAAAAATACCATATTACAGGAAAACATGCAGTGCACTATATTTGAATCATCAGGTTCTAGCTGCAGAGTTGTTGAGTGCAAAAATGAAAGTATTATGGTAGGAACAGAATGTTCGTCATATTGCACATCAAGTGGTATAGTATGTATTCTACATCAAGATCACCATGAACATACTGCAGTAGTTGCTTTATTTTTAAAGTATGCACATACTGAGTTGTTGAATGAGTTGTTGTACAGTACTGTGCAAAAGCTTTGATGCGGCCCTTATTTCTTTATCTTTTGCTTTGAAACACCTTTTGGTGCAAAAAATATTTTATGCCTGTTTTACTATGACTGGCTGCAAAGAGTCTAAAGATAAAAGGTGTCTAGATAAAGATGTTACAACCACTCAGCATTCAGTATACTAATCACTGGCCTGATCATCTGGAATCATCTGCATCAAGAAATTCATATAATCAAGGTTTAGTCATAAGGTTTAGTCATAAAACACTAAGTACATTATTTAGTAAAAAAATATATATTGCAGGTCAATATTGGGTCATGCAATAGCAATAAGTGACAATATGAACAATACATGAACAGCCTGTATAATAGCTTGTACATTAAAGTCTCCAAAGTCTTGTTCCAGGTGGTTTTAGAAGAGGGTTTCAGCTTAGTCTTGTGAAGATCAAGTCTTCATATTTAACCCTGGACTGAGGTATTAAGATGGACAAGGGCCCTTTTATACCCACCCTATCCACACCCCCACTTCCAGTCCATCATACGTCCCTTAGTGTAATGTCGGTCAGCAGACTGTTCATGTGACCCTGAAATCTAATAAAGATACAGCAGTGTTCAGATCAACAGGCTTGTTTTAGACTGCAGACAAAATACTGAGTGCTAACAGCACATTTCCTCCTCCACCCACTTTTTTTATCAGGAAAGTTTGATTTCAGTTAGAAATAACCTTGATAATCAGAATAATCAGAATCCTTTATTAATCCCCATGGGGATATTATTACATAGGGGGAGAAAACTAAAGCAGCTAGTGAGACCTATTACTGAAACACAGGGGTTTATGTGTAGTACCAAAACAACAGTTGTACAGGATAAAGTGTTTTCAGGCAAAGAGAAGTTACAAGATGTAACTACATAGGCCAAATGTAAAGAGGGTTCAAAATATATACTGGGCCAAAGCCTTGAGCCGCACTCCATTTCCTTATATTTTGCTTAGAATCACATTTTTGGTTTTATATCTGTCAAACTGTCTTTTCTTTGGGATATTGAGTAGATTAAATGAATGAAATGGTAACAAATGTTTTACTGTGACAGGCTGCAAAGTGCTAAAAATGCAAAGAGCCTAGATAAAGTAGTTCCAACCACTCAGCATTCAGCACCACCAGTATACTGATCACCGCCTGATCATCTGGAATCATCTGCTCCTGGTTCTTCACTGATTCAGTGCTTTGTACTGCTCAAATTATTCACACAATGTGTCTTAACAAACCAAAAACATTCCTCTGGTCAGGCTCAGGGACTGGACTTAAAATGAGTTTTTGAAAAGTCTTCAGACTACATAAAAATGCAAGAGAGCCTGGTTCTTTGGAAGCAGCATGTGAAGAAATGAGAGGTGCCTCAATACTTTTGTACAGTACTGTATTAGGATCTGTTTGGGTTTCCTGCGGACAGGAATGTTGAATGCTAGCCGTTCTGATTTTGTATTTTCTGAAATTACTTCTGTAGTTTTTTGTTTTGTTTTCGTGGTCAAATTATTTGCTTAGATTAATTTTTCTTTTCCAGTCCATGACATTAAAAGAAGCCATCAAGTCTTCCCTCACCATTCTGAAACAGGTTATGGAGGAGAAGCTGAACGCTACCAACATCGAGGTAATGTATGACCCAGTGGTGTATTCTGAAGTACTGATTAAACTGTGGCTATTAGAAAAGTGACATAAATGCTCCTCAATATCACTCATTACTAAATTCATTGAGCTGACCGCCTGGGCCACACAGGAAAACTTTTAGCCTGAATGTGGCTGGAAATAAGGGCTGCACAATATGTACAGAATATCAGTGTTGCAAGTTTACTGCTAAACATTGTGCTTGTGATGCCTTTCATTATGTAAAAGGGCTTTTCTGGAATAAAAAAAAGGTTAAAGTATTCAAACATTCACTGCCATGTCTGCAGAGTCTGCATATGGAAACTAAGCTGCAGAAACACAGTTTTTGAAATGTCACAAAGCTCACATGGTTCCTTATTGTCTCCTTATTTAGCCTGCACTATTTTACCCCCTTTCATTCATACTGAAGTTTTAAAGAGTGCAGCCCTCTGTGAGATCAGTGTTGTAGAGACCCATACTGTAATAACTATTAGTAAATAAGATGATCTAGTGCAGCCTTAGTGGGAATGTAGAAATCAACCCAACCAAAAGTCTTCCAGAAAACTCCAGTTAGACATGCAGTAAACTAATTAAATGTTATGTTTTGTGTTCTGCTAGCTAGGTTTTTGTGTTATTGACCGTATTCCAGGCATTAAAAGAGCCTGGACTAAAGGAATGTGGGACTGAGCTTCAGAGGGAGTGTACCCAGACATTCTCTGACCTAAGCCCTAGGGTACTTTTTTGTGGCGGCTACAGTCCAGTTGTCCACAGAAGTGTATTCTTGTCAAAATCACATACATTTGAGAGCTGATATTTAAACTGACCAGTTGCAAAGTCGGAGAGATAAGTGTTTGTCTTCCAACACTGAGTTCAACTCATGACGGTCTTGCTGATGATGGGTTTAATAAGGTGAAGCGCTAAACTCTGAAGAGCAATGAGCTGGTAGGAACTTAGTGTGATGCCATATTATCTATAAAACTGGACATATAACAAGAAATAACCCATTTTGATTATTTAAGGTTGAATTCAGTACTCAAAAATCATCTCTAAATAAGTGTGTAGTTCTACATACATTGCCAGTGACATAAATGTGGTGGTGGTGGCGGCCTAGTGGTAGGATACTTGCCTCTGGATCAAGAGGTCATAGGTTCGAGTCCTACCTTCAGCACAGCACCACTAGGTTCCTGAGCAAGACCCTTAACCCCAAGTTGCTCCAGGGAGACTGTCCCCTGTAGTTAGGGATTGGAAGTGGATAAAAGTGTCCGATAAATGCCGTAAATGTAAATGCCAGTCATTTAACCAAATAAAATGGACATGGTGTCTTATGTATGTAAAGTACTTTAAAACTCTTAGATTATGGTTCTGCTCTCCTAGCCACATTGAAGGATGTCTTAAAAAGACTTAACAGATAACTGTCTATTAATGGGACTGTCAAGTACACAATCAAGCATCATTTACATGCAAGAAAGTCTGATACTAAACTAATTTAGAATTTTTATCTTTCTCAGCTCGCTACAATAGAGCCAGGCAAGAACTTTCATATGTACACGAAAGAGGAACTCGAGGATGTGATTAAGGACATCTAGAGCTGTTCCGCGCAGGCCTGACTGATGTTCCGTTGGAGAATCCTCACGCAGCTCTGTGCAAATCGTCACCGAGTAACAGCGAGACTACTGGCAGCTCGGCTGTTTCTGAAGGCTCGTCTGTTCAGACCAGAGTCCACTCTTTATACTGTTTTTTCTTTCCTTTATTTCTTCAGTCAATCCAGAATTGTTTCTACAGTTCTGTACAGGCAACAGAACATCAGTACTTGTAGTGGAGTGAAAAAAAAAGATAATAAATAAGGGTTGGGGTGGGGGGGTAGTTTTTTTTGTTACAAATCAATACATTAATAAACTGTTGTATTCTGAAAGAATTGTGTTTTGTCAGTGGTCCTCCCAGAGTGGTTCTCCATCTCAGGCCAGATCTGAGTGAACAGGGTTGGACAGCAAAAAGCAAGTGTGTGCAGAGTGTGGGGTATCCAGAATTATGAGCCCGTACTGTATCTGTACCAAGGCCAGTAACCCAGAGGCATTGGGTGAATAATATTTTATGAGGTGCCTTTCAGGTCACCCAAGGACGCCGTACATTCATTGATCAAATATGAATACAAAAAAGATGCATATAAAGAAGCATGTCTCAAAAAAACAAGAAAAAAACAGTATGGAAAGCTAATGAAAAAAGTTGAGTAGACTATGCATCAAAATTTATATTATCAAACTTTTGTTGATTCTGAAAAACAGCATTAAACTTAACTTAAAAAATATATATATAATTGTAGTCAATGACAACTATTTTAAAGATCAAACAGAGGAAAAAAATATGGAATCACAAAAATCTGTGGAAAATTATATGGAATCACCAAATAAAAACACTACTAGTACTTTGTTGCACCACCTCTGGCTTTTCTAACAGCTTGAATTCTCTGAGGCATGGATTTAACTAATGACAAACCGTATACTTCATCAATCTGTCTCCAGCTTTGTCTTATTGCAGTTGCCAGATCAGCTTTGCAGGTTGGAGCTTTGTCCTGGACCACTTTCTTTCATTTCCCCCACAGATTTTCAATTGGATTGAGGTCTGGACTATTTGCAGGCCATGCCATTGACGTTATATGTCTTTCCTGTAGGAATGTTTTCACAGATTTGGCCCAATAGCTCGATGCATTATCATCCTGAAAAATGATGCTCCCATCACCAAACATCCTTCCAACTGATGGAATAAGAAAAGTGTCCAAAATCTCAACATAAACTTGTGCATTTATAGAAGATGTAATGACCGTCATGTCTTCCATACCTTTACCTGACATACAACCTCATATCATTAATTTGCATGTTTTCTTCAGGCAGTTGTCTTCATAAATTTCATTGGAACGGCACCAAAAAAAATATTCCAGCATCATCACCCTGCCCAAGGCAGATTCGTGACATCACTGAATATAACTCTCCTCCAGTCCTCCGCAGTCCAAGACTGTCTTTCTTTAGTGAAAGTGATCATTCTGTCATACGTGAACACACCACAGCACACGGTGTGAACAGCACGAAATTCTTCCTCTGC
>JBBJLR010000139.1:13983426-13993619 GCA_037577145.1 Brachypetersius gabonensis | reverse complement strand
AGCACTGACCCACAGCAGTGCGCACTACAGAAGGCAGTGCGCACTACGCACTAAACCTCAGTGCACTGACGTAGTGCACGGTTTCGGACACACTCCATGTCTTAACCCATTAACCCATGGCTGATGAGTTCAAAATGTAGTCCGGTCTGAAACTCTCTTTATAATGTGATTATAAGGGCTACTATACTATAACTACTATAGTCTAAATAAGTGGATATGTGTCACAAAAACAAATTCTTTTTACTTTTGGAAATCCTAACAATGTTTATATATGGAGACCAAGAAAAGAGGAATTTGTTTTCCATGACATGCGGTAGTTAGTCGCAAAACTAAAACCCTTCCATTTCTCACAGTGCTGCTCAAATGTAATTATTCTAGGTGCTAAGGTACTAATACAAAAGAAGTGTAATCACCACTTACCCTGTAATCACTGGCAGTGACATAGAAGATGGGCTGGAAGGCCAACCAGATGATGCAGGTGGTGTACATTGTGAATCCAATGAACTTGGCCTCGTTGAAGTTCTCTGGGCACTTCCTGGTCTTGAAGGCGTAGAAGGTGCACAGGACAATGAGGATGCAGTTGTAAGTGAGTGACACCAGCATGCTGGAGTCCAGGCTGTTACATTTCAGCGTCACCACATCCCGCCTTTCGGGTCCCACTTCCTTGCGAACACCCGGAGCCTCCACCAGGAGCCACACCAGAGATACCAGAAGTTGAGCAGAGATCAGGGCACCACAAATGGCCACCTGGGAAGCAGGGCTGATGAGGCGAGGCCGCTGGGCTCCATCCCGTGCCCCTCCAAATATTCTTGCGATCCGATTGGTCTTGGTGAGGAGGGCTGAATAACAGACAGCGAAAGAGGTGCCCAGGCCAAGACGTCGTAGAGCGCAAACGACCGCGGATGGTTTGGTGATATAGATGAAGGTCATGGCGTAGCACAGAAGGACTCCCAACAGGAGGATGTAGGACAGCTCACGTCCACTTGCCTTCACCACCGGAGTGTCGTTATGACGCAAGAACACCCCAGCCACTGCTATGGTACACAACATCCCCAGACAAGCAATGGTCACAGGTCCTACAGCCCAAGCATCGGACCAGTGGATGTACTCTTCTGGGAGTTCATAGCAGCCGGTCAGGTTGGCCAAAGGCCACTCACCAAAGCCACAGTCCTCGCAGGTGAATTCATCCAGAAGGTACTGGTGCGGCTGGCAGGGGATACAGATCCAGCAGCAAACATCTCCAGGTTGCATACTCTTGGCCTCGTTGGGTTGGCAGGGGTCGCTGCACTGGGAGGTGGGAGTTGCCCCTCCAGCCCAAGGCACTAGGCTGGTGTTAAGGACTAAGCCCTGAGACCAGTAGCCCACTTTCCTGTAGACATACCTGCCATTCTCTTGGTGGTAGTGGAAGATGTTGTAGCGGCCCAAGCTGTCTCCAAGAGAGGTGAAACGAACAACGTTCTCTGTGTCCGCAGGTCTAAATGGAGCTGGTTGGAAATCAGAGAAACAGAGAAATCAGAGATTTGACCAACAGAATTTGGTGAAAAGGCAACATTAACAGTACAGTTTTCAAAATTATTAGCATCTACATTTTTGGACAGAAAGTGCTACATTCAGCAAGTTTGTCTGAGGTTCTGAGGTACAGCAGCTAACTAGCATAGGTTTCTGGATTTTAATCTAAATTTATTATACTGCTGTGTAAAATGGGCTCATTTTTAGAGACCAAATGCCACCACTGATGTCAAAATAATTTAAAATAACCTCAAAATGAAAAACTACCGTGGAGCAGATTTAAGAGCACTTCTGTCACGGATAATTTTACAGTGGGCACCTGTGATGAATCATCTTGATGTATAGCTTTGATTTCCTAAACTGGTGGAAAAACACTAAGCATTTCAAAGGCCTATTGTGGCTAATTCATTCTTTTTTTTTCTTGCATGCTCAAACTCCAACACTGTTGCACTTAATATAACACCAGCTTCTCTCTCAGCAGCCAACATGCAACCAAGCTGAGAGAAACTATCTGATAACCAGATAATTAATTTTTGTTTCATCTCAAATTAAATCTTTTTATAAGCAGTGGAAACCACATACAACAAGATCCACTGATCTGGGTGATGACTGAATATTGAATGAAACAGCTTTTCATATCTTTATCAAGGGAATGCTTCACACATAATGAATTAAAGCTAGTGGGTGTCAATTAGCATTATGTAAATTATACCATGCTAATTGGACCCCAATGGTTTCCAATCATTGCTAGCCATGCACGTTTTCTTTCACGAGGCTTCTGCAGATGTTTCTTGCAAACGTTCCTCACCATCAAACTTGGTCTTGAGGATAAACTCGCGGTAGAACCTCTTGCCATTGCCTGGCTTCATGGCATCACACACACGGGTTGTGTTGGGGCACACTGCCTGACGCATGTTATGCAGGGCATGGGCCATGGCATAGACTGCATTCATGACAAACATGATCTTAGACTCTGGCTTAAATGAACCATCTCTCAGGCTGTGGCTGGCGCAGCCTGGCTCATGCAGCTGACACCCAAACTTGTGCTCCCAGAATTCCCTGAACCAGGGATTCCTGGTGTTGAGTTCAGGGGTGAGCTTGGTGAAGTAGTCCTCAAATTCGCGGATGGAATAAGATGCTAGCTCGATGGTGAAGGCCCCATTAGCTGCTTTCTCACTCCCATGAACCACACTCTCTTGTGCCCCCCAGCCATCACTGGCGACCCAGATGAAGGTGACGTTCATTCGGGCAGCTGCCACCAGCAACTCTCTGGCGTCCTCGCTGCGGGTGAATAGGATTACCACTTTGGCATTGGCCTTTTGCTGCAGGGAGCGGATCACCGTCTCATAGTTCACCCGGTTCATTGAACGGCTAACTTTGACCGATGTAGCGATGCAGATTTGGCGCACTCTTGCCTCTTGTTGGAAGGCATCGATGCCTGTCTCACCATAGTCACCCTCTGAGGCCACTGTGGACACATAGGTCCAGTTGAAGTAGCGCAAGATCTCCGCAATGGCTTTGGCCTGGTAGAAGTCTGGAGGCACAGTTCGGGCAAAGTAGTCATAGCGAGATTTGTCACTTAGCTTGGCGCTAGTGGAAGCATAGCTGATCTGGGGGATCTGGAAGAGCCGCAGAAGGTTTGCCACCTGGAAACATTTGTAGAAGAGAAAAGGAAAGTTAAAGTAAAATGTAAACTTAAAACCAAAACAGTTTATTTCAAATGAAATAACATATTTATACAACATTCAGAGCTGGTTTTCCAGACATTAATTAAACCTAGTCTAGCTGAGGTGTCAGTGTTGATTTACCATTAGTATGCTTTTAGTCTAAGCTCAAAGGTGAACTTTTTTGAGTTTGATGCCTCACATGGAAAACTATTACATGATATAGTCACAAATGCATTTCCTAGTACTTGAGAGATTGTTTTACGTCAAGTTTTACACTTTTACACAGGTGTAAAAGATTTTGTGGCAAGATTTTGGCCAACTTTGAGTTAGAAAACTAGCAGTGGAGTCTGATTGGCCTGTGAGATGGACAACTCATTCAGTGGAATCTAATTGAACTGTGAGCCGGAAAACTTGGACAGTGGAGTTTGACCTGGCTGCCAGCTGGGGCATTGTGTCATCAGATAATGCTGGAGGCCCAGCGTATATAGGAACTATCACCACATCGACTCGTGAAACTAATTGATAAAGATAAACACAAGTGCCAGTGGCCCTCAGCAAAACTTGCTGACAAGTAATCTGCCACACACACCAATCTCCGCCTCGGACATAATTGCCTCTGGGTACATCTGTCGGGCAGGCAGAGAAAATGGTGTTCAGATTCTACAAAGCCACCATCTTTACTGGTTATCTAAGCCATCGAAGTCTATAATTTCTGTCCGCTCAACCGTGCGACTCAGGCAGGTCTAATTCTGATGGCTAAAGATAACAGCTGTGACAAACACAACAGATAAGAAACCTTGTTGGGGGGTTGCAGTATTGCTCCCCACAAGGACTGATCCACTCCTGAAATGGGGTATATATGGGTGTGAAATCTACCATCTGTGTTTCGCTATAAAGCTGGCCAGAGGACATGAATGGAAAATGTTAATTTAGTGTTTAGTATCTACTCTTTTGTTGGAGTTAGAGTTTGTCTTAACTTTCATTCCAGAGTGCAAAACATCTGTCCATTGTCAGTACAGAACATCTGTCCAGCATCAGTGCTGAACATCTGTCCAGCGTCAGTGCTGAACATCTGTCCAGCATCAGTGCTGAAAATATGTCCAGCATCAGTGCAGAACATCTGTCAGTGTCAGTACAGAACATCTGTCCAGTGTCAGAGCAGAATGTTTCAGTGAATATTTTAGTGGTCCTTTCTCCTAACTTCTAAGTATCAACCCAGTAATTGTGAATAGTATTGGGCCAGTTTGGGCCATGCCCAACCCTACATGTTCTAGGTTTTTTCTGGGTAAGTAAGGTGATAAAAATACCACATAACGATTTTGGGTTCAACGATAAGTACGATAAGTAAATGCCAAGTCGGCTATATTTACCTTTAAACTAATAAAAAGTACTAAAGTACCTTCAAATGTAAAAAAATATTTACAGCAGCAACATGGACAAACAAACTCCAACGAAATGTCAATGGAATTTCAAACATTTAAAGAGGAAAGGAAATCAATACATAAAGTTTTATGGGGTAAAAGAACAGTTACAGGGCATGTGAAGACTTGAAGTATAAATATTCCAATTACTTTGAAAAATATCACAAGTAGTCCCAATCTTGCAATGGGATTAACTGAAAGATTTTCTATTAGTACCACTACCTCCAATAGCTCCAGCAAAGCATGACTGCACCTATTCTAAATAACGAAAATAAGCAGTCATATATGGAATCATCATGGAAATTATTGTGCAAATGGATTAACTGTTTAAATTAAGATGAATTCATGGTTACAGAAGAAATTATATTCTTACATGTTTTTTTCTGTGAAAAGTAAAAAAAGTAACTTTGTTTGCACCGCTATCTTACTCCAGTGATATTTTATTATAACTATTTGCTTAATATTTGGATGTATTTTAGTATATTACGTTGCTGGAAAGGGTTATTTGGGCAAAGCAATAAAAGAACCATTTTTGGTTGTCTATAGAACTTTTTAATGAACTTATAGAAAAGACTTTACATCATGCAAAGGTGCTTTATGCATATATTTTATAGGTTTTGCTGCTTCTACTTTCTTCTCTTGTACTGTTAATTTTTCAGTTGTAACATTGCAAATTTCCCATCCATGGGACTAATGAAGGGTTATCTTAACTGTAAAGGTTGTTCACACACACACACACACATTTTTTTTCCTTTTGTTTGTGTGTGTGTGTGTGGGAGGTGTTCCAGTTTCCTTCACAATTTAATCATGTTCAATTTCACCCTCTAGTTAGGACTCCTCCAATCTCACAGTATCACCAACACTGGGAGGGTGAGCACATCCATCTTCCAATACATATATGGCTTCTCCAACTTCTGCTAACACAACATTACTGGACACTCAGACACACTTGGAGGAGAATGCTAACCACCAATTCTGTTATATCAGCAAACAGACGCCTCCTGACAGATGTAATGGGGTGAGACGGAGGGCCATCGTACCTCAGTGGTGCCACTAGCAGTCCTGGGTCCTTTCACTCACATTTGCGGTCCAGTGGTGCCACTAGCACCCACAGCCTTCCAATCGCAGGTGCAACTCCCTAACCAGCAGGCCACCAGCGACCCCTTTCAGTAGATGGTTCTTATGACAGGCAGGTGTAGGTAAACTTAGGAACTCATCATCATGTTGCCCAAAACAATTACCAAGTGCTTTGGAGTTTGGATCTTATGAATACCTGGTTAATTCTCAGATAAGAAAGCATTACCAATTAACCAAAGGGCACAGAATATTCGAAGGACATTACTTTGTTGTGCCAACAGTTTCCTCAAGAACACCATGGCTGTAAAAGTGCTGGTGGATATTTCTCACAGATTCTTACGTCCCAGAGGTGCCGAGCAATCACTGGAGGAGCTGTGTGGTGGAATCCTGGGAAACTGCTAGGTCTGCAAAGTGAAGTGACAATTGGGTCCGCTGGGAGAACAGGATAATGACTGAAATTCAGCATCTGGAGAGAACCATACGTGCCGCATCAGATCACTCATGGTAGCGTCCATATGTATGAGGCTTCTCAGTGTAGTTGTGCTGATTTAAGGTCAGCGTTAGCCAGTTTTTGTCATGCTACAATTAATTATACTTAGACAGGCAGAACTGATCCTAGGTCTCTGTATGAAGAGACTGTCGATAGATTTAGGCCCTTCGAAAGTCAACAAAGTGGGACCTAGCGATGTTCAGACTAAATCGGGCAACAATGTTCCCAAGGGCTTTATGCAATTTATCCTCCCTCCCACCGATTCAAATCCTAATTTAGAATTCCAATTTTGAGTCCCACCTGAAGCAAATCTGTTCCAGTGGAGACACACACCAATGTTTGGTCTATATTGGGGCTGTCTCTGTGTGCCACATGTGTGTGTGTGGCGAAGGGATTTTTCATGCCAGAATGATTCTATCATTGAAAGCTGAAATAATCTTATACTGCATATGTTGTTTACTATGCTGCCATTGGCTTACTGGCCAGTGCTAAACAAAATCATTTTAAGCCACCGGTTTGAGACTAGATTTATGGCCAAAAATGTGCAAAACAAATTCATTTCAAGTACTGTGCCTGAGAACACTGGTCAAAAAAGCAATGAGAATGGTCTATTGCGTATATATATTTGTAGATATGCAATGCTGGAAGAACAGGTCACATGACAGCCATAGGCCAATCAGCAGTGGCCAATTCGTATCACTAGTGGTACAAAAGGTCATGTGACAGCTGTTGGCCAATAAACAGAGGTTAGTGTAGCACAGGCTAGCCCCTGGGCTGATGGACATTAGATCTGATGTGGTCAGCAATCATGTGCCTAACTCTGTGTGACAGTCCTGTTTAAGGAGCCTGGTGGGCTCAGGCCCCGCAGAAGTGGGACTCCCTGCTTGTCTAGAGAGGGAAAACGGAGAAAAAGTGATTCATGTAGACAAGTGTGAATCTGTAGACTGTTTCAGCAACCATGGCTGCTTTGGATCTGCTGAGTCTGGGAGCTGAGCTTTATGGTGCTTTAGGTCATACTGTGAACAAATGCTTTTCCATTAAATAACGTAACCTGCACCCAGGCAGGGCCAAAAGCAGGCTGCAGGCAAGCTAACTGCATCACTGTCTTCTGATTGGTTGGAAAGTTGTCATCACAACATGAGTTGTAAAAAGAAAAAAACAAAAAACCCCAATGTAGATATAAACTTGGCAGGCAAAGAAAATACAAGCACTGGTATCTGTTTGTGTACAAGCACATGGATGCCGGTTTGGGAAAGAACCAGGCTGAGATACGCTAGAAAATCAAAGTGTGATGCAAGTTCATTACCGTCGCAGCACGGTTTAGGTACAGCACAGTTCTTGTATACTTATGGATATAGTACTCAAACCTCCTGCTAATATTTAATCCTTACATTTCAGTTTTCTGAAAATAATTGTATTTAAACTGAAGATGAAATGTGTCCAGTAGGTTGAACGCATCTAATTAAGCTCAACATATAAAGGAATGTTTGCTATTTGTCAGTTGCATCACTGTGGCTTTACCACCATTCACATTAGGCTGCACGAACATTTCATACTGTGCAAAAGTCTCAAGTCTTTATATTTTGGTTCCAAAGCGCCAGACTTACTTGTATTTTTAATGTCGTCTTGAGGAACAGTTCTCCAGGCTTCCTGAAGGACTTTTAAAAGGCTTTCATTTCCAGTCCAGTCCCAGAACCTGACCAGTTTCAGAGGAATGTTTTTTGTTCGTTTAGCCACACAGTGAGCTACACATGAATCGTTCAAGCTCAACAAAAAGTTAGAGCATGAACCAGTGAAGAAACGAGTGTAGATGATTCCAGATGATCAGGTGGTGATCAGTATACTGGTGGTGCTGAATGCTGAGTGACTGGCATCTTGTATCTTTAGGCACTTTGCAGTCTGTCGCGGTAAACATTTGTACCCATTTCTTTCACTTAGTCTACTCATTATGGGAAAGAAAAGACAGTATTTTTTACAGCAGCAAGGTGATCCAAAGCTAAATATAATGAAATGGGTGGGTGAAGGCTTTTGCACAGTCCTGTATAAGATTCATATAATTAGTTGTTAGTTCTGCTGATCCAGAGTGTATAAATTTCACACGCGCTGTCACGGATTTCTAGCACCTTCGGCTCCTCATTATCGGTTGCACCTGTGTCTCATTAGGTCATCAGTGTCTGTATAAATAGGCCCCATTGCACGTTTGTGTCTTTGCTAATGGTGTAATTGTAAAGTTCTCATACATTTTCAGGTTTACCACAAAGAAGCTGTGCACAAACAGCTGACAAAGTCATGAAAACTAGTAGTAAACTGGAGTGAAATCTCTGTTGTTTGATCACCACCAATAATCATCATAAATATCAACGCTGTGGCATTGCCTGGCATTGATCTACGTGTATAATACATGCAATACATTTGCCAGCTCCTGATGACCCCCATGATGCAAACAGTTTCTGTGTCTGTTGAACCATGCTGTACCTACACTGAACTACAATGGCATGGAACTTGCAGCACACTTACTTGGACCAGGAAACTGGAAACGATTGACCAGGAAACGATTTTTCCCAACAGCTTACGGCCGGCCGTCTCAAAACTGCGTCTGTGGAGCCGTTTTCGATGTTGTGGTGTTTTCTTATTAATAGTCTTGTTTCATTTTTTTCTCTGCATTCTCCAGCCTTGCAGTGAAAACCTAACCCAGCTAACTTGTTAGTGATGTCATATCTCTATTAAGTATAAACTGCTAAAAAATGGTAGTGGTTCTTTAGTAAAGGCGGATGTTGTATACATATACTATCAACACTCACAAAACCCTTTTAATGCACACATGGCTTTTTGGTTCTATGATAGAAAACCTACCAGTCAAATAACCTTTTTGAGTTAAAAAAAAACTGATTACAGGCTTTCAGCAACACTAGTCTTGGTGTGTCATTCAGCCCATGTCTGTGTAATTAGATGCTATGGACATGATAAGTCAGGGCACATAATTTTGGTTGAATTAGCATCCTATTAGCATGTCACTGCATTTTTTTTTCTCTCTTTTTTTCAGCCGGCATCCCCGGCCTTGAAGGTGGTATGTCAGGACAGCACTGAAGCATTTGACAGAGATAACCTCAGCTGTTGCCTGTCCATCCTGCTGAGGGTGACTGTGTGTGCATGTGTGCGTGCGTGCGTGCGTGCGCGCATGTGTGTATGAGATCACACTGAATATTTCCTAAACAGACACCAGCAGGGAAAGAGTGACACGTTCAGAGCCACCTCAACACTGAAGAGAAGCCACATCATCCACTTCTGTTATTTTCTCTTTCACCCATTCTTCTCTAACTCTATCCAGCCTACCCCATCTATGTCTGTTTCTCCATATTCTGATGTTCACAAATAATGGGAATCTCATTACCCTGGTGGAGTGTGATAATGCACTCTAACGTCTTTCTCTTCTGAATGAGGTCTGTTTTCATTAGTGGATGACGTAGCTATATGTTCATTAGTCAGTGGAATATATTTTCACTGTTTGTGGAACTTGCTAACATCAGCTAGAGTTATTTAGCTATGTTGCATCTGTCGTCATAGCAACATCAGCAAAACTTGTGCAAGACTGTGCTATTTCAATCTAACATTGCCGCACCTTCCATAGAAACTACCAAGCCATTACCATCTTATTGTGTTAATCAAGTAATTCCTGCTCACTTTTCAAATTGTTAAAATACATATTCAGGTGTGTAGATGTACAATGGTATGTGTGAAGGTGTGTAGATGTATGATGGCGCGTGTGAAGGTGTGTGTAGATGTATGATGGCGCGTGTGAAGGTGTGTAGATGTATGATGGTATGTGAGAAGGTGTGTAGATGTATGATGGCGTGTGTGAAGGTGTGTAGATGTATGATGGCGTGTGTGAAGGTGTGTAGATGTATGATGGCGCGTGTGAAGATGTATTAAATTAAATTAAAGAAATGAAAGTGATCATACCACAGCACACAGTGTGAACAGCACGAAATTCTTCCTCTGCATTTAACCCATTCACCAAGTGAAGCAGGG
>JBBJLR010000139.1:13900746-13915373 GCA_037577145.1 Brachypetersius gabonensis | reverse complement strand
TATATATATAAATACCATCATTGAGTACTAATCACAGACTAGTGATCGTGGTCTTCCTTACCTTTATACTGAACTGTTATACTGATGGAACACCACAGTTGCCAATCATGCTGCATGTTATTCAGTTTACCACCTGAAGTTTGAGCGTTTGAATTCAAGCCCTGTTAAAGTATGATGCTCTTCTTTGCTATTATAAGTCTCTTTGACCCTGGGTGCTTGACCCCCTTTGCAGGAGTACATTGCAAAGCAGTTCCGCTTCATGCAGAAGCAGATTGGATACGATGTCCTGGCTGAGGACACTATAACAGCCCTTCTGCACAACAACCGCAAGCTGCTTGAAAAGCACATCACTGCTGCGGAGATCGACACCTTTGTCAGCCTTGTGAGGAAGAACCGTGAGCCCAGGTGAGGGGAAAGAATGGATTATGCTCCGAAGGTGTGCTTTTAGAAGAGAAAGACAAGCTGGGAAATGCGCAAAAAGGGAAAACCACATAAGCAAAAAAATCGAGAGATAAATGATTTGGGATTCTAAAAAAACAAACTTAACCAAATACGGCAGAGGCTAGAACCCTTAATATGGAAGACACATACTTATTTGTACTTAATAAAAAAGATGATGAAAAGTAACAGATCATGAATGATACATTCAGTGTAAATTGCAGTTTTTCATACGACTATGAACTAAAACTGGTGAACTAAGTGGTCTGCTTTGTATTTGTGTATTCATGTGTTTGTGTATGTGTGCTTACACAGGTTTCTGGATTACCTCTCTGATCTCTGTGTGTCCATGAATAAGTCCATCCCTGTTACTCAGGAGCTCATTTGTAATGCAGTGCTGGACCCAGCCAATGCTGACATCCTCATAGAGACCAAGTAAGTCATTATACTAACTCCGCTTTTCCAAAAATTTGAAGTAGGTTATAGATGTTTCTAATTTAGTAATATTGATAATATTCTTATACTTCCTCTACTATAAAAATGCAATTAACAGCCTGCCAAATATGACCTTGTGGCATAAAGTAATAACTATAATGCACAATAGCACCTTATCAAAGATTTTTTTATTGTTTGAGTTAATTTATGGCTTTTGTTGTATAAATCTCATTATTTTTCTCTCTCTCTCTCTCTCTCTCTCCCTATATCTCTCTCCCTATATCTCTCTCCCTCTCTTTCAGGCTGGTGTTGTCTCGTTTTGAGATCGAGGCTGTAAATGCTGGAGAGCCTCCGTTGGAGTCGGAGGAGGACGAAGAGGAGGTGTGGCTATTTTGGAAGGATAGTGGGAAGGAGGTTCGCAGCAAGAGCATCAGAGAGCTGGCCCAGGATGCTAAGGAGGGTCAGAAAGAGGACCAGGAGGTTGTCAGTTACTATAGGTAATGACTGTTGCTGTTTTGGCCCTATGAGTGAACTGAATGAAATACTTACTTCCTTAATCACTGAGGGAGAATGGTGACAGATATGTTGTGCTAGTCTGAATAATTCAAACATTTATGTATTTGTTTGTTTGTAGGTCATCTGTTCCATTATGCAATATGTTTTTAATGCTGACTGTAAGAATAAGCATTAAGAAACGCTCGTTTGGAAATATTAACAAGTATTTGAAACCTGTGATATGTTGGTTAAGCCAGCCCTGCAGATGTGGTTTACCAAAATAAATGAATGAATGCATGAAGCAAACAAGCAGAAGTTAACGTATGATTCCCTGTTATGTTCCCTGAAATGTCAAGACATTGCTAATAATAGATCCAACTCCCTGTGTCCTGTCCAACTCTGCTATAAATTCTCTCCTTTGTGCTCAGGTACCAGCTGAACCTGTTTGCACGCATGTGCCTTGATCGCCAGTATTTGGCCATAAACAAAATCTCAGGCCAGTTGGACGTTGATCTGATCCTGCGGTGCATGTCAGACGAGGACCTGCCCTATGACCTCCGGGCTTCCTTCTGCCGCCTCATGCTGCACATGCATGTGGACCGTGACCCCCAGGAACAGGTTACACCTGTCAAATACGCTCGTCTGTGGTCTGAGATCCCTTCCAAGATTGCCATCGATGAGTGGGTTGAGTCCTTGGGTTTTACCTCAGTCAAAACATTTAAATAAATTTTGTTTCATGTATTATTGTTTTTATTGGATGAACATATTAACCCATGTCTCAAACATTTGACACTTCAATTAGATAACAATCTTGGTTAGTGTTTGTTTAGATTTAAAAATGGTTGCTGCACCTCATAAACTTAACTTTTGAAAGTAAATTTGGAAAATATGAATTCATTATGACACTTATGGCACTTTTTCATTGGTATACAGAAACCATGCTGTACCTAAACTGTACTGCCTTGGTATAGAAGTTCACGCTTTGAATTTTTTATGTATCTCAGCCTAGTAACTTTGTTGCTAATGCGTGGGCAGCACAGTGGTGATGCGGAATGTTTTTCTGTCTGAGGTGTTTTGTAATTGTCGTCTTTTATTATTATTGTTTTCATAGTCTTGTTTAAATCTGAATTATTTTTTGTCATTGTTTAGCTGTGCATCGAAAACCTAGCCCAGCTAACTTGTTACCGATGTCCTGGTATACCTCCACATTTCTTAGAACGTTAGAAAACTTTCAATAAAATGTGTCTTCAGCCCAGATAGCTAGTAGTACTATATTAAAAAAAAAATCTGTCCTCTTTTTAAGTTTGTAGTCATTACAACATTTCGGCGCAGTCAACTCTGCTGTTCACCGTTTTTGGCCCTCCCATCAAGCAGCTTGGGTTCGGGTTGTTTTGTTTCTTACGTATGTTTGCAATATGGCATGGTTCCTTGTGCCAGTGGACAGGCACCATTAGTTCACTAAGAAGAACAGAAAAGAAATCTATTTTATTTTAGATTGTCCATCAGTTAGAATTCAGCTTGCAGTCCTTTTTAAGACTGTTTTCACCATTGGTTTGTAGTTATGATAATGACGAAACCACCAGAGATGAAATAAAGGAGCGATTTTCTCTCACCATGGAGTTTGTGGAGAACTACTTGAGAGATGTGGTCTGTCAGAATGTCCCCTTCTCAGACAAGGAGAAAAACAAACTCACGTTTGAGGCAAGTTTTCTGTGGCCGCAAACTTAATAAGAATAATAATGAAGTTGAGATTATCTAACTGTATATTCTTAATTCTGTTTTATGTGTCTTTTTAGGTGGTGAACTTGGCAAGGAACCTTATTTATTTCGGCTTCTACAGTTTTAGTGACCTACTGAGGCTGACTAAGATCCTGCTAGCTATTCTGGACTGTGTGCATGTTAGCACGATATATCCTATCAACAAAATGGAGAAAGGCGATGAAAATAAAGGTGTTGTTTTTTGGCATGCATGTAAATAATAAATTATTAACATATTCAGTATGCAGACCCCATGTTGGCACCATGGGTAGCACTGTTGCCTCACATCTCCAGGGTTGGGTGTTTTAATCCGGGTCCTCAGGATAGGCTCCGGGTCCCCACGACCCTATTAAGGAATTAGTGGTTACAGAAAATGAATGAATATTCTGTCTGAACATTTTGAATATAAAGAGACAGTGTCGTAGCTAAAGCCTGGTATGGATACTTTGTATAACTAAAGGAATATATAAAAGTATGCAAGCAACAAGCCATTAATAAATCAGTTTAGCACATGTAACAATTAAGTACACATAAATTGGCAAAGAAGGAAAATATGAGAAAACAGCACTGGAAAACAGATTTTAGTGGGAACAGATATATTTTCACATGATGAATATTTTTTCTCTGTGTAATAGTTTTAAGAGATTAAAATGCTTAAAATGGTGTGCCACAACAAAAATATGGTAACTGTAAATGGTACTTCGGGGCTTAAACTTAAAAAGTTTTTTTTTTTTAATCAAATTGTCAAATAATATGTTAAAAAAAAAAACTCAGCCCATATTTAACTCAGTAAATGTCAGTAAACAGTACTGTATACAGTAAAGCCCTGCTTATTCGCTTTTCAGCAGCTGCAGGTTAAGTATCTCATGGATTTTTTTCTTAGAATCGAAATTATAATTGTTCGCAGAACCCCCCGGACTTTTGCAGAAACCGCAGATAGCTTACGCTTTTTTTTCTTTTGTGATGTCTGGGCCTCGTCCACCACACCCTTCGTCCTCGGGCTGGGTTGTTTATGTTTGGGCAAGGCAGTCAGACACACCTGAACGGAATGAACCTTCGCTGCTCAGTGCCACAACCAAACAACGAACATAAGGTTGAGGGGGTGTGGTGGGCGAGGCCCGGATGTCACAGCTTTTTTTGTGGCAATATGTAATTTTTCATGCATTATAGTGCTAAATTATTAAGGAAATACAATGTACTAATTTTGGAACAAATATCAATGCAACTGCAGCTTCATTTACAAATAAAATATAATTATAAATGTTTTGGTACCGTCCAGAGAACACAAAGAAAGGCGTCTTGGGATGGTGAAATACCGCTGTGCTCAAAGGCGGGAGGTTTGAAAGTAGCCAATCCGAGAGTGTTATTCATTTCTCCTTGCTGCTGATTGGCTGCTGCCCTGTGTCGCATCTCATGTGAAACCAACGAGTGTTTCTCTGACAGTTCTTGTGTTTTTCCTTTTGTTCTTCTTAAAGCCCTGTATTTTTATTACTATGAACTAAATTATTACTGTGGGAGACAGTAGTTCAGTGTACACTATACGGGTGTACCTTTACATTTTCTTTATGGTTACTATATTAAGCTGAGTGTAAAATGAAATAAAAGTATGTTGAGAACATATTTGGGGCAAATTTAGGGTTTACACTATAAAAATAGGCCTATTTTACCGTACACAAACACCCTTGGAACGTAACCCCCTTAATTGTCAGGGATTTACTGTGAATCCAAAATTAGCTGCTAAAACATGATCCTAAGGATTTACACTGTGATTACAGTCTGAATTTTTCTTGGATTAACTGATTAAATTGTTCTGTCATTAATACCTCCTTTCAGGTAGTAATGTTATGAGATCCATCCATGGTGTTGGGGAGCTGATGACCCAAGTGGTGCTGAGAGGGGGTGGCTTTCTGCCCACCACACCTACCGTGCCCCCTGATGGCGAGGTAGGAAAGACACAGACGGAGCCGGAGAAAGAGGACATTTTGGTGATGGACACCAAGCTGAAGATCATCGAGATCCTACAAGTAACTACATTTGTACTTTCTCAGTCTTGTTATCTCTGTGTGACACTGTTATGAAATAAACTGAATGTTTTGTTTTTATGTGTATTTTTAGTTAGATGTATCATGTAAGGCCTGTTGAATGGTACTTTTAATATATGAAGAGCGCGGAGTTATTGTTACTTGTTAAAATGAGACAAACCTAAACAAAAAATAGTATTGTCATTGTAATTGGGTTTAATTTTTTCCTCCTGTAGTTTATCCTGAATGTCAGACTGGACTACAGGATCTCCTGCCTGCTTTGCATCTTTAAAAGGGAATTTGATGAAAGCAACTCTCAGACGGACAGTTTGCCCAATTCTAACTCTAATGCTAATGCTAATACTACCACAACACCTACTGCTAATGGGGACAGCACTAATAGTATACCAGGTGAGTGCTAAAGGGCATAATGTTTTTTTTTAGTTTGAACTGGATGTCCATTTACATTTTACATTACATTTTTTTACACCATAGCACTTGACTTTGAAAGCATTGAAGAGCAGGCTGAGGGAATCTTTGGTGCAAGGTAGGAAATCATTGAAAGCGGGGGGGATTTGTAAAATTTGTTAGTAAGCTTGTTTTTTATATGCAGTTTGCATGGTTCTTCTGCTTAGTGTTTTGTTTTTATTCATTCAGTGAGGAGAACACACCACTGGATCTGGATGACCACGGTGGCAGAACGTTTCTAAGGGTTCTTCTGCACCTCACCATGCATGATTATCCACCATTGGTGTCTGGGGCTCTACATCTGCTCTTTAGACACTTTAGCCAGAGACAAGAGGTGCTCATGGCCTTCAAGCAGGTACAAACACAAACGTGATCAGCATTTGGTGATGCACCCTTTTGACTCTATGCTTAATCAGGTTATATACCTCCTCCTAATTATGGAATAGTGTTAGGAATCAAAAGTAGAATAAAAATACAGTACCAGTTCCTGAACAGATCTGCCATCTTTGGCGAATACATACATGAAACTAATAAGCTCATCAAAGGGTTGTACAAGCAAACATTTAGCACACACTTTGTTGTTCAAGTTAACTTTATGTTTTAATTTGGTTTGCTTGCAGGCCACTTAATACATTTTTGTTAGCATTTTACTCCCATTGCTGCTGGGACATTCTGAATGTTCAGAATAAAGATATTTTTTTGTTCGCTATACATGTGTCCTCCTTTTTTTGTGCCTTTATAGAGTTAAAAAGAGGAATCGATAAGAACCGAAATTGGTAAGCAGATCTGGAATCAGAACCGATCAAATTTAAATGATACCCAACCCTATTATGAACAATAGCTTGACCATCAAATGCCATGCCCTTCAGGCTGTCAGAGTGGAGCTACAGAGTGCTGAAGCCCTTAGCACATAGAATGTGCTTGTCCTCTGTTACATAACTGGCTGCATCACAGTAATTATGTTGATGGCTTCATGAAAAGGGTTTCAATGCAGCTGCACACTAAGACTACTATGTGCAGTGCCAAGCGTTGGCTGGAGACAGTTATATGCTTCCAATTTTGAAGCAACCTTTTGGGGAAGGACTGTTTCAGCTTGACTGTGCTCCTGTACACAAAGTGAAGAATTCCTTTGGGATGCTGATTGCCCAGTATTGATGTCTGACCTCCCAAATGCTCTTTTAAATGAACTGGCCCAGAATTCAACAGACACACTTCAGAAGCTCGTGGCAAGCCTTCTCGGAAGAGTGAAGGCTGTTACAGCTGCAAATGGGGAGGCAGGTCTGTTCTAATGCCTATGGTTTTATAAAGGGATGTCCAACAAGCTCATAGAGGATATGACTGCTAGGCATCACCATACTTTTGGTCAGGTGTTCATGATCTGTAGTTATCCCCATCTTTTTTTTTTTCTCCCTTTCTCTCTCACTCTCCCTCGCTCTCTTCCCCTCTCTCCCCCTCTGCACCTCTCTCTCTAGGTCCAGCTCCTGGTGACAAGTCAGGATGTGGATAACTACAAGCAGATTAAATCCGACCTGGACCAGCTGCGCTCTATAGTGGAGAAGTCTGAATTGTGGGTCTACAAGCACCAGGGTGAAGATAATCTTGATGGTGGCGATGGTCCTGCTGACTCTGACCACAAAAAGAAGGTCACACAAACACAATCACTAATCATTTCCTTAAATCCCAATCAGGATATGTTTTAGACATTGATTACGATTAAACAGATACATAATTTGAAGCTTGCATTAAGTGGTGGTCCACAACGTTAACAAAAATTAGTTTATGCAGCAATCTGTTTTTGTTAAATCAACTAAATTGAACCACTGCAATCTTAATCCAGGGTATATGAAGTGATTTGTGTATTTTGTTGAACTGTTACGTATATTCATGTATTTTTATTTGTATACAATTTAGTTGTATTATAAAGATGTTATATTTGCAGTAATATGTTCTGTTATGTGTAAGTTTCTGTTGACCTATAACTGTGTGATTGTAAATGAAGGATTTTGTTTTTCATATAGGGTGATGCGAGTGGTACGGACAAGAAGAAACCGGAAAGCACTAGCAGCTATAATTACAGGGTTGTCAAGGAGGTGAAGCGTGCCTTTTTCCATAATCAGTAACACACAGTAACACCTGCATATGCTAGGAAGGGCTATTATGTGATATAATTATTACTATTAAGGCACTAGAAACTAATTACGAGGGGTTACATTACAAGAGCGCTCGCGTATAGTGATTAAACGCGTTGTTGTGTTTTGGTAAAAAAAAAAAGAGCCTATTTTTATTGTGTAAACCCTAAATATGCCAACAAATGTTCTCCCAGGTCACTTTAATTTAATTTTGAACTCCGTTTAATACATTGCCCTTAAAGAAAATGTAAAAATAAACCCGAGGTTTAAATACGGAAAAATCAGGAACGAGAGAGAGTGAGAGAGAGAGAATAAGAGAGAGCGAGAGAGAGAGACAGTTAGTGAGAGAGAGAGAAAGAGAGAGATACAGAGAGAGAGAGAGAGAGACGATCCGCACACTCAGGAAAAGTTACGAACGAGAGAGAGAGAGGCACAGAGATAGAGAGTGCGCGCAAGAGAGAAACAGAGAGCGAGACAGATTTAAAAGGGGTGCAATCTGCGCGCTCCGGAAAAGTCACGAATGAGAGCGACAGAGAGAGAGAGCGACAGACAGACAGACAGAGAGGGAGAGTAAGAGAGAGGGTTAAATATGGTCCCGACGGCCATGCATCGGGAGCCAGAAGAACTAAAATTAGTTTTTTTTTAATAAAAACAAAAAACATATTGCCACGAAAAAAGCAACAAAAAATAGCGTGGACAATATTTGCAGGTTCCACATTGTTTTGAATATTTCCACGTAAAACGATCAGTTTCGTTCTCGGTGTGACTGAATCCGCGAGTCCCGGTCCGCGTAAAACAGTGACCCTTGTCTTGGAGCTCATAAGATCTTTTAAATCTATACAGTGCTTGGTCTTCTTCCTTGTGCTTTTCATCTACCTTTATGTATTTCTTTCTCTCTTACTCTTACCATTTTACTCTTGATATTTCACTCACAGTTTTTTTTTATCTAAGATTACAAAATACTAACAGTTCAAACAGATCTTAAAAGTAAAAGAATGTTTCTCCTCTATCTCTGTAGATCCTTTTGAGGCTCAGTAGGTTGTGTGTGCAAGAGGGGACATCAGGTAAGAAGAGTAAGAAACAGCAGCAGAGGCTGCTTAGGAACATGGGAGCTCACTCTGTGGTGCTGGAGCTGCTACAGATCCCCTATGAAAAAGTAAGACATCACTGCGAAAGATCTTGTTTGATCTTGTATCAGAAAATAAAGGTCCTCAGTATAAATATGGTCTGATTCTTTTACGAGAATCTCTAAAATTGCCTCTAGAGGGAGTCTAGTTAGATCTGGTAGGATCTAATATTTGTGGAATTAAACTGATTGTGGATTTTAGAACTGTGTTTTAGTGTTAATGAGAGTTGGGATTAATGGTAGCATGTGTCTGTGTGGTTGGGAAGGGCGAGGATGTCCGAATGCAGGAGATCATGAAGCTGGCCCATGAGTTTCTCCAGAACTTTTGTGCTGGGAACCAACAGAACCAGGCATTGCTTCACAAGCACATCAACCTCTTCCTCAACCCAGGGGTGAGTGCATATACAGCTCCGGAAAGTATAAGAGACTACTGTCTCAGCTTTTATCGTTTATAGATGCAAGTATTGAACTGAACAGCTTTGGCTTAGTTTTTAAGAACAATATTTCTCCTAATTTCCCAATAGAAATATTGTTCTTTAAAGCATTATTTTAAAGGATATGACAATACATCAGAAAAAGAGAAATTGTAGTGTTAACGGAACTTGAATAATTCAATAGAGATGCTGATTTATAAATAAATTGTGATGATCACTTATTTTTCCCCTAGCTGTAGTATAACACATTGTAGGAAAAGGTACTTGACTTTTGTTGGGAACACTCAGACATCTGTGGTGTTTGGAACAGGGGTGTCCTATAAGGCCTTTTTTTTTTTACTTAGCCTTTATCTGTTACTTGACCTATTTCTTGAATAGACCTAGAAATGTCCTTAAATGGTGTATTGTCTGAAAAGTCGGTATGGTTACTTAATTTCCCATTTATTCTTTGACCATATAAATGACCCATGTAATTTAACACTCTACTATTAATAGAGGAACTGCCTGTCTGAAGAGGAATATGTTGTTAAGCAACAAAATGTTGTTAATATGTTTTTTGTTCCTTTCTATCAGGTTGGAAATTAGGTGCTTTTAACATTATGCCAAAGTTATGACCCTCTCCATCCTCTTTAGATCCTGGAGGCCGTTACCATGCAGCACATCTTCATGAATAACTATCAGTTGTGCAGTGAGATTAATGAGCGCGTGGTACAGCATTTTGTTCACTGTATCGAGACACATGGCCGCCACGTGCAGTACCTTAAATTCCTGCAAACCATCGTCAAGGCTGAGAACAAGTTCATCAAGAAGTGCCAGGACATTGTGATGGCTGAGGTAGGTTGGCCGTTCGTAATGTTGCAATTTTGTTGTTTAATCTCTAATTATACTTTAACACTCTTAAACTCTCCACCTTGCTTTATCCATTCTTTGTTTTCATATTTCTTCTTGCTCTTCTGTCTTTTTCCCTCTACCTCCTTCTGTAGCTGGTGAATGCCGGTGAGGATGTGCTGGTGTTCTACAACGACCGAGCCTCGTTTCAAACACTGGTGCAAATGATGCGTTCAGAGCGGGACCGGATGGACGAGAACAGCCCGCTTATGTATCACATCCACCTGGTGGAGCTTCTGGCTGTGTGCACAGAGGGCAAGAACGTCTATACTGAGATCAAGTGCAACTCATTGCTTCCCCTAGATGACATTGTTCGTGTGGTCACCCATGAGGACTGCATTCCTGAGGTCAGCAGATTGGGTTGAGTCAGTTTGAGTAGAGGAATTTGAACCAGAGAGATCAAACTACATTCCTGGTGTGCCCAGCACTGTTCACTGTTCATTGTTGTACCTGTTAAAATGTATAACTTATAAAGTGATTTCACTGGTGCTTTCCAGCTGTTTAGTGTGTCTTTATCACTGAAGGCCTGTTTTTCACACTTTGTGAAATTATCTCCCATGAAATCACTGTCCCATAACAAGCATAATTTCCCAAAGGAAGTCAACCTTTATTTTCACAAATACATTGAGGGTTACCCTCTTTTATGTTGGTAAGCAGTTACAATTCATAAAGTGACTGAAAATATTCAAGCAGAATTTAATCAGCTTAAAACATTATCAAAAGACCTCATCAAAACAGCTAAAAAAGAAAAACATGGGGAAAAAAACAAATAATTAAATGAATAAAACAAATGCAAAATATAGGGTATTAAAAAATTACATTTTAAGGTTAGTGACTAAGACAAAGTAAAATGTTCTAGAACAAAAGGGCCTAACCTCCAAGCTTTAGTGATTGATAAAATAATCATATAACTATAAAGTTATGATGGACACACACTTCAATTATAAAGTTGAGTCAAGGTTCAGAAAGTTAATTGTCGCTTCAGACGTATTTAGAGAACACTTCCTGGAATCTGCAAATTTGAAGTTTCAGACTTGATAATATCTTGAAATGTTCCATTATGACATCACATGCTCGCCTGACACTACAATATTTTATGATACGATGGAAAGCTCTTTTATAGAAAACAGCGTTGAACAGACCTACTTACCTTTAAAGGTCAGGTCCCGTTTAGTAGAGATTTGCTCATATATTCAAATCAAGTTTATTTATTTAAGTAAAATAAATTAAAATAAATCTTTATTTATTCAGTACCACCAAGGTGTTGAGAATGGATAAAACTGACTAAATTATTAACCTGTGACATTTTTTTTTACACAGGTGAAGATTGCCTACATTGATTTCTTGAATCACTGCTATGTGGATACAGAAGTAGAGATGAAGGAGATCTACACAAGCAATCACATGTGGAAACTGTTTGAGAACTTCCTAGTTGACATATGCAGGGTAATCATCTCTTAAACTGATGTTTTGACATAGTTTGCATATTTATGAATAATATTAGAGGTAACTGGTGAAGGACCAAAAAAAAACATTATTTCTTTTCGATATCGTGGAAATTGTTCACATTGGGTGAAAGATGATCAAATGTGGTGGCTTTTGGTCCAGAGGCACTACATTAAGTTTGGTGTTGGAGTCCCTTTTGATCTAAATTGCTGCTTCCTTTATTCTAAGACAGAAATGGCCATTTATGGGAAACATCCTACCCTTAACCATCTTTCTTGGTAAAATAATAGTCTTCAGCACATCTGATGACAGTAAGCCTTAAGTAAAGCTGACGTTGCTCTGCTGACTTGTGCTAAATCATTTCTGGCAAATGAGAACAGGGTGATTTACTTGCCTATCAGACCTATAAAGGTTTCAGTTCATTCTTCTATTTGATTGTGATAGTAGTGTTAGTTTATTAAGTTTTTTTGGTGGGTAGCTTAGCCATCCGAAAGTAAAGTTGGCCGGTGGTGTGTCAAAACATGCTACTCGTCAAAATGTGCTACCATACTTTTATTTACTATTTACTATTTATCGTACTTTTGGGACAAAAGTTTATTTATAACTATATAAGTTATTGATAACTATATTATCTTCAAGTCAGCATTTTTCAATAGGGTAGCATGAATCGATGGACTGCTCATAAAATATATTTTGCTCTGATTATTAATATCATTTACTTATTTCTTATCAGTGTTATAAACTGACTGCATAAGCTGTATAAACTTCAATGTAGCATTTTTTGATAAGATAGTGTGAATCGATTTGGTTCACGCTGCTGTAGCATTTTTCGACAAACTGCATAAATCAACAGCCTAGCTACCTTTTCTGATACCTGGGTCGAATCTGTGCATTATTGATAAGAATTTTAAGCACTTTAGCACTTCAATCAGCACACAAACATACATTATAAATAATTATTGTTATAATCTACTGGTAATCTGTTATAGTGTATGAAGTTCCCATCACATACCAGCAGATCGTGAAACACACTTATCTTGTTTATGTCATATGCACACTTATTGAATACAAATGAAGCGCGTCTCCTGCAGCGAATAGTGTGAAATGATCAAGTTTCGTTGTCTTTCATGAATCAGAAGTGCGTTGGAGAGGTTAATAAAGTTCAAATGATAAATTTGAAAACAGGAAAGGTGACTGATGTCTTGTCCTCATATTTAACCCCAACTTTAAATTGTTCTTGTCGCAGCACAGTGGCAAACACATTGAGAACAGAAACGTCAAATGAACAAATCTGCTTTGCTGGTCACATTCCTTATGTCATAGTAAACATAGGCCATTTTAAAAAGGCACATATAGCTGGTTTTGGCCTTAAAGGCTTAACATTGGTGTTTAAAGCTATGAAACATGTCCATATCAAGTATAAATGAGTAGCTCTGACATCATGTTGAGGATCTGTGATGCGTTCTTACTGCCTTACTAGACACTGTCCATTTATGTAAATTCTCCCCAAATATCGTCTGATTTACTTATTATAATTGATTGATCACAAAAATTGTCTTCACCTCAATGAGACTAGACCTTGATGACCACAAGGCTGCCACATTCTAATATAAAAAGCTACCCTCTGTAACGTTTGTTTCAGTGGTCTGTAGTGTTAATGTTTATTTCTTTCATCGGTAGTGTTAAAGCCACAATAAGCCCCGCTTTCCACTGTAATTGCAGCAGTCTGTTTGTTTTTTGGGGATTAGCTTCAGAAGCGTGAATCAACAGTATGTTCTGGTTTTACTCAGCAAGGCGTCTGACTCAAGGCTGTGCTAATTCTTGTGCATTTCTTTTGGATGTTTACTGCTTTTTCCTTTTTACTGCTTGCAGGTCTGCAACAACACCAGTGACCGCAAGCATGCAGACTCCACACTGGAACGCTACGTCACTGAGACGGTCATGAGCATCGTCACCACTTTCTTCAGCTCCCCTTTTTCCGATCAGAGCACTAGTTTACAGGTATTCATAAAGTGTTTTTTTTTTTATTCCCTTTTTATTCAGTTGCTCTTTATCGCTTTAAGTAGTAATAAAACAGAGATGTAGGGTACTGTAACTGTAAGTGGAATTATAAAGTAAGCAATGCATACTGTTACAGTCAGCTTGGTATGTATGGTGAAGATGGTCATGAAAAATGTTTGATCATTTGCCTATTCTCATGCTGAAGAAAGGAGAGAAATGAAACCTTTCGTTAAAGTAAATGAAGTCTATGAAATCAAAACTTCTTGACCAACAACAAAAAAATGTTTAGAGCCAGAGTGTGTACTTGAATGTTCAGGAATTCAAAAGTAGTCATCCGTAACATTCTGTTCCACTGGGGCGTAAATATGATAAATATCCTCCAGAATTAGAAAAGAGACAAAAGTATGAACTTAATAAATGTATACAGTAAATGCCCACTTTAATGCGGATCAGCAGTGTCTCACTGATTTTTTTTTCTGAGATCCAAACTAATAATTGTTCGCAGAAACCCCCGCACTAACTTGGAAACTGCAGATGTCCTCCGCATTTTTTAACTGACAAGGGTGGAGGTAGCTCGGTGGGTAGGATACTTGCCTCCTACCCACAAGAGGTCATGGGTTCGAATCCTACCTTCAGCACCACCACTGGGTTCCTGAGCAAGACCCTAAACCCTAAGTTGCTCCAGGGAGACTGCCCCCTGTAAATAGGGAATGGAAGTCGCTTTGGATAAAAGCGTCTGATAAATGCCATAAATGTAAATGCTTTTGTGACGTCTGGGCCTTGTCCGCCATGCCCCCATAAATTCAGCTACATTTCTATATAAAAATAACTAAACATATTTAGGGTTTACACTGTAAAAATAGGCATTTTTAGACTTTTTTTTTAACCACAATGCAACACCACAGTTTTTCACTATACACTCACCTAAAGGATTATTAGGAACACCTGTTCAATTTCTCATTAATGCAATTATGTAATCAACCAATCA
>JBBJLR010000139.1:13836392-13849858 GCA_037577145.1 Brachypetersius gabonensis | reverse complement strand
TGTGTGTGTGTGTGTGTGTGTGTGTGTGTGTGTGTGTGTGTGTGTGTGTGTGTGTGTGTGTGTGTGTGTGGCACCTGTGGTTCTGTGCTCATTTGTCAGTGCAGTGTGACATTTCTCAGGAGACAGTATAATTAAAGCTTGCTCCCTAGTGTTACGTGCTGGATATCCCAGCCTCACATTCTTACGCACACCTTCTCACCTCTCTCCCCACACACTAACAGCTGGCCAGACATAACAAGGAGCTGCAGGCCATGCTGAAGGCAGGAGGCACGTACGGCGAGGGCGATGAAGCACTGGAGTTCTATGCCAAACATACTGCTCAAATCGAGGTGTGTACTTCCTGCCTCTGGTTGCTGTTTTCCAATCTCCCCTCCTTAGGGTAATATTCCTGTGCCACTGGAGAACAGCACATCCATCTACTAAAGGGGACATCCATCAGCTAAGCATGTTTACTGATCTGTGACAATCAGTAGCTTGCTGGTCTGGACCACATTACTGTTTAATACTGGTTTACAACAGGACAAGAGCACACTACACACTACTGCTGCTGGGGTCTAGATGAGGACCTCAGGCTTTAGCTTCTGCAGGGTTGAGCTTGAGTCTGCTCCAAAGCACAGGTTAGTTTAGTCCCCACCTCCGTTTTTCATCAGTTACCAAGCCAGTCACAAGTCGAATTAGATGATTTAGCAGATTAAGTGCCAAATAATGTATAGACTACAAATAAAGTCCAGCTCAACAACACATTTCGTTTTATATATAGACTGTTGACAGCTCATGCTCATGTGAGCTACACTGCCCTCCCAGCTATGAAAAGAATGAGGGTATTGTTTGTTGGCTTGGTCTTACGCAGAAATCAGCAACGTAAAGTAATAAAAAGAAGAGACATTTTGAAATAATAATAATAAAAAGCATTTTCTGAAAAACATCAGTTATCTGCATTTAGGAATTTTCACAGACTTGCTGCATGAGCAGTTGTTGTTGAGCTATGCTTATTTTTGAGATCCAGCCATGACCTAGTCCTGACCTTTTGGAATATGTAAAGTCCCCTATTGTTTGAAGGGGACCCTGATGTCGTGTATAACCGCTGTACGCAATTAATATCAAACCTCCTCCTCCACTATTTAGTTAAAAGAAGTCCTGTTTTGTCTCATCTGAATGCAGTAGTTGGAAAGTTGTAGCGATTAACAGTGTAGTTTTGCAAATACCAAACATTTTGTTTGTAGTATGACTCAGTAGGGGCTTTCTTTTGTCACGAAATAGGCTGCTGTAGTTTTGGTGACCCCAGATTGCAGAAGACTCAACTTGGAGAGAGTTTCCTCTTCACTGTTTGTGGGTGCAAAATGTGCTTGTGTCCTTTTACAAGAAAACATATTGCAGTTTGAAACGTTTTTATTGCTGCCTTGCTCGAGGTGAACGAGGGTATTTTCAGGTGTGAAGCTATTTTTGTAGTTATTGCCTGATTTCTAAAGGTTGATGACCATTTCTCATTTTTCATTTGTGTGTTGTATTAATACTCCAGAACAATACACTGATCAGACACAACATTAAAACCACAGGCAAAGTGAATAAACCTGATGATCTGGTTGCAGTGTCTCCTGCTAAAGGGGTGGAATATCAGGTAGCAAGTGTCAGTTAACAGTCAATAACAGTCAGTTTTTGTGTAGATGTGTTGGAAGCATAAAAATCGTGCAAGTGATCTGTGCCTCTTTGACCAGGACCAAACTGTGGGCAGATGACTGGGTCAGAACAACTTGCAGGGTGTTTACAGTATGCTGTGAGAAATGCCTACAAAAAAGGTCCAAAGAAGAACAACTGGTGAATCAGAGACAAGGTTATGGGCTCCAAAAGCTCATTGATATGTATGGGGAGTGGAGGCTAAGCTTGTATGGCCCAAATCCACTAGAACTCCACCATGGAGCAAAGAAAGAAGGGGTTCTGCTCTGAATCACTAAATCAACTATAGGTTCTGACATACATATGGATGTTACTTTAATGCTGACCACCTTCCCGAACAGACCAAGTACACGTCTTCATAACAGTGATGTTCCACAGTGGCAGGGTCCTCTTTCAGCTGGATGAGTCCCCTTTACTGCAAACACTCAAACACTGCTCAGGAATGGTTTGAGGAACATCACAAAGAGTTCAAGGTTTCGATTTGGCCTCTAAATTCTCCAGATCTCAATCTGATCGAACATCTGTGGGACGTGCTGCGCAAACTAGTTGGATTCATGGAGACCCCACCTCACAACTTGAGGGATCTCTGGCTAATCTTCGGTGGTCTTATGGAACCCATTCCTTAATGGATCAGAACTTTTTTGATGGCATGAGAGAACATTTTTCAGTTTAAGGCAGGTGGGTTTTAATATAATGGCTGAGCCGGTAATAAAACCCATTATTACTCTGAAATATAAAATTTGAGTGCACAGCTAAAAGATTGTCATGTACTATATTTGTTTTTTTACAGGGTGTTGTATGACAGAGGTGTTTATAGGAAATGACAAGATAAATGTTGAAGGCTATGACGGAGTGTTAGAGGAAAGGCACAAGGTGCTACAAGGAGTAACGTGTGCTTGTGGTTTTGCTCAGATTGTCCGTCTGGACCGCACCATGGAGCAGATTGTCTTCCCCGTACCCAACATCTGTGAGTTCCTCACACAGGAGTCCAAGCTGCGTGTGTATTACACCACCGAACGGGATGAACAGGGCAGTAAAATCAACGACTTCTTCCTTCGCTCAGAGGACCTCTTTAATGAGATGAACTGGCAGAAGAAACTGCGAGGTACTCAAGAGGCCACTGGTAACGCAAACTCCGTGCCCTGTGCGTGGCCCCTCTCCCTTCCTCTCTCATCTAAGTAATGTGCTTTACACACTTTCCCCCTGCCTGAAGCT
Organism: Brachypetersius gabonensis; assembly: GCA_037577145.1. Taxonomy (NCBI): domain Eukaryota; kingdom Metazoa; phylum Chordata; class Actinopteri; order Characiformes; family Alestidae; genus Brachypetersius; species Brachypetersius gabonensis. The sequence continues at coordinate 13,846,969 of JBBJLR010000139.1, read as the reverse complement.
CTGGGTATCCCCCAGGTGAAGTCCATTCTCAAAGCTGTAAAGCTGGCCAGGGTGGTTCCTCCTGATCCCCATGAGCCTGGGAAGAGGGGAGGGTGTGTAAACACTTTAGTAAGGAATTAAGTTAAAGCTAGAAGATAATGCTTATAAATCTTTTATTGTAGGTTTGTTTTGTGTTAATGGTTTAGTAATAGACTTGTTCACAGAGAGGAGGCTGAGAAATACTGAAGTACTCCTTTAAAGGATAAAAGTTTCTTCCTTAGTAAGGAGAGAAGAATGAGAGGTGAGCAACAGAGGAACAGGGAGCAAGTTAGAGAGATGGAGAAATGTTAGAGAGGGATGAGGAGGAGAGGATGTTGCATGGGGGAAATAAAGGTAAGTGGTAAAAGCTTTTGATTCACCTGTAAGAGGTGGAAACTAGGAGGTAGACAGATTGAGTGATGAGACAGATTGCTGCGAAGAAAGCAGGTGGCTTTGTGAGAACAATTTTTCTAGGAAATGGGGATGGTGGATGAGACTAACAAGAAGTTGAAATGGAAAACAGCCAGGTAATAAGGCTCAAACAGGCTAAATATTCTGAAATTAAAATATATCCTGGCCATCTGTCTTCAAAGAGACAGTCAAAAAAGTCAGAACAGGCGAAAGTGTCTCATATTGGTAAGTCTGATATATCCCAAGTAAATATCACAAGTAAATAAGTACAGAAGCTATCCAATCCTTTACATTTGGTTAGGTTTGTAGTTGAATGTCTTATCTAATGATCAGGGGTCACAATCTTGCCTTGCCCAGTTTGAGAATAATCTGTTATGAGTGTAATATCTTCTGCACACGACAGCAGTATGTCTTACTGTTTGAATCTCAGGGCCTAGTCTGTGTTCGTTGGCTCCAACCACAAGTCATGAGTACAGTGGTTTCTGCGTATTTGAAGTTCCCTGCTTCGGTTCCTCTTTTCAATTTAAAACCAACCAGACGTTAAAATATCCCAAACGGCAGAAGTCAAATGGGGTTTAGGGTTGGGAGGGCCTGCAGTCAATGTCAACAATTTATTGGACATGGTGTGATGAACCTCCCTTTTTTCCTCTTTCTGTTCATGAAATCCATGACAGTGGTGGTTACTTTGTGCAGTTCTCACAGTGTTGCATAATGAATTGACACGCTTGCTAATTCAAAGCTACTCTTGGATCGAAACCTTTTCCAAACAGTTTAAAGTTCCTTAAAAACCAGTGGATCCAGGTTCCGTATATGGAAGGAAATTATATATAAAAGTCTGTGCTCTAACCAATAGTGCAGGATTCGAATGAGCCCACTCTCGGGCGTCTGCGAGTCTTAGGGGTGGAGATAGTCCAATCACAAATAAAAAGAATAAAGTATGAGTTATAAACTTTTAAAAATGGGAGCTGCAACGACCAAGATGGCGCCCTAGAGTCTTCCTGTCTTTAATTCCTGTTAATAACTGTTTTTTAAACATAGAACCTTAACCACTAGATTGAGACTAAGGTTAAATAGGTTGGGTTGAATGGGTTAGTTCTTGAAACTCAAAAACATGTCTCTGAATGGAAGCTTTTACCTAGTTCACGTTAGACTGTGTCATGCTGTACTTTTTAATTACCCACTTCCTGTCTGCATCTGCTAGCTGAAAATAAACCTAGGGCATTTTGAAAATGTGCTGCCTTATAAGCAGTGTCTGCATTGCCATGGAAACTGCTCACTACTGCCGCAGGTATATGGATGACATGAATTCACTTTTTTTGCAAGAAAATAATATAAGATGCGTCAGAAGCGGAGAAAAAGCACTAGCATTTATCCTATAGAGATGGCAAATCCTCCTGTCTCACAGTCGCACTTTTAGTACAGATCCAGCTAACATTTTGTATTAATATTAATCACTTTATCATTAATCATTCTTCGGAAATATTCACATTAATATGTTGATATGTATCGAAGAAATCTACAACTGTTACTGAAATTTGACAATTATATATCCAAATATAGCTGCAAGCAGCAATGTGGGGTCCAGGCCATGACAGCGTGATCTGAATATGTTCAAAGCATTGGTGTAATTGGTGTTTTTCTGTTGCTTGGCCACCAGAGATGTCAGACGTCTTTGCCGTTAGTTTTAATTGCCTGTAATGGACGAATACTGCAGTCTCTGTCTTGGGATCTCTTAAGATACATCAGAACACAAAAATGACTTTTTCAAGCAAGACATATTTAAAGCAAAAACATCAAGAGATATCAGGCAAAACACATTTTTGTTTTTTGTAGTGACCTCCAAGGGTCAAATGACTTTTTTGTCCTTCCCCAGAATTGGGTCCTGAGTCCAGGTATCCAAGTTGATTAGGATACTCAAAACCATTGCGACTCCTTTCACAATTTGGTGCAGACATGAAACTTGGGGAAAATAATCAGGGGACTGTCTCCAGTCAGTACACCAAATTTCTCAACCTTTTACTTAACGGTTCTATGAGCTACCATAGAAACCCTAGCCAGAAGAAGAAGAGTCATATGACCTTTTATCCTCTTGAAATGATTGTGGGCAACCCCAACAAGTTGTTGACTTTGTACAGTGTGCCACATATTGGCTGTATTTTATATGGAAACCAAACCAAAAAAACAACAAAATAATTGCATAAGAAAACAATTAAACGGTTTTCCTTATCATTTTTGATCCGCCTTTATGTCTCCGATAAGGCTGTAGGCTAGCAACAGGGCCATCATATACTTTAAGCATAGTTTGTTCATGCATTGATGTTCAGAACTGTTGATTTGAGTGTGGTGGATTTATCTAGATGTGCTGCACTGTCATGCATTTTGTATGCAGGTTTATAGTTGAATTTCCTTGAAGATGTATATCAACCTTATTATGCCTGCCTTGTGTCTACACTTCCTGTGTTTAGACCCCCTCAGCATTTAGTCTGTATTATAGAAAGTATTGGGACACAACTGTTCTTCAGGTTTTGGCCTAGCCCCCTTTCTTCCAGTGCAGGGCATTCTTAATGCTTCAGCAGACCAAGACATTTTGGACAATGCCATGCTTTCAGCTTTGTGGACACACTTTCGGGGAAGAACCTTTTCTATTCCAGCTTGACTGTGTCCCAGTGCACAAAGCAAGGTTCATAAAGACATGGCTGGATGAGTTCAGTGTGGAAGAACTTGACTGGCCTGCACAGAGCCCTAACTTTAACCTCATCCAACAGGAACAAAGATTGCGAGCCAAGCCAGTTTTTTTACTGGAAAATGATCATTGATGAAGTACACAATGGCTAACACCTAGTGTGCAACATCAAATTAACTATCACCAGCAACTTTACATCTGCAAAATAGAAGATTAGTGTGTGGACACAACAAAATTTCTAGCAGCTCTGCTATGCAGTACACACAGACATGTACCCAAATCATACCAACTCACTGGGGGGCCCTTACCATACTTACTGTAACTGTACGTATGTAACAGACAATAAACATATGAGTGTAGACACATTAAAGGTGTAATTTATAATTTATGTCTTATATATGGCTTTTTTGAAAGTCCACAGATCTTGAAAATGTATGTTTGTGTGTGTGATAAGATTTGCGTGACTAAAGTTAACATCTAGTCCTATTTGTATATTATGCCTGGAAATAGTGTATATTTTCTATTTCCATCTCTCCTCTGCAGCTCAGCCTATTCTGTACTGGTGTTCGAGAAACATGTCCTTCTGGAGCAGCATCTCCTTCAACCTGGCTGTGCTTATGAACCTACTAGTGGCCTTCTTCTACCCACTGGAGGGAGTTCGCGGAGGTGAGACACTCATGCACACGTGTGCACATGTAAATGTATTACAATCTTATTCCTCTTTTTACTTCTCTAAAATTTTATTGACGGTGAAAATAGTGTGTTTGTGTGTGTGTGTGCGTGTGTGTATTTTGGTGGTGTTAATTGCATGTGATTTCATTAAGTAGGTTTGGACAATTTCTTTTTGTCCATTCATTATAAAATGTTCACATATGTTTGACACAAAAATGTAGGGTTTATGATAATGGTGACTATGTGCAAATAAAGATATATTTGCATATACACAAATACACACACACACACACACACAAATATACAGTGGGCTATGTAAGTGACTAGGCAATGACATGGCTTTGTACTTCAGTACAGTTTGCAGTATTTGTTTTTTAAGTAGGAGTTTAAAGTCCAGGTTTACTTTGACAGCATTGACAGTAGTTCCCCTGTTTCAGGGAACCATAAGTGAGTAATTTGACAGGCAGTGTTTCTTGACCAGCCATGTGCCACTGCATTTTAGTTCAGGTACAAGGGAGTTACAAACATGTAGAGTTCTACATGTGAAATAGGATGTTGCTGTTGTCTCTCTATATATACCACTCAGCATTCAGCACCAATACTGGTCACCACCCTGATCACTTGGAATCATTTGCACTTGTTATACATTGGTGATCCTGTTTGTAATGAGACTGCTGGGAGCCTGAGATGTGTAAAAGGGCTGCCTTGCAAAGCACCACCCATCCTACAGACAGAATTAAAGGAAAGACCTAAGAGTGTCATGCACAAAATGGACGTCAGTGCTCTGTGAACACTATACACACCCAACAAGGGTTTTTTTGGAAAGTGACGCCTATGCAAAAAACAGAGAGGAAAATAAACTAGGTCACCGCATGGCTGTAATAAAAATTTAAAGCATCTAAGGGGAAAAGCCTGTAGATTTTTCCATGTTCGCACAAGCAGCTTAGTAACAGAAGCTGGCCGAACTCTTATACCGCTTGGTTTACTTTTTTTACACAATCTCGAAGGTGTGTTTTATAGGGGTAGTTTGGTGTGAACCTCTCAATGTGTGTAAATGTGCAACTCAAATGAAATACAAACATCGAGCTTTTTTCAGGCTGAGCAAACCATATTCTGCTTTTAGTCTTCAACTCTCTGCAGCTTATATATATATAGTGTATAAAGTGCCGCTATATGATCACAAGTGCAGTAACATTTGGTTTACAAATTACAAAGAGCAATATTCCCTTTAACACAGTTACAGTTCAAATATTTCTAAATCTCAACTTAAACATTAATGTAATCAAATCAAATACAAAACTAAAGCTATTTGCCCCTACAGACATTCATGTTTTATCTAGTTTGTTATAGAAAAGCAAGTTTCCCTCTGATCCCAGAGCACAGAGAGCAGAACCATTATAGCAACTGCGAAGATTGACCAACTCCGTATGAAAGTCTATATAACTGAATTCAGTGTCATTAAAGTCCTCGTTAGTGTACTGCTCGGCCGTCCCATTACTTTTGTCCATATTAAATGTGCTCACATTACTTCGATGAAGTAAATAATGGATTAACACGATAATGCATTAACGTGCCCAGCCCTAATACAGTGCTGTGCAAAAGTATTCTTTTCAGTGTACTTTTCAGTGTATTACTACCACTACTGGGCTGGTGGCAGTAATACAGTTCGGTTCTCAAAAAAAAAAGGCGAGGATATTTGCAGTTTCCACGTTATTGTGGGGATTTCCGCGTAAAATGATGAGTTTGGTTCTTCAGGAATCCAAGACTCCTGATCGCGTAAAACTGGGGATTACTGTATATTTTATATATAATATATATATAATACGTATGTGGGTGTATGCATATATATATATATATATATATATATATATAGATTTTCATGCCAAGAAAGCAAGGGCACACCTGATTACACTTGTTTTGTTCATCAGTTGTGCTCCTGCTTTGTTGGAAAAAACTCCCCAACTGGCCTTTCTCAACCAGATTGAACGGTCAAGGTTCTTTGGCTGTGTGGCAAGTGGCTCCCACACACCCAGCAGTGTATGGGTGTAGAAGCCAGAATTTCATAACTACTGTAAGTACGACATCTGAAGTAAGGAAATTTGCAATTGAGTCTTTTTTTCCCTGCAATCATCACATCATGTCATCTTATCAAGCGATTTGTTAGAAAACAGGACACACACTTATATGCACTTCAAGTTCCCACAGTTAAATCTTGTGTCGATAGTTTGGTATACAGTAATCCCCTGCAAATTCGCAGGGTTTACGTTCCAAGAGCACCCGCGTATAATGAAAAACCGTGTTGTGTTTTGGTAAAAATGCCTATTTTTATAGTGTAAACCCTAAATATATCGTTGCTAGGTTACGAGAATGCAGGCGAGACTGACTCTGCTCTGTCTGGCATGATTTTGTTTAGCATTTTTAAATGTTTTATTTTTTATTGTAAATATTCAGCAGATCAATACATAGTATTATATAGTCTATATATTATTATATTAGCTATTTTTCTTGTGGCCAAACACAATCTCAATTCCATACTATGGCAAGACCTTTTAAGGATAACACAAGCCACTGTCTACTTTAAAAAAAAAAGGACCTAAACATTTCTTTGTAATAGAATTTGTTTGTATAAACTCGTCTTAATTTAATGTATCTATTCTTTGACTTTCATTTTTTATTTCTGGATAACTTCTGTAAAGTGCTCTTGAGAGTTGTGAAAGGCACTAAATAAAATGTATTGTTGTTGTTGTTGTTAATAATTTAGAAGTAAAATGTGTAAAAAATATATTGTGACGAAATAAAATGTGCAGAATGTTTGCAGGTCCCGCGTTGTTGTGGCGATTTCCGCATAAAGCGATGAGTTCTGTTCTCCTAAAAAATCCGCGTGTGACTGGATCCGCGAGTCCTGATCCGCGTAAAACTGGGGGATTACTGTAATCCTGTTCATCAGGTGGTTGGTCTTTGCAGTAATACTAGAGTTAATGTGACCTACATGAGCCTGCAACCTGATTACCGGTAGTGCTCTCTGATTCAACATCAGTGCTTAAGACGTCACCTGACTCCAGCACACACACACACACACACACACACACACACACACAATGACCTTATAATCTTCTGTTACGACAGTACACTCATGTTCCTGATAACCTCAGCTAATTGGGGGGGTACGGGAGTGGGGTGGGGGGGTCACACCACTGCCTTTCAGAACTGAGATTTGACCTTGAAAACAGACCTACATACTGGTGTAGCACAATTTGTTACTTCATAGTTACATCAGCTATGGAGCACACCTAAACAGGTTGGATTTTTTTTTTCCTCTTCCAGGAAACTCCCATCACCCTTAGTCTCCTCACCCTTTCAGTCTCTACATCTGTTTGTCTCCATTTCTGTCTCCATGACTGGTTGCTCTCTGCCTCTGTCTCCATCCATTTCTGCTCTTTTTATCTCTCCTCTCCTCCTGTTAACATTCATAATTTCTATAAGAGGATTTAAGAGATTCTCACAGTAAAACAGGAAAAATTTATTTTATTTTTAAATAGCACCTTTTCAATACTGTGTAACTTTGTGTTTCGTGTTTTTTTTAATCTCTCTTTTGCTTTGGTTACGATCAGTTCTGCTGCATTTGTACACGTGGACAAACAGCATGTACTGTTCTGAGCAAATCCAGGAAAGACTGTATTACAAAAATCAGTTCTGCCGTTTAAGTACATGGACAAGTTTCTCCACTTTGGGATAGAAAAGACTCATTTTATCTGTATCTGTATACTGTTTACTGTTTACTACTTATATATTCTTGATACTGATTGCTGCTATTTTTGATACCTGTACATGCTGCTACTACTTTTGTTTATTTATTTATTTATCCTATCTGCTCATACACTGGTCTGTTCTGGTACAGCAGATACATTCTACGTTTGACACTTTGTCTCCTTAAATACTGGTACCCACTTGAATATCACACTCCATTTGTTATTTGCTTTATATATTTTATACTTATAGTTACAAGAGAAGCGTTTACAACGCTGCAAATCGTATCTCATTGCACTATACATTCATCTGTATTGCCATGACAACGATATTCTATAGTATCTTGTTCTATTTCTCAAATCTGCTTTAGTACCTGCGTTTACGTGCAGCGTAAAACAGCTCACAATTTTTAAAAAATAGGTTCATTAGAATTCTTTGGCTGGTTCAGATGCGTAACGATCAGGCAGTGGGAGGGGGTGCATGTTAAATGCGGGCTGGAAGTAAAGTGTCCTGGAAAGTTGGTCTCCAGGAGGTTTATGGCCACTGGCATAGTTTTCCACAAAACTGATTTCTCTGAATTTTAATACCAAGAATCAAATCAGTGTCCCAGTAGCAGAACATTTTGAGGCATCCAATGAGGCACAGAGAGGCTCTCTTTCTTTCTCTCTTTCTTTCTTTCTTTCTTTCTTTCTTTCTCTCTCTCTCTCTCTTTTATTTCTCTTTCTTTCTTTCTCTCTCTCTCTTTCTCTCTCTCTCTCTGTCTCTCTTTCTTTCTGTCTCTCACTCTCTCTGTCTCTCTTTCTTTCTGTCGCTCACTCTCTCTGTCTCTCTCTCTCTCTTTCTCTCTCTCTCTCTCTCTCTCTGGGTGAAGAGTTGTGTCATTGTTTGTTGAAGTGCTCCAGTGAAAAGACCCGCATTGAAGAGTAGTATAAACTGTCTATTGTTCAGACTGGGGTCAGGCGGTGATTTCTCTTTTGTTAGAGCTTCCTCACCACCGCCTGTGCAGAGTCAAGCCTTTTGGCAGCGTTGCCTCTTTCATGTGGCTTCTGTAGCTAAAGTTTTTCACGCAGCCAAGACCAACCGAGCTACCACTTGCTGGTTCGCCCCAGGTCACTGAGAAAATAACGTGGAGGAGAAAAGCAGATGTTGACACAGCAATGAAATTACATCTTTTTTTTTTAATAATGGCTCGCTAGTAAATGTTTAACATCCTATAAACTAGGTTCAGCTGATATATATTGCACTTGTGTATCTTGTCATCCTGTTCCTCAGTGCTGCTGGTAGCTTTCTTTATACTTCACAGCTCCAGTAACTTTGGTAATGCAGGGATTTAACCTTTCTACTTTCCACTGCATTTTCCTTACTATGGTTTTTTTTTGCTTTTACTTACTTTGGCAAAGAACCCTGCAGTGCTTCCTTAAGTGTTGTTCCAGACTCTGCATACTTAAATGCGATAGAAAGAGCTATAAGTAACCTGTTGTAATATAAACCTTAATTACGTAGTTTTAAATCTGGTTACAGTTGGTGTATATCTGTCCCTTTCATTCGTGCCCAGAGCTGTCTCAAACTTGGACTGTGTGGCAAAATTGGACAGCGAAATGTTCTTGCGTTTGTACATTTATGTTTCAATTTCAAAGCTGAAAGAACAAAAATGTTTCTTTTTGTTTTCCTAAGTATAAGACTAGGATTAAGTTCATGTTAAGAAAATTATTATTTAGATACAAACATATCAAGAATAATTAGCACAAACGACATATTACTACTGGTAGATGCTTACGTATCGCGCGCGCGTGCGTGCGTGCGTGCGTGCGTGTGTTGCTACAAGTAAATACTTATGTATATTAAACATATGTGCAACTTAAATACAAGCAGATCTGAAAGAAACCTGGATCTCTATTTTAGAATAAATGCAATTAAACATTAGTAAGCATAAGTACATTTACTGCTGATTTACTTGTTAATGAGTGCTGTATGATTACAGCCAGTAGTTATGTGTTTTCGTGAAGAGGTGTTTTAAAATTAATAGGTTTCTGCATGTAATTGTTTTGGATGTTTAACAGTATATATTTATATGCATCTCTTTATGGGACATATTAGAAATAAGTACGCATAATACAAACTTGTGTCTGAGTGAAGCACGAGCATGAAGGGCCCCCAGACATTCTAGCAAATGTGTGAGAAGACGACATCACAAAGGCTTGTCCAAACCTGAGGTCTTTCAGTGTCTCACCACCCCCGCCTCCCCTCCACGTTCCACTCTTCCAGTCTACCTTGCACTCATCTCACCACTTCTCCTTTTGCTTTACCTTCTGTGTCGCTGTGTTCCCTTTCTTGCCTCTAAAATTACATGCCAACCTCTGTCCTCCCCTGCCGCCCCCATGTGTGAGTAGTCTGCTTAATAAAGTTCATGTGTCCTGCTTCATGTGGCATGAACATGATTACCCACCAGAAATGACCCATTTATAATTTTACATGATCTTGAATTTAAATGTTTGAACATTTTCACCTTCTTACCATGTGAAAGACACAATTTCAGAGACACAACGATCTTTTACATAGAAAATACATATCTATCTTCTCTCACTCGCTCTTTTTCTTCTTTTTCTCTTCATGCAGCTGAAATAGTGCTGGAGACAGACATGAAAAATCCCAAACATTTCCTACCACACTTTTCCACTTGGCCATTAACCCCTTCAGCTGCTTGATAATTAGTTAAGACATATTATTAGTCTTGAGACATATTTTTAGGTTATTTATTACTTTTATTGTTCGGTTATCCAGTATTGATACTGCTACTAATGTGTAAGTTCTGTAAGTCTGAGAGTGGAGAACTGAAACATGGAGACTAAAGGGTCAAGAACTGTGTGTTTTAAGAATAAGGGCTTTGCAGACTTTGTGACTCACTGCAGCTTTTGGAATTCAAGAGGTGATGGAAAGCAGAGCCTATCCTCCCCTGACCCCTGTGAGGCGCAACTGTGTGTGTGTGTGTGTGTGTGTGTGTGTGTGTGTGTGTGTGTGTGTGTGTGTGTGTGTGTGTGTGTGTGTG
>JBBJLR010000139.1:13792319-13821540 GCA_037577145.1 Brachypetersius gabonensis | reverse complement strand
TCCCCTTTTTCCCCCCCCCCCCCCCCCCCCTCCCTCCCTCTACCACACACACACACACTTACTGGCAATGCTGTCACTGATGTTCTCAAAATATGGCCTCAAATCTTAGAGCAAAACATTTAATTCAAAAGCAACTCCAATTTGCAACGATTCCATCAGCTGCCCTGTTTCCATGTTAAACCCCCTAAAAACGGATGTGGACTTGAGTAATCTCTATATTCACGTTCAGAGGGATTTTTTTTCTTCATAGAAATAGCATTAGTTCTCTTTTCTGTTGAACTGAAAGTAGAGGAAGTGGGGATTGCAGTATGAGTCACGAAGCAAGTGTATTACTGTACCTTTTTCCTCAATTTAGCTACAGTATCGCACTAGTGAAGGAACACGAGTAGGCAAGACCACACTTCATCTAGGAGGTAGAACAGTTATTAGGTTACAACTGATCCTCAGAGCTGACTTAACAGAAATGCAGGTGTAAACACCCAGCACTTGCTCTTTGCCAGGACATTGAAGTGTAATAGTAATAAACCGTTTTTTTAGGAATTTTCCAGGGATTTTTCCTGACACACATACCTCTGGCTTCTAAAATAAGTGTGTTTTCAAGCAGTGCGTTTATAACCTGGCCCATACAATACTGACACAGCAGATAGGTCTTACATTAAAAATGCAATTAGCATTTGACATTTAGGGCATATACAAGCGGAAAACTGGCACTATTTTCTTGTGACACAAAGATCATGAGCGCCTGTAACTAATTCAGGAATTGACAGTTCTCACACTCCGCTAACATCTATGCCTCAGTGAAGTGCAGTCTTGAAGGAACCCCCCGTACGGAGATCCTGCTTCAGAACAATTAAAGCGGAGCCATACATCATGTCTGATGAAAACCTTTGAGAAAGCTTTCCCAATTAAATAATTATGAAATGATTCGTTTATTCCTGCATAAATGATGTTCACACTTGCATATTTATCAGATCCTCTTATTCAAATCGACTTGAAATAGTAAGTGAATGTAGTAATTGGAGTTTTACCCAAGGACATATAGTGGTACAGCAGAGGGAGGCAGACCTGATGTTATCCACTATGCTGGACGGACTTGTGTATGAATAAGGCCTCGTTCACACGAACGTCTGAACCAGGCGTTTTTGTGGCGTTCGTGACTCCAGGTGAGCGCCTATCGAGCGCCGCCCATTTTTCTGCTCATTGAAGCAAATCAAAGCGTCCACACGGCGTTCAGCCCCGGCGTTCGGATGGCGTCAAATAAACGCTGCATGCAACGTTTTCTTGGCGTCAAAATCCCAACGAACGCGAGAACGCCTATGGCGTTCAGAGCGCGTTCATTTCGTACGTCCATGTGGACGAGGCCTAAATGATTGAAGTCTAATAATACAGGTTGAACACCCATGAGCAGGAATTTAACATTAAGTGATCAGTGCTGAAAATAGTTAGCCTTGATCCTGGTCTGAAACTGTGCTGTGTTTGGTCCCTGAATTTTTGGAAACTGAGCCTGGAAATCTTCTAAAATGTCTTTGAAAGGTGTGGGAACCCGGGATTGGTTGCCGGTTGACTTGAAAGTCCCTTTTTTCTTTGTTTTTCCTGAAAGTAATCACAGCAACAATGCAGTCACACTGTTTTTATTCAAGATTGGTTTATACTATTTTATTTTACAAAGCAAAAACAGAAAAGTGCTTCTATTACAGCGTTTTTAATACAGCACTTCACACTTAGAGGATACATTTAGAATGAATAATGAATAATATGTTGATTAATTCACGTGCATAATCTCCTGCCTAAAATAATCATTAATCATTGAAACTAATTCTGCGTCCTAAGCTCGCGATTTAAAGATTAACCAAACGATTCAGAGTCAAAAGGAAAGCGCTGCTGCTGATCGGCGTACACGCTGGTCTCTGTGGAGACTCTGTGAAGGAAATTTTAGTTTGTGACAAAAATAATTTGCAACTATATCCAGATGTTACGTCTAGATGCACCTGATTGGTAGACGACGGATAAAATGAGTCGGACGATTTGATAAACGCACAGAATGGTCAAGAAGCAAAGGTTTGTTTGAAGGTGTGGTGGTGCAGAGCTGATAAGGCTGGTAATGTGGGTGGCTGTGGTTGAGATGACTAGGCTTGCTGACAGCTGGACGAAGCCAGACACATCAGTGGGCGGCAATAAACACAAACTCCTATGTGTTAGTGTGCGTGTGTGTGTGTGCGCACAGGAAGTGAACAAAAACACACAGACACATGCGCACACACTCCTCTTCTATTCTCAGAATTAGTGTAAGCGTCTATGCATCACTGGCTGCGTGATTTCCCTGTGTGTGTGCAAGTGTGTGCGTGTCGAGAGAAGGGGACTTCTCCACATCTCACAGATGCACCTTCATGTCTCAATCACATTTGGATTCAGGCTGAAGATCATAAATGTAGTTTTAAATGGCCTTATATTGCATGTGTTTGTGTATCGGTCTGCGGTGCTATGCAGGTACACACCATAAACCCAAAACTGTTGACTTAAGATCTTTATGGTTGCTCAAAAATGCACAATCATTTAATATTATAAACATTAATTTAATGTCTAGCAGAAGCTGAATATCCTACTGGTTGTAAATGTACATCTCAAATGGTCTTTTTGGCTTAATAAGACCTGGTAGTCCTTCATGTAGACTAATGTCACAGTGGAAAATAAGCCTCTCACACATTTGCTTATCCATCTTGTTAGTCTTAATCTTACCTTGTGTCTTACAGCTGCATATGGCAGAAAAATAATGGCATAATAACTGTGTAAAATGGCATACTTTGACTTGTCTGAAGTTGAGCAATATTTCATAAAACATATTTCATTAATACATGCATTATTTTGTGCTTGTATCCTGATAATTGAATACTACAACAATTAAACATGTCAAATTTAAATTTAAAATGGTAAAGCCCACCTTGGTTCCACTGATGCTTTCTGCTAAATGAGATTGTGACTGTGTGTAGACACTTTGGGAGGGGAATGTAGGGGACGGATCTTTTTTGGGGTTATCTCTCTCTCTCTCTCTCTCTCTCTCTCTCTCTCTCTCTCTCTCTCTCTCTCTCTCTCTTTCTCTCTTACTTTTTTTTGTTTTGGTTAAAGTAAGTAAAGTAAGTATAATGTTGAAAAATAAATATTATTGTTCTTAAGGTTAGTATTGATAATAAGTATTTAAGTACTGTTGCGAGAGCAAGAAATCAGAAAAAGCAAAAGAAATAAGAACTTTTTTACTATTAATTACTTTTAGTTTATTAGATTTACTGTGACTGCAATGGATGACATCACCCTGTCACTCAAATAGTCCCATACATTGTACAGTAACCAAACAGTAACCAAAAAGTACAATTTTCCTTGAGTATTTCTGTAAGGTCATAACATCTCACCTGTTGAAGGTTCATTCATTACCTGCTCCTTTAATATGTAACAGATTTTAATTAGAAGCAACTTGCCAATTTGTCAGGCAATTTTTATTGTGGAGAGGGGTCAGTATAGTTCACAAGATCTGATTTGCAGTAAAGGTGGTGTGTGAAGGAGCTTATTTCCTTCTGGCATTTATTTTGTGATTGTGTTAACTTAGTGATTTAGCTGAGGGTGTGCCCGGTTATGCGGAACATACAGTTAATAATGTACACATATTACATGGGTTTCTCTATTATATGTGTAGGACATGACTTTTTATTGATTCATGTCATTTGTCTTCAGTGTATTCGTTTTTCAAACTCTTTTACCATCACACTGTCAACTTCCACCATGGGTTTACACACACCTCGACTGCTCCACTTTACAGAAAAATAGATATGAATGACGTGTGCCTTTTACATTTTAGATTCCTTTCAGATCCTTCCTGCTCATATCTTATAGAGTCATTCATGCGCTCTGTTGAGAGCCAGAACGCTGTTAAGAGATCAACAGGAAGTACGCTTGCCATGCCGTGCACAAGTCCCATAAATGAGCCACATTGTTTAGCCACTGTCTTAAGAGACGGTGATTTCCCAAAGGAGAACTGTATCAGTGTCACAGTATGATCAAAAGGTGCACAAGGTCAGATTCATGCCTGATTTCATCTGAACGTAAAACCGGGACACAACAAAGTGTTTTTCCTGGAGGTTTAAGTTGATGAAATTAGGACGTGTAATCTGCGAAATTCCTTCAGAAGACAGAGCGGAACATTTCCTTTCCCCTCGGTTAGGAGGTGAAGGACACACTGTAGGCCGCATTAGGGGATGCTCTCAAGAGACTCATGTGACTTTTGATAGGTCATTTCCCGTGCTAAAATTAAGTTACACAGCAGAATTCGAAGTCCGAGGGGACACACTTTCAGACAAAAAGACACAGACAGCTTCATAAGGAAAAAAAGGAACAGTGGTTGGATATTAGTCAAGACTGCTAGTTAATACTGATCATGTAAACAACACAAGTTTATGTAATGTAAACAAGTGCAAGTGTAAACAAGTGCAAGTTTTGAAAAATGATGGTCCAAGCTAACCTCGACCACCTCAGAGAATAGTGGAGCACAGTCTTCTCGAGATTGACTTTAATTTTATAGCAGAAAATTAACTTTTCATCCTATGTGTATTTCAGTTTAAGGTGTGAGTATAAGTTGAATTCACATTTGCATTATTTTAATTGCCCTCTGGATAGCTGTAAAATAGAACTAGTTTGGCAGTCAGGCTAAAGCACCCGAGCCTACTACTATAAACAGATTAATTACACAATTAATATCACGTAATGAAAATGTTCAGCTTCTTTTTTTTACTTTTTCCTACATGTCCCACATTAAACACACTCTTTTCACTTGGTGTATAGTTTCTGGATTAATAGATTTTCCATTTAATTAGAGAGGTTTGGATGTAAACACTTCACTGAGTTTGTAAAACATCTTCAGGTTCAGGTACATTCTGCACAACCATGCTTGGGATGAGAGCTTTATTCCACCAAAAATGGACAAAAGGCCTAAGGCCTCTGTGTCTGTTTACTCTAGTTTCATGCCTGTAAATGTAGTTCATCAGTGAACATTTCTTCATCTTGTTGGGTATTGCTGCACTGTTTGGAAATGGATGTGCGAGATTGTAACGACACTCTGGTTCCAACAGGAGCACAACCTGGACTGGTTTCCCCGGATGCGTGCGATGTCACTGGTGAGCAGTGATGCGGAGGGCGAGCAAAACGAGATCAGGAATCTGCAGGAGAAACTGGAGTCCACCATGAAACTGGTCTCCAACTTGTCCAGCCAGCTGACTGAACTGAAAGAGCAGGTGAGAGAGCAGGTTCACAAACTCTAGTGGGAACCCCCTGAAAGACCCAAAGGATTCAACTTCATAAATCCTGCTAAAGAAAATGCCTTTTCACACAATTTTAGTCCTTATTCTGTATCCATTCAGTTTGTCCCACAGTGTAGAACAACCTTCTGTTGTGTTGAGATGTTTTTATAAATACACAGCCTATTAGAGCTAAGGGTGAGTTTCCCTTCAAGCTGAAACTAGATCAAAAGTCACACCTGTTGCACGTATGAAAAGCCAACGCATATCAAGGCGCATACAGAGCTACTTTTTGTCAGTATGAGAGATGCTATATATTTAAAACTTGTTTTAAACACAAAACTGGAAGGTGATTGAGTTTACTTAAGAAACCAAATTAGAGCAAAGGGCAGTGAGTCATCTTCTCTCCCTTTCTCTCTCTCTCTCTCTCCCTTTCTCTCTCTGTCTCTTTCTCCCTCTTTCTCACTCTCCTCTGTCTGTGATCATATCTGTGATAAGCGCAGCAAACCCTTGTGGTACTAAGATGATCTTTCACCTGCGTCACGTAGCCAAGTGTTGTTTCACTCTGAATCAGCTCTTATTGTAGTCCAGACAAAGTTCTCCGAACCAGCTTGGTTTGTTTCCACACATAAATAGCATCACAGGCGGAGATGATAGAATCTGAATGAAAGCTACAAGTGATCCGATGATGATAGTGATGTTTTTATTCAGCCGAAATACACTGGAAATGTGAAAGTTTCTTGTAAAAAAAAAACAAAACAAAAAAGGCAGTCTGTATGTCTGTGTGTGTATCTGGTGATCAGTAGACTTATAAATGAGAAGTGTCTAGGAGGAACTAGAGCTTCTTTTGACTCCCCCAGACGGGGGAAATGGCCATTTGGGTTCCTGAAAGAAGGTGAAGTAACAATCCCAAACCACTGCCTTTCACTTTTGTAGAAGAAAACAACTCGCCACATTCACTAGTGATATTTATTTTTCTCCAAAACGTAATCACTGTTGTAGCAAAACGTATCTTAAAAAAAGAAAGTTAATGTATGAAGATTATTTTAAAGCCATTTTGGGACATTACCGTCAGCCCGAACATCATTTTCAGACATATTTACATTTCAAACTGGACATTTCAAACAAAAAAAAGGAAAACAACCAAATTGGAGCTTATGTCTTGACTTGACGATACACAGATTTAGAGCTACAGCCACATGTTAATAAAAAAAAAACCACTCTTTTGATCTTTAAATATAACACCCATACAACTAACACTATCCTGAAAACCTGTAAATTAAGGCATTAAAAATAACTTGAAGCTGGATTGAAATCCTGGATAGAGAATCTAAAGCTGACATGTATTGAATTAATTTTGCATACAGTCAGAATTGTCTCTGATCTTGGATTGGTGAATGTTTAAGCTTGGCCTCAGAAACAAACTCCCGACAGTCCAGCTTTCTTAAGAAGCCTAATTAGACCAAAGCTTCTTATTAGAGGCATTTAATATCCTAAAAGCCTATGAACTTTTAATGTGCCTGTGGCCTATTAGAAGTGCATTACAGTTAGACACTGGCTCAAATGAGAGAGGGTTTAATCTACATGAAGATGTTAATTCTAATTCAGAAGCATATTGTGATGTAACATAAAGAATAAAAACTAGCTGCATCTTTCCTTACAATTAATGTAATGCAGTGCAACGTGTGAGTCTGAATAAAAGAAGCATGGTGGTGTTTTATAAATGTAGTACCACAGGTTCACCTTTATCAACTCCAATCACCATTACCAATTACATATATATATATATATATATATATATATATATATCATGAATAATCATATTAATGGTTATTGAATGGCTGTGATATATTTTTGTTGTATTGTAAGTAAGAAAATCGACTGTTATGTATAGAATTCCGGGCCCATGTTTATGCGTGATTTTTAGGAAGGCATATTTCCGAAGCTGCTTCTTTACTTTGTGTGATGTCTGTTTGTGGTGTTGAATTTTCAAAACTTTCCCGCAACCAACCTCACTCACCTCACTGAAAACATCAACATCAAATGGGTTTCAGTTGTGAAGGGTTAGTGATGGCAGTCCTCTGGCGCTAATGATTTAGTGCCTTTATCACCACTTGCTGTCTCTTAGAGGCTTAATTGCATTTGGTTGAAAAGCACCCACTGTGTAAGCTGTGGTAATGGCAAATATAAACTACATGTTTTTATGGAAGCTGTTGTACTGAAACAGCACCACTGCTGTCTTTAAAAACATTTCTGTCTCTGCGTGACCACTTGACCTCATCATTTGTTATAACTGCTAGTCCGTCTGTTAATTGTCAGCATCAGTTGTTTCGACTGCAGCGAGGGATTAGGATCCCCTGTTAAACCCCAGAAATTGCTGAAACCTTGTCCTGACCACAGACTAGCTCTCTTCTGCTTTCCGGCGAATTTAACACATATTTTTCAGACTTTTAATCTATTTCTCACAGTGTGTTTCAAATAAAAATTCGTGTTTGTACAGCCAGTGACTTTATTTGGTGACATGAAAGAACTAACTTCCTGTAGATGCTAAGTTTAATGCGTGTGGACTGTGACTGTGTTAGCATATGGTATATTTTTGCAACTGTTGTTGAGTCAGGTTAGGGGATTTTAGTGGCAGGAGGCTGAATTTCACTGGAAGTGTGTGTGTATGTGTGTGTGTGCAGATTTAGCATGTGTTTTGTACATGTTTTATATGTGTGTGTATGTATGGGTGTATCTATGTTTATATTTTCATACATACAAACACACTGATCTGTCACATCATTACCAACACTGACAGGTGAAGTGAATAACATTGACTAACATTGTCTTCTGTCGAGGGGTGGGGGATATTAGGCACCAATTAAACAGTCAGTTTGAAGCTGGTAAAATGTGAGTGTAAGGATCTGAGACACTTTGACCAGACGGCAGTATGTAGGTGACTAGGTCAGAGCGTCTTCAAAACAGCAGGTCTTGTGGGGGGGTTCCTAGTGTGCAGTAGTCCAGTGACTAGTGAACTGGCGACTGGCCCACTGGTGTGCAAGTGGGGTGAAGGCCAGTGTCTTTGGTCCGATTCCACAGTAGAGCTGCTGTAACACGAACTGCTGAAAAAAACGTTCTTGCTGGCTCTGATAGAAAGGAGTCAGAACACATTGTGCATCCCGGATTGTTCTGCATGTGACTCTGTAGCTGCAGGCCAGAGTGCCCATGCTGAACCCTGTCCACCAATCAAAGCATGTAATCAGAAATGGACCATAAACAATGGAAGAAGGTGGCATGGTCTATTTAATCACATTTTCTTTGACATCATGTGGACGGTCGGGTGTCTGTGTGTCACTTGCCTGGGGAAGGACCAGGATGCACTATGTAAAGAGGACAATGTACCGAAGGCAGTGTAATGTTCTGAATGATGTTCTGCTGGGACACCTTGTGTCCCCCAATCATGTGGGTGTTTCTTTCAAATCAACCACCTGCCTGAACACTGTGGCAGACCCGGTACACCTCTTCATATATGTATATATGTACCGTACGTTTAGATAGTGGGGTGGACTATATACAACATATACAGAATATATACAGATATTGGGATATGTATGATTTTTATTTGATAAACATGTTCCCTTGTTTGGGACTTTGAGTGAGTTGTATGTGAGCCCACTATATGTGGTTGTGGATGTATACTTACATTAGCACATGTACTCTTTGTGGATATAGCAGACAGTTTTGGGGGAAAGTGAGACTGAGAGAAGGAATAAAAGCTAAAGTGTGTGTGTTTGTGTATCCTGACAGATGACGGAGCAGCGTAAACAGAAGCAGAGGATCGGGCTCCTGGGACATCCCCAGCACATGAATGTGAACCCCCAGCAGCCTGCTTGAGTCTGTGTGCGTGTGTGTGTGCGCGTGTGTGTGTGTGTTTGTTTGTGTGAGAGAGAGAGAGAGTGAGTTAAGGCACTAACCGTGAACTGTGCTGCACTTTTCATCTTTTCACAGACTCTCCCTTCGTAAACCAACCTCAAAATGTGTGTGTGTGTGTGTGTGTGTGACAGACAGGGGTGAGTATGTGGCATACCAATAGAGAACTAGTTACCTGCCAAATAAAATATGTAAAGAAATAGGTTTAGGCCACTGGGGGAAATTCTAAACATCCTCTCTTCTAAAAATTGTCTCTTCCTCAGTCACGTTGGGTGCCAAATGTTTTGTAAATGAGGAAATCGCAGCGTGGTCAGAGTACATGGCCTTTTGAAGGGAGAACTTGAATAGTTGGGCTGTACTGGACGATATGACTAGTTAGATTCTGCTTGGAAACGTGCTGCAAAAGCATCTTTTTTTTGTATTTACAACCCAGTATAGCAAGCAGTATTTTATGTCATATTTTTGTATTTTGTGCAATATTACTACTTTAATATGCAACCTCATTATGCTGTACAATGTGTCTTAAAGGGAGGATCATAACCTCCCAAGTTGAAGGGTTTTCTTTTTCTCTTTGGCTTAATGATAATTCATGATTTACAAGAATGCTATAGAGGCATAAGCTCATAGAGTCAGCATAGTAAGAATTCTAATAGCTGTTGAATTGCATATATGGGCCTTTTCCTTTCTTTTCTTATCTAATTTATTTATTTATTTCCAAAATAAATTAAAAAAAAAGAAATCAAGCTTAAAGAGATTGTATGTCACAGAACAACATGTTTTATGTTGTTTTTTCCTTTTCATTTACAAAGTCACATTATGTGCTTGACCTTCATGGACCTTATGTTTTATTTTTAGTTTTTTGTTTGGTTTTTGTCTGTTGTTGAAGAATTTATGGCTTAAGGGTCATTTGCTTTTTGGGGCGGTTAAACTATAAGGTTAGCGTTTAAATTATTTAGACCAATAAGCTTTGCTTTTATGTCTAATGGATGTTTCTGCTTAGAGCATTTAATCGGTTTGACTCATGACTCCAGTGGTGTGAGATGGGCTTTGAGGGGCTCCTCTTTGGAGCTGAATAAACATCTGAACAAAAAGCGTCCCTCGTTAGTTTCTTCATATTATCCAAGCAAGGTGAGCAAAAGCTTTGTAGTATAATATCTATACTGGAGAGAGTACGTGCTCAGAACGATACTTGTGCTGCCATATCACGACTGCTGTTCGCCGGCGCTTATCGGAAACCAAACCCGTCGACTCAACTCTTTCTCTTTCTTTCTCTCTTTCTCACATGTCTCTCTCTCTTCTCTTTCTAGATCTCTCTCTGTCTCTTCTCTCTCCTGTGTTCTTTTAAAAGATGTATATACGTTTGCCACATCTTTGCTTTTGTATAGAGATACATTTTCATAGAGGCATTTTAGAAAATAGCAGTTGTACTGAAAGATGCTTAATTCTGCATTAAGGAATATCAGATCTGTCAAAACTGTAAATTAATTTAGCAATATTGAATAAAATCTGTAATTCACCTTGAAACAAAGTTTTTTCCTGTTCTTTCTATCACATGCTACTTGCAATATTTTTAAATACATGAAAGTAGTTTGTGCTACTTCTGTTTCTCCTACATGCTCTTTTTTTTTTCCTTTGCAGATGATTACACACTAATAAAAATCATTATTAAAGAATAGAAATGATACCAGCGTTAAAAGCAAAAAGCTTAACTTTGGAGGGTGTGTATGTTATTATTGGTCAACGTGTTGAACGTTATCAGC
Source organism: Brachypetersius gabonensis (assembly GCA_037577145.1). Lineage (NCBI taxonomy): Eukaryota > Metazoa > Chordata > Actinopteri > Characiformes > Alestidae > Brachypetersius > Brachypetersius gabonensis. Next base: position 13,810,589 of record JBBJLR010000139.1, on the reverse strand, counting down.
TACATGTATGAGGCATCGGAGGTGCAGTGAGTAGTGCGGTCATCACACAGTGAGAAGGCTCTCGGTTCGAGTTCTTCCTGTGTCTGTGGATTTCCTCCTGATACTTTGGTTTGCTGGAGATGCTAAATTGCCCCTAGACATGAGTGTGTGAGTGTCTCTGTCCTGTGATTGACTGTGGACCTGTCCAGTGTGTTTCTCTGCGTTTTGCTACGACTGCTGGGATAAACTTGAGCCAGCCTTTGGACTTAATAACTGGTTGACCCTCCTTTGGCAGCAATAACCTCAACCAAACGTTTCCTGTAGTTGCAGATCAGACCTGCATAACGATCTGGAGTCATTTTGGACCACTCCTCTTCACAAAACTGTTTCAGTGTAGCAATATTCTTGGGATGTCTGGTGTGAATCGCTCTCTTAAGGTCATGCCGTAGCATTTCAATCGGGTTGAGGTCAGGACTCTGACTGGGCCACCCCAGAAGGCATGTTTTGTTCTGTTGAAGCCATTCTTTTGTTGAATTACTTTTATGCTTTGGGTCATTGTCCTGTTGCATCACCCATCCTCTGCAGAGCCTATGTTGGCGGACAGATGGTCTTATGTTTTCTTAAACTCTGGAATTCAATCCGTCCAGGCCCTGAGCCAGCAAAGCAGCCCCAAACCATGATGCTCCCTCCGCCATGTTTTACAGCGGGGATGAGGTTTTGATGTTGGTGTGCTGTGCCTTTTTTTCTCCACACATAGTGTTGTGTTTTTTCCAAACAACTCATTTTTTATTTCATCTGTCCACAGAATATTTTGCCAGTAGTGCTGTGGAACATCCAGGTGCTCTTTTGCAAACTTCAAACATGCTGCAATATTTTTTTGGACAGCAATGGCTTCCTCCGTGGTGTCCTCCCATGTACTCCATTCTTGTTTAATGTTTTCCTTATTGTAGATGTGTCAACAAAAATATTAGCATGTGACAGAGATTTCTGTACGTCTTTAGCTGACACTCTAGGATTCTCCTTTACCTCATTAAGCATTCTGCTAACCGTGGACACATCAAGGCTTTTGGAGATACTTTTGTAACCCTTTCCAGCTTCATGCAAGTCAACAACTCTTGATCGTAGGTCTTCTGAGAGCTATTTTCTGCGAGGCATGGTTCACATCAGGCAGTGCTTCTTGAAACCAGTAAAACCAAAACTTTTTTAAAGGGTAGGACAGCTTTCAGCAACACATCCAAGATCATCACACTGACTGGACTCAAGGTTGGCTCACTCCTGGCTCCAATTAGCTCTTGGAGAAGTCATTAGGCTAGGGGTTCACATACTTTTTCCACCCTGCATTGTGAATGTTTATGTTCAATAAAAACATGAAAACATATAATGTTTGTGTAGTATTATTTTAAGCAGACTGTGTATTTCTATTGTTGTGATTTGCTGAAGATCAGAGCACATTATATGACCAATTCATGCAAAACTCCACGTAATCCCAAAGGGTTCACATACTTTTTCTTGCAATTGTACAGAAATTCACTTTTTACTGTATAAATATCATTTGTATAAATTCTAACAAACTTTTAAAAACATTAACTACTCAGCTAAACAGGTTTAAAGTGTGATTTTCTCCGGTGATTAAATGAACCTAATTTCTCTTTAATATATTGAATAATTACAAAATGATGATGACGGATGCAGAGGTGTAGCACCAGTTACTGTGGCTCTTCTGCCATGTAGCAGTTTTGATAAATAGTGTGCATACGCGCAGTCGGCAAAATTATGACTTGGGGGGGGGGGGGGGATTTTTTTTTTTTTTCTGCATATCATTTTGGGGGAAGTGCACTTTCAGTGACCTCTCGGGTCAGAGCTAGGGCAGGAGATGATATTTTCTTTCTACGCTTTGCTGAAACCGATTGGTTCAGCCTTGTGGTAGAGGAAGCACGAAAAAGAAAGGCTCTAGAAAACTTGGTATACGCTCAGTGGCGCACAATTCTGCCACTTTTTGCATTCGAGCAGAATATATTAAAGTATGTGGGAGTTTATGAGGATGTGAATCTAAGAAGCAGAAAGGCGATTCTTGTGAAAAGCTTTTTGTGCGAAGTTTGGGGGTAAATGGACATCAGTGTGCCTCTGCTGTGTTTAAAGTGCCCCTTATCCTTTCATATCATTTTTGAGAATTGTGTGCATTGAAATGTTTTTTCCATTTGCAAATTCTCTTGTACCGTGGAATGAAGCATTTTCATGCTGTTTTGGGGTATGAGGCAGATCTAAGGAATTGTGTTGGTTTAGTGACATAAAAAAAAACAGTGAACACAAACATGTAATTACAATACGTGGTCTGAACAGAGAACAGTGTGTTTACATACTACATCTTTAAAAAATACAGAACTTCCCCAGTCTCATAACTATATGACAGAAATACAAGCTTGTAACACTTTTGATGCACTTTCACCATATCAGGGAACCATATCAGGTGTACTAACAAAGTAGTAGCAGTAACAAATACTTCTGGAGTGTTTTATTTTTGAAGAAATCAAGAAGATCTGAGAAGAACTGCCTGAAATAAATTCATAAAATAAGACGTGGTCATTTTAGTGGGTACCCGCTGTGCACCTGGGCAGTTTCCATGTACATTTTGTCTCTTTGTTTGAGGGTAATCCAATGAATCTGAAATTTTTAAATATGTTCACTGGTAAAATTGGACAGAAACCACAAGTTTGGCTCAAATATCATTTAATAAACAGGTTTCTTCAGGTTGATCTAGCTACAACACATTTGCATATCAACAAGGCAAGCGGCTTTTCATGCTTAGCTCTTTTTTTTACTGAAGGCCAGGACTTTCTCCACAAACCCACCCCGTATTGAGTGTCCTGGCTTTTTTCTGTTGATTTTTCTGCCAGTGGTTAGCTGTCCTCTCTATGATGTCTCTCATAACAGGCTCACATCTTCCACTTACTACACATTTTAGGCAGTTACTCTAAACTACTGAATATTAAACCTAGTAGATCAAACAGTTAAGTAGTTTTAATGATCAGAGCAGCTGGGGATCATCGGTTGAAGACTGAGAAACTAAGTTCAGGACTGAGAAACTAAATTCCCTTTTCTGTCTCCTGTGGTCAGCGTGTCAGACACCAAACTAAAAGCTTCAGCAGTCGTCACTGCCCTGAAATCCCCTTCTGCGGTGGAGAGTGAGACACGGGCAGAGTCCTGGTGCTGATGCTGCTCCGCTGACATTTGCTCATCAGAACAAAGGCAGATGAGGTAAGGTGGCAGGACTTCATGAGCAAAGGCTTTTTGATTGAGCTGATGATCCAAATTCCCCCTTTTAGGCATTGCTGAAGTAAAAGCATAACTAAGCTTGAACAGGGCCTTGTTGTGGTGAGACAAACTCTTTTTAAGTGCTGTGACTGGTGTTCAGCTCGCTGGCCTACAGCACACGGCCTGTACCAGTTCCTCTCCCGCACTGTTGCGTCAACATGACGCTCTGACAGCAAGCGACAACCGCAAAACTGTTGTCAGTTGTCGTTTCCAAATCTAGTAAAAAAAAAAAAAAAGCTATTTCTGTGAAGTGGGATGGTGTTCTGAGGGTAGATATTTGTAAATATATGCTGGGGAAAAAATGTGTAGATGTAAATTTAACTGCGGTATAATCATCGTAGCACCTTAGTGCCAGAACTTCATGGTATAGCACTTCCTCTGGCTTATTATTGTGTAAATATTTACAGATCTGCATGTGAGAAGTTGACCCTCCCAGAATCTCATGACAGTGTCAACTATTCCAGGTTCTCCTGCCGCTGGACTCCAGCTGCACTTCGACCAAACTGACCTCCACTGCTCCACGAACGCCACTGCTGTGAGTTTGGACAAGCTTTAAAGTGGAGTCGTCTTTAACACTGTGATGAATACAGAAAAGGCAAAAGAGAAAAAAACAAGTCCAGAGCAAAAAGGGTCAAAACCAGATAATCCAAAAAAACCAACAAATCATGTCCGATGATCAAAAGGGTAAATCCGAGAGACAGAAACGGGTCAAAAACAGGAACGTGAACAACATTGAGAAAGGCTTGGTAACAAGGCAGGGCTTAGTATACTTCGCACTGTAGTTTTCAGGTGATCCTGATCTCTGCCTAACTGGTCTGGCTGAAAACCTGGAGTCTTGTTCTGGATGGGACTGTTCATTAGATTCCAATTAAGACTCCACTTCACCTCCTGTTCCAGACCTTACAAACATCAAGCTTAAAGCCTCTACTCTGTTAGCCATAGACTCCCAGATGTTTAGCAGTCATTTTTCTGTACATGAAGGCCGTCTATTGTAATGGCACTTGAATTGAAACGGAAACTCCGTAACCGGACTGAAACACACTGGGAAATCAAAGTGTGCAGCAAATTCCATGCCATCGCAGTACGGTTTAGGTGCAGCACAGTTCTTGTCTTCAGTTTTCTCTCTGGGTCGACCAGAAGAGCATGGCTTTCTCTTCTGAGAGTTTGTTCCTTCAGCTTCAGGGCGTTTTTCCTCACCTCTGTCACCTTCGTTTGCTCTCTAGGGGCTCAGACCTGGATTCTGTAAAGCTGCTTTGTGTCAACATTGGTTGTAGAAAGTGCTATAAAAATAAAATTAAGTTGAACTGAGGATCTTCTGGGAAGGCTTTAGCTGCTAGAACATTTCTGCAAGGATTTAATAGCAGCCACAAGAGCATAAGTCAGGTACTGATGTTGGATGATCAGTTGAGGTCTTGAGAGGAAGAATGGACCAAGTCCACTTTTTTTTGGGTATCGCCTCTTTCGACGTCAATACCATCTATAGGAATCTGTACATATTTTCATTTAGATTATTGCTATTTATTGTTAGCGTTCTTTCAAACACATTTGTTAAATAACACCACTGTATTTTGATTTGCCGTGGAACTTAGAAACTGGTCCACTCTTCCCCTAAAGGCCTCAGTTATGATCACACAGGTCACTTCAGCTCATCCCAAACATCCCCCCTCTAGCCAACACTTGGCACTGGGAACACAGACCTTAGATTCATGTGGCTGATCCAAAACATCCCATTCAACTAGCAGTGCTGTGCTAGTGATAAGCACTACAGAATGGGATGTTCTGGATCAGCCACATGAACCTAAGATTCATGTTTCCATGCTAAGTTTGGACATAAGGGGTATAAGCACTGGTCAGGAGAGTGTATCTGTGTTCTCTGGAGTGAGAGATAAGTTGGGAGTGGTTTGTGGTCCAGACCTTACCATCCAGCATCAGTACCTGATTTCACTTATCTTCTTGAGCCTGCAATCAAATCCTGATGGCAATGTTCCAGTCTTCCCTAAAGAGTAGAGGCTGTTCCTGCCACAAATTCCACCTGTTAACAACCTTGACTTCAGAAGAAAGGCTGGTGTCTCCAGACTTTTGGACAGTAAGGCTTTGTTCGCACTACTGGGAAAACAGGTCACGTTGGTTGCCATGGTAGCAACACTCATAAAAGAATGCAAAGCTGAAATACATAAAAGCTGTACATGTTTGAATAGCACTGACCTCGTCGCAAGCTCCCAAATGACAAAATGGTCTAACATTTTTTGAACTTTCTTTTCATTTGCCACTGTCTGAACAGCAAATAAACAAAGGAAGTTAGACCTGAGTCACAAGATCAGAGATTAGATTCGAATCAGTTTTAAATCTGACCTAGAGGAAAGTTAGAGTCAGCAAACTTCACTGATCCTGGAGGAAATTGCTTAAAATGAAGCAGGGGGGTGCCACCAGCGGGGGAGCAGTGTGTGGGGATGGTATCTTGCTCAGTGGGACCTCAATGATGACACTAGCAGTGTTGGGTTTCAAATCCACAACCTTCTGATTGAAGGAGCAACTATATAACCACTAGGCCACCAGCTGCCCGTAAGACATATTTTTTCAGCATATAAGACATGCTTTTTATGTGGTTGGTGTTTTTTCTAAATTTTTTAGCGTTTGTCACGGTCTGAACAGCAAAAACAAAACACTGCTTACACTGAGTTGCATGTCTGGAGACTAGAATATATATCACAACTTGAAACAGCCTACAAATGTGGTTTAAATCTGAATGGGAGAAATGTCAGATTTGCAAATGGGAAAAAAAGTTTAGTAAATCTGTCCTGTTCAGATCAGATTAGCTGAAAAAGCTGAGCTGGGAATCTGAAGAAGACCTAAAGGCATAAAGCCACACCAACTGTAGACTTGGCCTCCACCAGCGGCCTGTTTCAGTTCCGGGCATCCGGAGGGCAGGAGGGGGGGTTTGGGATGTTTTTTTTGTTTTGTTTTATAAGCCTGACCATGCTAACATAATTAAATTTATCGACTGGAGGAGAACAGAAACTGGGTCCACACAAGTTCATCAGCTCTGTGTGTTCTCTGATAGGTTCCTCTGGGTAAAAAAAGGAGCAACTACCAAGAATGTGAGGCTGTAAAGACATTTGGCTGTAATTGCTGGGACTTTCCTCTTTGTTGCTTTATTTATTCCGCAGGCTTTATTAACTCAGCGGATCAGAGGCTTCCTGAATGCAGTTTAGAAACCCAACAAGGAGAAGCTTGTGTAGATGCACCGCCCACACACACTCACACCCACACACACACACACACACACCAAAAAAGAGGAAAAACACATGCATCTGTGTGTTTCACATCTGTTCAGACATAAAACGGTTTGTAAAAAGCCTGATTGTTATCACATGATTAACTTGGCCACCATTCTTTCCCCAGTGCAATAGAAGGTGACACTCACACACACACACACACACACACACACACACACACACACACACACTCTCTCTCTCTACTGCAGCTCTGTATTAATGCAGTCACTGTTTTGTAGGATAATCTAGAGACTCTTTTATTAATCTCTCCATGCTAAACTTAACTGATCAGCTTCTCCACACACACACACACACACACACACAGCTCCTAAGCTCTGCGACTAAAACACACACTGAGCTGTAACTTTACACTTGCTGGTCTTCTGTGCGTGAGTCTGTGTGTGTGTGTGTGTGTGTGTGTGTGTGTGTGTGTGTCAGTATGTGCGTGTGAGAGCGTGTACGTGTGAGTATCTGTATGAGCTTGTGTGTTCGTGTGAACGAAAGAGTTTATGCGTGCATGAGGGTGTGTGTGCGTGCGTGTGTGTTTGTCGTCGCTCGTGTGTATGAGCGTGTGTGTGTGCGTGCGTGTTCGTGTGAATGAGCGTGTGTATGCGCGTCTGTGTATAGGATGCGCGTGTGTGTGTGTTCATATGTATGAAAAAGTGTGTGTACGGGTATGTATGAGAAGGGCACACGCGCGCTCACATTATAAAAAAGACACATCACGCGACCGCCGTTATCTGGCAAAAAAGCGCGCGAATGCTCTCGTGTGTCATGTGATCTGCCTTCCACCCGCGCGCCGCGTCCGGAGCTGTTTATCACTCGGAGCGCGCACCGTCTGCAGCACCCTCCCGGGCTCGCGCTGCTCGGCGGGGATAGGTGTATGACGTCAGCGGCGGGATTTCAATCCTCACCATGAGGAGATCAACGTGACTGAGAGAGAGAGAGCGAGAGAGAGAGAGCGAGCGGGGTGGTGGCACACGTGCCTCGGAACGGTGACGGTGATAAGGCGAGTGCACGCGCTGGACCTGAACAACAATAACGATGACATTTAATCCTGCACCTGTAAACAAAAAGAAAATAACACACTCAGTACCGTCTGCATTTATTAACCACTAATGCTCTGATAATGATAATGCACTGATAACAACACAGCATTAATACTGTTATTGTTTGTTGTTGTTTACTTGTTGTTGTTAACATCCTTATTATTATTAATAGTAGTAGTGGTAGTCTTAGTAGTACAGGCATTAATATTAGTATTATTAGCACTATTCATATCCCCCCAAGATCATTAAATTTTTCGTATTCTTCTCTGTTGCTTAAAACAACATAGCCTAACTAAGCCTCTACAAAGGCTTTAAACCAGATGTTTTAACATTGCTGTGTGGATTTGATTGCAGCCATGAGAGCAGGAGTGAGGTCGGGTACTGATGTTCACTCCACTCCAGCTCATCCCAGAGGTTCTGGATGGAGGTCCATCACTCCAGAGACTCCATAGTTCAATGCTGGGGTCTTCAGACCTCTGAAGTGTGCCCCATTTCATCACCCGTGCTTTCTATGGAGATTTTCATAGAACTGAACAGATGCATCGGTAGTGGGGCGCCTTAAAGCACCAGCTGGGCACTAGGATCAGAGAGCAGATAAAGCCAGAGTGAACACAGCACATGTAAAACAGACACAGCAGTGACTTAACAGTTTATGTAAGAGACCTGTTACACTGTTTGTGTGTGTTGTTTTAACCACATCAGTGTTTAGGCCTAAAAGCCCTTCATGGCTGAGCTACACGGACACATTTGTGACCAGTGTTTACAACCGTGCTCCGATAGATTTGAGCTCTGATCTCTGGTTTAGTCTTCATTACACCTCCTCTCGTGGGTAAACTGATCTGACTCTCTGGCTGCCCTGCAGAGTGACTGTAAGAGTCTATCATTAAACACACTTCACATGGAAGAGCGCTGAGAGGGATCAGTTTTCATTCTGCACAGCCCAAATAAAACTATGATCTGATACCAACGTCTGAACAGTGCCAGTGAACTGCAATAGAAGAAATAAAAAATTTAGAAACAAAATAGACAGTTGTGCAAGACAAAAACAGTGCCATCAGACAATATATAGTAATATACTATACATATATACATATACATACATACATATATCCAGAAATACAGAGATTTGGATCTAAGTTTATATATATATATATATGTGTGTGTGTGTGTGTGTGTGTGTGTGTGTGTGTGTGTGTGTGTGTATGTGTGTGTGTGTGTGAGAGAGAGATCCTCAGTAATCAGTTTACCGCAAAACCATCTGTTTACTGCAATAATGTGCATTTTATGTAATCATACTAAATATTTATTATTCTCGTTTTATCGCACAGTCAACACGATTTATGTCTGGTTACCCAAACCAACATTACGCTGTTTTTATATTAAAAGCTCAGAAAAACAGTTGATAAAGAGAAATTAAGTAAATAATTTGTTCTCAGGCTTGTTGTGGCTCTCGGAACGACAGCGCGTGGTGGTACACGAGAGGGAGTAGACGTCCTGTAGCCTTTTTATTTTTTTGGTCTTCTCCCACCCGTATCGTATTCCACCCTCGGCTTGTTTCCAGCTCACGGATTGGCTAACTGGGAGGTGTCCGCCCGTGACTGTGAGCCTTTCGCCAATCAGAGCGGGGGACGTTGGCCAGTGTTAGCCAATCGCTGCGAGCGGGTGGCGGGTATTGTACGAATACGGGTGGGAGAGGAGAAAAAGAGCTTCGGAAAACGGGTGGAGCCGACAGCGCCGTCCAACACGTGAGGCTCATGTGACGGAGGTAGGTCAGTTGAGAGAGAGAGAGAGAGAGAGAGAGAGAGAGAGAGACGTGTCTGTAGTCACAGGGTTTTATTTAACACGTAGTCCAGTCCACCCTCCCACACACACACACACATTTAACCGAGAGAGGAGCTTCAAAACTGTCTGAGTTGAAGAGAGCGACCGTTACGCTCGTGAGCTCGTCTAGCCACAAATAGTGTACGTTTAAGACAAAAAACGTGGAACCTTTCTGATTTTCGAAATAACTTCATTTTTGGGAAGGAAATATTTGCCATTTTTCTTTATGAGTAGTTAAAGGTCGCCGGCTTCTTTCCGCGCCGTGTTTTTTTCCTCAAAACCGTCGACACTTATTTTAATCTGAGACGAAATGGAGAGGATTACCAGTGCTCAGCCTCCTCCATGCATGACCAAACACCCTTCACTGGACATCGGGGACATGCCAGGGTAAGTACTCCGATCAGACCCTTCAAATCCCACCTTACAGCACCACTAAATACCTCCCGGGGTCCTCATCTGTTCCCTTCCCTATCTCTTATTCCTTGTGTTCAGGATGGATTTCCCCATGTATGTGTACAAGCCTCGTAGAGGGATGAAGCGAGGAGAGGACAGCAAGGTACGGTCAACACTGCCTTTACACCACTTGATTAACTCTCTATGGAGTTTAAGATATGTTTAAATTTGTTTATCAATAGTTAAGAACTCCACCTGGCCTTGCTGCAATCAAGTGCACTCGTTTTGTGCATGCAGGTCACTGGTCAGGCTGCAGTAAAGGGTGTCTGGGGGGTACGGGATGGCTGCAAGTTTTCAGTTTCGGACCGTTTTGCATGAACATATGGTCCTCAATATACGTTTTTCTTTCTAAAACAGGACACATACAAGCTGCCCCATCGTTTGATTGAAAAGAAAAGACGTGACAGAATAAACGAGTGCATCGCGCAGCTGAAGGATTTGCTACCCGAGCACCTCAAACTCACTGTAAGTCCATGGGAGTGGATCACAACAGCTCTAAAGTGCCATCTGGTGGCCTGTGTGGTGTAGCTCATGTTTTATTCATGTTTTACACTCTTATGCTGCCAAATTAGATTTTTTTTGTTAGTTATACATTAGTTATGTTGCTCCTACTCCAGTTGTATGGTACAGCATGTTGTTGTGCATGATTTGCAAACTTACTGTACAAGGAAACTGAAGTTTAATCTCTCTGAAAAACTGAAGGAAAAAGACAAAAATAATAAAAAACAGTCCAGGGCAAACAGTTGACTTTTTTTATGTGTTTTGCATGCCTGCTCTGTGTCTGTTTTGCCCGTGCGCTGGAGGGTTTGTCCTCAGCGAGGCAGCTGAGAGCGTTACATAAGAAAGATCAACATGCTTATCGCAGTGCTTCCTCTTTTAGACGCTGGGCCATTTGGAGAAGGCCGTGGTGCTGGAGCTCACGTTAAAGCATGTGAAAGCCCTCAACAGCCTCCTGGAACAGCAGCAGCAACAGATCATTTCCTTGCAGAATGGAATTCAAATTGGTAAGTTTGAAAGTTAAAGTAAACGCCTCATTTTCCCAGTTTATCATGGAAATCTGAAACAAGGCCAGTATAACATTTTTGAAGGTTATTGTTCAAAAGAAGCAAAGCTGTTGTCACATTCCAGTAATGTGATCCAATCATGCTGCTGAGCATGATCAGTAGAATATTTTTTTGTGATCAAGATACTTCCCATAATGAAGAAACTCTAGGCATTGGTCTGATAGTCTCTTTGTATATGTGTGTTCTACAGGGGATCAGACAAATGGCAACTCAGAGACCAGCGAGGAGATGTTCCGTTCCGGATTCCATCTTTGTGCCAGGGAGGTGCTGCAGTATCTGGCCAGCTTGGAGAGCACACGCGACCTGACACCGACACACGTCATCAACCACCTGCATAAAGTGGCTTCTGAGCTACTGCAGCGCCCTGCGAGTCCTCGGTTGGACACACCATCACCTGGCCGCAAGGGCCAAGAGGCCCGGGAAGCCAAGGTGCCTGCCCCACAGCCCCGCACGCCTGAGGGTCATGCCAAAAACTGCGTCCCCGTCATTCAGAGAACTTACCACCCCCAGAGCAGCGAACAGAGCGGCAGTGACACAGACACGGACAGCGGCTATGGGGGCGAGCTGGACAAGCGTGATTCCAAAGGCCAGCGGGCTAGCTACTACAGCAAAGAGGCTGCGGAGCTGAAGCATGGCCGGTCTGGCAGCATCAAGGAGGAGCGGGACGAGCCTCACGCCAAGCGGCCCAGGTCGGATTCGTCTGAGGATGAATCTCTGTCGAGTCATGACTCACGCGGTGGGTACATGAGCTTTTCACCCCACCAGCCACCACTCTGCATGCCCTTCTACCTCATTCCTCCTACCACGGCTGCCGCCGCCTACCTGCCCATGCTGGAGAAATGCTGGTACCCAGGGGGCTTGCCTGTTCTGTATCCAGGCATCGGGGGCTCCACGGCTGGTTTATCTCCTGAAAAACTGCCCTCATCACTGGTCATGTCCCCGAGAGTAGCCTCACCAGCTGCCCCTCAAACCCCTATGGACTCCCCTGCTCTTCTTCAGGCCCTGAAACAGGTGCCTCCCTTAAACCTGGAAACCAAAGACTAAGAACTGTTTGAAAGGTGCCCCCCACCCCCTACAAAATTGCCCCACAGCCGCCCTCTGAATGTTCTGAGTGTCGAGAGCGGAACGCTGATGGAGGGGGAAAGATGATGATGAGTGGTCTTCATCTTTGCTGCCGCTGCCCACCAACCCCCACCCATCTCCTACACCACCCACCCTCAGACGGCAGATTGCTACTCACACACACACATACACACAGACGTGCAACCGCTCAGCGGCCAACTCCCTCCCTCCACCACTGGTGCAGACACACTTGAGTCCACGTGGAGAAGGACGCACGCTGGCCACCGCGCTGAACAGAACAGGAGACGAGAGGAGGCCCAGAGCGCAGCGTTTTGAGTCACTGTGAAGAAGGCGAATTCTAAAGGACACTGAATTGTCCGGTTCAACGAAGGACCGCACTGAAGGGACAATCTGCTCCCTGCACTTGTGCTGAATGTTTGAATAATACAAAAAAAAAAAATACACAGATGATTTAAACATAAAAACAAAACCTAAATCCAGAATGTGATGTGTAGAAAAGCCCCCCAAAAATATGACAAACGACAAGACTCTGCCCTTTGCACACGTCTTTCTGTTTTGAATGTAAACAATATGAAAAAGGTAACTAGAGAAACCCCTGTAGATGCTGCTTCTTTTCTTTTTGGATGTTTTATCTGTGCTGCGGAGAGAAAAAAAGAGCGAGGCTTTCACACTGTCCGGACTCTGTGGCTGCTTTAAATAAAGACTTGTCCTCTTAGACTAGAATGCTACCAAATATCGGTCTGCTTTAGTTGACCAGAGCGATCACGGAAAACAAAAACGGCATCCAACACCCCATCTCTCCCCATCTCCGAGTCACCAGTTACCCCACAGACGGAGGCCCTCAGACGCTCGTACGGGCGCAGGTGAGGGTGACATCAGCCCCGAAATGGGTCAGTCATGTAAATATGGGAGTAATGTAATCACAACTGCTTTTCGTTCTTTTCTTTTGTTTGTTTGTTTTTTGTTGTTTTGTTTTTTTTAAAAGAAAGAGAGCAAGAGATTTTGAATTTGTAATTCATTGTTTGTGCAAGTAGATGGGGTACTTGTGAGGTAACTACGTTGTGTAATTCATTTGTTTATGCCACTTGTACATCTATATTTTTGATACATGACCCACATGTTGTGTGTTTGCATTGCGGGGGGTGGGTGTGGGGGGGGAGGGGAGTTCCAGACCGGTTCACACCGAAAGCAGAAAGAGCGAGAGAGGAGCGACAGACCGATTGTGTACATAGCACTGGGTGAAGCTGGACCTGCATCATGCCCTATGTTCATTTCTGGTCAAATTAAGACAGATCCTTTTGTTCATGCTGTTGCCTTTACTTGTTTAAAGCAGTGAAATATGATGGATATCTAAATTTTAAATTCTGGATTCTGTGGAGAAGCGAGGAAAGTGAATGTACAATGTTTAAACAATATACTAGTTTTGTATAGGAAGAGGTACTTGGGATTTTTATTTTGGGACCTAACAGAAGGTTGCTTGATGTATATATTTTGTCAAGATTATTGTTGACATACATTAAAAAAGTATTAATAAAGTTTTTTTTTTCCTGTGGAAATTCCGCATGTGTGGTCTCGTCTTGGTGCTGTGTTTCTCCACACGGCCTGTCCTTATGTAAGGACTTACATAACCTGTCGTGTAGCGCTGTCTGTGTAGATCATGTGGACTCGGAATACGATATCAATCAGGCCTCAGATATTCCTGCCGTATTTACTACACACAGGACTTATTTACCACTGACTGCATAAACTGGTTTCAGATTCAACTACACAAGCAGACAAACAAGTTCAAAGTGGAAAAATAGTTCACAAATAGGAGCAAACTCAGTCTCAAGTTATTCTACAGCAAACCGAGCAGCTGTGCTATAAATAGACCCATCCTAAATATTTAATATGTATGATTGCTACATCACAATGTGCACAGTTGCATTACTTTTCTATTTCACATACTTTTCACGTCCGCACTAATATATAACAAGCATGTTTACATTTTACTGTACCATTATACTTAGGCCATGCAATTTAGTATGCATTAGTAACGTATTATTGCGGTATTGCATTCATCATACCATTTAACATATTACACTTCAGCCCTAATACTGCAGCTGTACATGCATTGGACTATTAAATGTGGATTATGACAATTATACTGTGATATTAATGCGCAGAGTTATATGTTAGTTTATATCTATTACTATCTATCTATTACTATTATATTTAGTTTTTAATCGAAACACCCCGTTTTAAATCAGAGTTATCAGACGCATTTCTCTCCACGTGCTGGTCTGGGTCCTGCGTAACGTTACACCCCCACCCCACCCGCGCTTCACGTGCAGTTCCACGCTGCCTCGCCGTGACCGCTCGCGCCGCTGACTGGCCAACGAGACCCCAGGACGCCGCTGATTGGCTGACAATTTGGTTCTCGTTCACTGATTGGTGGAGACGCCTGTTCTCTGCTTGCAAGCTTCTATATGAAGAGGAAACTAATCTAAATGTAATAATAATGTTTTAAAATAAGATTTGATGTAAATTAATAATACTAATAGAAACAACAGAAATTTGGCACGCTTCGAAACTAAACAAACGGGCTGTACGTATTTACCTAAAACAAAGAAAGGGCCTGGACAGCAGGGCGAGTGGTGAATGGCCTGTTGTGTGTTAAACTACACACATGGCTGTCCTGACTGACTGGGAGCCTCGTGATGAGCATGTGACAGGCCCATGTGTGTAAAACCTGTCAGTCAGCTTACTAGCATGTGGAAGAGCAGGATGCAGAGCAAACATCTAGTCTAATTTTTAAATCTGCAGTTTAGTCTTACTTACAGTTTACATACATATGTTTATTTTTACTATACCAATGTGCATCTTTATACTCAGATTTTATACTGTACACTTTGTAATGATTTTATACATTTGAGCATGTTATTGTATACTGTGCTGTGACATAGGATTTTATTCTATTTTATTTGATCCTATTGTTTTTCCTAATTTGGCTGCTCTTAACTTGGTACTGCCCACTTTCTGCCGTGACCAATCCAAATTCCCGCTTGTGGGACTACTAAAGGTTTATCTTATCTCTTATCTTAAACAGAAATAAGCGGTTGGAGTAAGTTTAATGACATTTTGCTTCAAATGATCGTCACAGACACTCGGGAAACTGGACCCATATGACTAAACTTAAAGTCCTTTTTTGCAATTCACATGGAAATGATGTGTGTGTTTTCAGTTCAGACATCCTTCTCCAGCTGAAGTAGAGTGAAAGCAGAGCTTCCATTTTTAATTCCCTTTGCTCTGTTTGCTCTCTTCGTGCCTGAACCACATGGCCTGAGCACAAATCTGAAGAAAATGTGCAACAGCTCCAGATTTATCATATTTAATCTAGGCAAAAAAAACCACCCAGCATAAAATCCACAAACAGTAGAAATTAAAGTGTAAAATTTCACTTATATATACTTATATATACATCAAGTAAAACAATGAAGAATAACAAATATCACTTTAGACATATTCTGCCTGATTTTCCCTCATTACTTTTAGCAGCTTTACATGCATGGGTTTATGCCTTAATATAATTATTATTATTCAGTAACCACTAATAATTACCTGCTATGAAAGAATAAGTAACGTGCATTTAAAAACAGTGTATTTTATTTGAACTTCTGTAAAACTGTCTTTGTAATGAACCTTTTTTTCTGGTTCCAAGTTTTATGGTTATGAGCGATGGTGTAATTAGAGCGACATCTGGTGGACAACTGTAGAAAGTAAGCGCTACACTATATGAACAAAAGTATTGGGACGCCTAACCAGTACCCCAACAAGAACACAGGCGTTAACATAGATTTAGGTCCCTCTTAACAACTTCCACTCTTCTTGGAAGATTTTCCACAATATTTTGGAGTTTCTGTGGGAACTTGAACCCATTCATTCTGTAGAACATTTATGACTTCAGGCGCTGATGTTGGACGAGAAGGTCTGGCACCCAATCTCGGTTTCAGTTCATCCCAGTGCTGGATAGTGTTGAGGTCAGGGCTCTGTGTGGACCAGTCAAGTTCTTCCACACCAAACTCCTCCAGCAGGTCTTTATGGATATTACTTTGTGCTCTGGGACACAGTCATGCTGGAATAGAAAAGGTTCTGCTGGAATAGAAAAGGTCCCCCCCAAACGGGGTCCACATAGTTGGAAGCATGGTGTTGTCTAAAATGTCTTGGTCTTTCACTGGAAGCATCTGAATTCAGTCATTAAGAGGTGTGTCCCAATACTTTAGGGTGGAAGGATACATGCATGATGTTGTGAGACAGAGCAGTCCCAAAAGTTTCAGATTTTGCAGATTTCCATCATTATCATCCCATCTAAACACTCAGACATGCTTAGCCTCACTGGTGGGTTTAAGCCTCATATTTAAAAATATATTTACAAATACAATTTATAAACATCCCTTAATCTTTGGCCTCAGTTTGACCAGCAACTCCAGAAAATGGCTGAAATTAAACTGTAACATAAACCCAAGTTTATGTGTTAGTACATTATGTTTCTTTGCTAACAACCTAAAGTGTGCTTTAAATAAAACACACATGTTGTAAAGCCTCCATTTCTGGTGGAAAATATGTTTCCTACCCCTGTGCCATGTGACCTATCAGTGGTTCTCACACTTATACAGGTGTGATTATCTTCAGTTAGGAAATCTGAGTCTACAACAAACACCAAACTCATTTTATCTATTATAACTCAATATACTTATTATGTCATAGACCATAGAAACATTTAATGTTTCTTTTAATTCCATATTGAAACTCAAACAGAGTACTTTACAGCTGCTGCTCAGGTATTTAGTCTCATTAGGTTTTTCACTGACCCTCACTTACCCCTAGATCTGGAACTTCACCTTTTAAAGCTGTTAATAATTACATCCCTCATCACTTATTGGGAATAGTTTTCCTGATTGTAAAGGAATCGTGTACAATAATTTCTGGGATGAACCTCTAACAGTGGACCAGTGGCAGTTTATTCACAGTCAGATGGTATTGTCTGTTTTAATGGTATCGTCTGAATTAAATGACTGGTTGTGATGTTCAGGGGTTGTGTTTCATTATTTTAACTGTAGGTCTGTTGGATTAGAGTGATTTGTGCTTATCAGTTTTCTGTGAAACATATAACATTATAGATGTGGCTTCAATGGAATAAACAGAACTTGACAACCACCCACATTATTCACTTTTTATTAATGTGAGACAAAAGATCATTGTACATATTCATGTGTTAATATTTTATATTTAATCATTATGATGATGATGATGACGATGATGATGATGATGGTTATTATTATTATTATTACAGTGATATTCTTCTTCTTATTGTTGCTGTTATTGTTTTATTTGTCTTTATTGTTATAATTGTCATTGTTTTCATAATTATTATTAGGATTGTCATTATTATTGTTTTGATCACTTTAATTCTTATATTATTATTATTGTTATTGTTATTATTCTCATTATTATTCTCATTATTGTTATTATTATTATTAATATTCTTATTCTTATTATTATAGTGATATTTTTCTTAGTGTTGTTGTTATTATTGTTTTAATTTATAGTTATTATTATAATTTTCATGATTTTCATAATTATTAGTATTGTTCTTATTATTACGATCACTGCTGTCATTATTATTATTATTATTATTATTATTATTATTATTATTATTATTATTATTATTATAGAAGTAGTAGTATTCACCATAATCGTTTTCCTTCTTCTTCTTTGTATTATTATTATTGTTGTTGTTGTTATTAACTCAGGATGTTTAATGTTTTACTGAGACTTTTATTTTTATATAAACCTCGTGTCCGTCTGTTGTCGTCACGCTCCTCCTGTCTGGCCCTCATAGTCACGTGAGCCGGCCCGTCTGTGTCCGAGAGGAGCTCCGAGAGTTCAGGGTGTTTGTTCCGCAGCGGGAGGAGATGTTGGCCCTCATTAACCGGCTCCTGGACTGGTTCAGGTCTCTGTTCTGGAAGGAAGAAATGGAGCTGACCCTGGTGGGCCTGCAGTACTCCGGGAAGACCACCTTCGTCAATGTGATCGCGGTGAGAGCTGTTTATTACTCCTCACACCCCCCCCCAGACACGGTCTGAGTACTGGACCCCCTCTCCACACACCCTACTGCGTGGCTGTGTGTGTGTGTGTGTGTGTGTGTGTGTGTGTGTGTGTGTGTGTGTGTGTGTGTGTGTGTGTGTGTGTGTG